>OX411733.1:8155247-8780247 GCA_948252095.1 Dicycla oo | reverse complement strand
TCGAAAATCTATTAAAGAAATCTGACAGATTGTAGTAGCTTGATGTGCTGGCGTCTGTACATTAATGTTACAAAATATTTTTATACAAATCTCGCTGTTTTGTCAAGTCATAAAAAAACGAGCGAAGCAGGTATAAGTCACTAGTATAGTATAGGGCTTTTTGGTTGGAAAATAGCTTTCTTATCTTCTTAATAGCTAGTTATGTGTTACTATAACTTCTGTTAAAATGCTGGTGTGACTACGACCACAGTTACAATTAAAAACAAAAGAAAAGTGTGTGTTGGTTGCGATCAAAAGTCAACCAAAGCTGCCTCTTTACCTACATAAATACCGGTACTGTGTTGGCTTTTGATGTTTGCACGTTTTCATTAATTAATAATAATAGTTAATAATTATCGCAAAATCTGAGGGAATAAAATTAAATGCCATACTTATTACATTGTTGTACAGACCACAATAATGAAGTACCGCTAGAATTTGACAGGCCAGTTGGCGTGGTTGGTTAAGATACCACCTATCATGCTGCAGGTCGTGGGGACAAACATTTTTGTGCATGAACATGTTTGTTTGTTCTGAGTCTGGGTGTAATTATCTATATAAGTATGTATTTACAAAAAAAAAAGTAGTGTATGTAGTATATCAGTTACCTGGTTTCCATAGTACAAGCTCTGCTTAGTTTGGGATCAGATGACCGTGTGTGAAAAATGTCCCAGGTTATTATTATTATTATTTACCACTAGAATTAAAATTTACCCAATGGATGGAGCTATATTTTAATACCCTGACGCAAAAAGTGGGGTGTTATAAGTTTGACTGCTTTGTGTGTGAGTGTCTTGTCTGTGTGCCTGTCTGTGGCACCTAGCTCTTAAACGGGTGCACCGATTTGGATGCGGTTTTTTTTTTATATAATCCATCATACAATGCCACCGCCTTAATGTTATTAAAATCGCTTCAATTCTTGTAAAAAAAAAAAAACAGTCAAGTGCGAGTCAGACCACGCACGATGCAGGGTTCCGTAGTTGGGATGAATTTATCTCAAGATCAAACATAACATTGTAGTTGAAAAACATGTTCTCCTTTACATTCGAACTGCAAATGTAAGTTTGTACGTACAATATTCAGATATTTACCATGTTATTTCAACACCATAGATTTCTTATAAGTTTACCTGTAATCTATAGGTTTAGTTTTATTTTCTATATTTTTTTCAAAATTTTGGTTTAGTGGTTTCGGAGATAATGGGGGAATGGTCAATTTTCGTCTATTTTCTTAAATAACTTTAAAACAATTTATTTTAAAATTATATAAAAATAAAAATTGAGACCCTCACAGTAAGCTTTTTCATTCATGTCACACGGTACAGTGTGCAAAACTTTTTTAAATTTTCTTACTTGCCCCAAAAGTGAACCCCATATTCATTTTTTTTTATTTATGTTACACGTCCGTGTTTGGGTTACAGAAATTCATTTTTGTACTAAATTTCAACTTAATCTGTCCATTAGATTCGGCAAAAATTGGCTGTGACAGACGAGCGAACATATAAGGGTTCCGCGTTTTCTTTTTGAGGTACGAAACCCTAAAAATTACAACTAGTAACCAATACTAGCGTTTATTCCTCTAAAACACTAATGTTTATAAGCCCAGTTATTCAGCAGCACAATATTGTATTTTAATACTCACACAAACAAAACCAACCGACACATAACATTAATTAGATCCATATTACAATAATACGAATCCAATCCATATAACAAACAACCTCCCATACAACACACGTTCCAACAATAAACACGTGTCAATACATAACACAATATTATTATATAGGTAGGTACTGATGTGAATTCCCCAAACAGTATTGATGTTAAACAAAAGGACAGTCGACGTTCAATCTCCAATGGATTCAGTCACCGAGAAAATTATACATATTGTGCTTACAGGAAGATAATTACATAACTAATCATAGGTAAAGATCAGCAACGTTAGTACTGTGATCATTATTTTGAGAAGATATAGGCGCCGTCTTATTGCCATCGCTCGTATGATGATGCGTGCGTCCGACGAAAATGATCGTGCGACCGTGCGTTCAAACATACTGATATCTACTAAATGTCCTATTGAAGATCGCGCGTTCATTCAAAAACTGTGCATCTCTGATAAGAGCCATTTCGAGTGTGATCGCATCGCTCCTAAACAGGACACACAATTTCTTATTGCGCTAGGGGTTTCATCGTACGATGAAATCGCATCGCATCATCGCACGAGCGGTGACAAAAGGACGGCGCCATTGCAATATCGTATCTATATCGAGTTATCGAGAGCAGTAAGTAAGCATTTACAATGGCACTTTTCGAAGAGAATAAGTATCACTTCGCTAGATTCCCAGAAATCATCACTAAACCGATCTTATTTTTTCCATCAGGTAAAGTAAGCGGCAAGGCACGGCAAGGGTTTTTATGCGACGAATAGGAATACAACTTGGGTTGTGGAGGTCAGATATGCAGTCACTGGAAGCTGACCCAGACATAGTTAGGAAAAGGCTAGGCAGATGGTGATGATGATGATGAATAGGAATAAAACTTAATAGTATTACAGTATACTAGCTGACCCGACAAAAGTTTTCCGGTCAAAGTTTCAATAATTCATACAAAATTCCAATAGAAAGTGCACTTTCAGTTTTCCCGAATTTTCCAATTTCCCCGGCAACTTTTCAAACATTTTCTTTCATACAAACCTTGTCCTGACAATTACAAACACAAGAAAAAAGAATTAGCCAAATAGGTGCAACCGTTCTGAAGTGATTCGACAATTGATTTTTATTTACATAGATTTATATAGATGATTATAGTCGTAGGTACAAAAACAAAGCTGCGGTATGCATAGACATGCCGTGTCACTGAAATTTAAATTTTATTGTCATGCTATTAAGACGAATATATTCATATTAGTCGCATAAAAATCTTGTCGTGTCGTGCCACCAGTTGGCGCAGGCCCTGGTTCACCGGTCCGGGAACGGGACGTCAATGAGAAACGAGATTATTCGGCCATAGTAATTCTACAGCGAGAAAAAGATGACGACGCCGAAGTAGCGACACTACATTCATTATGGCATAATAATCTTGTTTCTCGTTAACGTCCCGTTCCCGGTGCAGTCGACAAACAGTCTTACTTTGTTCCATTTTGAAAACAGTTAGGATTAGGTGTTTTCGTAATGACAGGCACAAAGTTCAAAGTTGAAATGTCTCATGTTCCCGTAACATAAGACATTAATTCTGCTAACTCTGGGATGGCCACTTGCAATGCCTCTGGAATTAATGTGATTAGGTGATGGTGAACTACTCTGTCTATATTCTATGAGTTTGGTTTCCGCACTTACCTAGTCTTTCGGTGGACCTTGGCGGCCTTCGGTGATTATTCCAACCATCCCACCTCCCTCCAGAAGTTGATTATATTTCCTGGTCTGTCGAGAACAGCAAAAGATTTGACCCGAGGGTTTCTGTTTTTTTCCTGAGTGACACCTGTACATTCAAACAGCATATGCGTAAAAGCTTCCTCAGCCTTCATGCACGAAGATTGTCCGTCAGGCCTATTGTGTGGTAGTGTTTATTTAGCGAGCAAGTGTCCCGTGATGGTTCCCGCCAGCTATCTAAGGATTGTATGGCTTGTCTGGTCTGCCTGCAGCTTGGCGTCGAGGTCCAGAAGCTCTCCGCTTGTGTATGGGTAAACTCCTGTAGCCATCTGCGTAGCTGGTTAAAGGGGATGAGCACGATAGGTTTGGAATGGTGACTATTTATCATTAGGGACGATGTCTGCCAGTTTGCTTTTATAAAGCAACTTAATTTTTATTTCAGTAGATAGACTTGATACTCACATAAGTTAAGATTTGCAGAGATTCCTGAGAGAGAAATATCCAAATAGTAAAACCAGGAAGTTCACTTTGTAAGATAACTTCTAGTGAAAGAGTTCACCTGGACAAGTACTATTTATACTTATTTCTGCCGCTCAGAAGCATTGTTGTGTTCCAATTTAAAGGATTTTTACAGTTGCAGGTGAAGTTACAGACACACGGAACTTTGTCTCTTAGCTTGGTA
Source organism: Dicycla oo (assembly GCA_948252095.1). Lineage (NCBI taxonomy): Eukaryota > Metazoa > Arthropoda > Insecta > Lepidoptera > Noctuidae > Dicycla > Dicycla oo. The sequence goes on along the minus strand of OX411733.1, from coordinate 8,776,159 downwards.
ACGAATTGGCAATTCTGTGTGTTGCAGGTGCAATCAATATCCTTTTTCGTCACTTCGGTCTGTTTAAAACCTGTGACGCCAATTTGCCGTGTTGTAGACACTTCATACAACCGAAAATGAAAGACAATTGTGATTTGAATATACGGACCCGGTAAAAACCCGATTTTTGGGTAAATACCCATTAATACCCTTTTTTACCTTCCCAATTTTAATTAATACCTGGTGAAAATTAAAAAAATAAATTAACCAAATTACATTATAATTTTCACGTCAGAATTATTTATTGCGTAACTGTGTACAATTAGATCTTATAATATAGCATAACAGTTTTAGGATCAACAGTCTACCCATGCCGGATATGCAATACATAACAAAGAAAACAAATCAAAAGTATTAGTTACATACCTATATAATTTTTTGCCAAAAAACTCATGTTAATTATGATAAACATTATTAAGTAACATTTTTTTTTAATGTGTTTTTAAACATGTTTCCATTTAGTTGCTTAATAGCTGGTGGTAAATTATTGTATACACGAATAGCAGTTATGTAAGTACTTTTATAGTACATCATATTTTTTACTCTGGGTAAAATTATATCATATTTATTGCTCGCGAAAGTTCCTTTTGAATCCGATTTTAAACTAAAATCTTGCATATTATTTTTAACAAATAAACATAGTTCCAGTATAGATTCCAGTGAGTGTCAGGAAGCCGTTCGTTCTGAAAACATCTCCAGTCCATATTGCATAATTAAAAACAAAATTTTAACATGATCTTAATTTAAATTTACTAAATCAGAACTTAATCATATTGAACCCGGCAATTTCTAAATTACAACATGAAAATAAAATACCAAGAAGGCGGTTTTTATTTACTTTCCATTTCATCCCTTTCTTTCCCATTTTTACCTACGCATTTTTTACCCACCCGCACATCTCTAGTTGGTAGACAATTTGTGAAACAATTAATATCCCTGACTTTACTTACCTATTTTTAATAACTTCCATTGTCACATAGGTAATAAAAAACGCAAGCCTATCGACAAACAAAAAGCCTTCATCAAAATAACAGAACAAAAATAAAATATGACTACCACGATTGGCTCAAAAGACCGTTCAGAGTATTACTACTCCCAAAATGATCCTTGTCACGACTTGTTTCCAAAGGTGAAAGTAATTAATTATGTAATTTGTAGGTTAATAAGGTATTAATTAGACCTTCCCTTATATCATTCGTAATGAATGTAGCAAAAGGAATTAATTACTGATTGACATCGAATGACGAACTTTTATGGACCGAATACCAAGGCTCAAGGTTTTATGAATTCTAGTTTTACTAGCCCACCAAACCATATTAGATATTCTGGGAACTAATTAAGCAATCTCTTTTAAATTCTCTATAAGAGGTTTAAGTTTAAATTATAGGTACTGTAGAGGTTCCATTCAAGCCGCAATCTAAGAAGATCTGGGTAACGGTATTTTGACATTCGTACGGTCATGAGGCGCTCGTGGCTATGTAATAACAGCCAAACGGGTCGATCCATGAGGTTAAGCTACGCTTGCCGAGGTTGGTCTGTGGATGGGTGACCATCTTTTCATACCGAGACTCCTCCGTGCCTCGGAAAGCACGTTAAGCCGTTTGTCCCGGCCGTCATTCGTGGATCTTTGACAGTCGTTACGGGTTGGCAGAAGCCCGAAAGTCTGACAACCAGTCTTACCAAGGGGTATCGTATTACCCAGTAACTGGGTTGTGGAGGTCAGATAGGTAGTCGCTCCATATAAAATACTGGTATTCAGCTGCATCCGGTTAGACTGGAAGCCGACCCCAACATAGTTGGGAAAAGGCGAAGCAGATTGATTGTACGGTCACTTTCAGGGCAGGTTTTTTGATTCGTAGTCAACTCAACCAATGGTTAAACATTACTATGTTTAACCATTGGTTAATTCAACCACTAGTTACTACTAATGGCTGAATTTTGGCTAAATGTGTTTGCCAAAATGCCATTAGTTACTATATTTTAACATGATTACAATCATGTAAACTGACTCATATTTTGCCTTTCACATTAAGCCAAAATTCAACCATTAGTTACTTTATTTAACCATTGGTTGAGTTAACTACGGATCAAAAAACCGGTCTTTAGAAGAAGGCGTTTAGAGTTTGATTAGTGAGACGTCAGCGAGACGTGCCCCGAAGATAGGCGCGTTTGTTTTTAAGATATATTATTTAAATATATCAAAGAGTGGAACGCGAGCCGGATTATCATTTATTAGTATAGATCCCGAAGTAAAAGTAACGATTCCCATTCGTTATATATTCGTAACAATGTAGGTCTGACACGATCAGTTCCCCGAGTATCATTATACAGGGTTATTGGTAAAACACCAACAACCTCTTAAGGGATCATTGTACTCATCATTATGAACAACTTTTACTATGGGACCAAACCTGAAATCGCCAAAAAAAATCAGCTGTTCAGTACAGTTATGTTCGAATAATCCGTCACAATGTACCGAACAGCTGATTTTTTTTCGCGATTTCAGGTTTGGTCCCATAGGTAGTAAAAATTGTTCATAATGATTAGTACAATGACCCCTTAAGAGGTGGTTGGTATTTTACCAATAACCCTGTATAAAAATTAATGGAACTATAAGTAAGATGACGTTTTTGTTTTGCGAGATTTCAAGCGTCTGGCTGAAAATAACCACCGACGGGAAGTATCTGACACTATTGATTATTAATTATTAACTATATTCTGTAAAACATATATAAAAACCAGCAGTCAGACTTGTATAAAAGTGAGTAATATTTTTCCGTGACTTTAGTATACCTGATAACTAAAAATTGGCCGTCGGCCCAAGCTAACAGGTATGTGTACGTTCAAAGTACTTACATACTTACACTACTCTATCCCATACATTTTGTTAATCAGAAAATAAGTAAGGTCTGGCGGCCCTAGGATCTTGCTCGATATGGGAAAACTAAAGCAGTTTGAGTAATTTATGCGGCCTACCCAAATGTCCTTTCTTTGGTATTGTTCGTCGAATCGTTGAGCTCCTTAAGGTCTGACTTGAGCTGCGCGATTACTGACAAATGGCTGGACTCTGACTGGACAGGTCCTCTCAATCTGTGTGCTTCTTTCCTCAAAAGACCATTTCAGACACCAATCTACATGGTCTTCACATGAACTGACCAAGATTATGTCTAGACTTTATAAGAGACTGTGACCTTTGAGTTTGTTTCGGCCTGTCTTCTCAGAGTGGTCGGATAGGAAACGCCGACCTCATCTACTTTAAAAAAAAAACATGATTGACTTGTAAAAGTAACGATGGATGGATTGCGTGAAACTGATAAAAATTGTGGTTATGAAAGAAAAATACATGTGACCACAAATAAATTGGTGTTAGGGAAGGAGGATTTTTATCTTGGATATCACTGACATCGGTGAAGCTAAAGTCACGCATCTACTGGGTCGGAATCGAAGCGTACACACCGAACGGAGCGTCCGCATTTACAAAATGCCGATAGGGTGCGTTTCGAACTGCATTCGGATTTTGCATCGACAATATCAATCAGTGTTTTGACTTTTAGGGATTTCTCCCTTTTTAAGGGTAAAAAGACCAATACTATGCATGACTTCGTGACTAAGGAGGAGCTCGTGGCTTTGTAATAACAGCTGCACGGGTCAATCCATCAGGTTAAGCTACGCTTGCCGGGGTTGGTCTGTGGATGGGTGACCATCTTTTCATACCCAGATTCCTCCGTGCCTCGGAAAGCACGTTAAGCCGTTGGTCCCGGCTGTCATTCGTGGATCTTTGACAGCCGTTACGGGTCGTCAGAAGCCCGAAAGTCTGACAACCAGTCTTACCAAGGGGTATCGTATTACCCAGTAACTGGGTTGTAGAGGTCAGATAGGCAGTCGCTCCATGTGAAATACTGGTATTCAGATGCATCCAGTTAGACTGGAAGCCGACCCCAACATCGTTGGGAAAAGGCTAGGCAGATTGACTATGCATGGCTTAGGGTTATTTTATTTTGACCCTTTTTACCTTCTTTTTTATGTACTATAAAATGTTTTGTTTTTCATTCTGCATTGCGACGATAAAATATTAATATTTAATATTAAATAAAATATTAAGTATTTTGTTATTTATTCGGTTGAAAGTAATTTAAATTAAAAATGGTTTTGTTTGTCTTTATACCTTTGTTAAGTTTTGTTATTGACTGTTACGATCTAAAGATTAGTAGTTGTCATAAAATACATAGTGGCTTTTGATTTTTTGAACTGAAGTTGTATTTATTTAACTTTTAAATTGGAGCCTACTGCATACATTTGCCGACCCTGTACATACTTTCAAAACAACTACTAATCTTTATTAAAACGCAACACATGCGCGAAAATTGATCAATTATCATTAGAACTTAAAACGGGATATTTACCATGTATACTACAATATGTATATTACAATACATGGTAAATATCCCGTTTTAAGTTCTAATGATAATGTCAGTGACCATGTCGGTTTAAAAACTTATAATTGATCAATTGTCACCAATTTCTATTGTAGTTATATTGTCAATCGCTTCAATTGTACTTAGTAGACGATAGAGGTGACAGAGACAAAGTCTATGATGGACTGAGCTTACCCAGAAGAAGCCTGTTCACTCTAACTTTGAAGAGATTCGGGTTGTATGCGTTCGGGAACACAGACGCAGGTAGTGAGTTCCACTCTTTTGCTGTGCGCATTATGAAGTTTGGAAGCGCTTAGTGCGAATTGGTGGAATGGCAAGTAGGTATGGATGATAACTTGCAGTGCGTCTAGATGTTCGATGTTAGAAGGGGGCCGGTGGAACTAGGTCGTGGAGTTCCTGAGTACACTCACCGAGGTACAGTCATAGAAGACTGACAAGCAGGCAACCTTGCGGCGATGAGCCAAGCTATGAAGCTTAGCATCCACCAGTTTACGTCGCCAAGGAGCCTCTTAGCTCTGCGATCCACTGAGTCAAGCGCAGCATGTTACCAACATTAGCTGAGCTATCCCAAAGGTGGCTGCAATACTCCATGCAGGATCGGACTTGCGCTTTATAAAGGTTCAAAAGCTGTCCAGGCGTAAAGTATCGCTTCACTCTGTTTAGGATGCCCAGTTTTTTGGCTACAGTTTGGGCTTTGTGCTCGATGGTAGCGCCGAAGTTGAGACTGGATGTCCAGGCTAGGAGCTCGAGCCGATCTATTACAGGAACAGATGTACCCCGAAAAGTAGGAGTTTGGTCGAAACGATTCCTTTTGGCGGTGAAAAGGCACGCCTGTGTTTTGGTGGCGTTAAAAGAGACCAGATTGTCATCGCCCCACTGGGAGACAGGCCTAAGGTCAAATCTGTCCGCTCTACCATGGCCTCTCTCAAGGAACGAATTTCATTGCCGCTGGTTTTTGCGCTGAACAAGTATCTCTCCAACAGTACCGCCATCCGCGCGATTTGTAAAATAATAATAATTTTTCATTTTAATATGATCACCATTAATTTTTGTGAATGACCTCTATTGACCCCGTAAGTGAATGTGTACGTGTTAGCCAAGTTATTTTTAGGGCTTTAAATTGTATTTTTGACTGAGTGGACCCATTTTAATTAAATAATCAATAAATTAAAATCATTTCCCATTTTACCCCCTTGGCCAATGGTTTAACAAAAACGTTGAAACACGTAATTCTTTATTTCTTATCAAAAGTAAAATTATTCGAATTTAAATATCTCTTACTTATGGTTAGGTTTCCCATAAAAACTTTCATCCCCTTCTTACTTTATATAATATAGCTTCTGCCCGCGACTTCGTCCACGTGGACATTTTAGAAATTCTAATGGAATACTTAACCAGGATAAAAATGACCTATTTTTGGTTTTAATTTCATCAAAATGTGATCAGCCGTTTCTACAGCATTAGGACGAGTCCCCACCAAGCGAGCAGCCTCGCGAGGGGACTTTTGCCGCGCGCGGTGGGCTCAAGGAATAATGTAGTTCAGAGGCGGTAGGGCGAACTCTTGTGTTTCCGATTCATCGCTTCCACACTGTTTCATCTTTCAATTCATCAGGAAAATGACCATGTAGAATGCAGAGTGTATCTCAAACAGGAAAACTGTTAAAAAGAACATACTCTGGACAGATAGCAGTTATTTAAAATCATGAGTTAAGACTGTGGGATCCATTTAAAGAAGACCTTTCTGACAAATGCTGGTAGAAGGTGATAATTAAATAGATGAAGTGTTCAACAACTACGAGTATATACTTGTTAAAGTATTTTCTTATAAACAACATTTTTGCCATGTTTGAAGGTGGTATCAACAGAACCAAACTTTAAGGTGAACTTACACGGGAGCACGCTTCATAGAACTGACCGTGGGAGAAACAGTCCTGTCGTAGGTCTACTCCGGCGAATTTGAGTTTGCGCCTGCCCTGTTTGTGTGTTTGAGTTTGCGCCGCCCGCGCTCGCTTAGTTACCGATTGACGACAATCGAGATAACAAATACTTTAAAAACCTAATGACGCGGGTCTCGTTCCCCTTAAAAGGAAAAATGAACCCTTATAGGATCACTTGTATGGTTGTTTGTTGTAGCCGATTTGCTCCGAAACTACTGAACCAATTGAATTGCTATTTGGTACACATACTTTCAAGAATTTTAATGTTTATATTAAATTTCAAAATCGATGCCATTTTAGAAATTTACGTCCAAAATAACCATAAAAAACGACACTCATATTGATATTTAGACATCTCAACCCCATCGCACCCCAACAGAGGTTGATGGTATTTCAGTCCATCACCTTGGATTTTAAAATCGTTGTCGTTTTCGTAATCAGCGACCCGATAAACCATACAAACGATACCCATGTTAATTTTCAGACTTTGCCACCCTATTTCCCCCTTTTAGGGGTTGAATTCTGAAAAAACTTGAAACAATCAGGAGTACTCCTGTGAAGTTTTGAATAAAATAGTCTAACTAATCTTGTTTCCCCACACAAACTTTGGACCCCCGTTTCATCCCCTTTGAAGGTGAATTTTGAAAAATCCTTTCTTAGTGCATCCTTAGACTTCATAAGGAACAGACGTGCCAAATTTGGAATCTCTAGACCCATTGGTTGGGGCTGTGCGTTGATATGTCAGTCAGTCACTCAGTTTCTTCTTTTATATATAAGTCTGAAATCGAAAATCTTAGTATGTGTGGTGATCAATGCCTGCAGTGGAACAATAATAACAATAAAAACAATCAACCTACCCTAACAAAATAATATACTCGTAAGTACCTATATATTATTTTTTTAGGGTAGGTTGATGATATGTATTTTTGCTATTTTTTTATCTTAGGTTGAAAATGACGTAATTTATGTAGCATATTTCGTTTTTGTGTAAACCACAGATAAATAAAACAATCAAACTTGGCACGTTAAATTCAAAATCGTTATTTATTCTTAATTCCAAATGACAGTTAATTACATTTTCTTATACATCACTTACGCAAGAATATATTTCACATTATTTTTATGTACATTTAAACGTTATTGTACTCAATTGGTATACTTTTTATTAAGTTTTATTTATCAACTTTGATAATTAACAACTTTTAATTTAGTTTTTCAGCTGTATATAGGAAATTCAAGCGTGGTAATCCACGAAATCAGCTATTTTAACAAAATTACTGATAATTATTTTATCCCATCTATTTCCATAATAATATAAGAGATTATTTGTACATATATGTTTACTATAAAAACATGAGCTCCACTAATGACGCAGAATTTAATCATACATAATTAACATTAACACTAATTTTGTCGCTAGTAAAATGAACTCATTATACAAGAATATAATTTTAACAAACAACGTAATCAGAAAATGCATTGTTTTACAAGATTTTTTTTATTCTACACATAGATGACTAAAAAATACTGACATCTGACACCAGACCGAACTGAGCAAATAAATAAGAAAATATTCGAGTAAATTTAAATAAATAAATAATAAATTTTGAGTCTGGGTGTAATTATCTATATAAGTATGTAATTACAAACAAAAATATGTAGTATATCAGTTATCTGGTTTCCATAGTCCAAGCTCTGCTTAGTTTGGGATCAGATGACCGTGGGTGAACAATGTCCCAGGATATTACTATATTATTATTATTACTATTCCTTTCTGAAATTCTATGTGGTCACATTGTACTGATTCCGTAGAATTTTAAAGGAATATTTTCATATTTGATGCTTTTCAGTTATGTTTCTCTGTAGTCGTGTTGAAGTTTACCTTATCTTTGTTGGTGACCTCATATACAAAAATGAGTATCATTTTTAGGTAAAAAATACACTGTTCGTGTACTACCATCTAACACACTTCATAAATGCAAACACGAACAAAGATAAATAACTAACTTAACAGTTACTATAGAAACTGCGGTAAGCGTGTTATTTTCCGCTTAAATGTGACCATGGAGAGTTGCAAACTTCGTCCTTCTAATATGCGCCAAGTTTCCTCTATCTTGACAGAATTGTAGGCACGAGTAACTCTATACTATACAGATATTCAGAGGCTTAAGATCCTTCCTCTCAAATGTTGATGACACCATTGGTTCTTAAGAAAAAGTCTTTTTATAATATTTATATAAACGTATATATATTGGAAGACTAGTAAGTGATCGATACTTAAAGACATGATTGTACTCATGATAACAAACAACTTTTACTATAGGATCAAACCTAAAATCGCAAAAAAACATCAGCTGCTCCCTAAATTTTGACGAGTTATGAGAACATGAATGTATGGGACAGCTGATTTTTTTTTTCGCGAGTTCAGGTAAATAGTAAAAGTTGTTTGTTATCATGAGTACAATCATGTGTTTAAGTATCAGTCACTCTACTTACCAGTCACCCCATATATAAACGTAAAATTCCATCATCAAATGGCGACCGACCGCGGTTTTACATACCGGCCGAACAGCTGAACCCAATAACCTATCTATCACCAGTTCTGGTATACTGGAGATAGAAAAACCTATCTATCTATGGTTTTAACTTCCCAATAATCTAAGACAGATAAAACAAAAGAACACGAACGAACGAAAAGAACGTAAGAACAGATAGAATTGTATTTTAATTTCATCAGTAGCAATCTGTCTTTTATTAAAAATAGGTTATTGGGTTCAGCTATAAGAATGCGGTGAACAGTCACACAATAACGGCTGTCAAAAACAGAGCGTTTTTTGACACCTTTATGTCAAATATGGAGTAGCTTGTAGCTAAATAATAACAGCCGCACGGGTCGATCGAAAGTTAAGCTACACTTGCTGCGGTAATTTTATGAATGGCTGACCATCTTTCACATATCGAGATCTCCGTCGTCATGGCTGTCGTTCGTAGATCTTTGACAGTTGTTACGGGTAGGTAGTCAAATGCCCAAAAGACCGCCAGTCTTACCAAGGAGTATCTATTGCGTAAAATGTAATCACCATAAAAAAAAAAATGTATTCATCTGCATATAGTTAGACTGGAAGCCAACCCCAATACGAGTTGGGAAAAGGCCATGCAGAATGAATGTCAAACACTGGTGAAAATGACAGATTTTTATGACGGCCATTATAATGACGGAAGCGCTTTCCAAGGAAACCAAAGTTTAATCGATTCGATGGTATTCCCTTTATATTGTGAAGATAAAATACATATCTACATATATTGCTCAAAGTGCTAAGGTACGGTCAAAGAGCAAAAATGTTAAGCACGTTTCTAACTTTACTTCCCACATCATAGCGAGCGCATGCCAACTTTCATTAAAAATGCAATAGCGTAGTCGGATAAATTCTAAGCTGCAAGTAAAAATTAATCCTAAGGTGCTTAACATTTTAATTTCTTGACGGTAGTTAAATGGAGCAGTTCACTGATACTCGGCAATGGTAAAGGTAGTTTCGACCAAGAACATTTTACACTGTAGATAACCACAGAGTATCATCATCTGCCTAGCCTTTTTGGGATCGGCTTCCAGTCTAGTCAGTTAAAGTATAGAACCAATATTTTACATGTATCCAAATGGTGGTTGAGGAGGTCAAGTAGGCTGTTCTTTGACCTCCACAACCCCAATTTTGGGTAATACGATACGCCTCGATAAGAATGGTTTTTAATTGCTTATTAGTTTCTGTCATCATAGTTCAGTAGTACGACGTTGTCTAACGATAACACATTTTCACAACAAAATGGCAACACAACTTATTAATCACGGAAAGGCAAAACCTCATAAGTGTATTGGATGTTTCTCGTTTTAACGTCCCTTTACCCTCCTACTGTGTGACTGGTATTTCCTTTTACGTATTATTACCATTCCATATTAATATTTGCCTTGTAATGGTGCTACATTCCATTAAGTAGAGCATTGATGTTTTTGTCGTATAAATCAAACGATTTATCATTCATAAGTATCATGATTTTTCGACTCATTTTTCAGAACGTATTTGTCATATTTTCAAAACTAAGTTTAGGTATATATGATTACTTATGAGTACCTTCGTTTATTTATGACGAAACTATACAATATGTACGCTGTTTAGAATAGGAAAACGTCGTAATCCGAACATACAATGTCACGAAAAATCTGTCAAGTTTGATTGACGCACGTTTCGAACTCTGCAAGGCCTTGACCATCCATAGAATTAAATCTAATGGTACCCCAAAAACAGAACAAGGTCATTTCGACACAATGTGTATTCACAAAAGTCAACTCCACTACAGAATAGTACAGAAGAACATCTTTATACAACGAGCGAAAACTCACGCACACGTAGACACACTTCAGGTACAGCGGGTGCGGTTTTCAGAACGCCTTACGTAGATACTCGTATATGTGTGTGTGTGCTCCTGTTTTCACTTGTTGTAACGAGTCGGCCTTCTGTATCTTTCTGTTTTGTGACACCACCTTAATTTAACTCCTTTTATCAAGTACGTGAGGTTCTAAACGATCTATGTATTATACGAAAGGCCTATTATACGGAACGACTCTTACATCCTCTTAACTTTACCTTACCTTTTGTTAACAGGCATTTTGCCGTGTGTTTATTTTCTTATCTCATTTGTAACGAGATGGGTACCACCTACCCTCGAATAAAATGCATCAGGCCGGTAAAATGTATAATATGTCAGGTAAAATTGTGGTTAAATAGTGTATTGATGGGATTACCATATGATTATGTTATGATAAAAAAGCTTAAGTAAATCAAAATCTCATGCACTTTATATCATACATACAGCAATTAATCCAATTTGACCTTGCTGTAATAAACGCAAATTCAATACAGCTGCGATTGGAACATGCTGTAACTTTATAAGCACATAAATAAAATATCAAAGCAAAAACATGTTTTAGTACAAAAATATTCGCACTAGAGCCTGTATTCGCGCTAATTAATACATTCTATTGATTATCCACTAATGATAAAATGACCACGCATCCACCACTGCACTAAACGTGAGCAGCGCCAGGCCTACATAAATTATGTGTGGTAACTCGGTCAGCCTACAACCACCACTTAATCGTTAATCAGATTCAAATACAGCAGTGGAATAATGTGAAGAGATAGGTAAATATAACATAACAACATAATCAGCCTATAATGTCGCAGACCACTGCTGGGGTGGGTATTCCTACATAAAACCAAAACACATTATAAAACTTAATAATCACAATGATGACTGCGGCTCTATTGAATAAAATTGACAGTATGGCACATTTACTAAAAAAAATTAAAAAAAATTCGCGACAATACAGCAGGTTTATGAATGGAATTTGTAAAATTGTCGGTTTGTCTGACTGTTACCTATCACCTGCCGGTTTTATTAAATATAATGAACACGACGTCTCATAATAAATGTATGTCATGCTATTGAAGTTCAGAATAATACCAGGCAGCATTAAAAAATATCCACGTATTTAACATAAAGCCAATTCTGACAGATATCAGAACGTTTCGAGTACACAAAATTTCATGATACCTAGATCAAAACTAAGTGCTAATTAATTAGCTTACAAGAATCCAATTTAACATACCAAAAAGTAAACCAAATAAAAGATTGTAAAAATAAAGCAACATAAGCAAGAAAAATATATTCACAGTATACATAGAAAGAGTTCTAAATAACTCTCGAGTACTATCAGAAATCGAGTTCAGCATAAACACGATTGCAAAAGTTGTTAAAATTGCGATATGGAATGGCATGTTGCCAATCCATCGTATAGTTGTACTACAGTATCTGAATCGACCTAACATTTGCATATAATGGGGGAACGGTGAAATATATGTACTATTACTGGTAGTGCTCCTTAAAATGTAAAAGCGAAAGAATTTTGAAGAAATTCTGATGCTTTTAAACAAAACAACCAAGTGAAATCGTTGAGTCTTGGAAATGAGACACTTTTTATCCTGATTCCTACCTACAGCTGAAAAACATTAACATCAGAGAGTATTGTTTATACACAGAAAATTAGTTACAACAATATAAATGACTTTTTAATACAAATGACGTTATCCAAACTCTTGATGATTTTGTACGACGAGCATTCTTAGAGCGACAAGGACCACTAGCAAATGTATGAGTAAATGAGTTTGGGAAGTGGCTGCTGAAGAATTGTTGCCATGTTGCATCGCAGCTGGGGTTTCACCTGTAGACAATAGAAAAGAATTCATGATAATCAACATCATATAAATTTTCTAGGAGAGACCGCAGTTATAATCATCGTAATGGACCGGCGATGGATTCATGCCTTGCACAATGCACATTGTTCAGTAAAGGATTAAATGTAGCCGTACAATGGACACTCTTATATATTTGGTTCATACTTTTTACTACCGTACATCAAAGACTTTCTACCATCGGATAAAATATTATTTCCTCCTACTTCACCAGAAAATCCATTTCCTACATTATCACTATTATCGGTTCTCAAAGTCGCTACACGGAAAGCACTTCTTAAAAGTATTTTAAACTCACAACTTCATATCGACTATATGGCTTAGAAGTCTTCATCTTCCGAATACACTTCAATATCGAAATCCTATTTTATAACTATAGGAACTCTTTTTGAAACTTATCTGAAATTTATCAGGCACGTTTCATCTTTATCTAGCATGCCGAATTTCAATTTACCGGCTTCAAAAGGGAGGTTATTGATTTTCTTATAGAGTCAAATTCAAGATTTTTTATTTGGTGATTACTTTTACTCATACACTGACTTTGTAAAAAAATTTAGGATAATCATATACTTTTACAAAGTGTGTAAATATGTGAGCGCCATGTATCTATTACATAATTAATTTTTCTGTCATTGTTTCATTAATATTGTGGTATTGTAATTTTATTCTAGATCCATCGTCTTCACATAATTATAATCATATAAGTAATGTATACAAAATATTGTAAGACATTTATAAAAGAGTAATGGTGGAGTTTCGTGCACATTGTCCATACGAAACTACCTTTTGGAAGGGGCGACTAGAATCAATTCTTTTTTTTTTTACGTAAAAATGTTCAAAAGTGCACATAAAGATGTGACTATTTGAAATAAATGATTTGACTTTGACTTTGAGTCACTGAATATATTTTAACTTTTTCGTGATAAAAAAATAATATATATGGTGTTTGGAAGTTGGGTGCAAAACTTAATGGGGTGATAGTTGATACCATTCAGAGTATTTTGAGCCATACTTGTCTTAGACGAAGTATGTTTATTTTTTATTTTTAACTGCAAATCTTTAGTAAAAAAAAATAACATACCAACGTTAACTAAGGCAAAAATTAAAAAAAAAAAACATACATTGTCTAAGACATGTATGGTTCAAAATGCTCTAAATGGTATCAACTATCACCCATTTAAAGCTTTACACCCAGATTCCAAACACCCTATATAATCGTTCTTGGAAAATATAAATTGGTAACATCATTTATTTGCGATGTAATTTATATTTGAGCAATGTTAGACTACATAATGGAGACGAAGTTTATAACTCTGTCAAAGGCAAAGAAGATAAACTTACTATACATGGTTACCAAGTTACCGGTAGGTACTACACAAGTTACCGTAAATAATGTACTAACACATGGCTTAGATTTTCACCTATCCGTCTTCAAAGAACTAATTTTAACTTTATTCAAACTCTCTTAATACGCATCAAGAATCTTTAGAACTTCTAGAACTAAACAAAATGACAATAAAGTAATTACTCTGCTAGAATAAACAACAAAAACTTTGTAATTATTAGCTGGGCGTACATTCAACTTGCCTAATTTTTCACGTTTTTACGAGTCTTTCACAGAATTAAGGTCTTCCGCAGATCTAATTACGAAAAGCGACTTTGTTTCTGTAACTGTGTTCTGTCTCGAAAATTTTATTACACCTTTGTTTTCTATTACTTTATGCTCATTAGCCTTTGTAGCTACGTTGCCTAAATCTTCCCTTGAAGCAGAAACAAGGTTGTGTTTATAGAACGAATTTTCAAATTTGGAATTTATGCCAAGTATTTAATCAAGTTTGGGGACATGATTCGGGTTATTAAATGAAATTTTTGATGGTTGAGTACTTTTTTTTTTACTTTGCCGATAATTTTGGAGTAAATGAAACAGATAATTGTTCACATTTTTAAGATTCCGAGGTATTTTTCGATTGGATGGTTTTAAGTAGAATGATGCCATAACTTCTCCTTGTTGCTTCATTTTCCTCTTTTACTACTATTATGTTTTGTAATATAATTTTGCTTCCAACTATACGTCTACTTCTGTCTGAAACTTTACGTAATTGTAAGCCTCGTTCAGCCAACACTCAACCTAATGCCTGTTAAAGGGCATTAACATCACCCTTTTGTAGTAAAAGACCCAGACAACAGAAATGCTTGGTTAGCAAATTTAAATTCTTTGACTTTCATGATCAAAATATATCAAATCAAGTATCTTAGTGCTCCATTGGTTTAAGTAATTAACTACAGGTAAATAAATCGTAAATAGGGTTTTTCAATGACACTTTCATCATCATTTGCCACATCTGCTTAGCCTTATCCCAACTATATTGGGGTCGGCTTTTAGTCTAACCGGATGAAGCTGTATACCAGTATTTTACTTTGGAGCGCCTTCCTGACCTCCACTATCTACGGTCTACCAAAGGATTCTCGGTTATTTTAGTCATATTGCCCGTTGGGAACCAGATAACCTGAAAAAATTGGTAGTGATGAGTGAGGTAGAAAAGAACTCGCGACCGTCCACCTAACCGCTGCTCAGACCAAGTAACCGCCCTCACTGGACTCTCTGTTACGACCGCCCTGAGAGAAGCTGAGAACCGAACGAAGTGGAACAACATCATTCATAAAGCCACGAAGGCTTTACAGGGACTGAGAAGATCTTAGGTACCTATTACTTGAAGAGGATCAAATTCTCGTTTCATATTATCATCTCACTTTCCTCCAGTTTCAAATAGATTTTTACGTGTCTCATCGTCTTGTAAAGGACTATAATCTATGAACCTATTACGTTAATACCTATTTACGGAGTTCACGATCCTCGCTTACTTCACAGGCAGAAAATTGAATTGGAGCTATAACGTCTATTACTTTTTAAGGTTTTTTTATAGTAGTTCTTAAATACAGTGTGTTTCCAAAACTCAACCACGATTCCAGGATTCATCACGTTTTTTTGTTACCTCTATGTATTTCACTCAGTCACACATTTTGAACTCAAACTCATGTATGTTTTATTCATTCATTGTGTGTCAGCATAAAATTGAAACAATTGGTAAGTATGGGTTTGTTCGTACAACTAGTATATAGGATACAGGTGCAATTTTTACACTAAAGTTTAGTATGTTAGAGACGAAAATACGCTGTCAATGTCAGCTATTGACAGCGTAATTTCTAAGTAATCTTAGGGTGAATCCTGCCGGGGTTGCGGGTTGTTTGAAAAGGTTACCGTGGCCCTGGCATAGGCAACTGAAGGAACACGGGCTAGAGCGGGAGAAGTTATTTGATGATTTCCCATCCAAAAAGGGTGAGGCCAAACGAGCGTAATTTTTTGAGCTGTGAGTCACAGAATTTACGCTGCATTCGGTTCCATACTAAAGTCCTGTTTTTACTACACGGCGACGCAAAATGAGTTGTCTGCTGACTCACACGCATTATTAGGAGCGAGGCAAGCGTCAGTTAGTTACAAAATGCACGAAAGTCGATACAAGGACCCAGTACAAACGTTGATTAGCAACTGAAGTTTTGTCTGTCCGTCTGGCAACCTAACCGGATTTCAGTTGAACGTAAATTGCGATACTCAAATTACGCGACTCACATCTCATAAAATACCGCTCGTTTGGCATCGCCCTTAACAGGTTTTAAAGAATTACACGAATCCACAAAACCCTTGTAAGTCTTGAATGTATTTTATTTATTTGTTGTAAGTTTAGCTTCCAACTAAAAAGGCTTACTTTGCTCAAACAATGTCCAATGTCCGTTGATGGATTTCTGGACTAAATGTTTTGTTGAACCTTTTGTGTGCCGTCTAAAAGAGTTTCTTGAAAATAA
The DNA here is from genome assembly GCA_948252095.1 of Dicycla oo. Lineage (NCBI taxonomy): Eukaryota > Metazoa > Arthropoda > Insecta > Lepidoptera > Noctuidae > Dicycla > Dicycla oo. Next base: position 8,759,581 of record OX411733.1, on the reverse strand, counting down.
CTTCGGTTGTGTCCAAAGGACGGTTCCTTCATATTTATATACACAGTGTTGACACAATAAATAACTGTAGTGTGTTCTACGGATTATTTTGTAAACAAATATTTCTTTAGTGAGTTTTAGATCCACGCTCAAATAACTGAAGGATCTTGTCTATTATTGGGGGACATATACGTACGTGTGTTTCCTCTACAAGTAATTGTAACTTGTTAAGACTACATCAACTTGTTAAGATTCCTGCCAGAATTTGATTTCTAAATAAAAAAATTCTTTACAAAAAAAAAAAAAACAATCGACTTAAAAAAATACTACGAAATGAAAAATAACTTTAATTTTGGAAGTCGGTGTCTTTGGATCTGTATTTTAGTTTTTTGCCACCGATTTCCGAAATTAAAGTTATTTTTCACTTTCAAGTGTTTTTTTTTTTAATTCGGTTTTTTTTTTGTAAAAAAAGTTTTTATTTGTACTTTTTAGCGGGTCAGTTTGTTATTTATCTATTAGTAAGGTTACCATAGCCTGATGTCAACTGCTCATCACCTTTTACAAAATATTGCTTTTCCCGATGCAGGGATGTTAATTGTGTGGAGTTAGTAAGAACCAGGAGAACTGAAGCTGATGGTGAAGTCACCATCGCCATATGCATTGTGACGAGCATATATAACCATATTTAAGTAATCGAAACACAATCCGTGAAATACTTAGGTATAATTGAGTAGTTCCGATGGCCATGTATGGTCTACATCATCAGTTCCACTTCACCAAATGGTAAATGATAAATGATTTTATTTCTGTAAGTAGGTTTATAATGAAGTTGGCGTTTCCTCTGGTGGTTTCCAAGAGTAAATGCATGAGTTGCTATAAAATATACCCAAATCACTATAGGTGTGCCTATAAAATTAGAGGGTTTCCCTCGATTTCCATGGGATCCTCTCATCAGGTTCTGACTTTGTGACATTGGGACCACCTTGAGAGCATATCCTTTCTAACAAAAAAAAAAAAAAAAAAAATGATTTTGCAAATCCGCTTATATATGACGGAGTAATGCCCGAACATATATATAAAAAAAAACATCCGAATTGAGAACATTTTTGGAACACAGTTAAAAAAAAATACATTTTGATTCCTTGCTATCAACATCCTCTAACGCTCGAAATGAATAGTCAATTTTGTATCATTTTTGATGTCTAGATTGAAACTCCATATTCTGGGTGACGTTTGCCAATAACAATAAGTTTGCCATCTTGAATCATTTTAACCACAAGCAATAGTCATAAACTGAGATTGCCTAAGTATTTCGAATTGAAGCCCAATGTTTAGGGCGATGTTTAAGCAAGAATCTCGTTTCAAATCTCACACCCGTATTTATTAACAAACAATTACTTGCTGCTAAGTAATTTCTTAGTGAAGTCCTTACTTGAGGATAGAGCTTATCATTATAAAATCTTATTCTATAGTCGAGTAATGTTAGTACGTTACTTACTTGAGTAAGTGCTTGAGAAAGAATCAACGTTCCATTGCAAAAAAAAAAATGAATAAAAATCGTTACTAGATTTATTACTTTTACTGAAGTTTTCACTATGTTAGTAACTCATATTTTTAAAACGTTCTTCAAGTAAGGTTTTCAATTCAAATCTAATCTAGTTTTAATTCAAAATTCAAACTTCTCCTGCGTATTATAATTAAGTACTTAAACTCGCTTGCACCACAAACCTTTAAATACGTTTAGCGCTAAACGTGTTTAAAACTTTATTTTGTCTCTGTCATCTTCAAACAACTGAGAGAAACAGAGCAAAATACATTTAGCGGTATATGCTATTAGTGGTGCCTTAGCTTAAGAATATTTGAGTACTTACTCTGTACTACATGGACAGTGACTGAAGCTGCCTTAGCATTAGCAGGCACGCAGGTATAGTTGCCAGCGTGGCGCGGCTCAGCCTTGCCGATCACCAACTCACTGGTTTGTCGGCCGTTGTGGACGCTCACGCCATCTGTAGGAGGAAATATGAATTTTAGTAGGTTGTCAAGAAGATGGATAATATCGTAAAAACAAAAGAATATCGTTTTGTAAGAACACGTTTCAAAAGAACATGAATAATTTCTGTTGTGGGATCAAAGTTGAATCATTTCTCACATTATTATATTCAGAAGCTCGTGGCTAAGTAATAACAGCAAGGGTCGATTCATAAGCTACGCTTGCCGGGGTTGGTCTGTGGATGGGTGACCATCTTTACATACCGAGACTCCTCCGTGCCTCGGAAAGCACGTTAAGCCGTTGGTCCCGGCTGTCATTCGTGGATCTTTGACAGTCGTTACCGGTCGTTGGAAGCCTGAAAGTCTGACAACCAGTCTTACCAAGGGTATCGTATTATCCAGTAACTGGGTAGTGGAGGTCAGATAGGCAGTCGCTCCATGTAAAATACTGGTATTCAGCTGCATCCGGTTAGACTAGAAGGCGACCCCAACTTAGTTGGGAAAAGGCAAGGCAGATTGATTGATTTTGTACTTGGTATAAAACTATCCAACACCCAAGTTCAACGACTATTACTGCTAAAGTAATAAACTTATCTAAAGTTTAATATTTCGTAAATGGAACATTAAATCGAAAAATAATTTTAGCAACCGAAGTCATTTTAGAAGACCTATTCAACAATACCCCACACAATGGAGTAGACGATGAAAAATATTCATCTCCACTTCACATGTAGGGGAGCTACCCTAAAAAAAATATTACCAAAATTTTATTTTACTATTTTGTCAGCGTAATTAATACGAGTATACACACTCCCACAAAATGACAGTTTTCTAGTACTAACCGCCTCTAACCCAAACTCGGACACAGACGTATCTGTCTGTCCGAGTTTTGGTGGACATGACGAAACTACATATAAGGGTGCCTTGTCAGAACTACGGAATCCTAAAAAACTTTCGGCTTTTCAGCCTTTGTGGCACAAGGATGTTGTTTGTGTGATGTTGTTCTTGTATGGGTGCATGAAAGGAGTAGAGACGTAGTGTACGTAGTATAGAAGCTCTGTAGATATAATACATCGCTCGGGGAGGCCAAGCGATGTATCTATAGAGCTTCTATACCTACGTCCGGCGCACCCTGGGCTATCAGCGAGTTTCCACGCCGATTGGCTAATCTTGTCACCACGATGGCAATCCAAAATATTATTTATTGTCTAAAGATTGTGCTAGGAATTGTGTGATTGTGTTTCAATGTTTGCAGGTTTGTTTAGATGATTAAGACGAAAGCTCCAGGTAGTCCGCAAAATACATTTTTTTTTACGTTTTTTGCCATTTGCAGGTATCAGGTTGTAAATTGATTTGAATATGATTCGCGACCGTAACAAATCTGTATTTATAGAATTCTAATCATTAAACTTATCAATACAACTCTCTAAGTTCATATAATACTAATGAATTACTATTTCATGAAATCTCGATATTTAGGATTATACTAACTTAAGGAGTTATATGACTGACACTAATGATTATAATTTTGTAAATAAATATATGTCACGGTCGCGAATCATACTTTAATCAACATACAACCTAATGCTGACTTGTAAATTGTAAAAAAAAAACTTAAGAAAATTTGAATTTCACGGGCTACCTGGAGCTTCCCCCTTAAGGGCTAATTTTTCAATCGTCAGATAATTTTTATGTATGGAATAAATATGGTTGTTTGACAGCTTTGGCATAGAAAACATGTCTTAATGTCATTTTCATTCTTCGGATAAAGTTATCTAAGTATTGAAAAACCAGACTTAAATTATAAAGAACTTTTGAAGTAGAACTATTACTTTTCTAAGTATTACATTATTTGAATGAATGTGCTTGAAGTAAATTATAGCAAAAAGCATCAATTTTTTCTAAAGATAAAACTTCCAATACTACAATCGACCCTGCGTGGAGTTTTGCAGCCACCTTTGGGATGGATCAGCAAAGTACCAACTAGCCACGCTTGACTCGGTGGAACGCAGAGCTAAGAGGCTCATTGGCGGCGTAAAACTGGTGGATGCCAAGCTTCATAGCTTGGCTCATCGCCGCAAGGTTGCCTGCTTGTCGGTCCTCTACAGATTGTACTTCGGAGAGTGTGCTCAAGAACTCCACGGCCTCATTCCGCCGGCCCCCTTCTAACATCGGACATCTAGACGCAATGACAGTTACAATTCCTACCTAGTTGCTATTCCACCAATTCGCACTAAGCGCTTCCAAATGTCTTTTATAATGCGCACAGCAAAAGAGTGGAACTCACTACCTGCGTCTGTGTTTCCGAGCGCATACAACCCTAATCTCTTCAAAGTGAGAGTCAACAGGCTTCTTCTGGGTAAGCTCACTCCATCGATCGTTGACTCTGTCTCTGTCGCCTCCGACCTAGACTAGAGTCAAGAGCAAACCCATCTTAAATTTAAAAAAAAATACACTTGAAACCAGAACCAATACAATAAAATTGCTCGCAAACCCTCAACATCTCAAAACCCTGTACTACATAAATTATCTATCTCTCAAGCTTCACTCTCCGGTTTGAAATACAAGTAAAATAAGACACAGGCGTAAGTCCACTTCAAGATTTTGTAAATTAGGTCAGCCAGCACCAGCAGCCTTTTGTTTACATTAGTAAGAATGCTGTGGAGTTCTTTAGAAATGGAAGGTAAGTACTTCATGGTAAGGCAAGTGGAAATTGTGTTACTTTTCCCATCTTTTAGATAAATATCATTGTTACTGTGAATGGCTTATAGTGAAAGCCGTTTGCAGTCATAATTTTATTTATCCTTTTTGATTTTTCTTTTACCTCAATTTTGCACAAGAGTTCCTTAATTCATGCCCTAAATTGGTTAAATAGAGGTGCATGACTTGTTCCTTATCTATCAGTTCATCAGTCATATATCGATATACGAGTATAGGGTGTAAGTGTAAACATTGGCAAAATTTTAAGGGGTCATTGTACTCATCATTATGAACTACTTTTACTATGGGATCAACCCTGAAATCGCAAAAAAATCAAAAATCTGCTGTTCAGTACATTTATGTTCGCATAATTCGTCAAAATGTAGGGAACAGCAGATTTTTTTCGCGATTTTAGGTTTGGTCCTATAGTAAAAGTTGTACATAATGATGAGTACAATGACCCCTTAAAAGGTTGACACTGTTTACACTTACACCAAGTATATCTATCTACATAATATGTATTATATAGTTTGCATCATGTAGATTTAACAATATCTATACTAAAAGAGCAACGCGCTTTGCCATGCGCATCGGAAAGCCTGGTTTCAGAGCGGCAAGGGTGAATATTCGAGCTTTTAACCGCCGTCATTACCTTCCGCCAAAAGTTGATGAAGGAGAATATCGTTAATGAAATATTTCATCAATTCCCAGAATCTGCTTAAGGACCAGAATCAGGAATTGCTGAAATATTTCATTAAATATATTCTCTTTCATCAACTTTTGGCGGAAGGTAATGACGGCGGTTAAAACGCTCGAATATTCACCCGCAAACTAATTTGACGCGAACTATACTAATAATAGAGTGGAAGAGTTTGTTTTTTTGATTGTTTAAACGAGCTAATCTTTGAAACTACCAGTCGGATTTGAAAAATTCTTTTGCGTTTGACAGCCTAATTCTTCAGGAAGGCTATTTATAGGCTTTTTAACATCACGCTATGACCCTTAGGAGTCGAGAAAAAAAGAACTAACGCTAAGCGAAAACGAAGTAGTAGCGCGTGCAGGCGATGCGATGCGACGCGTTGGGTGACGGAAAAAAATTCTACCGAAATTAAAATAATTTTTCAATTTGGCGTGTTTTTTTATGGAAGTCATTCTTTCTGTAAAAAAGTTTTTATGGTAGCTCCTAAGGAGGAGCTCGTGGCTAAGTAATAACAGCCGCACGGGTCGATCCATCAGGTTAAGCTACGCTTGCCGGGGTTGGTCTGTGGATGGGTGACCATCTTTTCATACCAAGACTCCTCCGTGCCTCGGAATGCACGTTAAGCCGTTGGTCCCGGCTGTCATTCGTGGATCTTTGACAGTCGTTACGGGTCGTCAGAAGCCCGAAGGTCTGACAACCAGTCTTACCAAGGGGTAACGTATTACCCAGTAACTGGGTTGTGGAGGTCAGATAGGCAGTCGCTCCATGTAAAATACTGGAATTCAGCTGCATCCGGTTAGACTGGAAGCCGACCCCAACATAGTTGGGAAAAGGCTAGGCAGATTGGTAGCTACTTAGACTAGCCAATCAGCAAGGTTGGTAGCGAGGCTGACTACCCAGGGTGCGCCGGACACCTTTGGTAACAATTATTTGAGCACCTTTGGGTCGTAGCAAGGACGGTTTTCGTAGTGCAAGGTTCATGCCCTTGAGTGACGCAACTTGCGTCAAACAACACGCGCGTGCGTCACTTGTTTCCGTCCGTCGCTCGACAAGTACCGTCGCGGTTAATCGTGGCGTTCTCTATACAACTTGTTTCATTTGTTTTCTTCGCAGTCACTTTGCTGTCGCAAGACTCGTGTCATTGGAGTGTGTCGCTCGTGGTTACGGAACAGTTACCACTGAGGTGTGTATGCCTGTTCGTAAGTATACTTGTGAAAGCACTTATAATGCACTTCGGTTGTCTATTCAAAAATATTTGTCAAAAATTGGATATTGCAGATGCAAAAAAAAAAACAAAATATTGTCCAAATCTATCAAGCCGTGTAAATAAAATCACATGGTGATTGTTCAAATTAATCCTTGCTACGGCGTTTACAAGGAAGAATAAGATTTCATACAAGAAATCCATTCCCTACCAGTCACTTCCCCTGCTTAAATCGCAAGGGAAATAAGGTAGGTGCTATAATACTTTGTACTTTTCTTTAGCTCAGAACCCACCTGACTACTAACGAAGTACGAGCCTCGAGGGATTACTGAAGCTTACAGCTTTGTAAAGAGACTTTGGCAAAATGGCGTCGGTCATTGTAAAAGAAATAGTTTTTGTTTGTAGACTGATATTTTATGTTGGATTAGTAATGATTGTATCGGTTTTGAGGATTATGGATATCGGTTTCTTATTACTGAAGATTAGAATGTCAAAGTTAAAAATCTAAGATACAAGGGAACATCATTCTCCTGTCCGTGACTCAATTTATTTGGAATCGCCGCAACATGTTTTTTCTTACTCTCTTACTGCTCTATCAGTCGTCATCTCGGTAGTCACCCACTTTCTAGCCATATATGATCTTTCACAAAGTCCATTCACCTGTTCTTTGGTCTTCCGCTACTCTTACAACCACCACACGAGATGCGAAAAAGTTTAGGTCGTATGATATTTTAATCAGTTGTAATAAAGAAGCTTAGCATAATCAGCGTATAATGTTCCCTCTGGCTAGGACACAGGCCTCCTCTCTTCGTGAGGGGTTGGTTCTAGGAGATGCCGGTTTCCTCACGATGTTTTCCTTCACCGTTTTGAGAGCAGTGCTGATGAAATTATTTACACAAAGTAAAGCGCCTGTCTGGGTTCGAACCCACGACCTACAACTCGTAAGTTGCGGTCGTTACCACTGGGCCACCACTACTCACAGAGAAGCTTTAAAGTATTTAAAATGTCAATGATATTGATAAAGAGGATTCAGAATTATATCTGTTGGATAGAAATCAACGTCCTCGTCTGCTAATAGAAACATAGGTTCTACGATCATGCAAGCTTGATGATTTTGTTATAATAGCATTTAGCCAATAGACGGTCATAAAGATCATTATGCTTAATCTACTTCAATAATAATAATAATAATAATATCCTAGGACATTGTTCACACACGGTCATCTGATCCCAAACTAAGCAGAGCTTGTACTATGGAAACCAGATAACTGATATACTACATAAACTACTTTTTTTTTTGTAAATACATACTTATATAGATAATTACACCCAGACTCAGAACAAACAGACATGTTCATGTACACAAATGTTTGTCCTGGATGGGAATCGAACCCACGACCAGCGGCATGGCAGGTGGTATCTTAACCAACCACGCCATCTGGCCTGTCAATACTTCTTCTGTGCAAAAATCAATAATCTTAAACCAGACTAATACAACACTACCATTCCTCATTTTTTGAATTAAAAATTAAATTCCGAATTCTCTATCCAATCAACGTTTCATATTAATACGTATACCTGAACAAAACCATGCTGATTCGACAAGCAAAACTTGAAGCTAAAAAGTACCAATTACGATCCTAACACAAACTATCCTCATTTTTTGAATTAAAAATTAAATTTCGAATTCTCTCTCGAATCGATGTTTTTTTTAATACGTATACCTGAACAAAACCATGCTGATTCGACAAGCAAAACTTGAAGTTAAAAAAGTACCAATTATGATCCTACTTGGCAATAAAACTGAAATGGATTTAACGTTCTATTTGGATTTGCTGTTACAATTTTATTTCAGATTAGAATTTTAGGAAATCATTTTGTGATTTTTATTTGCGCAGTTTTTATGTTGCTTTTCAGCATTCATAAACGGTTGTAAAAACAATATGCCTAGCCTTCTCCCAAATATGTTGGGGTTAATACGATATCCCTTGGTAAGACTTGTTGTCAGACTTTTGGGCTTCTGACGACCCGTAACGACGATCAAAGATCCACGAATGACAACCAGGACCAACGGCTTAACGTGCTTTCCGAGGCACGGAGGAGTCTCGGTATGTAAACATACCCATCTAGGACACCCATCTACGGAGCCACCCCGGCAAGCATAGCTTAACCTGATGGATAGAATCGTGCGACTTAGCCACGATGACAATGAAGTGGTAAACATATTCTAAAAGCTCGAAATAATACGGGTGCTGCTTGTGGTGACTGGTCGACTTGCTGACCTTGGTATTGTTATTGTTATTATTAATTAACTCTTTATTTATTTTACTTTGATGGTCCTAGTTTATCATTTGTGACTTCGAGTTACTGCTACATATATGGCTATATGTAAGTGGGCACGCCCTTTATGCCTGGAGGCTTTTCTTTAGTTATAAAGTACTATTTACGTTTTTAGTTTTGTATTTTATTTCTGCTTGAGTATAGTTTTCGAATTTCTTTTTTTAATTTAATGTTTTGTTACGTAATGCCTAAATTATTTTGCACAGTGCTGTATAAAATATATTTTTTAACTGAACATACAGCTGTGCTTCTGGGGAGTTTGTTGCGCCACTTCTTCTCCCCAGCTAAATCACTAGGCAGTTGTGAAGGGCGGGCGTTTTGGGGGACTGTCTTATGTAATTTTGACGTCCGAAAAGTGCTGATTCTCAGCCTAATTTATATAAATGACTTTTGATTTTGATTGTAGTTAGTTTTAAGAAGGCTGCTAGAGGCAGCATTCACCAACATTCACGCATCGTAGGTGGTCACGATCCTCAGCATTAAGGGAACGATGAAGAAGAAGAAGTCCTCCATAAATTGAATCCGTTTATCTAAAATGAAGACACTTGCAGTTCCAAAAGTAACATACTACTTTGGTAAGCGTACAAGAAGGTTCGTAGTGCCCACGTTGGTGAATGAGCTGCCCCTGGAACTGATAAAGCATGTCAAGTCTAAGGAACAACTTAAAAAGTTCTACAAAAACATTATCTCGCATTGTGTCCATAGTTCTATATATTTGTAACAAACCTTACGTAGGGAAAAATGCCTTGTTTCTCAATTGTACGATTTCTGATCTCGATTGTAGGTAATGCTGAGTGAACTATAAAATAATATAGGTGCCTATATTGCTTTGTAGTTTACTTAGCATAATTAAGTACTTACTTAATTAAGTTTTAGCACTATATTTTATTTTTTAAATGTCCAAATATTTAATAGATTGCTAGACGAGACTACTGCCGACAAACTGCTGTGCAGTTTGGCAGACATTGTTTGTTTTTTGTTTACACCGATTTTGGAATGAATAAAAAAAAAATCCTTTCCAAAATTTTTAGAAAGTTCAAGTGTCTATAAAATAACTTCAACGAGCAAGATTTCATCAAAAACCAGATTAAAAAGACTATAACCACCATCGAAAGCTAGACCCCCGAATAAAATACCGCATCTGATAGAAATGACATCATGCACCTAACAAAGACCCTAAATGTGGTAATGTAGCATAATTTACTGTGTTGACGCGTTGCGATATATACAACTTAAGGATGTCTGGTATCACCTTTTGTAGCCGTTGTAGACATAATTATGAAGCATACTTCGTTATTACGTCAAAATTCCAATCCAAGATGGCGGTCATGAAAATTTTTAAACTATCGACACGCTTCTCATTTCCTTTGGTATCCAGATCAGAACTTGAAACTGCCAATGTAGGATAGGTATGACAATATAATTTAGCGGACAGCGTTGAACAGTAATTTTAACCGTCCTTCTGACTAATCCACAAACCACGGTGTCTAATCGGAATAAGTTTTTGCCGCCACGTGTTGATTTGTTGACCCACAACTCTACGTACTGACTCCTTGCCATCTAGCTTTTCAGCATGTATACAATTTTAAGCATCCTGATATTTATTTGATGTATCCCAGGTATCCTTCGTGAGATTTCCACAAACACAAAGTTGCTGGTCTTCCTTGAGGAGCTGGGTTTGAATGAATAACCTATTTATTTTTTCCACAACCATACGCAAAATCCGCGCTTGATATGGAGTTGCAGTCCCTAGCCCGTCTTACCAATCTCACCAAACGTAATTGATGATATTATCACTACATAATGTTTTACGACATCCACGCGGATGGAGTCGCAGGCAAAGCTAGTACCGTCAAATCGCATCCATAAAAAAACGAATTTCTGCGGGAAGCTGTCATTTTCAAATTAGAGTCAACGTTTCGATATGCCTCTCGATTATCAATTCAATAGGCTCGTTCTAAATTGGAAGGTCATCGATCAAAATCGAGAAATTCATATCGAGAGTCATTTGTCACTGGATCGTTGGAATAAGTTCATTTCAATCGGAAATGGTTCTGATGAGTTTTTTATTTGAAACCTTCGGGTTTCGTATGTCGGTCATTTGGAGGAATGGTGCTCGCATATTACGCTTTGTGAAATAAGTTTTTTGACGCCACATGGTTTGATTCGTCGTCCCACATGTAGGTACTATAGTAATCTCTATTTCAGACCACGTTATGATCCATATAAAAATACAATGTAAAAAGAAAAATAACAATAAGAAAATACAAGACACAAACAAAGACAAAAAAATACAATAACGCAACAATGGAAACATTGGATCAGGACCGCACTGTACGTACATGCAGTTCTGTCCATAGCTCCATGTCCATTCTCGCTGCAGTAAGCTGCAGGAAGCTGTTGGGGCTGCCCCCTATGCCTCGCATCAGAGACGCTGTTCTTTTGCGATGTATCGCTTGAATGCCGTCCGTAAACATACCTGATGCGCTGCTACAAAAGCGTGGCAACCCCATCAACATCCTGAATGCATTATTGTACTGGACACGCAGGGCTTTGTAATTCCTTTGCGTATGCTTCACCTATAGGCTGCACGTATAAAAAAATTGACAGTAAGCCTCAAGGCTATAAAGTTATTTTACCTGTGCAGTACAGCGTGCAAACCTACGGGCCAGCATATTAGCTCTGACTGCCAATACCCTGCGTTCCCTCTCAACATCCACATCATCTGCGAGAGCCTCGGTGACCCAGTGGCCCAGGCACTTAAACTGCTCCACTCTTTTGAGAGCACTGCCGCCGAATGTGACCTGAGGTACGGTGCCAGACTTGAACACCATCACCTCATTCTTGGTCGAGTTATACCTGAGCCCATGGGCCTCCGCGTAGTACTCGCATATCTTTATTAAGCACCTGAGGGCACTGATCGATAGGCTCAGCAGCACTATATCGTCGGCGTAACCTATATTATTAACAAAAACTCCATCAATCGAGCAACCTACCTGAGTGTTGCTGAGCTCACGGACCAGCCGATCCACGTATAGGTTAAAGAGCTTGGGCAAAGTCAGACCACCCTGCTATATCTATGTAACTGACTGACTGACTGAGTATATGCTAAATCTATGCTACTGACTCTATGACTCTTACTTCTTTGTAAAATGATAAATGATAAATGATGATAAATGATAAATGATTTTTATTTCTGTAAGTAGGTTTGTACAAACACTTTTACAAGTCAATATTTTTTTTTTTTAAACTAGATGAGGTCGGCGTTTCCTATCTGACTACTCTGAGAAGAAAGGCCGAAACAAACTCAGAGGTCACAGTCTCTTATAAAGTCCAGACATAATCTTGGTCACTTCATGTGAAGACCATGTAGATTGGTGTCTGAAATGGTCTTTTGAGGAAAGAACCACACAGATTGAGAGGACCTGTCCAGTCAGTGCACGCATTTGTCAGTAATCGCGCAGCTCAACTCAGAACTTAAGGAGCTCAACGATTCGACGAACAATACCAAAGAAAGGACATTGGGGTAGGCCGCATAGATTACTCAAACTGCCAGACCATGATTAAAAATAACTGAGAGAAAAAATAAAACAAACAAAAAAAAAAAAAAGCAATGACCTACATAGTCTTCACATTCACAATAAAGTAAAATAATATAATACTTACAAAGTAAATATTAATGTCAACATTCAGTATGCAAAAATAAAAATAATATAAAATAAAATTGGAGCAGTTCAATCCCAAGCCTTTTTGTCCTCAATATAATCTTTAACGGTATAAAAAGCTTTCTGACACAACTTGCGTTTAATGAATGATTTGAATTTATTAAGACTCAGATCTTGAACGTGGCTTGGAAGTTTATTATAAAAGCGTATACATTGACACCTGAATGACCCACCTATTTTCTTGAGCCTTGTTGGAGGTACAACAAATTTGTGTTTGTTCCTAGTATTTATATTGTGGATATCACTGTATTTTTTAAACAATTTAATGTTTTTATGGGCATATAAAAGATTTTCAAAAATGTACTGAGAAGGCAAAGTCAGTATATTAATCTCCTTAAATTTCTCTCTGAGAGATTGTCTCGGACTTAATTTATAAATGCATCGAACAGCTCTTTTCTGCAAAACAAAGATAGTCTGAATGTCGGCTGCATTTCCCCACAACAGAATACCGTACGACATTATACTATGAAAATAGCTAAAGTACACTAAACGGGCTGTCTCTATGTTGGTTAAATTACGAATTTTCCTAACAGCGTATGCTGCGGAGCTTAGCTTTTTTGACAATTTATCTATATGTGGGCCCCACTGAAGCTTAGCATCCAAAGTTAAGCCCAAGAATACTGTGCTATCTTCAGGATTCAACTCTTCGCCCTTTATCAACACGTTAGTTTTCACCTGCCTAACGTGAGGTAGTGTAAACTTAATGCATTTGGTTTTTTTTTCATTAAGGAGTAAATTATTAACACTGAACCAGTGAACTACTTTTGAGATCGCTCTGTTTACATCGTCAGTAACCAGCTGCTGACGTTTAAGTTTAAACAAAAGTGAAGTATCATCCGCAAACAAAACTATATCATGATTATCCTTAATGAGGTAGGGCAAATCGTTAATATAAATAAGAAACAAGAAAGGACCAAGAATCGAGCCCTGTGGGACTCCCATTGTTACTATAGATCCGGGCGATCTTTTTCCATTAACGTCAACGCTCTGAATCCTATTACTCAAGTATGAAGTAAGAAGATCCAGAGCGGCATTCCGGATCCCGTAATGGCGGAGTTTCCTGATTAACGTTTCATGAAGAACGCAATCGAATGCCTTGGACAAATCACAAAAGATGCCCAAGGCATCGCATTTGTCTTCCCATGCATTATAAATATGTCCTAAAAGTTCAACACCGGCATCAGTAGTTGAACGACCCTTTGTAAAACCGAACTGCTTATTATGTAATAATTTATGTTTATTAAAAAATCTTTGCAATTGGTCTAAAGTTAATTTCTCAAAAATTTTACTAAACGTAGGTAGTACTGAAATAGGTCTATAATTTGTGGGGTCTGATGTACTACCTGATTTAAACAAAGGTATTATTTTACTATATTTCATGAGGTCAGGAAACTCCCCACAGTCGATACAGTTATTAAAGATAAGAGCTAAAGTAGGTGCTACAATGTCAATAATAGACTTAGCAACTTCTACAGAATTACCCCACAGATCTGCTGTCTTTTTTACATTTAAAGTGTGAAAGGTTTTAATTATGTCTCTACAGGTAATTTGTTCAAAATTAAATTCCGAATCGCATGCATTAACATTTTCTTTAAGCAAAGACTCAGCAACAGAAGTTGATGAGTTTAGGGATTTAGTAGTAGAAACGGGAATATCTGAAAAGAAATTTTCAAAGGCCGCGGCGACTTGTGAGTCTGATTTTATTATATTGTCATTAATAGACAGGCTGTAGTCAGCACTTCGGTTATTAGACCTTCCGGTTTCACTATTAATAATATTCCAAGTCGTTTTAATTACATTACTACTGTTTTTAATCTTCGAACTCAAATAACGCGACTTGGCCATACAACAAACTTTTTTAAATAATTTTGAATAGTTTCTAACATATAAATTAAATTCAGCAGTGTTTACAAAAGACCTTTCATTGTATAATTCATAAAGCCGTGTTCTACTTTTATGAATACCAATGGTAGCCCAATCACTGAAAGACGCGTTACTATTAACCGAGATAGTCTTGGGAATAAAGATGAGATTAAATTGTTGGCAGTACATATTAAAAAAATCATCATACAGATCATTAGGATCAGTATGATTAGCCAAAACTGTTAATTTATTAATGAGTTTAACTTTAAAAGCTTCCAAGCGACTTGTAGTTTTGGGGTTAACAATGATATCCTTTTTAGCCACTTTTTTGTTTTGGTTTTGGATAGTAATCCTTTGCCCGCAATGATCAGAATCTAGTAAATTTATAATTTCTTTATGGCTTGGAATAACATCTGTATAAATATTATCTAGGCATGTGGCACTAGTAGGGGTTATTCTTGTGGGCTCCAAAAATAGGTTTACAAGATTGTATGACTGAAAAAGACTTATTATTTTACTACAAGAACCTGACTTTTCTAATAAATTAACATTAAAATCACCACAAATGATAATAGATTTATTTGAGTTACATATCTTGTGTAACACTTCATCCATTACCTTTTCAAAGCAGTCATACAATCCTGAAGGGGGCCTGTACACACTTAATACAATAAATTGCTCCAATTCTATACAAGCTATTTCAACTGTCCGCTCAACAGATAGGCTCACAATATCCTTACGGTCTTTAAATTTCAGCTGGTTACTTACTAAAATTAATGAGCCACCATGTATAGCATTTACTCTGCTGAACGAACTACCAACCTGGTGGTTATTAAAATTGAACATAAACTGGTGGCTTTTAAGCCAATGTTCTGTTATACAAAGAATATCAATACTGTTATAATTCATAAATAATTCTACTTCTAAATCTTTGTTGAGAAAACCTTGAATATTTTGATGCACCAGGTTAATACTATTTACTAATTTTGAAATTTTATTTGATTTATTCTTGCATTAATACATTCTTTGCATTTGATACATTCTTAGGTACTTAATATCCTAACCTAATCCTCACTATCCTAACTTCCTTACTAACATTATAAATGCGAAACTGAGTTCGTTTGTTTGTTACGCTTTCACGCTAAAACAGCTATACGGATTTGGATTAAATTTGACAAATAGGTAGCCTGGGACTTGGAGAAGGACATAAGGCTACTTTTTATCCTGGATCATACACAAAGTCGCGGGCGACCGCTAATAATATTATAAATGCCAAAGTAACTCTGTCTGCTGTCTGTTACCTTTTCACACCTTAAGAGGATTACAGGACCTAAACGCAAATAACGCAAGTTTTATAATGCCTAAAAGTATATGATCTACTGTAGTAAACAAAATCAGAAAAATATGTGATATTCTTCAGGATATATGCTAGTTAGATAATGTGTTGAAAATATAATACAATTAATGTGATACGATAGAAAAAAACCACGAAAATACCTCTAAAAATGTATTTTAACGATTAAAAACCATACTAATATACATCTACTTGATTTTTTGTCTGATTATTCTACAAGCAAGATATTAACGTGATAGTGTTTTAATTTCTTAGTCCAATCAATAGATTTTTTGTAAATCGATAATTGCTTCATATTTTGCAATAAATTACCAGCGTTGTGTCATCGCGCTTCTCTTTCTTTTCTATGCAGTCCGACAGTGACCGCGCTTTAGGTCATGTAGTCTCCTTAAAGTATTTACGTATTTCTATGAAATTTGGCACATATAAGACTATGACCTACAGGACCTACGACTTTTTATCTCCGTAGTACGTTCCTGTGGGAGAATTTCTGATATCCATGCGTGTGAAACCGCGGACAAAAGATAAATCGTATCCTGCCATAATAGTATGTTTGATCCACGCGGTTGGAATTACAAGCGCAGCTAGTTAAAAATAAAATTACTTTGATTACTTAATATAATAGGTACCTATGATGTCGCCGTTTTACAATACTGGCCATTTGAAACGTAATTTATGTATGGCTGGAAATAAATTCTAAATTAAAATGAATTTCATTTAAAAAATATCGAATTCCATTTTCAAATTCAGTTATTTGTTTATTGATTAGTGTTTTGTTTTCACTACCTTTGTATCTTTATCTTCAATATGGACACGATAAAAATACTAGTAATTATGGAAAACGAGTTTCTTCGCCGTAGCACTGCAGCACAAACGGCTCGCAACATTAATTACGTGTACGGAGGGAACACTACAAACGAACGCACGACTCGTTATTGGCTTGGACGCTTCCAACATGGAAATTTTGATCTAAAAATGAACCCCGTGGTCACAGGAAAACTAAAGTCAGCAACGGCAAATTAAAGGCGATAGTAGAAACTGACGATACTCAATCTATGGCTGAGTCAGCAGAAGCTTTCAACATTAGCATCAAAACAATATTGGTCCATTTGCGTCAAATTGGCAAGGTAAAAAAAAATAAATATAAATGGGTGCCGGAACTGAACGATCGCCGACGCGAATGCGTTGAAAAAATCCCTTCGTTTCGGCAACGCAAGGCATACCGCCTTGCGTTGCCGAAACGAAGGGATTTTGAATCGCAGTGTCACTTGCGATGAAAAATTGATTCTTTTGATGATCGTAAGCGGTCATGGTGTTGGTTATACCCTGGTTCAGCGCCTAGGCAATGCCCCATACGTAAACTCTCCCCTAAAAAAGTCATGGTCACTATTTGGTGGTCTAGTGCTGGTATAATTCATCACAGCTTCTTACCAAATGGCACCATCATTACTGCGGATGTGTACTGTATGGAACTGGACACAATGATGGAGAAGCTTGCAAATCTCCGACCAGCCTTAGTTAATCGCTTGTCCCCGCTGCTCCTACACGACAACGCTCGACCTCATATGGCACAACAGACGGTCTCTAAGCTACAAGAGCTAGGGTTGGAAGTTTTGCGTCATCCACCGTACTCCTGGTGGTGGACCTTGCGCCGACAGACTTCTACTTTTTCCAAAATTTGGACAACTCCTTGACAGGGAAAAAATTCAATACCCGAGAGCCAGTACAAAATGCCTTTGAAAAGTTTGTTGGTTCCCGTACACTTGACTTCTTCAAAGAAGGGCATTGAAAAATTACCACTGCTCTGGCAGAGATGCATCAATAGCATGGGTGCATAATTTGATGGATAGAAATAATAGCTAACTTACTTATAGCAAATAATTTAATTTAATGTTTTGTGTTGCGTAATGTACCTAAATTATTATGCGCAGTGTTGTATAGATGCATTTTTTTTAAACTGAACAGACAGCTGTGCTGCTGGGGAGTTTGTTGCGCCACTTCTTCTCCTCAGCTAAAGCACAAGGAAGTGGTGAAGGGCGGGCGTTTTGGGGGACTGTCTTATGTAATTTTGACGTTCAAAAAGGGCTGATTTTCAGCCTAGTTTGAATAAATGACTTTTGATTTTGATTTTGAATAAATATTTATAACAAAAATGACTTTAACTTTTTGCATACTAAACGGCAATTTCATAGGACCTAAATTAAAAACATAATTATTTCTAAATGTAATGTTTATCCAAGTGTAAACGAAATTCATAAAGAACTTTTTGCTCTAGGACACACATTTTTAAATGGAAAGCGTTTTAAAAATGAAGCTCTTAATGTTTTTTACTCTGTTATGTTAAAAGGCTTTTGGGTTAGGTCATGTTAGGTATGCAAAAAATTTGACTATATTTACATTTGATATCGCTTTGTGATTCCAATGGAGACTGCGGCTTCATGTCGGTCCAAAAGGGTACAATTTTAATCATGCATTCCTTTTTATTTTACTCAACTTTTTCCACGAGGCAGCGGTATTATAAAACTGGTGTAGCTACATCATTATTACAAGCTTTTAATCCTTAAGGCGACGATAACTGACTTTTAATGATTTTAAACTGAAGATCACATCTAAACGAGTAGTTTAGACATTTTCTTAATAACCTAATATGTGAATATTTTAGATTATGTTTATATTACATAGTGATATTAATTTGTAAAGTTATGTAAATAAAAAGCTGAGAATCACGCAAAAACTATCAAGCATATTTTAATTAAACCTTCACCATTTTAAAGATAATTTAATTATTTATCTTTTAGTATACATATTTTAATATAATACCTTTTTGTTTTATGCATAATAAATTAATAATACGTCTAATTTGGGACAACGCTCCTTGATGAGCGAGTTTTATTACCGGGTAGACGTACGACGCGTTGCGTGAGCTCAGCACAGAACACTCAAGCTCGAGGCTGTTGGCATATATCTGCGTCTTAATCAGGCTTTGGTCGTCACTCTCCCACATCTTTAAGTTTACCACGTTCCGGTTTTATTAAATCCACAAGCATGAGAGAAATAAATGTTATAACTTAAAGCTACTTTTTGTATACACTGATTCACCCTGTCCTTTGTTTGTCCTACAATTGTAGCTTGCAAGCAAAATTGTTTTGTATCAGCATCTGCTTAGCTTTTTTCCTACTATGTTGGGGTCGGCTTCCAGTCTAACCAGATGCAGCTGAATACCAGTATTTTACATGAAGCGACTGTCTATCTGATCCCACAACCCAGTACTTAATCGCTTGAAGAACGCTGAACGAGATGCAATAGAATTTTTATTGTTATTACATCGTTGGGAGTTTAGTGTCCCGCAAAGTATTAATAATATGTATGTACTCACTTAGATCATAGTTGATCATCCTGTTCTCAAAGTACCAGAACACGTACGATGGCGGCTCCGTTGACCTCTTCACGACGCAGACGAGCCTCAGCATTGACCCCTCGTGAATTATCTTCTCTGACTCTCCTACTATCTCCGCGTAGGCCGCTGTTAACAAATACTTCATTATTACGAGTACAAACAACATAACATCACGCCTGTAATCCCCGAAGCGTTAAGCTGAGGTGTACCTATAGTACACCCACATTTCGTCAGTTATGTTTAAGTTCCATATAATAAGGGGCGAGCCTGTTGTCATCAACCAGGCACAAATCCAGACACCGGGCTACTATTGAGAAATTCCAGGTGAAAAAACTCAATAACACTTTGCCTGACCTAGGAATCGAACCCAGGATCTCATGCTTAGCAGTAGTGCTCGCGACCAATAGACCAACGTTGCAGTCATTATAAGTGAGTTTACTATCATCATTTTTTATATTAACACCTTCTTTATCAGAAGTACACCTACTAGTATCTGTATTACTTCTTTTGTATTTCCAAATTAAGTTACACAAGGGGGGCTGAAAAGTTTTGAGCCTCAGTACTTTCAGTGTCATTATTGTCTAATAATTATTGCTAATATTGCTAATTTGCGAATACCTTCTTTAGTATAAATACAGAGGGTCATGTTATTAGCATCATTACGCTTTATTATTCATCAGATTTGATTTTAAAAAACTTACCTTACGGGGGGCTGAAAATGTTTGAGCCTAGGGATGGGCCGCGAATGAGTGAGACATAATGATGTTTACAGACTAATTACTAAAAGCGTAATGATGCTAATGACACGAAACTCTGTATTTATACTAAAGAGGATATTCGCAAATTAGTAATATGCAGCGTGAGACAATAATGACACTTGAAGGTACTTAGGCTCAAAACTTTTCAGCCCCTCTGGTAACAATACAATGTAAGCAGCACGGCGCTGTCCTTACTGAGAAGAACAAATGCAACATGAACCGCCATGTTCCCTAAATTATAAATAAATAAAAATAAAATATTTTTATTTCAGGCATATTTGGCCCATACATATTCTTAGTAGAACGATTTAAAACTATTTTATTATATTATACAGTTTTACTGTATGATACTATTCAAGGCCTTGTGAATAGGTCTTATGCTTCTCCCGTAAAGCATGTTTACTTAAAACGTGATAACTTTAAAGCATTCCTTGTTTTATACGAAGCAACGTTTGACGTTTATCATAATTAGAGAACACTAAAACAACAGCGACATACATACTAAATTTTGCCCATCAACCTGCAGTAATTTTCCCGGCTGCCTTTTACAGCACCCCCGAGATATCCTCAGTCAACTAATCCGGTATTCGTAGTCAAGGCGAATACCTACTTAAAATATGAATTATAATTATAATACGTAACCTCGACTGGTGTAATAGCATTGAAAGTTACGACACTATAATAAAAATGGCGGATGAAATCACATGACATAATATACAATTGTTCTTAACCTACTTTTCAAGTCGCGAAAACACGGTTTACGGTAGAAAAGTAAGTGAAAATGCAGCTCATATAAAAATGTATTTTACAATGCATGTGCTCAAAAAGAGCGTTTTCCAAGCAGCCAAATTGTGCGGAAAGTGCCACTTTTTCACACTAGTGCTTTTTACTTTTCAGTTTTTTTTTTTTTTTTTTTTATTTCTAACTCCGTCGTCAGCCCGAAGCAAAGAGTTATTATTATTTTAGAAAAGTTTTACAATTTAGTCGAGTACAGATTATCATTCATATAAAAGGTACTTACAATAAAACTCATACTTCATAAGACGCGTTACTAATTAACCTAGACTTAGATTTTGATCAATAAATTAATTTTAAATATTCATTAAATATGTTTGGCTGAACGTATATTTTGCTCGTGCCTTTTTGCGATACGAAGTGGCAGCTATTTGCACATGTGCAGTAGTAGATATGCTGAGCACGTATGTATTTCATTAAAATAAGCCCGCCATTTTACTACTTTCTTGCTTAGTTCGGAGTTTTGGGGGACTGTCTTATTTAATTTTCAGCCTAGTTCTGATTTTCAGCCTAGTTTGAATAAATGATTTTTGAGTTTGAGTCAATCTGTGTAAATTTGCTAAAAATGTCGAAATCAAGTGACAAATCAATTAACTTAACCCCGGAAAATGTTATTTAAGAAGCATAAAATGCCAACAATAGCCTCTTACCGGCTAAATCAAAAGAAAAATACTTTTTCAATATACACACTGCAATTTTATTGGCTAGGGAGCTGTCACGATAGTGTTGTACTCATCATTATGAACAACGTTTACTATGGGTACCAAACCTGAAATTGAGAAGAAAAAAATCAGTTGCTCCCCACATTTATGTTCATATAACTCGTCAAAATGTAGGGAATAGCTGATTTTTAATTCACAATTTCAGTTTTGGTCCCATAGTGATAATTGTTCATAATGATGAGTACAACACCATCGTGGCAGCACCCTATCCAATAAAAAAGCAGCGTGTATATACCTACTTTTAATTTCCTCGCACAATGTATAGTAAAACGTTGTATGATACATGTGCGTCAGATGATTTCTGACTCGTGTTGACTTAAATACTCGTCGGAAATCACCTACTTTCCGCACTTGTGGCATAAATAACTGTTACAAGCATATTTTAGTAAATGCAAATCTTAGATAAAAAACAAATGAAAGGATATAACATAAGTTATTTATATCTGCAGGCCAAAATGCTGGTGCTGGTGAATTTTTTGCTAAACCGAATATTTGAATTTTCACAACCTTATTCGATATCGATACGCTATGAAGAAATTTAAAATTACAGACAAGATGTTAGTTAAAGTCTCCTAGGCAAAAAAAAGGTAGAGAGAGGATTGGAGGAAACTGTAGTCATCAGTGATCGGAATAGTTAGAGCTATTTGGGTTCAATGACCGCAAACATTGAAGTTAATATGGACATTCCCCGGGATTCTAACTTAAACCCCGGGATTCAAAAAAATAAATTGATTTTTTATTAACAAGGATAAAATAAACCTTATCTTATGTATCGGCAGTGAGCTGATGTTAGTTTGACGTTGTCAAGTTTGTTTACCACCTGCGCTGATGTTAGTTTGACGCGCATTTCTAAAGCGCACAAGCGCGATGTTGCCACTCAGGTGTAACGCATGATGTTGCCGCTCAAGTGTAACGCGTGACATGACTAGTGGAAACAAAAGAATACCATAGCGGGCTGCGCCGCTAGAGGAACGCATCTGTTTTTGTCTCTTTCTACTGCATTTAAATTATTTTTCGACAATAACTTGTTGAATCACTATTTATATAATATTTATCGGTTCCCGTCGGAGGGGTGGAGGGATGTATTCGTTCATAATACCTTAAGACGTGAATAGCTTTTTTACAAAGTAATTTCTGACTTATTTATTATTTAATAATATTATTTCAAATCCCGGGATTTTGGGAGTGTCCATATTAAAACAACGTATCGCAAGTACAAAAACTAGCTCTACCTATTCCGATCCCTGGCAATCATCCAATTACTAGTGTCAAAATATTTTTTCAGGAAGACTTATCTCAAAAGTCAAATAAGATAGGTAGTAAAATTACGAAACAACAACAAACGAAGCCACAGATATTAATTCTGTTGTTACGTTCCACAAATTGCGAGGCCAGATCAATGAATTTATAATGATAATTTTAATTGACAATGTTCGCAAAGGTTTTAAAATAAAACAGAGTAACAAATTTAAAGTTGACGACATTTCAGTTTTAAATGACGTGTATCTGTAATGGAAATTGAATAATTAAATAGTGGAGGACGATTTAAATAATTATTTTGCTCGGAAACGTTAACAAAAGCGAGTGTACATTTAGGGATGATTAATTTTGCATCCGAATTTAATCTTTATGAAAACACAAAACCATGATCGGTCAGTAGCTTTAAAACAAAATTATTATTATTTACTTTATTCCCTGTAAATACTTACAGTCTCACAAAAAAACGATTACAAAACAAAATAGTTTTTATAAGTAAAGACTAAAAAAACAAGCAAACAATAAACAAACTTTTACGTATTTTAAATCCTACCTTATAGTATATTTAGACAATAGAAAAATAACAGAAATAGTTATATTGAAACCAAACTCTACAAACAAAATAAAAGCTGACAAAGTACTTACCAACTAGAACGAGCTTGAAGAAGATGCTTGTAGGCGGGTGCGTAGGAACCTGGCACTCGTAGTACCCAGCATCTGCTGAAGTGGCGAATCTAATGTGTAACGCCCAATCCTGGTAGAAATAAATCACGTTAACGGTCTACAAGTGTGGTAACTACTGGTTATCTTGATATAAAGTTTGGTAAGGGTCTTATATAAAAATCGATTGGAACAGCCAAGCGAAACGTATGTTAGAGGGGAATCGGAATGTATGTTTCAAAGATTCGGATGAGTTAGAATTTTGGTTAGGTAACATTTTTATATAATAGTCATTAACATTTTTAAGTCGTAATACATTTTATTTATTATTAAACCAACATGCTTAGAGGTTGTGAAAAAAACAACCAAACTAAAAACAACTAGAAAACTACGTAAAATGGCGTGAACATGTTCCCGCGCTACGAATGTCATTCGTACGTCAGAGGTTTTTACACAAACAGAAATCCAGACTGCGTGCTGCTACTCAGAAAAACAAAACCTAATATAAAAATAAATGAACAAGAATTGCTAGGCAAGAACACACATATATATCTAAATACATATATAATACTATCAATATGTTCCAAGAAAATTTGTTTACCTAGATACCTTCAACTCTATAGAATTAATTCTTCTCAGAAATACGGTTTCATTTGAAAACAAACATAAGTAGACATAGCAACGTACACTTAAATTCTAATGGAGACAACAAGCTGATGAGACAAAGGAGATAAACAAACAACGAGCAACAGCAATAATTCGTGGATACAGTTCCAAAAGATTTAACCAAACAAATCTAAAACAATTTTCGATTTCAATCCAAATCCAGTGAACTGTGTTGTAATCAGTAAATTAAACAATACAAACAGTATAGGAGACTTTAGAACAAAACCGCGAGGAACAATTGAAAGGAATTTGACGATAATGGGTGTTCTTAAACACAAATTCGGTCGAACGTCGAATCGCAAGCATCGTTTACTTTAAGTTGTTCATGTATCTTTGGTAGTCAATGTTGAACTCGTGCCTTAATAGTCGCTACTTTGAAGCTTATTTTCAGTCTTATTTCAATGCAAACATTTGTTGTAGTTAGTAAATCAAGATTCCACACAAACATTTGTATATTCGTCATAAACTTCATTTGACATTTAAAGCTCTGCTACTTCAAGATATAACAAATTTCTCATCTTTTTATCCATGTCACGTAAGCATGTAACTCAAAAACCGACCAAGTGCGTGTAGGTACAATGGAGGGTTCCGTAGTTGGGATGAATTTATCCCAAGAACAAACTTAACATTGTAGTTGAAAAACATGTTCTCCCATAGATTCTAAATGCAAATGTAAGTTTGTACGCACAGTATTGAGTAAGTAATTTTCTGTATTTTTTCAAAATTTTTCGGAGTTCAGTATTTTCGGAGATAAGGGGGTAATGGTCAATTTTCATCCTTGTGCTTTAATAACTTTAAAAAAATATTTTAAAATTATAAAAAAAATATTTTTGAGACCCCAACAGTAAGCGCTTTCATTTGATATATCACATGGGACAGTTTGCAAAACTTTATTTTTTTCTTATTTGCCCCCCAAAATTGACCCCCATATTCAAAATTCATTTATTTACGCTACACGTTCGTGTTTGGGTCACAGAAATTCATACGTGTACCAAATTTAAATTTAATCGGTCTTTTATATTCGGAGCAAATTGGCTGTGACAGACGGACAGACAGACAGACACACGAGTGATCCTATAAGGGTTCCGGTTTTTTCCTTTGAACCCTAAAAATGCCAACTTTATTCTCAGTCTTTTACCAAGTACAATTATCTCAAAATCTATCTCCCATTGAGCATAACATACATTTTAATTTACACTCAGCTTACATAACACATTTCAAAACTAAATGAACTAGAAATGTAAACAAAGACGACAAAATCCAGGCCCTCATTATGCGCAAAGAATGGAAGCAGAAAATCCAAATGGAACGTAACTTTTGAATGGCGGATGGAGCGAGATCGACGTAAGATTAATTTAATCGCGGGCTCTTCACTGGGACATTTCGAAAGCACTTGTGCCTCCTGACATGAGATGTATGAGTATAAAAAGTGTTTGTGTAAAGGGAGCGGTGTTGATGATTTTAATCAGGGGAAAATAGGTATATTTTGAGGTACGTGTGTTTATGTAGAGTGGTTGAATTTTATGATTGGGTGGGTGGCTGAATTGGCGTGAGTGTGACGGAATTTTATGATGGCAAAAGGTTAAGAGATACCTACATATTTTTTTACTAGAACAAGCATTTAAAAGCACTGTTCTCTTATTTATGAAAACGAAAATAAAAGTACAGTCGATTGTGGAAGATTATTTCTAGTCACGTTTAGCAAAGTCATAAAATTAGACAACGTATTTTACCAGCTCAGCTCTTGGGTGACGATACTACACAACACAAAATATCATATAGTACAAAATAAGCATTTTGTAACTCGACAAAAGTAACAGTACTCATTTAAATATTTATGAGCTGAACTATTAAAAACTCCTCAAACTATCCCCAACTACATGATAAAACCGACCTAACATAATTCTAACCAATCATCTTTGTAGCAAAAGAAACTCTTAACACACTGTCTAACACTTTAATAAAATACTAGACCAGACTCGGAAGGAAAACCGCAAGAAAATTGAATCAGACGCAGCAAGCGGATCTCTCTCGACAAAGACGTTTCATAATATCCATGTACAAAGGAAACGCGCTGTATATTGTATAATATTATATATGCATGTCTCGTTTTTATCCCTCGACGGTTATTCTTTAGCTTATACATGATGTAAATATAGGTAGTTCATTATATGTGGCTTTAAAATTGTGTTGGTACTTATTAGGGTTCCGTACCAAAATGGTAAAAAGGAACCCTTATGGTGCGACTCAGTCTGTCTGTCTGTCACAGCTGGATATCTCAAGAACTACTAATGCTTATTGCTATATGCTTATGCTTAATTATTGCTATATGCTTAATTAACTTGAACTTTGGAATAGTTTTAGATGATATTTGCCCAACTATTTTGCAAATAAGAAAGAAGTAAAAAATACTTTTTTTTGCAACAGGGACTGAGAGGGGTGTTAAAAATTCGTAGTGGGGCTACTAGGGCATGTGGGGTATCATATGAAAGAACGCCGTTTGTACATTCTCCAACATATTTTTTTTTTTTTAGGCCGCATAGTTATCGACTTTTGATGAAAAACGTAACAAAAAATACCGCTACCTCCCCCCCCCCATCTCCGATCCTTGCATAGAGAAAAATCTGAAACCATTGTATGTGATAGAAATGTATGTAAAAATTACAGGAAAAATAAAATAATGTCTCTAAACAGCACACTTTTTTAAATATATGATGGTACGGAACCCTCGGTGTGCGAGTCCGACACGCTCTTGACCGGTTTAAATTTTATTTTATTATGGGTTTAGAAGGGTATATTTCATGCTATTGGGTAAGTTATACATGGTAAAAATACCCTTAATGAAGCCGAGAGTCAATTATACTCCCCGTCATTGTGATCATGATTTTGTACTGGAACATACCTGGGAACCTTCTGGTTAAGGCGACTATTTTTGACGTTTTTTACGAAAACAAAATGCACCCATAATTACTAAGTTTTGCGTGCGTTACATTGAGCGCTACCGTAAACAAAGAAGTTAATAATTTTCCACACCAAAAATAAAATTCGATTCCCAGCAACTATTTTTGTGCAATGTTATTTATTTATTTATTAAAACTTTATGCACAAGTAAAAAAACAAATACCGAACAAAGGCGGACTTAATGCCTGAGGCATTTTCTACCAGTCAACCTTATTTAGTTTGATGACCCAACATAGTTGGGAAAAAGCTAGGCAGATTGAATGTTACTTAGTTTGATATAGAGATATAGAACAGTGGTGGCGCAGTGATAATGGCCCCGACTTCCGAGTGGTAGGTGGATTCGAACCCCGGCAGACGCTTTAGTTTGTGAAAATAATTTCATCATCACTTCTCTCAAAATAGTGAAGGAAAACATCGAACAAAAAATTCGAGGACATGTGACATCTACCAACCCGCACTGGGTCCGCGTGGTGGATTACAGCCCACTCCCTCTCGAATAGAGGAGGCTTTTTCCCCAGCAGTTGGAATATTATAGGCTGATTATGCTATTTTGTTGTAAAGGAAGACCAAAGAAACGATGGGTGGACTGTGTGAAAGATGATATGGCCAGAAAGGGAGTGACTACCGAGATGACGACTAATAGAGAAGTATGGAAGAAAAAGACATGTTGCGCCGACCCCAAATAAATTGGGACAAGGGCAGGAGAATGATGATGAGAATGCCTGGATGACGACTTCGTGATAAGTCTTTTTACACCCTGTATAAGGTCAGTTTTCATTGCTCATTATACAAGGTTATTGGTAAAACACCAGTAACCTCTTAAGGGGTCATTGTACTCATCATTATGAACAACTTTTACTATGGGACCAAATCTGAAATCGCAAAAAAAAATCAGCTGTTCAGTCAGTACATTTTGACGAATTATGCGAACTTAAATGTACTGAACAGCTGATTTTTTTTTCGCGATCTCACGATTGGTCCCATAGTAAAAGTTGTTCATAATGATGAGTACAATGACCCCTTAAGAGGTGGCTGGTGTTTTACCAATAGCCCTGTAGACTTATCTACATTAACAGAGGCGACGCAGGCGCGTTGCCTTTTCATATATAAAGCAGAAATAATTAATGAGGGGCTTAGTAGCCACACGGGTCGATCAACCTGGTTAAGTTACACTTGCCGCGGTTGGTCCGTGGATGGGTGACCATCTTTATATACCAAGACCCCTCCGTGCCTCGGAAAGCACGTTAAGCCGTTGGTCCCGGCTGTCGTACGTGGATCTTTGACAGTCATTACGGGTCATCAGAAGCCCGAAAGTCTGACAACCAATCTTAACAAGGGGTATCGTATTACCCAGTAACTGGGTTGTGGAGGTCAGATAGGCAGTCGCTACATGTAAAATACTAGTATTCAGCTGCATCCAGGTAGACTGGAAGCCAACCCCAACATAGTTGGGAAATGGCTACGCAGATGATAATGCAGTGTTGTATAGAATATATATTTTTTAAATGAACAGACAGCTGTGCTGCTGGGAAGTTTGTTGCGCCACTTCTTCTCCCCAGCTAAAGCACTAGGAAGTGGTGAGGGCGGGCGTTTTGGGGGACTGTCTTATGTCATTTTGACGTTCGAAAAGTGCTGATTTTCAGCCTAGTTTGAATAAATGACTTTTGATTTTGATGATGATGAGTTTATGTGCCCATAATGAAATAATACTAGAACAACGCTGCAAGAATTGGGCAAAATTAGGTATGGTAGTATTTCCTCAAACGAAGAGTTCAATTGTAAATTATACAGAACATAAGATTATGGTACAGAAACCTGGGCTTAATTATCTTAATTAGCCAATATTCACTTAGCAAGGTTTGCTGCCCTCTGTTCTCATACCTTCCTAGTTTTAAACTATTTAAACTAGTCGAGCAAACTCGAAACAAGTACGAGAGCAATACTGCAAATATTAGTAGCCTTCACGTATAATAAATGCAGTGTGGTTTGCGCACTCAGTTGACAATTCGTCAATCGGAAATTCAGTTATGTTAGCGGTATCGATATAATCAAATCGGAATTCATTTTGCGCTAATTCGTGCGAATCAAAGGTATTGTTGACTACACGCTAATTAATAAACTGTAGGCTTTGATATTGCCCATTCGGTTTCGCCATCGACTATATTAAGTATTATTTCGAGTTACTGTTGTCTGCTCAAATAATGTAACTATTTCTCCTTAATTTGGTTTTAACGGAATATGATTTATTTAATCCCAAAACATTGCTCGATTATAATGTTAAGTGCTGAGAATAAAAATTATTACTTCAAGCAGATTTATCGAAAACTGATTCACTTTATCCAGAAGCCAAACAAAATAATTTATGTTCTAATTATGGACATTGCGATGGAAAAACCCTAAGCCCAAAAATATTAAAAAAGAAATAAACTAAGTTTTCAGAACTATATATTTTATTACCTACTTCATAAAATCTGCTATGGTTTTTGTTAGAAAAAATGGAAAAGGGGCAACTGTTGAATCGAATAAGATCCCAGGAATTGAAGAGTTTCAATGTAATTCTGGGCAAACAAATAATTTCATCTTTTAAGGTTGCACTAATCGGCGGCTTGAACTCGTTGGTAGCATAGCTAATATGCATGCTGTTTAGTTTATTTATTTAGTCAAATAGACGCTGATTTATTACAGACTTTTGGGCGTATAGATATTATGAAAAAACTACTAGATGTATTTATTTTAAATATTTTTTTTTCAATTCATGAATAAATTATAATTATAATTTGACAGGCCAGTTGGCGTGGTTAGTTAAGATACCGCCTATCATGCCGCAGGTCATGGGTTCGATTCCCATCCAGGACAAACATTTGTGTGTAGGAACATGTCTGTTTGTTCTGAGTCTGGGTGTAATTATCTATTTAAGTATGTATTTACAAAAAAAAAAGTAGTGTATGTAGTATATCAGTTATATGGTTTCCATAGTACAAGCTCTGCTTAGTTTGGGATCAGATGACCGTGTGTGAAATGTCCCAGGATATTATCTCATATATCTTATATATCTCGGGACCCTGGGGTCCCGGACCTTTGGAAGGCGTACAAGGAGCCGAAGCCAACTCGCAGAGGCCCCTTAGATAATTTTAAATGATGAGGAGGCACCAACTGACGATTATCCCTGTATGCACTATGCAAGTGCACCCAAGGACAACCCCCGGTTGGTGCAGGACTATTGTTGTACGTGGAAACAAAACATATTGGTCTATGGGTTTGGGTGGCTAAAGTGGATTGGGTAACATGAACTATGGAAGAACTATGTCCCCTGCCAGACCAATGTTAAATATTATACACGGATAAAATGGCAGGGTGTGACTTGTACACTCAATAATGGGCCCCCGGAAACTGCCGCTAGCACATAGTGACGTAGCGACGGGGCAACACTTCCTGAGATGCTTGAGGAGTGGAGAGGTATTCCACGGCTATCAGGACAATCCCGGAAGTACGGTCAAGATCCCAGCACCAGCACCTTACTGGAATACTTCCTTCCTCCGAGCACGTTTGCTCTTGCGAATCTCCACTCAAGCCGGCCAATAAAATCAAGAAAGAGGTGGGAGCTCTGTTCCTCGTCAGTGTTCACTCCAGCCGGCCAATTAAGGCATGCCAGAGATGAGGACAAGATTGCTCCCGGGAGGTAGGGTCCGTGGGGTCGCTACTGCCCAACAGCTCGCCACATGCTGCCCTGCGAGTTTCTGTATCTCTCTTGGTCTGGCTCCTCATCCTAGACCCGTTCCGGCAAAGTAAACTCTACCGGCACAGACCTAAAGTTCGGAGCGCGCAAGCCCCACCACGACGTCAACGTAGAGATACAGCGGTGAGGTTATTATTATTATAATTATATTCCTGTACGGTAACAGTTTCGTCATTTTCTTATTTCGGGAGTTTTTTTTTTTAAAGCCCAAAGATGCGTTGAATTTAGTGTTAAAATACGAAAGTCTCTTAACTTTCTAACCAATATTTCTTTCCGATTCTGCTTCCATACAGGGCTAGATAATGACGTGACAACGTGATATATTTTTAGTTTTGAACGTAGACTATCAAACAGACAAGTAATCACCATACTACGTTTGTATGGACGAATGACCGACTAGCGTAACATTAAGTTATAAACATTTAACACAAATTTTAAAGAGAAAAGAATTCTATCAAACCAACATGATGATATAGGGTTTGATATAGTATATTTATACTATATCAAACCCTATATCATCATTTTGGTTTGATAGAATTGTTTTCTATAGTATTTTTATACTATATCTTGATACTATCCTGATGCTATAGTTTGATATAGTATATTTATACTATATCAAACCCTATATCATCATTTTGGTTTGATAGAATTGTTTTCTATAGTATTTTTATACTATATCTTGATACTATCCTGATACTATAGTTTGATATAGTATATTTATACTATATCAAACCCTATATCATCATTTTGGTTTGATAGAATTGTTTTCTCTTTAAAATTTGTGTTAAATGTTTATAACTTAATGTTACGCTAGAACAGGAGTTGGAAATAAATATTTCCAACTCCTGTTCTCAGTAATTAACTTAAAGAACCTAATATTGTTCCTCTACTACATGTTCACGATGATCTTCAATTCAAAGCATTGCTGAGAATACTAAATGCTTAACGGTTCATGCAATCGATTGACGATCGGTCAGATGGAAACACTGGTCTCGATTTAGATTCGAATGTGATTTGAAAGGAATATTTTACACTACATTAGATTTTGACCAATCTTTTGATTACTGGAATTGATACGGATTCGGAATTTATTTTTGTTTAGGTAATTCTAAAGATATTTTTGAATGAATTTATAGGTATATTGTTACATTATAGTTTAGACAAAAAAATAATGCTGGTACCTATTATATCTATCAATCAAGCATATATACGGATTTTTCCATTTCACAGATATATAAATAAAAATCAATTGCCGAATCACTTCAGCAAGCATAAACGTAGAAGAGTAAGCATAGCGTAGCGTGATGTGCTTACAAACGCTTACTGAAGCTACGAAACACAAAAAAAAAGAATTAGCCAAATGGCTAATTCTTTTTGTTTGTGTTTGTAACTGTCAGAACAAGGTTTGTATGACAGATTTTTATTGGCAAAGGAGATGTTTCAAAATGGGCTAGGTCTGTGTACACTACCTCAAAAACGAGGAAAATCCGTAGAATTCGGGAAAAATACAGATAATTCATTAAGTACTGTTGTGGTAGGGAATTGATATTTATCAATTATTTTTATCTATTTTCAACATGGCGTCTCACCGATTTAGTTACACTGTGCATAAAAACAATGACAACAAACCATAGATCGACCACTGATTATAGAAAGAGGACTGCCAGCTGTCACTTCAGTCCTCTTCTTGAGTATTAAAGATGTCAAACGACATTAATCAATCAAAATGACAGCTTACCCCCATGACGGGTTTTTGTTGTGTGTTGCAATTTCAAGTGTAATTAATTGTGGTTTACCAGCAAACAAAGACATTTTGAAGTAATTGGACAGTTAAAAGAACTATTTTAAATATATTTCCCTATTTTTACGTATAGTGTACACGTACCTGGCCCAAGGTCCATACATTTTGGAACATCTCCTTTATCGGAAAAGTCGGAAATTTGGATGGTATTTTTGTATGGAAACATACAATACACAGCCTAAGCCACTGGAGATAGAGACATGAAATTCACCCGGGCGACATGAACACGAACAGCTAGTTATCAATAAATACTACAATACATCAGAGGCAGTGGTGGTGGTGAGCTGTGGTCGTCTAGTGGTATCGGCCTTGACTTACGAGTAGGTCGTGTACAGGCAAAGACAGGCGCTTTACTTTATGTAAATTATTTCCTCACCACTGCTCTCAAAACGGTGAAAGAAAACATCGTGAGGAAACCGGCATGTCCTAGAACCAAAAATTCGAAGACATGTGACATCTACCAACCCACACTGGGCCCGCGTGGTGGATTAAAGCCCGTTCCCTCTCACGGAGAGACCTGTGACCTGGAGACCGGTGTCCCAGCAGTGGGAACATTATAGGCTGAGTATGCTTATACTACTATACTATAATATTTTTGTCGAGCATTTTCAACAATGTATCATATTATGCCCGGGATGCAGGAGGCTAGTTTTTCAAACAAGCATGCAAAATAAGGCTGGCAGGCTTGTCAAGCTGGCCTCGTGTAAACAGAAATGTCCTCATTTTGCATGTGCCAAGCCATGTTTGTAAGCCAGGATATTACTAGCTAGCTAACTAGATTTTAGCTTAAAAAAACCGGCCAAGTGCATGTCGGACCATGCACAATGATGGGTTTCGTAATTGGGACGAGTTTATCCCATGAAACTTGACATTTTAGTTCAAAAACATGTTCTCCCATACAATCCAATAATAAATGTAAGTTTGTACGCGTAATATTGAGAGATATACCAAGTTAATTTAAGACCATAGACTTTTTAAAAGCAATATTTTGTAAAAGGAAAGGTGATGTGCAGTTGACGTTAGGCTATTGTAACTTAGAGAAATTACAAACTGACCCACTAAGAAGTGAAAAATAAAACCGTTTAAAAAAAACAATACCACAGACTGCCAAATAAAACACTACAAAATGTAAAATAACTTTAATTTCAGAAGTCGGTGGCAAAAAAACTAAAATACAGATCCAAAGACAGTAAAAAAATATAAAATTATAAAAAAAAATATATTGGAGACCCCCTAGCCCTTTCATTTGATATGTCACAAGGTACATTATGCAAAACTTTTTTTACTTATTTGCCCCCCAAAGATAACTTTCAAAATGAATTTATTTACGTGATACGTCCGTGTTTGGGACAATAAATTCATATGTGTACCAAATTTCAGCTTAATCGGTCCACGAGATTCAAAGCAAATCGGCTGTGACAGACGGACAGAGAGACACACGAATGATCCTATAAGGGTTCTGTTTTCCTTTAGAGGTACGGAACCCCAAAACTAGCCTCGTGTATCCTACACTACTTCAGCAAAACTGTTTTCGTCACGCACGAGTTTTATTACACCATATTCCCATCGCTTGCAGTTTCTGTATGTTCTTTGAAGTTGCTTTTAACGTTTCATTATTCGTGAAAGTTACAATAACGCCACTTTAAACATTATACAGGGTATCATTTTAATCACCGTTATCCTCTAAAGGGGGTTATTGTACTCATCATTATGAACAATTTTTACCATGGAGCAAAATGCAGGGAGCAGCTAATTTTTTTTTTGCGATTTCAGGTTTGGTCCCATGGTAAAAGCTGTTCATAATGATGAGTACAATGACCCCTTTAAGAGGATAACGATGATTAAAATTATACCCAGTATTCATTATCAGCAGACGCGGATACGAGGGGGAGGTTGGGCAAAAGGTGCAGTGTCCCCCTCCCCCGGGCTTCGAATGCATTGTTGAGTTAGCGAAAAATAGGCGCCAAAGGTTTTTTTATCACCTCCTCCTTTTTTGAAGTCGGTTAAAATGGGCTTTTACGGCTTGAGAAATCTACCCTCCCGTCCCCGCGTCCTCCAAAAAGAAAAATTTGTCCGCCTTTGAGCGAAAACCTTAATCCACGCCTGATTATCAGTTTAACCTTTTCCCAAAAATTTTTACTTTTCCAGTCTAACCAGATGCAGCTGACTACCAGAATTTTACATGGAGATACTGCCTATCTGATATCCACAACCCAGTTACTGGGTAATACGATATCCCTTGATAAGCCTGGTAATTACATTCATTATAATATTATTATCCACTTTATTATACATCAGAAAATACTTAACAGAAAAAATAAATTTAACAATACTGGAATGGGCAATGATTGCGGGATCGAGTTTGGAGTTTATTGTTAGTGAGGTAGAGCTGCTCCATCATCGAAGCCGAATCCCTTGGTTTTTTAACCGACTTCAAAAAGAAGGAGGTTCTCAATTCGTCTGTATGTTTTTTTTTGTATGTTTGTTACGCAATTACTTAAAGACGGATGGACCGATTTGGAAAATTCTTTTTTGTTTGAAAGGTTATACTTCCGAGGTGGTCCCATATAAATTTTATTAACTTTGCTTGGGGAGTTTTTGAGTTAGCTTCAATAATGCGTATATTTCCTACTTATTTTATGTGGATGATGTGATGATGTTTTAATAACTTCCTATCACTGTTATTTACATGGCTACATCTACAATTATTGTGCTCAATTATGTATTCGAATTCGTGTGGGGTAGGTTCCATAACTAAAAAGTGAAAAATAAAAACTTTTTAGCAAAAAATAAAACCGACTTCCAAGACAAAACACTACAAAGTGAAAAATAACTTTAATTTCGGTAGTCGGTGGCAAAAAACGAAAATACAAAACCAAGGACACCGACTACCGAAATTAAAGTTATTTTTCACTTTGTAGTGTTTTGTTTTGGAAGTCGGTTTTATTTTTTGCTAAAAAGTTTTTGGTTAAATTTATGCCTTGTGCCGCAAATGCACATGCTAGTGCCATGGATTATTGAGATGATGATTCTTGATCAGCTCAATCCATCACCAACCCATCACAACGCTAAAGGATATATTTTTTATTATCAATGAAAAAATAAAAAATATAATACTATTAATTTCAACATCATTACTTAAAAACATTTCAACACCTTCAACATACATAACACCTTGAATTTAAACACCAATCATTTAAAACAAACCAGCACGTTTACCAAAAGGGTTTTACTCGACACTAGGTATTTATTCGAACAAAAACTTAGTACAGGTTGTAAAATAAAATTACATAACATTTCGTTCGTGTTAACATTACGTTTGGTGTCTGCGGCTATTTTTATATCTTTGACGTCTATCGAATTTTCTGGTCCCTGTATTTTTAGGGCATCACGTGCTAAGTTTTCATTGACAATTTTATTAGTGTCGTAAAAATCTTCTGTTATAATAAAAAAACAGATAGGTACCATTGCAATAAGAATTGAAATTATGATTCTCAAAAATCTTGTCTAACATGGCAATAGGTATTATGCAATGAGGTGAAATGAGGTCTAACCGCCTTAGATTCCGCAACGGCTGTCAATTGCCTAATTAACCTAACTTACTTGGCTAGTAAGCTGCGAAATTGCGACAGCCGAAAAGTTTTTGCGAAATACCAGAGACTCACAGACAAGTTATCAAAAAGGTCTTACAGTTCTTACTTTCAAGGACAAACAAAGAACTAAAGTAAGTAGACTTCTTACTAAATAGTTTTAATAATTTGAAAATGAGACCTCTTTTCATAGTTACCTTGAAGCTATGAACAATGAAGTAACAAAAGCAGTTATTTTAATTTAAAACAATCATTTTCGCAGATTTTAGAAACTAGATTTCCGCAGTGAAGTTTAACAAGATCATAATATTATATTAATAGTTCAAATTAAGGTCGGTTTGTCTATTATTCTAAAAGGTAAAATCTCAAGACATTGTAACGAGTATAACAAAAGATATTGAAACCCTTACAAGATCATTCACTTATCCATCTGTATATTGGCCCTTCTCCATCCTATTAGATGCTATCTTCTTACTCAAACTTAATTTTGCGGTCGGTAAATTTTATTATTACAACCCGATTCTGTAGGTCCCTTTATTACTTACAAAGGTTCATGGTACGGAACAGTTTATTTGAGAATTGCATTGTCTTTTGACGAGTCTTTTAGCCGTAAAATAGTTTTAAGGGCCATTCAATGGCTTCAATAATATATGGCTAGAGCTTCATCATCTGCCTAGCATTTTCGTAGCTTGGGTCGGCTTCCAGTATAACTTGATGCTGACTAAAACCAGTAATTTCGTTTTCGTTTAACTATTTATAACTCTCTTGTTAAATCACATTTACTATACCTAATAGAAATTTGGGGCAACTCAGGTAAAACAAAATTGCAAGAATTACAAAGAGTACAAAACAAGATCATTAAAATATTATTTCACTATCCATATTTGACACCTACTTACAAAATTTTTGAAGAAACTAAATTGATGAATATTAAGCAACTTTATATGTATACCACTTGTATTCTGATAAGAAAAATTTTAGACAAAAAAATTAAAACCAATTTATCATTTACCAAAATTTCGGAGGTATCTAAACGTAGCAGGCGTCGCCCTAGTTTACTTGTATTACCAAGAACTCGTACAAATTACTCCAAAAGAAACATTACCTATGAAGGAGCAAATATTTATAATAATTTACCGTCTAACATTAAAAATGTAAGCTCGTTCAATATTTTAAAATCTCAACTGTCTAAATATATAACAGAAAACTTTTCTTATCCATAGTTACATTAATCCAGTCGAGTAAAAATGTTGAGGGTACCTATTTAATATTACGCATTTTGTCGCTTTTATTGTTTCAAACTACCCTACCGGCAAATGATATTCCTTACTAAGTCTCAAATGATGTTACGATTGTGTTACGTAAACAGTTTTTTTCTTTACTTACTTATCTCGGTGGCGGTTAATTAGATAATTAAACTAAATGTTATTATGTATTCTCATGTAAGTGGCTTTATTGTCTTTTTGGGAATAAAATGATTTAAACCGAATTTACATGGAGCGACTGACTATACTTTCACAACCCTGTTACTGGGTAACACGATACCCCTTGAAAAGACTGGTTGTCAGACTTTCAGGCTTCTGCCTACCCGTACATATCGACCGTCAAAGATCAATCTGCCTAGCCACTTCCCAACTACGTTGGGGTCGGCTTCTAGTCTAACCGGATGCATCTGAATACCAGTATTTACATGGAGCGACTGCCTATCTGACCTCCACAACCCAGTTACTGGGTAATACCCCTTCGATACCCCTTGGTAAGACTGCCTGTCAGACTTTCGAGCTTCTGACGACCATTTATGACTGTCAAAGATCTACGAATGACAGCCGGGACCAACGGCTTAACGTGCTTTCCGAGGCACGGAGGAGTCTAGGTAAGTAAAGATGATCATCCATCTATTGACCAACCCCGGCAAGCGTAGTTTAACCTGATGGATCGACCCGTGCGGCTTTTATTACTTAGCCATATTCCATGAATGACAATATGGTTAATGGTCTGCATATTATTTTTTTAGGAGTAATATGGTCTGCATATTATTTTTTTAGGAGAATGATGATTATTTTTTTATTCATCATTTTTAATTTATCACAGTCCACTTCTGGAAATTGATTTTACGCTATAACCACAGAGTTCATTTTCTACCACTCTAATCTACGCATATTCGGACAAGTTTTAATGACTACAGAAAATTATTATTTTATTAGCCAATAAACCACACAATTTGTTTCCGAGATGAGCGGCAAACGGCAACGAGATATGAGTAACCTACTTTGTATTATGTGGAATCAGAGGTATTAACATTAATTAACATTACTCTACACTTCATCACCCCAGCCCTTTAATAGGTTGACTTCCAACCTAACGAAATATATCAATATATTCCATTAAATGGCTGACAACTGACCTTTACAAACCAATTACTAAGCAACACCAATTTTCTAAGGTCTGCCCTCTAAAGTAATTAAAGGCAAAACATTATGTGTGTGACATTTCCAATTGGATAACTTTTCAAATTTTAGTTATGTAATTGCCTATAGTTATTTAGTTGTCTTTTTTAGGGTTCTGCACCCAAAGAGCGCTCACGGGCTAGGCCTGTTAAAATGTCACCGTAAAAACTTAGTTGAAGTGAGCTGTTCTTCCACCTTATGCTAGGGATTGAAACTATTGACAGCTCATTTCAAGCTCACTCTACGTAAGTTTTTTCTATGAGATTTTTACAGAATACATCGGCTGTTACCATTAGACAACGAGAATTGGACGGAGCGTTAGTCTGACAAAACTGACCACTCCATAGAATGAGGCAAAGCGAGTGTGCGGCCAATACATGTAGTATTGCTAAAGAGACAATAGCAAGCCGCAAATTCACTTTGTCTCTCTCGTACTTTTCGTTCTATATTCACTGCACAACTGAAAACGGAATGCTCAGTCCGATCTCTATGTCTATGTCCGTTGCTCTGTCTACGTCTACAGTATTTCTATCACAAGATCTTTAGAAATGTAATAGCAAGCCAGTAGATTTTTTACAGTATACGTGAGATTACGGCTTTTATCGTGGCAAATAATACAAAGAGGGTAAATATGTTTTGGTTACCTATACGGAACCCTTAGGGTGTGGCTCGTGCGAGTCTGACTCAGTTTTTCGTTAGTAGCAAGCGACATAAATACAGGAGCAATTAAATTCTGAACAAGTTCTTTGCAACATTCGATAATTATGACAGTTGACTGTTACGTAGTTAAGTTTACTAGCTTACCCTAGTAGTTACTTGTGACCCCATTTTTGATAAAAGAATCGATTCTTCTGAGGGTGTATTCACGTAGAAAGCTACACTCTAATTGCGTAACACTTTCAATCACAATCTGAATGTTTTTCTAGGTTATTGTTAATCCATTGCTTCATAATTATCGATTTTTTTTTCTGCTCAACAGCGTAAATAACGCAGTGAATGTTGTTGAACTGTCATAATGAAACAAATTGCTGCTTGTCTTAGGGTGTATTCACGTAGAAAGCTGGTAACCGGTGCCGATATGCCAGCGTTTATCGGCACTGATAAGCGGTGGTTCTCAACGCTGGGTGGCGCAGTTTTTCATACTTTTTGCCAAATTAGCGCCAACCGTCACTGGTTAGTAGGCGCTGGTTCGCACTGTCGGCGCTGATTTGGCAAAAAATATGAAAAACTGCGCCAATCAACGTTCACAACCAGCGCTTGCCGGCACCGAGAAGTGCTGGCATATCAGCGCCGTTTACCAGTTTTCTACTTGAATACACCCCGTTCGCAATTAGCCCGCTAGTAACTGGCGCCAATATGACAGCGCTTGTCGGCGCCAGGTTGCGCTGATTTGGCAAAAAGTATGAAAACTGCCTGCGCCGACCAGCGTTGACAACCAACGCGCCGTCAAGCGCTGGCATATTGGCGCCGGTTACCAGTTTTCTACTTGAATACACCTCGTTCGCAATTAGCCCGCTGGTAACTGGCGCCAATATGACAGCGCTTGTCGGCGCCAGGTTGCGCTGATTTGGCAAAAAGTATGAAAACTGCCTGCGCCGACCAGCGTTGACAACCGACGCACCGTCAAGCGCTGGCATATCGGCGCCGGTTACCAGTTTTCTACCTGAATACACCCTTATGCCTTGCTGCTGAAGGGAACAGCTGTTTTCTAGTGAATTTAATATTGGCTTGGGGAATATTTGTTGCATAACTCTGTTGCGGTTTTAGGAAATTGAAATGTATTGTGTTTCTATTGAATTGTTATTCGAAGTTTCAGAGATATTAGTAAATATATTGCGGACTAACTGATTTCTAGGAATATTGTTTCTTCTAGGAAATGCTTTGTTAATGTCAGACACAATGAATATTCTAACTAATATTATAAATACGAAAGTAAGTTTGTTACCTTTTCACGCCTAAACCACTGAACCGATCATCCAGAAATTTTGCATATACGTTGTCAGGCGTACAGAAACGGAGACATGGTACCTTTCATCCCAAAAAAAGTACTGTTCCCGAAGGAAAACAAAGATAACCTTCTTATGATAATAGATGGCGCCACGTACCTTTCGAATCATGATTGAATTATATTATTATACAGACTTTAGTAGTGTGTTAAGAGTTCTTAAATTTTTTTATTTAAGTATCTAATACATTTTATGAGCCGTAGAGTGTCGATAGACTGGTTTTTCATCCTCCTAACTATAATAAATGAATTATATGTTTAAATAGTATACATAAATAATATTATAGATGCGAAAGTAAGTTTGTTTGCTTGATACCTTCTCACGCCCTAAACCGCTATTCTAAATTAACGCGAGCGAAGCCGCGGTCAAAAGCTAGTAGTATTATAAAGTGACTGATGGACAATTACATAATATCACGCCTTTATTATCCGAGAGGTTAGGCAGAGGTGTACCTATAGTACACCCACATTTTGCCAGTCATGTTTCATCCTCATCATCATCATTTCAGCTGAAAGACGTCCACTCCTTGACATAGGCCTCCCACAAGCACCGCTACTTCAACCGGTGCTTCCCGCATCCAGCGGATTCCTGCGGCCTTCACAAGGTCATCGCTCTACCTTGTGGGAGGCCTTCCAACGTTACGTCATCCGGTACGCGGTCGCCACTGCAGAACCTTTGGCCCTATCGGCCATCTATCTGTTCTGCGAGCAATGTGCCCTGCCCATTGCCACTTAAGTTTGGCAGTTATGTCTAAGTCCCATGTAATAGAGGGCGAGGAGGGGTGATAATGTTTATTATTTTGTTGATTGTCCAAATCAAGTACAACTTAAACCATTTATGAGCAAATAGAACATGATATTTGGAAGTTATATTTTATATCGTTATAATAAAAATCAATCAGCCTAGCCTTTTCCCAACTATGTTGGGGTCGGCTTCCAGTCTAACCGGATGCAGCAGAATACCAGTATTTTACATGGAGCGACTGCCTATTTGACCTCCACAACCCAGTTACTGGGTAATACGACACCCCTTGGTTAGACTGGTTGTCAGTCTTTCGGGCTTCTGACGACCCGTAACGACTGTCAAAGATCCACGAATGACAGCCGGGACCAACGGCTTAACGTGCTTTCCAAGCACAGAGCAGTTTCGGTAAGAAAAGATAGTCACTCATCCACGGACCAACCCCGTCAAGCGTAGCTTAACCTGATGGATCGACCAGAGCGCCTGTTACTACTTAGCCACGAGCTCCTCCTTATATCGTCACACATATATTCAATATATTATTATGTAGATATTTTATATTATATTTGCCAAAATACGTCTTTCTCAACTAAGTCGGGGTAGGTTGAATAACTTTTACCTATCAAATATAGCTACAATGCGATTTAGTAGCTACGGACTACGGGATTATAAAAACTTTTTGCAAAAAAAAAAAAAAACAACTGACTCTAAAACACTACAAAGTGAAAACTTTCATTTCGGAAGTTGGTGTCTTTGTATCTGTATTTTAGTTTTTGCAACTAACTTCCGAAATTAAGTTATTTTTCACTTTGTATGGTTTTATTTGGAAGTCTGTTTTTTTTTTTTCGGAATAAGTTTTTTATTTATCACTTTTTATTAGTTATGGTACCTACGTAGGTACCCACACCAATTCGTTAACGACTACTTGCTCTGTTAACAACAGTGACAGGAAATATTGTGAGTAACCATCACCAAGATACACAAAATGGATTCAATACGTATTATCGAAGCTAACTCAAAAACTAAGCACAGTTAATAAAATTTATAAGGGACCACCACGCAAGCTAAATGAAAAAAGAATTTTAAAAATCGGTCCACACTTGACGAAAACGAACTTTATTATAACCTCATCCTTTTTTGAAGTCCGTTAAAAATGAAACTATTAATTATCAGTTATAGCTGCAGACAAAGCTATATTTTTCCTTTCTCGTTAATAAATCCATCAGTTTGTTACAATATCACAATCTAGCAATCGCGAAATTTTGCGAAGGCATCTTAATAATAAAGATCAATTAAGAATCCTTTGTCGAATTAGTTTGCCATTTGGATGCCAGTAATTGGTCACCAAATATACTTTTTGTCTATTATATCATCTAGGTACTTAATAGGAATTGTCCGTGTCTGAATAGCTGATGGACAACCAATAATTGTAGTAACACGAAATTTGGAAGCTAAGGCTCCTTTTCTGGCTCAAAAGAAATTGAGAGCGATTTACACAAACTTATGCAATAAAAGTCGCGGGAAACAAATGTTTATTCATTTATTTATTTATTTAAAATAGATCCACCAACAAGTTATTTACAAATAAGACATGTACACACATTTACGAAGGGATTCTGTGTAAATAAGTTACTTAAAAAAAGGACGAATCTAAATTACAATTGAAATAATTATCAGATTAAAGAACATAAAAAGGAAAAGTTAAATTTAAAATATAAACATAACTTTATTACATTGATATTATACATTAAATTTAAATTAAATTAAGTACTAATAACTAAGAAAGAAATTACATTAATTGAACATTAATTACATTTATCAGAATTTATTTTGAGAATTTATCAGAATTCAATCTTAGCACACAATGTATGGAATATGAACGCTAAAAAGAGAGAGAATGTTATTTTCATACAAAAGAAGAAAACAAGAACGAAGTCTTGCATAGAAAAACAGCAAAGGACGTCATTGGCATGCGAAAGAAGTCGCGGTAAATAAATATTTTGTGAATTTATTAGAAATAAATCTTACATCTTACATATGATATGTATGGTACAATGCATGGAGCATGTACGCAAGAAAGAGAGACAATGTTATTTTCTTACACGAGAAGAAAATAAGAACGAAGTCTGGCATACAAAACCAGCAAAAGACGTTATTGGCTATAAGCACAGACCGTTCTATAGCTACAACCCCCAATACTTGCGACACTTACTTTCGCATGGACCGCAGTATCATTAGTCACGATCAACGTGAACTATTAGAACCTCAT
Organism: Dicycla oo; assembly: GCA_948252095.1. Taxonomy (NCBI): domain Eukaryota; kingdom Metazoa; phylum Arthropoda; class Insecta; order Lepidoptera; family Noctuidae; genus Dicycla; species Dicycla oo. The sequence goes on along the minus strand of OX411733.1, from coordinate 8,715,921 downwards.
TTATCGAGGTTCAGTCGATTAATTACTTCCGCTTGCCCCGCAAGGAATATTTACTAATTTCCTTAGATTAGACTTGGTCGCTTCTAACTTTAAAAAGTTTCTGAACGCTTGAGTTTTAGTCGTTCCTCGGGGCATTGCTTAAGTAGAAGAATTAAGAAATTCTGAAGTTAAAGATTCTGTCATTAAAAGATTAGTAAGAAATGTCATTAAAAACGATTGATATTATGAGAAAAAAACCGTCCAAGTGCGTTGCGGACCACGCTCAACGAAGGGTTCCGTAGTTGGGGTAAACTTATCCCAAAAACAAACATTACATTGTAGTTGAAAAACATGATTTCCCATATGTTGGCGCTACTGCTTCCGGCAACCAAACATAGCGCCAATATCACGAGTCAAGCGACGCACCGTGGGTCCAGTGCTGCCACCTGCGTCGGACCGGACGTTGGAACGTTGCTGGCGAGTGACTGACTAGCTGCATCGGCTGACATCACTTCGGCGGGGGAATACAAAGTCTTTAAAAACCCCGAGCTCGGTGGAATGACCCTCTTTTTCCACTCGCGCCTCGTCGTAGAAACTACTGATCCCGTCCATTATTGTCAAATACTTAAATACTTATTGTAATAAATTGATTGGTTGTTAAATTAAAAGAGATCAAAGTGTGTTACCTATTTATTTATTCTTGCTTAAAGTAGAATAATCTTACATCAGAAGTGCTTCGAATTCAAGCCTACAAATGGGCCGAAAGTCGCGTGCCCGTCAACGTAAACGGAAAAGGAGGAAACGTACAAGATCTTCATCATCATCATCTTCGTCAAACAGTAAGTCCAGTAGAAGCTACACGCCTTCACCCATTCGTAAAAAAGCAAAGAAATCAGTCGATAGTCAAGTAGCGGGTTGCTATAGTATGGTATTGAACTCAATGGTACCAGAATTTGACCCCCTTACAGATAAAGTAAACAATTGGCTCAAAATTGTTGATTTACATGCTCAAACATTTGATTGGAAGAATCAGGTGATAATTTACCAGGCTGTCAATAAATTTAAAGGAACGGCAAAAACTTGGTACGACTCATTTTTAAAAAATGAGAGTAGTTGGGCTAGTTGGAAATGGAAACAATGGCGAGACAAAATATCGTTTACATTTCAAACAAAACGTAACATGTTCGCGTTGCTTAAAGAAATCATTGATAGTAAACCTACAGCACAGCAACATTTGTATGAATTCTACTTTCAACAAAAATGTAAAATTGACAAGTTAAGTGTGAATTTTTCTGATCGAGACATCATTTCTATCATTACGGGCAATATCGACGATCCTAACATAAGTGCGTCGGTGGATGCCGGAAGTATAAATACATGCGACCAACTTGCATCTTTTCTCCACGGTCGGTTAAATAGTTCTCATAATACGAGTCACGGCGTTGTCAGTGAACATAAGGTGCCTCAATCCTCGTTTAAACGAATTGATTTAGCAAATTCATTGAAATCGGAACAGTCAAAGTCAAATCAAAGTTTAACGGCTGCCAGAACCACAAAGCAAATAACTTGTTTCGGATGTGGGGGTAATCACAAACGAAATGAGTGTACAGAAATTTGTAAATATTGCAGTAAGAAGGGACATTCGGAAAACTATTGTCGAAACAAAAAATATAACGAAATAAAAAAAGAAGTCAAATTTGTTAAGTCTGATGAAAATAAAAATAAATTTAATAAAATTGTTTGTATAGCGGGCTATTCGCAAAAAGTTTTTATTGATATGGGCAGTGATTGCTCCTTAATAACGTCGGATTTAGTTAATAAATTAAAGTTAAAGAAACTAAAGTTGGCAATACCGATTCATTTGCAAGGATTCTCAAATTGTTCTGTGGTTTTGGTAGAAGATTACGTAACGACTTCTCTGATTTTAGACGGTATAGAATTCGAAAGTGTGGATTTCTATATTATTGACGTGTTATCGGGTTGTGACGTCTTGATAGGCCGGAATGTGACCGAAGATACGTCAGTTATGTATATGAGAATAGGAAATCAACTGACCTTTCAGAAAGCCGTGAATGTGTCTGCAGTTTTGTCTAATGAAATAGAATTCAACGTATCCGATAAATATCATGATGCTTTAAAGGATTTGTTTGAAAAATATTCGGAAACAATCGCGGCTGATTTAAGTTCATTAGGTAAAGTTAAAGATTTTGAAATTGAGATCGAACTTGAATCAAACAGGCCTATTTACACCAGGCCATACAGGTTATCAGAGTCTGATAGGACATTGTTACGAAAAATAATTGACGAGCTCCATAAAAATAACATCATTCGCGAAAGCAAGTCCCCATTCGCTAGTCCTGTACTATTAGTAGAAAAAAAGGGTGGTGAAAAGCGACTATGCGTGGATTACAGGTCATTGAATAAAATAACTACTAAAGAGAAATACCCCATGCCACGCATAGAGGACTTGTTAGATAGATTAAAAGGGTGTAAGTATTTTACTAGCTTAGATATGAAGAGTGGATATTACCAGATACGTGTAAGTGAGGGTTCAATAGACAAAACTGCATTCATAACGGAAGATGGACATTACGAGTTTTTGCGTATGCCGTTTGGCCTGTCGAATGGACCATCGGTTTTTCAACGTATGATGAACCAGATTTTGGGTAATTTACGCTTCAAAAATGTCATTGTCTATTTAGATGACGTGTTAATCGTATCGGAAACCGTTGAAGAAAACATAAACGTCCTGAAATCGGTACTAAAAATATTTAAAGAACACGGTTTGACTCTTAACCTAAAAAAGTGTTTTTTCTTTTTAACTGACATCACATTTCTTGGATATGAAGTAAATGGTAATGGTATCAAACCCACACCAAAGAAAATTGATGCTATAAAGCAGTTCCCAGTACCCAAAACGGTTCATCAGCTGCGTCAGTTCTTAGGGTTAGTCAACTATTTTCGTAAATTTATTAAGGACTGTGCAATACTAAGTAGCCCACTTACAAAATTATTAAAAAAAGGCCAAAGGTGGCAATGGGCAGACGAACAAGATCGCACGGTAAATTTGTTAAAAGAGGCCTTAACTTGCGATTCTACCTTAGCTATCTTTGACCCTAAAAGAGAAACCATACTTTATACAGATGCAAGTAGGGAGGGGGTAGCTGGAATTATGGTACAAGTGCATGAACACGGTGAGCGACCGGTATATTACTATAGCAGGCAAACGACCAACTATTGTGGCATCACTTCAAAAATTTCGTTTATATTTGCTGGGTCATAAGTTTAAATTAATTACGGACTGTAATGCCGTCAGATACTCGCTTACAAAAAAAGAAGTGTTGCCACGAATAGCCAGGTGGGTGCTCCTAACTCAAGATTTGACTATGAGATTTGTCATAGACCCGGCTCTAAAATGCAACATGTTGACGCACTTACCAGAAACCCTTACTATAGTGGTGAAGTTTGTGAAAAACAAATAGTAATGTCCATCACCGAAACTGACTGGCTTTTGAGTGTTCAGGAACAAGACCCAAATCTATGTAAAATCAGAGAGATTCTACTATCAGGAGAGGCCGATGCGAATCGGAATATTTTTAACGAGTACGAATTGCTTGGAAACAAAATCTACCGCCGCACTGAAATAGGTCGTAGATGGGTTGTACCAAAAAATTGTATCTGGCAAGTAATTATGTACAATCATGACAAAATAGGTCACTTCGCTGTAGACAAAACATTGGAAAGAATTAAACATAAGTATTGGTTTCCTAAAATGAAAAAAACAGTAACTAAATACATAAAAAATTGTTTACATTGCCTATACAATAAAAATAAAAGTGGTAAAAAGGAAGGTCAGTTGTTTCCAATTCCAAAATATGCTCGCCCCTTTCATACCCTCCATATGGACCATGTGGGTCCATTTGTGAAATCATCAAAGGGTAATTGTCATATTCTGGTACTTGTCGATGCGTTTACAAAGTTCGTCTTTATTTTTCCGGTGCGTGATACAAGCACTGCTTGTGTCATAAAAGAATTAGACCACTTGTTTAAGATTTTTGGCAATCCGCGAAGACTCATTACTGACGCTGGACCTGCTTTTACGGCAAAGGCATTTCAAACATATTGTGACAGCAAAAACATTCGTGCACACACTATAGCAACTGGCATGCCGAGGTCGAACGGACAAGTCGAACGCTACAATAAAACAATAGTAGAGGCACTGCGTTCATTGGGTGCAGATAACGACTACGCACGCTGGGATGATGTTTTAACGTCTTTACAACAGGGTATGAATAGCACATTGCAGAAAACCATAAATGCAGTCCCCAGTGAAGCATTTTTTGGGTACCGGCTTAGAACAGAGAGCGACATATTTTTACTCGAGCAAGAAGAAATTGTAGATGTCACACAGCTGCGACGGGATATCGACGCACGAATAAAACTAGACGCTAGACATCAAAAAGAAAGTTTTGATGCAAAACGTTGTGTGGCCAAGCAATATGAGATAGGGGACTTGGTTCTCGTAAAAGTTTCTAGCCAGGCTGGTAATGGCAGCAGTACTAAACTCCTACCGGTGTTCAAGGGCCCTTTCAAAGTTACGAAAATACTCGGGAAAGATAGATACCACATAGTTGACATAATAGGCAGCGAGCGATCACACAAGAAATATTCAGGTACTACCTGTGTAGAAAACATGAAACCATGGATTAAGATAACCGATTGGGATGAGGATGTTGGCGTGGTTGGTATGTATAAAAGACTAATTAAATTTAAAAAAAAATAAAATCAAAAGGTAAAATTATTGTTTATTTATAATTTAACAATACAGCTTTATGTTTTGGTCTTAAATGGTTACTAATATGAGAATTAATCTTGTACAATATTCTGTTCTGCAATAATCACTTTAAATAATAAGACATATTGCAGTTGTAATGGCGTTTCCACTACAAAAACAAATGAGGTTCGACCTTGAGTTTGTTGTGGGCGAAAATGTGGTTCATGCAGATAAAAGTGGATGAACTGGAAAGCTTCGGCTATCATGTAGATTGTGAGTCTGAGCATGGTGGTGCGAAGTCAGGGATCACACTTTTGCATGTGCTATCCATTGGCTCAGTGGTGGGAACTCATTCAACATAACGCAACATAATACCTATTATAGTCATCAAAGCCAATATGTTTATTCTCATATTACAGATGACGGTGACAGTGTCTAGGGACAGACACAGCTCAGGAGGGCCGGATGTTGGCGCTACTGCTTCCGGCAACCAAACATAGCGCCAATGTCACGAGTCAAGCGACGCACCGTGGGTCCAGTGCTGCCACCTGCGTCGGACCGGACGTTGGAACGTTGCTGGCGAGTGACTGACTAGCTGCATCGGCTGACATCACTTCGGCGGGGGAATACAAAGTCTTTAAAAACCCCGAGCTCGGTGGAATGACCCTCTTTTTCCACTCGCGCCTCGTCGTAGAAACTACTGATCCCGTCCATTATTGTCAAATACTTAAATACTTATTGTAATAAATTGATTGGTTGTTAAATTAAAAGAGATCAAAGTGTGTTACCTATTTATTTATTCTTGCTTAAAGTAGAATAATCTTACACATACATCGATACGGTCACTCTCTAACTGCAAAACGTAAGTTTGTAAACACAAAACATTTTTTTTATGTGATTAAATTACAAATTAACGATTTCCGGACTTTTTCCTTTACTTGTGCTGTGAGACCTTGCGTCTTACCAAATACCATGGTTCTAGGTCAACGGGAAGTACCCTATAGGTTTTGATTTATTTGCGAGTATCAAAATATGTCGCATAAATGACAGTTTTTTTTATTGTGTTGACTGCGAAGCTTGATTTTTTCTTGTGGGGTTACATAAAAGATCATTGTTACGCTAAAAACCCCAGCACAGTAGAAGAACTGATCGCGGTCATCCAGGAAGTGGTTCGCGATATGTTGGACACAGTTTTTTGCAGTTTTCAAAAGAGAAATAATTTTTGTGCACAAGCTAACGGTTCGTACTTCGAAAATATCTATCATTGTACTTTTTCGTTATTTTTATAAGATATAATAAATTGACATAAAACAGATTTGACTCGATTTTATTTATGTGTGTTTAAAACTGCAGAGTTTAGCAAACTATTTAAAGCAATTTTCGTTTTCTGATTCTGTGCACATGTTTTGAAATGACAGCCAATTAGTTTCAGCAACTTTCTATTGGACACCCGAGATATATAGATTCCAATATACAAACTACATTTTGAACGATCCACATTTAATTTTAAAAACTCCTCTCTCTTTAACGGTTTTAGATAGCGCTGACTGGGACCAAACTCACTGACCTGTGCTACTCCATTGATTTATTTGATGTAATAAATGTTGACTGAGGAGGAGGCTCGAGTATGAACTATTACGTATGCGACTTAAATTTGTATGTCTCGTTGATTTGCCTCTTAGTTTTAAATCAATATTTTGATGATTGAATAGTGGATTGGAATTATTTTGAAATGTACATATAAAATGTATGTATGCGTAAATGTGTCTCAGTCTGTTTGAAAGTAGATTCAAATCATAATTCAGATGGTAATAATAATTTCAGATGGATTCATCGGAGTCTTTAAATTCTTCAGAGGATATAGGCTCTTGGAAATTATTTTTAATATTTTTTTTTTCTAACCAAGTTTTCGTTTGGTGAATATAAATAACTAGCATAGATAAAATTACCGTTTATTCACACGAACTGGTCAAGGTTGAACATACTGCTATACATGCTCAGACTAGGGACCACCAGAAGGGTTGTTCTAAAAATCAAATCAAAATCCCTTCCTGGCCTTTACTGAAAAATCCAATTTAGGTTACCGCTATTAATTTGGCCTCTTCCCCCACTAACGACCGCTAAATGAATGCCCAGCCCACTCCACGGTGCAATCAACCATTACCAAGTAATTATTATGAATATAAAACCACATCACTGGTTTACAATGCTATTAACTAGGTTTTAATTGCATATGGTGACATGCTTGTAATTAGTTGTTGGCTATTGTTTGATGAATATATTGTGTTTTGTTGTACCTGAAGATATTCATCAATAATTTTGTGATTAGTGAGCATTTAGTTTTTGAAATTTTTCAGAATATTTTTATGCAAAAACAAGGCACCAAATGTTTATGTTATGCTATTTAGTTCAAAATTCGGACAATACCAAATAATGTTAAAGGAACAATGGACCTGTCATAAATTTCTTTATAAAATAGGCTGAGCCAGCGGAATGAAAACTAGCAGGGTTTATATTCAAGTCGCTTAAACACAGAATACTGAATCCCTGATAGACAATTTCTAGAGACCGATGCTGTCTAATTGCCAGAAGGTGGTACAAAACTATCAACAGCAATAGGCAGGCATAAACACACACACACACACACAACTCCTGGAACTGTTCCCATGAAATTATTGATTTGCAGATTATAATGTTGTTCACCATATAATGACAGGTCGACACGATTTCACTCATAAAAAGGTACAACTTAATTTATGCAACCATCTGGCCGAACACTGTCTCTTAAGATACAGGCCTCCTAGTTTGAGAGACAGGGTTTATATTTATGTGCTTATAGATTTTTGTCGCCTTTTTAACTTTTGTTCAAACAATTTTAATACGTATAAGTTTAGTATTTACCACTGTGTTCAATCTGTGTCTATGTATTGCTTTGGGTAAATAAACAATATTATTATTATTATAAACAAATGAAACAATATTTATGAGAAGAAGTTTACTCGAATGCTTATTGAGTAATATTATAATTAAGTCGTCTTACCTTAACGTGTCTTCCATGAGCTGAAAAGAATCTGCTATCAGCACTATACGTGACCAGGCCAACTGACAGCAACGAGTAGTCTTTTCTTCTTATCCAAGTCACCTGCAAGAAAACACTATGTTTAAAATCGAATCTCAGAATATTCTATTAACACCTTGGATGCGCAGAATAAGTTTTCTGATAAAATTTTTCAATTTAGTGATAATAATCCTAACTAATGTTATAAATGCGAAAGTAAGTTTGTTTGTCGCCTAAACCACAGAACCGATCATCCTGAAATTTTGCATATACGTTGTCAGGTATACAGAAACGGACACAAGGTACCTTTCAACCCGAAAAAAGTATTGTTCCCGAGGAAAACAACAATAACTTTCTTATGATAATAGATGGCGCCACGTGTCTATCGAATCATGATTGAATTATATTATATTTAGTTTTTTTATTTTTTTTATTATTTAAGTACCTAATACATTTTGTAAGTCTAGTATGTTGTTAGACCGGTTTTTCATCCACCTAACTATCCTAACTAATATTATAAGTAAATGCGACAGTGTGTTTGTTTGTTGATTACGCTTTTACGCTAAAACTGCAGAACGAATTTGGATGAAATTTGGCACATGGGTAGACCATGACCTGGAGAAGGACATAGGCTACTAATTATCATGGCATGGCACAGCTAGTTCGATAATATTTTAACTTGTACAACTTGGTTATTCTGTTATTTTGATAGGATTGAAGCCATGGTGTCAAATTCTTAGTTAATTAACGATGATCGCGCATAAGTTCAGAACTCATTTCAAACATTTTAAATAATCAGAAAGAACAATACATATCAGTAGACCAAAGAAACATTTTCGGAAACCCTGACAACACTTTGGAAGCCCATTCATAACAATTATGATATAAGCCATGTCGACTACCCACATGTGTTTATGCGTGTTATGAATTTACCTTAACAAATTTTTGTAATTTTCGCCCTAAACGAAACAACAAACATTCTGGTTGGAGTTTTGGAAGTCATTCAAGAGTTTACGAAGTTACAGCCGAAGTTCTATGCGTGTTTATACTCGGTTTTGTTAGAAACTTTTTAAGAATTTCGTTTTGATTGTTACAGTATATTGGACGTTGGAACAGCATTCTGTGGGAACTCGTTTAATAAAATACAAGCTTTCAATTTTCTATTTCGATTATCTTTGGCTTAACTGAATTTTCGGTGGGTTCATGTTTGATAGCCTAGCTAAAATGGATGGAAAAACTTAGCATCAATTTTGGTGGATTTTTCGACCACGTCAAGAATTTAATAGGTTTTAGAAATAAAATAGGTACACAATCAGACGTCTGAAATATAATTTGGAATCTATGAAAGCAACGGTTTTGCTATTTTTTTGCGGATTTGTTTTTAACTACATCTAAGAATCAAAAATCGATGTTTCAACTTACCGTATTCTCGGTGATATCACTAACTTCACAATGCAATATTGCTGTAGTTCCTATTTGAGCTATAACTGTCGTACAGTTTTCAGTCAAAAATATACCAGCTTTTCCTCCTTTCCCACTTAACTTATTAACGGTCGAACCCGCAGAATCTCTATACATTTTCTTAACTTTATTTATAGACTTAGATAGTGAAGTTTCATCTAATTCTTGTATAATTTCTCTATCTGTTATTCTATCATGTTTAGTGTGTCTCCCTCTACCTAATGTAACTTCATCTATAATATTATCTATATTATGTACATCATCATTATATTCTTTATCTAATAATGAGGAGAGGCGAAGTGGTTTGGGTAGCTTTGGATATGTTGTTAGAACATATTCTGTTGTTGAATATACTTCTGTGGGTTCTTCTCCGTTTATTGTTGAGAAGGTAACTGTTGTTGGGGATGGTGATGTTGTTGTTGTTCTTCTTCTGTGACCTGTAAAAAAAAACATCACTTTAATTTTACTTTTAATTACCAAAATATACGTAGCAAGATATTACTATTACGAGCTTCGTAAAACCCTAAAATGTTGAATGTAAATACGAGAAATAATGTAGAAAATTACAAAAATGCTTGAGTGGCAGGTCGTTAGTGGTGTTTACATTAACGGAATGATAATTTGTTCCGAAGCATGTACTACACATTTTATTTTAAAGAACCTTTTAAATATTTAGTTTATTTTGCATTTTGACATAGTTTGGTGTCATTTTTCCTTTTTTTCTCCCAAGTTCATGGTTATTAAATTACTTGCCAAATACATATTTTCTTTCCAAATCCTTTTTATTGTGATACTACACGTTCTTTAGGTTGATTTTTAGATCTAATCTATTGAGTATCGTCTCGGATTTCAATCATCTCTTGTTCATTTATTATATTAGCCCCTACTTTTTAATTACCTCTCTACACATCTGAGCCTTGAACCAATGATTGGATACAAGATACGGAATCGTTTTTGAGAGGGGCTTAGAATGAAAATCTGCTGGTATTTTTAAGCTCGTAAGTACCACTTGATTTATGTTTGTTTTAGCAAATGGAAAGACATATACAGGTTGGCGATTAGTCACCAGCATCCGTCAAGGGGTTGATTCTACCCATCATACAAAACCACTTTCACTATGAAACTCATATCCGATTCGTATTATACAAAAACTTTTCAAACATGCAGCGAAATAGTTTGTCTACTGTTGGTAATTTTTATTTATTTTTTTTTTTCATGAATCGAATACGAATTTCATAGCAAAAGTGGTTTAGTAAAGTGGATAGAATCACCTCCTTAACGGATGCAAGTGACTATAGGTAAACTCCCTGTATAAACTTTCGCAACATTTTCGGTGCATTGAAAAAATATTAGTTTTTATAATCAAACTTAGCTCAAAATGCTTGTTTATAAAATTATATTAAAGCATTCGATCTTCTACAGACTAATCAATCGAAAATTACTTTCTTTATACCGCGATTCTGTCTTCAGTGACATAGTAGAAGGGACTGCAACATAATATAAATAAATTCTCTGCGTATCAATAGTTCTCTTAATGGATATTATTCGTAGCCGCACGTCAGTGGTAATAAACCAGTATTAGATGGCCTCTCCAATCAACTCAGCCTATCGCAGTCCACTGCTGCTATAAGCCTCTCCCAGGCTGCGCCTCCACCTTCCGCATCCAGTCTACCCCATCCACCTTGTTACGGTCTTCAGTCCATCTATTTGGGGGGCGTCCTACACTAGCCGATACGCGGTCTCGACTCCAGGACTCCACTGCTCCACCACTGCATCGGTTGTCTGTCCTCACGGGCCCTCTTATTGAAACTCCGCTACGCTAGGCCAGCTCAAGGTCAAAGTGTTACCACTGATATGCGGCCTTCTTTACCTAAAAACAGCATAAATCTCCTCAAAAAACTAATTTCGATCTACATCTAGCTTCACATGCTCTTTAAGACCTAACACACGCAATCGTTTACCCCTACTGGCCTCTATAACTGACGTCATCCCCGTAATATCACAGCATTCACGGCCTAATAGCATAACAGTAATACAAAGGCAGCTCCTAGGTAATCCCGTCGGCAATCAGACCGGATTAGTAGGGTAAAGGACGACCGATGTTGGCGTGACCGATGGGTATTTGTTGGACGATGAATTTATGTCATCGTGAGGCTTTTGGTAAATCGGTGATTGTGTTTTATGGGTTCTTTTGTTCTTTTGCTTCTCTTTGCTGTCGTAATGAGTACATATATAAACCCCAATTTATAAACTGTACTAAGCGGGTAAAGTCCTTGCTTCTATGGGGTAGGCAGGAACTAGATACAGAACAGTGCATGGTCAATCGTGCGTTTCGGTAGCGGTGGACCACTATCTCTTCTGATGGTAAACAATGATGTGTTCGAAGATCCGATGGTGCAGAAAGGAAGTTACTTGTTCATTAAAGACTTGAAGAGGAAAACGGACAGACAGAAAATGTAATCTTCCGCAGAGACTTCCGCGGTACTCACAAGGAATTTACTTAAACTGCCAGACCATGAATAAAACTAACTGAGAAAAAAATAATGAGCCACATAGTCTTCACATTCACAATAATTAAAATAATATAATACTTTGCAATGTAAATATTCGTGTCGATATATTATATAAAATTCATCAAAGTCAATGTCTATATAAAAATCCTGATATAATTTTGGTTAGATTAATCGAGGACCACGTAGATTAGTCTAAAATGGTATTTTGAGGAAAGAACTCTGTCGACTGCATAGAAAAGAAACAGAAGCGCGATGACACAACGTTGGTAATTTATTGAAAAATATGAAGCAATTATCAATTTACAAAAAATCTATTGATTGGACTAAAAAATAGAAAACTATTACGCCAATATGTTGCTTGTTAAACAATCTGAGAAAAATCAGAATGTATGCGGTAAAAGATATTTTTTGAGATATCTTTATAATTTTTTCCCTTCATATCGAATTAGTTGTATTATATTTTCAACACACTGTCTAACTAGCATATACGTATATCCTGAAGAATATCATATATTTTTCTGATTTTGTTTACTAGTAGATCATATACTTTTAAGCATTATACAACTTGCGTTTTAGTCCTGTAATCCCTTTAAGGAAAATTGAGAAAAAAAAAGGGAAAGGTAATACGGAAGAATAATTATTATTCCTGTTCAACACATCAAATCACAAACAAAATATAATATATAAATTACTAGCTGTTCGTGCGGGGCGTCGCCCGGGTCAATTTCATGTCTCCATCTCCAGTGGTTAAGGCTGTGTGTTGTCTGATTTGATACAAAAATACAATCCAAATTTCCGAATATTCTGGTGAATTTTCCATAAAAAATCTGTCAATAAAAACCTAGTAATGATAATTACAAAAACAACAACAAAAAACTAGCCAAATAGACCATTCTGAAGTGGCAAATATTGATTCTATACAATAGTGCGCAAAATAAGTTAGGTACAGACGTCAGCAGGTCAACCTACCCGAAACTGTCAGATTTTCCCAATCAACCTTGAACCTAATGCCTTAGCAATAAAGTCGAAAATCTATTAAAGATATCTGACAGATTGTAGTGGCTTGATGTGCTAGCGTCTGTACATTACGCTACACAAAACATTAAATTAAATTGTGATGTTCCACGGGTAAAGGTACCTTGTGGTGCGTATGGAGTTATGCATACCATAATAATCTGGAATTAATAAGTGGTCGATATCAAAAAAGATCAAGCTCCTACGATGGTTACGATAGTTAAGGAAATGTATTTGTTTAAATATTGTATTGGAAACTATGCAGTTTAGCCACCTCAAAAACAAACTAACCTTGGGCTCCTGTCCTTCAAAAAATGTTGCGATATGTTCTGTATTATAAATCAAAACCTTGATATGGGCTAATGAATATGCCTAATAACCAATTTCTAAAAATTATTAATAATATTTTTTTCTTAATTTTCACGATTTTTTAAGATGATAATGCCAGATTTTTACTGATCAATTAGAACAATTAGAACAATTAGAACAATTAGAATTGATCAATTAGAAAACAATTTCTAGATAAAATGTAGATAAAAAAAAACAAGAATTAAAGGTAAGTATAACTTTTAATCCAAAATCACAAAACTGAATTGAAATAGTTATTCAATTTTAATTTAACAATGAATATAAATTCTTGCACACAAAACAACAATATTCTTTCATCAGCATATAATAAAACTGATCATATCGCATTTAGAGACTATTTTTACCTTTTTAAGTCACTTAAACTAATATCACCCTTAAGAAAAGTCTTTGTTTCATACATTTAAAAAATGGTACTCTATGGAAATTACGTAACAAACAATATGACAGGACAATAAATGATCTTCTTATTCATTTTGACTATTATTTTAATAATAAACTGCTACAAAATAAATCAGTTCCTTTTTAACTATAGTTTTTTTAAGACTTTGAGACATATTAATAAACACAACGTATTTTTGCTATTTCGGTATAATTTACTTAATCATCTAAGAGCAGCATGTCCGTATATGATGGCAAGTATTATTTTCTTATTTTTCTTTTCGGCACACAGCAGTAAGGTACCTTTTCCCATTGGGGCCACATTATGGGCTAGTGCCCATAATGTGGCCCCAAAGTCCCTTCCTATTATTAAGGTATATTCCTATTTTTATTTCTTATGATATGTAAGTTACTAAACTTACATATCATAAGAAATAAAAATAGGAAAATAAATGTTACATCTTATGGTTAACGAAACAGCAATAAAAAAATCTATTTTTTTACATATTTTTACGAAACATTTAATAAAACTAAAATGCGCCATAACAGCCATTAGGTACCTTTTCCCGTGGAACGTCACAATTAAATGAAATGGCATAACTCAGTTAGCCTACATTTGTATACCTACTCAACACACAGTCCTTCACTTGTTCTAAATCTTTTTTAATATGTGTACAATGATGTCGTTTACATGTTTGTTACTTTAGTTTAAGGATGCCTTGTTGGTATAGTGGTTGCTAGCGCTACTGCTGAGTATGAGGTCCTGGGTTCGATTCAAGGGTCGGGCAAAGTGTTATTGGAGTATTCTACCTGGGATTTCTCAGTAGCAGCTCGGAGTCTGGATTTGTGCGCGGTTGATGGCAATAGGCTCACCCCCTATTACTTGGGACTGATAACTGGCGATATGTGGGTGTGCTAATGGAGCTCCTCTACCTCACCCTTCGGGTAATACACTGACCTATAGTTTGACCAACACCGCTGTACCGCGCCTTAAGAATGCGCGGCGAGGCGGGGTGTACTAATGAAGCACCTCGACCTCACCCTTCGGGTAATACACTGACCTATAGTTTGACTAACACCGCTGTACCGCGCCTTAAGTATGCGCGGCGAGGCGGGGTGCAGCGCTGGCGAATGAGTGGTGGGACGCCCGCGCCGTGAGCGTTGACGAATGAGCGGTCTGCACTGCCCCACGTCTCATCGCGCACATACCTACGGCGCGGTACTACGGTTATGGTCAAACTATAGGCGTTATGTTTAAGGATTTGCTGTACTAATGGAGCATCTCTGCCTTACCCTTCGGGGAATATACAGGCGTAGGCATTATGTTTAAGGAAGATTCTGTATTTTCTTCGGCATGGAAATTTAACAGTTTTCGTCCCTAAACAATAAAATTAAATACCTTCTATTACTCACTTTCCTATTATTGTTCAGTTTCCACCCTGAACTCCCATCTCAACTCACCCTGTAGATATACTGTATAGCATGACATAGTATACTGTGTCACTAGGTCACTCAGATTCCGTTGGAAATAGACTACAGTCTCAATGCACGAGGGAGTCGTGGTAAGCGATTAACGGAATCTATTAAGGGAAAGCGCCAAGGTAGCCCGCGAAACTCAAATTTTGTTATGTTTTTTTGCAATTTTCGAGTTAGTATTAGGTTGTATGTTGATAAAAGTATAATTCGCGACCGTAACAAATATGTGTTTACTGAATTATAATCATAACAATCAGTAATACAACTAAGTTAGTATAATCCTCAAATATCAAGATTTCATGAAATAGTCATTCATTAGGATTACCTGGTCTTAAAGAATTACGTATACAGGGTTATTGGTAAAACACCAACAACCTCTTAAGGGGTCATTGTACTCATCATTATGAACAACTTTTACTATGGGACCAAACCTGAAATCGCGAAAAAAAATCAGCTGTTCAGTACATTTTGACGGATTATGCGAACATAAATATACTGAACAGCTGATTTTTTTTCGCGATTTCAGGTTTGGTCCCATAGTAAAAGTTGTTCATAATGATGAGTACAATGACCCCTTAAGAGGTTGTTGGTGTTTTACCAATAACCCTGTATATTGATGACTTTAACGATTACATTTCTGTAAATACATACTTTTTATGGCCGCGAATCATATTTTGATCAACATACAACCTAATACTGGCTTGTAAATTGCAAAAAACGTAAGAGAATTTGAATTTCGCGAGCTACCCCGGCGCTTTCGCCTAAAGTGAATACATTGCAGCATTCAGTTCTTACATGATAACATCAGAATGTGTTACAAACAATTTGGAATTTATTTCATTACGTCATGGTGAACTTTGAGGGGCTCGCAGTTAAGTTTTACTTAACCTCGAGCCCCTCAAAGTTCACCGCCGTACGGGCCGAACGATCAGGTTAAATTTTGCTTGCTGTGGTTGGTCCGTTGACGGGTGACCATCTTTACACATCGAGAACTTCGGAAAGCACGTTAAGCCTTTGGTCCCGACTGTCATTCTTGGAACTTTGACTGTCATCAAGGGTCGTCAGAAGCCTGAAAGCCTGACAACCAGTCTTACCAAACGGTATCGTATTACCCAGAAACTAGGTTGTGGAGGTCAGATACGCATTAGCTCCATGTAAAATACTGGTATTCAGATTCAGCTGCATCTGGTTAGACTGGAAGCCGACCCCAACGTAGTCGGGAAAAAGCTAGGCAGATGATATCGTCATGGTGAACTTTAAAAAGGCTATAATTAGAATTATAAGCCGTGAGCCCGAAGGGTTTTCCTATCGGAAAAAATTACGAATTTCTATTTAAACTGTGATCCCCTATGTTAGGGGATGCATTTTCAAAAATCCTTCGTCAGACATTGCGTCCACGGCCTCGAGCGTCGAGATTTGCTTCAAGCGTCACGCGCACGTCACTTGTTTCCGTCCGCCGCTCCGCAAGTCAGGTCGCGGTGACTCGTGGCATGCTCTAAACAACTTCTCGGTGTAGGTCGCGGCCAAGAGGCTCACCATTGATATAAATGGAACTCTTGTGCAAAATGTCACGCTTCTAAACGCAGTGGTTTAGGCAGCGCTTTGTCTGTCAATGACTAAATGAATTTGAGATTTTTATTAAGTAAATGATAATGCTATATACGTAGGTATATAGAATAGCCTCCACAAGTGGCGATACTTTAAAATTAGGGCAGCCCACACTTTTTTTTTTTTTTTTTGTGGATGGGAAATCATCAAATAACTTCTCCCGCTCTGGGTGGAGCGGAAGGGCGTGTCAGACTTTTACTGACTAAAACCCACCCGTGTTCCTTCAGTTGCCTATGCCAGGGCCACGGTATCTTTTTCAAACAACCCGCGACCCCAGCGGCATCGGCCCTATTGGACCCCATCTTTTGCTGACATCTCTTTGAGGCGCGCGTGGAACACAACGCGCCGTCGACCCGGGCCTGGTCCTCACCGGACGGCGAGCTACCCACTACTCACCGTCCGCAAGCCCGCGCCTACGGTGGCCGGGAATCGGCTATCGATTCCCGCCGCCCAGGGCGTCTCCTGCGGAGGGCAGCCCACCCTGGATATTCAATCCTGCTATTTACTGTTAACCATAAAATTATTTGTTGCTAGAAACCTGAAGAAGATTTTATGTTTTTTTTTTTATTATGTTAGCCTACGTTATCCCACTGCGAAACAAAGGCCGCCCCCAAATCCCTCCAACCATCATTTTCCAGGGTCACTTCGATCCGACCCTTGCGGTACGCGTCTAGGTCGTCTCGCCACCTCTTCCTGGGCTGGCCTCACCCGCGCCGTCCATCCTCAGGCACCCACTGTGTGGAGACTGTTACCCCTGCGATCGCTTTGCATGCAGCTGACATGACCTGCCCAATCCTATTTTAGCTTAGCAGCCTTTTTGCTTACGTCTAGAATCCCTGTTTTGGAGCGCAGTCTGGTGTTTTGTATTCTGCCAGTTCGTTTTACGCCCAGAATGATGCGCTGCATTGTTCGTTAGCAAACCCAAGGAGAAGAAAATACTCCATTATAAATCGAAGAAATGCAGTCCCTATAGAATATCCAAAATCAAAATCAAAAGTCATTTATACAAACTAGACTCAGAATCAAAACTTTTCAAAGGTCAATATTAATAAGATAATCCCCCAAAACGCTTACACTTCGCCACTTCCTAGTGCTTTAGCTGGGAAGAAGTGGCGCAAAAGCTCCCCAAATATGATCAAATTGATGTCAATTTGAAGTTACATAAACTTAAAATCGATTCTACACGTAACACATCCCTTCATTCCCAAAAACATTAGTAAAAACCTTTGTGAGCATTACAAAATATATTATCAAAATAAATCAATGTGATTTTAAGTACATATTATTATAATTAATGATTTTATTAGTACGCAACTTGAATAGTAGCAGTAAATTGGTTGGATAAAACATTATACTATGTTTAAATATTATGTTATGATAAAATACTTATAAATTTACTTGAATCCAAATACAAATATAAAAAACAGTAACTATTAAAATTCGCACTTTCGTTTTTTTTTTTTTTTGTGAATGGCACCTCGTAGTTGGCCTAGAGAGGCCGTGACTACTCACTACTTAACTGGTCAATCCTGTGGCAGCCTTAAGCGAACTCTAAAGTCTCCAGCCAAGGGCATAAAACTTACAGACTAAGCGACCTAAGGGCTCCCCCTGTGGGGAACGAACCTCAGCTTAGGGCGTCGCTGGGGGGAGGACAGCAAGATGGGACAAGCTGGATCAAATTAGAGTAATTATTATTATCAGGGGAGTTTAAAGCTACTGGCTCAGCTACGCCACCAGCTGGCACTGCATTACCGAGCAAGTGACGGGGGCGGGGGGGGGGGGGGGGGGGAAGGATCGCACTTTCGTTACGCAGACACAGAGCTATCAAGTAAATCGAATACTGATTTCGGAGTTAATATAATTTGGACAGTCCAGCTGAATGTACTAATACTAAATAAGTATAAAAGTTTTATTTTCGTAAAATAAAAGAACTTATCACAGTATTTAAAGTGACTTTCCTTTCACTATTAAGTTGCGTTACTGCATTTCTTCCAGAAATCACATTTACAAGCAAAAGCAAGCTCTATCACGAATCCTTGAATATTCTTTTATCCCAGTTTCATTTCAAATAACTCCCGGTTCTAACGTCGCGTCGTTTGCAGAGCTCAACATGTCCATTCTTATGACGTATAATATAGATAAGAGACGCTGCGTCAGCTTCGATAGAATCTTTTGCAGAATTTCCTGCAATTCTCAGATTTTAGCTACAAACTCCAAATGTAATATACCTAGCAAATAATATTTACTTAGTAGATTTTTCCTGGTATTTCGTTGTTATACAAACTTTGGATAGTGGGGCCAGGGTTTGTTTCCATGTATCTTTCATTATTTCATATACAGGGTGTTTTTTTAAAACATGCGACAAAATTTAAGGGGGTGTTCTACCCATCAATATGAAAAACTTTTACTATGGGACCAAACCTGAAATCGCAAAAAAAAATCAGCTGTTCAGTACATTTTGACCAAATAAGCGAACATAAATGTACTGAACAGCTGATTTTTTTTTTGCGATTTCAGGTTTGGTCCCATAGTAAAAGTTATTCATATTGATGGGTAGAACACCCCCTTAAATTTTGTCGCATGGTTTAAAAAACATCCTGTATATCTTTCACTAATTAAGCGTTTATTTCCATAAAACAGAATTTTGCTATATTGGTACCTTAAGCACGGTAAGCCGTTGATCCCGGCTGTCATTCTTGGATATTTGAGAATCGTTACGGATCATCAACAGCACGAAAGTCTGACAACCAGTCTTACCTAGGGTATCCTATTATCCAGTAACTAGGTTGTGGAGGTCAGATAAGCAGCCACTCGATGTAAAATACCGGTATTCAGCTGCGTCCGGTTAGACTGGAAGCCGACCCTAACATAGTTGGGAAAAGCTCAGGATTCAGGCTAGCTCCAGTGGCATTCGAGGGCATGCGCGCAGAGGTTCAATTGTCAGTACCTGAGCCATTGCTATATGGTTCACGTACTGAGCAATTGAAATTTGTAATATGTTTAAGTGTATGTGTATGTTTAATATATATTTTTTTTAGTTTTTTTAAACTATTATAAAAAAAAAAAAAACTCTTAACACATTAGTAAAGCTCATGGCTAAGTATTAACAGCCGCACAGGTCGATCTATCAGGTTAAGCTACGCTTGCAGGGGTTGGTCCGTGGATGGGTGACCATCTTTTCATATCGAGACTCCTCCGTGCCTCGGAAAGCACGTTAAGCCGTTGGTCCCGGCTGTCATTAGTGGATCTTTAACAGTCGTTACGCGTCGTCAGAAGCCCGAAAGTCTGACAACCAGTCTTACTAAGGGGTATCGTATTACCCAGTAACTGGGTTGGGGAGGTCAGATAGGTAGTCGCTCCATGTAAAATACTGGTATTCAGCTGCATCCGGTTAGACTGAAAGCCGACCCCAACATAATTGGGAAAAGGCTAGGCATATTAATAAACTATTATTTATTATACATAATATATTTTATTATCAAAAATAGACTAGACTAGATAAATACTAGAATTAAAAATAATTTTTTTGGGCGTAGATGTTTCAAGGCCTTAGCTTGTTCGTTATTTTAGCTTTAACCGATAATTTGTCTGTCAAGGGCTAATTTGCGGCGGCGATCTCTCGCGTCCGAGCCTGGTCCAGGCCATGGTGCGGAGCGAGAGTGCATGGGAGGCCGTCACCTCCTTCTGCGAAGCGGTAATGCTCGCGAAGGAGGAGGCGGAACGCGTGAGGGAGAGGCAGCCTCACGCCCTCAGTCGCCGCAGGAGACGCCCTGGGCGGCGGGAATTGATAGCCGATTCCCGGCCACCGTAGGCGCGGGCTTGCGGACGGTGAGTAGTGGGTAGCTCGCCGTCCGGTGAGGACCAGGCCCGGGTCGACGGCGCGTTGTGTTCCACGCGCGCCTCAAAGAGATGTCAGCAAAAGATGGGGTCCAATAGGGCCAATGCCGCTGGGGTCGCGGGTTGTTTGAAAAAGATACCGTGGCCCTGGCATAGGCAACTGAAGGAACACGGGTGGGTTTTAGTCAGTAAAAGTCTGACACGCCCTCCCGCTCCACCCAGAGCGGGAGAAGTTATTTGATGATTTCCCATCCACAAAAAAAAAAAAAAAAAAAAAAAAGGGCTAATTTAAAATGTTTTATCAGTACCCGTAATACTTAAATATTGATTAACGCGTAGAAGGACAAAAACGAGGGCACAATAGAAGTCTTTGCTACGTCCTTCAAAGCGTTTTTATTCTAAGGTGCGGTTTTTATGTTACGAGTAAGTTTGAAGAAGAACGTCAGACAGGCAGTCTATCCACGTATGTAAGTCTATGCATGATGAGATACCATCTCTACATACCGAAAACCCTGCCTCGGAAAGCACGTTAAGCCTTTGGGCCGAATGTCATTCTTGAATCTTTGACAGTCGTTACAGGTCGTCAGAAACCCGAAAGGCGGACAACCAGTTTTACTAAGGAGTATCGTATTACCCAGTAACTGGGTTATGGAAGTCAGATAAGCAGTCGCTTCATATAAAATACCAGTATTTAGCTGCATCCGGTTAGACCGGAAGCCGACCAAAACATATTTGGGAAAAGGCTAGGCAGATATCACTCTGACGCGTTCGAATTTATCATGATTTGCCATCGGTAAAAACAAAAAGCTTCCTTTTCGCATTGTAACAATACTCGAACATTGAACACACTGACGACCATGCCTAAACACGGTGGACCACCATAGTTCTTCACGGCAAGAAAAACGTATTTAAAATTACGAGTCTAATACCCGTTTTCACCAACCATTAAGTGACACTTAAATGAATCCCTAAATAAAAGTGCACTGTTGAATTTTCAACGCTAGGATTCAGCACCGAGAGTTGAAAATCTAACAGATCAATCATATTTAGGGATTCACTGATACAACAGTGTGTCTTAGGGTGGGTAAAACGGGCATATGGTCAGCCAGGTATCCGTATTCAAAACCGTAAAAATCGACTACAGTCCAGCCGTCGCTCGAGAGAATGCGTTCTTGACACACCTCTGGCAGTTTGATCCTTATCTTCTTCCTTTTTTTTTTCAATGGATAATGATTACCCTGGTGTCAGAGTTTTTATGCCGCCCATGGGCCTCTGATTTGGCTTCACATGCCGTCGAGAAATACCTCTCAGTCTCCTCTCGATGCTTTCCTTCGCCGTTTTTAGAGTAAGTGTGATAATTATTATACAATACGCACATGAATCCAAAAAGTCAGAGGTGTGTTCCTTGGGTTCGAACTCGAGATCTCTGACTTGGCAGTCCGACGCTCACACCACTAGGTTATCACTGCTGTTATCCTTATTACTACTAGAAATTGTCCAACTGACAGGAGACAGGAGCGCATTCTCTCAACGACCGGACTGTAGACCAAGGGAAATGCAGATGGGCAGCTATCTTTAATTGTCCGCTAATAAAATCTGGCTGCAATAACTAATCTACCTGTCAAGCT
This sequence comes from Dicycla oo, assembly GCA_948252095.1. NCBI lineage: Eukaryota > Metazoa > Arthropoda > Insecta > Lepidoptera > Noctuidae > Dicycla > Dicycla oo. Next base: position 8,693,826 of record OX411733.1, on the reverse strand, counting down.
CAGACAAATCCACCGTTTACTATAGGTTTTTATTTTTTATTTGAGATAGGTTTGCTCTTGACTCTAGTCTAGGTCGGAAGATGACAGAGACAAAGTCGACGATATAGTGAGCTTAGCCTGAAGAAGCCTGTTCATTCTTACTTAGAAGAGAATAGGGTTGCATGCGTTCGGAATCACAGACTCATTAGTAATATTATAGTAGTAGTATTCATTGTACTGTCTTTAGGAAATAACTTAATAAAAACAAAACATCAAGTCAGTATTCCGTAAATGGTACGCAGAGCCGCAGAGATATATATTTTTTTTTCCAGTCTACAGGGTTATTGGTAAAACACCAACAACCTCTTAAGAGGTCATTGTACTCATCATAATGAACAACTTGAAATCGCGAAAAAAATCAGCTGTTCAGTACATTTTGACCAATTATGCGAACATAAATGTACTGAACAGCTGATTTTTTTTTGCGTGCAGCTGAATTGTTCATAATGATGAGTACAGTGACCCCTTAAGAGGTTGCTGGTGTTTTACAAATAACGCGTGAATCTGGAAGTACCAGTCGGATTTGAAAAAATATTTTTTGCATTTGATAGCCCAATTCTTAAGGAAGTCAGAAAGAGCGTACGAAGTCATAGCGCCGACCGGCGATGCGATGCGACGGGATGGGTTGGGGTAACAAGAAATTTCACGTGGACGAAATCGCGGGCGAATGCTAGTTATGTATAAAGCTCTGGCCACGCTGAGGTGAATCCTGCGCGGGGCGCGGAGTGAGCGCGTCCATTCTTTTAATCTGAAGCCACGCTGGCGCGACACATCTTGCGTCTGCAATGAGTGGAAAAATACGTACTAATACGAGACGATTCGTAAGGCGCCACGTTGGCGCATCTGGCGTCCGCCTCCACGTCAGGTGACTGCGACAAAGAAGATATCGTGTCCGCGCGTCTTGCGTATTTATCGAATTATGTTAATTTAGAGACTGTTATTACATAATATTAATGTCTCGACCTGCACAATGTTAACACCAGAAATAAGGACAAATTACGTGCTCCATTTCACCGGCTTCATAAGGTTCATAACTCATTTGTTGGGCTTGGTATAACTTTTTATAACAAGCTACCCTCTTCTTTGCTAGATTTGCCCTTTAATGCGTTCAAAGCTAAAGTAAAATCTAACCTTTGTTCAAAGGCATACTATTCTATCAACGATTACTTAAACGATAAGAATAGTTGGTCGCTGTGTTTAGCTTAAGACAATGTTTATGTTCTTTCTCCAGAATTAGCATAGCTACTGACAGGTTATATGAGTTCATATAATTATTTATTTTCTTTGACTCTCAAGGTCAATTTATTTTAATTTTATTTTTATTTATTATTGACATAATCTACTCATTTCAATGTTTATTTATTTTTTATGAGTGGTATTGCAATATGTGGTTAGCTAGTGACCTGGACAATTGATCATAGTTTTTCTTGCCCGAGCAACCGGCAGCAAGTTCGTCATGCTCCCTTAGATGTCACTGCTTGCGGTAGCGTCGGGGGTCGGGTTGTCTCCTTCCCTCAAATATGGCGAGGGGGGTAATGGCTGATCTTTGCGTTATACTCGTGAACGGGTGCTGCTTGTGGTGACAGGTCGTCTTGCTGACCTTGGTTTTGTTTTGTTATTAGTAATTTAACTCGTTGTTGATTTTACTTCGATGGTCCTAGTTTATCCCTATCTGTGACTTGTGAGTTACGACTACATGTACGGCTATATGTAAGTGGGCACGCCCTTTATTACTGGAGGCTTTTATTTAGGTATAAAGTTCTGCTTACGTTTTTAGTTTTGTATTTTGTTTCTGCTTGAGTATTGTTTTCGTTTTTTTTTTGGTATATTGGCGTGTGCTAGCTTACTTATAGCAAATAATTTAATTTAATGTTTTGTGTTGCGTAATGTACCTAAATTATTATGCGCAGTATTATATAGAATCATTTTTTTAACTGAACAGACAGCTGTGCTGCTGGGGAGTTTGTTGCGCCACTTCTTCTCCCCAGCTAAAGCACTAGGAAGTGGTGAAGGGCGGGCGTTTTTGGGAGACTGTCTTATGTAATTTTGACGTTCAAAAAGTGCTGATTCTCAGCCTAGTTTGAATAAATGACTTTTGATTTTGATTTTGATTTTGCAAACCGGTGTTGTAAAATAAAAAATATAAAAATAAATTTGTATATATGTATATGCTCCTAGTTTTTGTTTTACCATGCCAAAAATTATGAAAATTAGATTATATTTAAGGGAGAAAAAACGTTATCGCATTTTGTATGAAAATTTACAGCTTCACAATTCTCTTAATTAAAAATAATTAATAGGAGCAAAAATTTTAACAAACTACATCTAATATTAATACAATGAACACAGTCTTACCTTTCTTGTGATGCCTCGTAAAATTCCCAAAAACACTCCCAAGCCGTTGTTGATTCCTTGTCGTACAGAGCTCCAACGATTTTAAATCGTCTGCATTCTGCGCGACCAAAATGGAAGACCTCTTCGATTCCATAGCACCCGTGTTCACTAGCAACTCGGCTTCAAGTAAAAGAACAATAGTGGCGTAGAGTAGTTTGAGTTCTCTACAGCAAAGCATTGTTTTGGCACTATATTGTGGTCACATTGGTAGCACTTCACATGATATACTTAAATTAATAGTCATTTTAGGTACTGCTATCTTCTTTTGTTCGGGTCTGGATGTAGTGGGTGATGGCGCATTCTGGAAAAACAGAAAAAAATATTTGTTAGATTTCATTCTCTCAAAACGGTGAAGGAAAACCGAATGAGGAAACCGGCATGTCCTAAAACGGAACATTCAAAGACATATTGTGATCAACCCGAACTGGGCCCGCGTGATGGATTACAACCCACTCCCTCTCACAGAGAGTAGGCCTATGTCCCAGCTGTGGTAAAACTAAAGGCGGGTAAAATTCGAAGCAACTCTTTGGTAATCCATGATTATGATCGTGTTTTCATTTCTTTAACTTAAGTGGATTACAGGGCCTAAACGCAAATAACGCAAGTTTTATAATGCCTAAAAGCATAAGCATCTACTGCAGTAAGCAAAATCAGAAAAATATATGATATTCTTCAGGGTATAAATATGCTAGTTAGATAGTGTGTTGAAAACATAATACAAATAATTAGATACGATTGAAAAATTTATTTTAACGATTAAAACCATACTAATATACATACTATCGTCGTGATGTTTGTCAGATTATCCTACAAGCAACATATTAACGTGATAGTTTTTTAATTTTTTAGTCCAATCAATAGATTTTTTGTAAATCGATAATTTCGGTAATCGAAATTACCAGCGTTGTGTCATCGCGCTTCTCTTTCTTTTCTATGCAGTCCGACAGTGACCGCGCTTTAGGTCATGTTAAAGGATTTGTTTTAAAAGCTTAGCAATTAAAGGTTGCCATTAGTAACTAATATGTTCTCAGACTCAAAGGAGCTCTTGGCTATGTAATAACAGCCGCACGGATCGAACCATCAGATTAAGCTACGCTTGCCGGGTTGGTCCGTGGATGGGTGACCTACTTTACAAACCGATATACTCCTCCGTGCCTCGGAAAGCACGTTAAGCCGTTGGTTCCGGCTGTTATTCATTGAAAGTCGTCACGGGTAGTCAGAAGCCCGAAAGTTTGACAACCTCCACGCGAGCGAAGAAGCGGGCAAAAACTAGTTATAAAATTATTACAACTAGCATTGTGACGGCATCTTACAAATAATTTTCAAAAGCGAAAATTGTACTTAAGGCCTTCTAACGGCTAACGGTTTGAGGGAATTAATTCTCTTTGCGGGAAAATTAAAAAGAACTGGGATATAAAAAAAAATCAAATAAAAAAGTTACTTACAGAAATCATTATAAGGCATAATAAGTCCAGTAATTTTATCAATACGAGGTTTGCAATAGCACAACGTAAAATTCGGCAGATTTTCTTTGAAAGTAATTTTCTTTTGCATTCAATGCGACCTGTCGTGGGGTGTATAATACGAGATAGAACTAAACTGGGCGAGGTTGTGACCTGTTTGTGTAATCGTATTTCTTGTTTGTTACTTCAATATCTGCAGAACAAAATCTACTTCAGTTCTGGTATAAGAAATCAAACCAGGTATACATGATAAAAGAGTTACCGACTTCTTTGCTCTCATGAGGAAGCTCAGGGCGTCGTTCATTTCACGTGTAGTAGCAAGTAAAAATGTTATTATTATAAAAGCTGTGTTTTACACGGTGCATTTCCTGAGGGAGACAAAATAAATGTACTCACCAATGTGTACGGAGTACGTTTGTTTTGGCTTCTTTGGTATGAAACGGAGGGTTATTCGGCCGTTATTTCTTATTTTTACTGTTAAAATTTTTTATGTTTGTTTGTTTAGTATAAGTTTTATTGTTAGTGTAAGTGTTTTTTTTTTTTAATTTAAGATGGGTTTGCTTTTGACTCTAGTCTAGGTCGGAGGCGACAGAGACAGAGTCAACGATGGAGTGAGCTTACCCAGAAGAAGCCTGTTTACTCTCACTTTGAAGAGATTAGGGTTGTATGCGTTCGGAAACATAGACGCAGGTAGTGAGTTTGACTCTTTTGCTGTGCGCATTATAAAAGACATTTGGAAACGCTTAGTGCGAATTGGTGATGGTAACTGGCAGTGCGTCTAGATGTCTGATAGTAGACGGGGGCCGGCGGAATGAGGTCGTGGAGTTCTTGAGCACACTCACCAAAGTACAATCTGTAGAAGACCGACAAACAGGCAACCTTGCGGCGATGAGCCAAGCTGTGAAGCTTGGCATCCACCAGCTTGGTAATTTTAATTTTATAGGTGCTAATGCCTGAAGTATACGACTATTATTAATATTAATTTTTGACGTATCTTCAGACCCCGGGGTCCCAGACCTTTGGAAGGCATACGAGGGGCCGAAGCCAACTCGCAAAGGCCTGTTAGACGCTTTTAATGAAATGAGGCACTAACAGACGGTTATCCCTGTACGCGTTATGCAAGTGCACCCAAGGAGAAAGTGGCCTGATCAATGTTTTATTATACACGGAAAAAAACCGCGTAAAGACAACGTACGCACAGCCTTAACCCCTCAGTCTAGACAATGTTTGACCCAGCGGATTAGGTTGAGCACTAAGTACTTTTGAAAAGTCATCCCCTAAAAGATTAGTCTTCGAACTTCCATGCATCCCTTCGGCTTTAGCTTGTTAGGAAATAATGTTCGATCAAACTTCCGTAACCTTTAAATAGCAACCTGCTGAGGAAAACCCGTCACTTCAATCTTCAGCCCATCTACCGTCGTTTACCGCAGCAAGTCTAATCTCCTTCACGAACATTTACGGCCAACCCCTTACTAACCTAGATTGAAAATCGATTCATTTTTATCGCTTTTACCAAGAAACGATTGTGAAACCTTCACAGTGGTATCACTAACGGCTAGCGCGTACCCGCAGTACGTTTGGTGCAATGTGGTGAGTTATTTCTGCCGTACGGTCCTATAACAAAAGCACTCACGGATCCGCGCACTGGCGGTGAAAAAAATGCACGTTTTTCGTACCCTAACAGTTTTGGGTGCATCCCTTGATGGCCTTAAGGCCTATTAAGGTCTACTTTTTCGTAACATATAAAGATTTATGAGCGTATCCAAAAACCAAAGGATATTTTCTGCTTGGTCCGGGTCTCGTTTTTTTCACCGCAGTGCATGGAACTTATTTGATAAAAAATACGTGCGGTGGACTCTCCGCAAATTTGCAGCGGGAGGCCCACTGTGAATTTACCGCATGTTGTTTTTAGGGTTCCGTAACTCAAAAGAAAAAGCGGAACCCTTATAGGATTGCTCGTGTGTCTGTCTGTCACAGCCAATTTGCTTCGAATCAAATGGACCGATTAAGTTGAAATTTGGTATACATATGCTTTTCTGTGACCCAAACACGGATGGGTAACGTAAATAAATGAATTTTGAACATAGGGGTCGATTTTGGGGTACAAACAAGAAAATAAAAAGAAAATAAACTGTTTTAAAGTTATTTAAGAAATAGACGAAAATTGACCATGACACCCTTATCTCCGAAACTACTGAGCCAAAAATTTTGAAAAAAATACAGAAAATAGTTAGTAAAATTTATTACATGAAAACAGGAATGAAAATGATTACAGGAAAACTAATTGTAGTTGAAAAACATGTTCTCCCATGCATTCCAACTGCAAATGTGTATGAGCGCGCTGGGCCTAACTAGATAGGTACAGAAAGTCGGCTCCATACAACTAGCGAAAACGCACGCACACATAGACACGCTTTATGTGCAGCGAGTGCAAGAGCACTCGCAACTCGCATTCGTTTCAGATCGCCGTACGTACGCGTCTATGTGTGCGCGCGCTTGTTTTCGCTCATTGTCTGAAGCCGGCTATTTTGTGGAGGAATCGAGTTTACGAAACCTTCAGTCTATTTAAATTTAAATCAATACATTGAACATGCGAGTATTAAGTTATTGAGGCCAATCTCCGACTGTTTGTAATTCTAGGAACGTTTCAATAATTGAAAAACAAAGTTTCTGAGAACTTGGTCTAGGTATACACGATATTCACGATATTCCGGGATTCACGATAGCGCCATTTGGCGTGGCTCCAAACGACTAAAGTCAAATGGAGCGATTGGAAATCCAGAAATCCATCACGCCATTTTAACATTCACGATCTAATGTTGTATGTACTTACTGAGCGTGAATGCCCCACCTTTAGTACTGGGCAAATTGGTGGAATAGACACCTATAAAAAACATTTGATCGTGTTTTCTTATTCTTAAATATAGGTAAAAAAGGTCTTTATAAAAATGGCATGCAACGGCACGCCCCTTAAGCTTTTGATTCCTAGGACAGCGATTCCGTCATACATATTATAACATACAATTTCACCCATATTTGACATTAAGTCAAACCCCGCTGTCCAAAGATTTAAATCGCTAGATTTGCCCTCTCCGTACTTAGTCACTAGAAGACTGATCTCAAATATTATTAAATAGCGTTTCCATGACAATCAAGTGTATTACATTCACTGCGTCATTGCGTGTCAGAGGTGTTAAACGAATCAGAAAAGCCACCATCTTTTCAACGCGGTAGGGCGAATCTAACGATTTAAATCTTCTCCACTGCCATTATTTTCATGACACCCATCACCGTGGCCTTTAAGTACAGTGACCGGTCTTTTTGGAAACCATAGCTTAAGTGTTAGTGTTAACTATCACATATAGACACTTTCCACGCTAAGGGGCTAACCATTTCACGTATTTTTTATTAAATACTATCTTATTTCTTTAGTAGGTACAGTCACGAGCATAAATGGGTTATACTTACGCAAGATTGAAAGGCAATTTTCTCCTTAAGTGAAATTCAATTATGGTCTATACGTATATTTACACTATCTATATAGTTTTATGGTGTTATGACCATAATTGAATTTTGTGTAAGTATAAAGGTGAGCGTCCACTGGTCCGCGCCGGCCGCAATGTACGCACGGCACGCAACGTATTGAGCGGATTTGCAGATGGCATGCGTACGATATGTCCGGATTTTTTATCTAGTCTGAGTGTATTTGTTGTTGCTAGTAGAAGTCTGTCATGGAAATTGACAAAGATATTATTATTATCAATTGTTTGTCGACAGAAGAGGAAGAACGTAAAACTTAAACGTAGAATGTGGGTTCATCAAATACACTTGAAGCGACCAATGCTTGGAGAACATTATTCATTATTTGTTACTGATTTAATTCATGATGAACAAGGGCTTTTTTTACATTCACCTGTCAAGATTTCATGAATCTGCTTGATGTACTGAATCCATATTTGACGAAACATAACACTACATTTAGAAAGAGGATGACACTGACAACTCACTCCACGCTCACAGTTTTCCCGGTGACGCGGTGAATTAAAAAATTCATTGCGTGCCGGTGACGTCACAAGAAATACTTTGTGACGTCACCGGCATGCAACGTCTTTTTTGTTCATATTGCGGGTGCACATGACTGCACCTATGTCTCACTATGTGCCTGTAATTTTAACAAAACTTTTTAACAATTTGAAATAATAATAATAAAAATAATAGGTGCCACCTCATTATTTAAAATAGTGTAAGGGGCCTCTGCGAGTTGGCTTCAGCTCCTCGTACGCCTTCCAAAGGTCCGGGACCCCAGGGTCCCGAGAAATGTGAAAAATAATAACATGTCGACATGTGGGATGTGGACTCAGCAATCATTGTGCCGATAGTCGTATCAGCCAATGGCTTAATTGCCAAGAGCCTCGATCAACACCTAAGGAGGCTCTCGTTGGGCAGCTCGTTGGCAGGACTTGATTCAGAAAGCGGTACTTCTGGACACGGCTCGTATTGTTAGGAGGTTCCTCTCTCTGGAGCCCTGACCGCCGGTAGCTTGGACCCTGTTCCCGATACCGGTGGGCTACTATTTTTTTATATTTTTAAATGTTTTTATATATTTTTATTCTAATATTTAAAAATATAATTTATATATGTATAAAAAATAAATAATAGATAATAATAATAATTACTTTATTTTCCAATTTACTTATAGGCGATATGTAATACTACCACAATATTGTTTTTAAATTGCATAAATCGCTGACTATCTCCACAGGCAACCAAGATATGATTAAACTTGTGTTATGGGTGCCAGGGCTCTCTCTATTACAAGGTACATTTTCCAATTTATACGTGCTAGTACGGAGTTACATTGAGAAAGTAACTATCGTTGTGTACAAAAAGAAAACAAAGTTAACAAATAAAGAAACAAAACAAATTATTAAACTGTTAAGTAATTAAAAATAAGAATAAGAATGTAAAGCCTCTCTCAGTGTGTTCAACCATGAACAGTAGTTACACGAGCCAGCTACATCATTACAGCGTCAGCGTTAAGATCGACATACATTCGTTCCGCCGGCAACACCGGCACACCGTCAGCACTAAGAAGTGACCTGCTGAGATCTTCGCTTCATCGGCTCGATACACACACAACACACATGTAAATAGGTATCAATGTGTATTGACCACAAAATTTATATATAATTAAGTTAACTACTGTAATAAAGCAGTCATCAAGCTGGAGTCGAGTTTGATTCATCTCCCGTAACTCCTCTCACTGTGGCCAAGACACCTTTAGCCATCATCGGTCCTATGAGTCTGTAGGATCGGCAGTGAGAAAACCATTTCCTGTGTACATTGCACGACGTACACAAACCCCTATTCCTACCCAAATTCCGTCTGTCACCGTAGGTCTCCTTGTGACAGACTTCCCGTACGTAAAACCAACGTAACTTACGTTTGGTGTGGTTTGTATGATAGGCTAGGGCGTTAGGGTAATTAGGGTGCTAGGTAATTGCTATAGGGCTAGGTTTAGAGTCAGTAGGGTCTTAGGTATTTCATAGGTACCAGACTCAATTGTTTCTAACGTAGCCGCACTGTACGCATTTGGAATAACGGCCGTACTAAGCTGTAAGTCCCGGTGCGTTGAATTTGGTAAGTGTATATATCATGCGTATGTTTCGTGTGTATGTATCGTGTATATGTGTCGTGTGTGTGTGTGTGTGGTGTATGTAAGAGTTGTCTGAATGAGTTCTGTCAGAATAAATATATTTAGATTCCAAGCGCAATTTCGTTAGAAACCTATAACACCTTTCTTTGCTCACCGTAATTATTTATTTTGTGTTACGGATTTTCCTTCTATACTTACGCCTTCCAAAAATAAACCGTGTGAATGAGAACATATTGTGTTTTTAATTTGAAACACAATGAAACAACAACAACAGTGTGAGACAGTTCACACTGCATTAACCCTAGAGTGGGCACGCTATGAGCATTTTGCCGCCCTCGGCAATAAAACGTCAATATTCTGTAAAATATTTGCGCGTTAAGTTTAGGGTTTTTAGTAGCTACGAGTACCTCCACTTTCATAATTGACCTGTGCCGAAGGTTGAACTCAGATCAGTGCACATGAGGCTGCGGGAGAAGAAGGTTTTCACCATCAAGTGTCGCGTGGCGGCAATTTTCTTAAAGCGCGTCTCCTCACGTAAGTACAAATTCTGTAATATTTTATATACGAGTAATATATCAGATTTTTGACTAAGCATTTCATTGATATAGTACAACCTAAACACGTATTTTGTTTGTTTTTATATAATGAAGGGGTGGCTTATAAAATGTATGTGTGTAAAATGTACTCGATGGAGATAGAAAGTAGTTACATTACAATATTATTTATGTAAATATTTTTGTTTTTAGGGTTGCGTTTTCTACCTTTCGCAGAATCCCCACCTTCGATGAAGGACGGCAAATACAGTGTATGTCCAAATAAAAAAAAATATAAATTACAAGATCCCAACACTTAAACAAAGCACATAATTAGACCTCTCGAAACTGCCTTAGCATGCCATGATCTGAGATTTGATCAACGCGCTATTGACAGTTAAGTTATATATATATATAGTTTGTGTTACTTTTCACGTGTGTACTATTATATTGTATTCTTTGAGTCTCTAATTTTACTGGTATTTGGTTTAGTAAATTGGGTATTGCGAGAGGAGTGGTACGCCTGCCATAAGTTATTTTTGCGTGGTCAAAATGGTGTCGTAGAATGTCAAAATTACTGGGTAACGAACATTGGAAGCAGCTTTTGTGAAGACTGGTAATGCTGAATCATATCTTGTAGATGTAGATTTTTTTTTATATTGATTTAATTTTTATTAATACTTAGGGTGTTCTGAAAGTCTTGAGGTTTAACTTTATTTATACAACTAAATTTCACAGTTTTTCAAATTTATTGCAATCACAATTAATACACTTCTGCATCCTTAAAACTCAATCATTAAAAATGTCTTGCCATTGCTGTTCAGAAATTTCCAAACATCTTATATTGTCCCAGGCCGAAAGTAAAGCTTCTTCGTCCCGAAATCTTTGCCCTTTCAATTTATTTTTCACGAAAGGAAACAGTCCAAAGTCACATGGTGCCAAGTCTGGGCTGAAAAGCGGACGTTCAAGAAGTTTCAAGACGGCATCTCGCAAAAATTGGCAGGTAACGTCAGCACGGTATGCCGGAGCATTATCATGATGAAGATACCAGATGCAGAGTTGTGACTTTGGACGAAGCTTCTTGAATTCCTGAATAAGTTGAAGAAGGCAGACAGTGGTGTATCAAGCAGCGTTTAAAGTCTCCTGCTCACGAAGAACTACTTGTTCAATAATTCCCCAAATACCGAAAACAACTACGATCATTTTCTTTTTTATGGACTTAGATTTTTTCCTTCAGCCGGAGTTTCGTCGCCTTCTATCACCCATATTTTATTTTGCTGCTTTGTGGGCACGTCGTAATAATAAAGCCACGTTTCATCGTCCGTGACGATTGAAAAGATTTTCCATTTTCAATCTTTGCAATCATTTTTACGATTCCTTACCTCAAAAGGAAAACGGAACCCTTATAGCATCACTCGTGTGTCTGTCTGTCCGTCTGTCACAGGTCATTTGCTCCGAATCTAATGGACCGATTAAGTTTAAATTTGGTACACGTATGTATTTCTGTGACCCAAATATGGAGGTGATCAGTCGATCCGTGCGGCTGTTATTACTTAGCCACGAGCCCCTCTAAGTTGAGAGTCAATTTTCTTAGTAAATATTCTGTGTTTACCTAGGCATTTTTATGAATATGCATAAATGTGTCTCTTTGATTCCTCAAAAGCAACTTACGTAGGAAGTTCACCAATAAGCAGTTCACCTGTAAGATGAAGCGATCATGTTGCAAAAAAAAAATCGAATCCGGTGCTGCAACCAAGATACCTACCTACACTTCCTTTATGTTGAACTAAGGCTACACAGTTTCCAGCTTGCTGTAGCTAGAGAAATGGTTATGTGTTACAATGTTTTGCTAGAATCCTCTCGTAAAAACATTATTGGTTAAAACATCACGTTGAGAGGATGAAACGCAACTAACAAAAGGCAGATGTGAGTGGAAACGCCGGGAGTTGACGCCCTTTTATAGTGGTCTTATTGGTGATATTCTTCAGAAAGGTCAGGTACGTAGTACTCGCAACCGCCGTGCGTGTATGACCAGAAAAGGAGTATGTAAGGATCGTAGCAGGTGGCGTTCTGTAGTTTCTACTTACCTCCATGGGAAGAAGGCGTGTATGTGTAAAAGCAAAATGATGCACTTTCAGTCACAAAAACTGACTTAAAATATTGACGCTCTATCAACAGTATCCTTCTTTCCACGGTTGCATATTAGAAAATCAAAACTTTCTCGAGCAAATTTCAAAAGAACAATAAACGAAATAACAAAATTTAAATGACCAAATGTTTTAATTAGAAAAATTTTAAAATCCCAATGTATGTGACATCAAATGAACGACTGATCAAAAGTTGCTAGATGTAATTTTAAAATATCAAATCATTACTAATCAAATTACATAATCTCTCATAAAATTATTTACAATTGTACGTACTAGTAACTGATTACCACCTGCGCTAAGATAGGTCGACGGAGCCCCGCAAAGCGGGGCTCCTATTTCTGGGTGGTTTAAAAAAAAATAACCACGAAGGCTCAAGGCGGGAGCGAAGCGGAGCGGAGCCGGGAGCTCCGCTCCGCTTCGCTCTTAGCCTTCTAACCTAACCTATCCGAGTCAGGTTACTCTGAGTCGGGGTGTTAACCATAATGATGTTTTTTATATATATTATCCAGTAATCCATTTTGACCTTTAAACGATTTGGTCAATAGTGTAATAAATAATTTAAACATTGATATTCCAGACTTTGGTCAGCTGAACTTTTGATCAAATGACCGTCGTTATTTTAAACTTTGTTGATTTGTACGTTGTTCTTTTGAATATTTATCAGGAAAGTTTTGATTTTCTAATATGCAACCCTTTCCACAGTATTCTAAACGTATATCAATTCATTTTCATTCTCTATTCAATCCCAATCATTTTGATCATTGAAAGTCTAATAAGAAAACGTAAAGTGCGAATTGTACCAACTTAACCTAATGTTCAATTTCCTGTAATGGGTCGTTTCTCGCAGGTGCAATACACAGATGTGACCAGATAAAGGGAACAGCTATTGTATTTTATTGGATGTTGAGGTAAAAATTGTGTACGTAGGTATATCCATATTATACTAATATACGTATACTAATATTACTAATGCTAAAGTAACTCTGAATGATTTCCCCATTACCTTTTCACGCCATTTTTTTTTTTTTTTTTGTGGATGGGAAATCATCTAATAACTTCTCCCGCTCTGGGTGGAGCGGAAGGGCGTGTCAGACTTTTACTGACTAAAACCCACCCGTGTTCCTTCAGTTGCCTATGCCAGGGCCACGGTATCTTTTTCAAACAACCCGCGACACCTTTTCACGCCTAAAGTATTGAACCGATCGTAACAAAATTTGTTGGTTGCCTGGGGCCTGGAGAAAGACATAATACATAAGCTACTTTTCATCTTGGGTATTTGTATTAAAACATTATGAAATACAAAATACACGTTGTCGAATTCGCGGGCAGCCGAAAATAAATGAGTCTGTATATTTTTCTTTGTTGAGTATTTTTCTTAGAATCTAAAGGGCCTGACCTTTTGGATTCTAAGAAAAATTGCGTAGGACCCCAAAAGGCGAGTAAACGACAAGATGTATGAACGTAAACCTATGAAATACGTTCCTTTCCTTACGTTCCTTTCGTACGTTCGTGTTATTTTGTTTTATCTGTCTTAGATTATTTGGACGTTAAAACCATTAGATTCATCACCTATGAAATTGCTTATGAACTACCTATGAAATTGCCGATTTACATATAAAAAATCAAACATTTTTTGTAAAAGAAACATTTTTTGTAAAAGAAACATTTTTTGTAAGAATTGATGAACTTTTGCCATTTTAATGAAAGTTCGTTGATGCCTCTGCTATAGATATCCTGGGAACGGGAATCAATAAATTCGTTAAATACGGTTTTCACCGCCTCGTTGGATTTTAAATTTTTCCCCGGGGCTCATTGATCAAAATTTGCAGAACGGAAGCGATCAAACCAAAAACACGCCGTGCGTTCACTTGCGGTACCTTGTCCATACACGTCGTTAATATTGCGTGCTGTCTGTGTTGCGTTGGTGCCACGATGGAACTCGTATTCGAAAATAGCGCCCAATTTCGATTTTTCCATGGTTACAGAAACATCGATATCAACGAAAAATCAAGCGGCGGGAAAACAAATGAACAACTGATTTTTTGTTTAATGTCATGCTATATTATAAAAGTAATTTAAAATTGGAATTCTAAATAGAATGAAAGATGTTGATCTTCATACTAGCCGGTATCGAAAATCGGCAATTTCATAGGTATTATAAGTATTAGGATTGTTACATCATATAGTGTTTTTAAAATAACTTTCTGTCTTGAGTTTATAAATCAAATCACGACTTTCTATGCAGGGGACATAGAAAGTCGTGATTTGATTTATGTAAGTATGTTTTAATAGGAAAAAGTATATTTTTTTAAGATAATTCCTGTACTATTATCTTAATAAATATACTTTTTCCTATTAAAACATACTTACATAAATCAAATCACGACTTTCTATTATTCATGAATGTCACCAGCCAAACCTAACCCGAAAAATATACTAAAAACTATTTTTGCCTTTTCAGCCTTCAAAAAACCCTATTTCCAAATTGACAGTATAACTCCGTCAATATTCGGCGTTCCTGTAACCCTTTTGTATTGTTCGATGAAAGCCGCATATATCCATCAATGGACGCGATGCCTTCATATTTCAGTATTCATGTCACGTGTCTCGTTTCAGCTTTGTCACACATAATCTTGTTATGAATTCATTTTACAATTACTTTAGGAAAACTTATACTTTTTGCCTTTGTCACATTAAACTCGTTACCGGCGGCGTAATACACAAATGATAAAAACACATAATCAAATAAAAATTCAAAATATTTAATTTCACATAAACTTACTTGGGCACTTATGAAACGTCAGAAACTAGGTGCACGGTTGCTTGGTTCCAACAGTCGTTTCCTATGGAGAAGAGTCCGCAAAGAACTCCACAGTTACTCGTTTAAAAATACACGCTTACACTGTTAATACTCGTACGTATGGGAGGACAGTATAGGCCTACCAACAAGTAATAGGTACTTAACAAAATAGAAAATTATCAAAAAATCGAAGTATCTACGAAGCCTACTACGTTCTCACATTCACAGAATGGAAAATAATCTAGAAAATTAAAAAAACCTAAATAAAAAAACCGGCCAGGTGCGAGTCGGACTCGTGCACGAAGTGTTCCGTACCATTATCTATAAAAACAGCAAAAAAATCACGTTTGTTGTATAGGAGCCCCCCTTAAATATTTATTTTATTCTGGTTTTTAGTATTTGTTATAGCTAATATGTTATAGCGGCAACAGAAAAACATCATCTGTGAAAATTGTCTGGCTGTCACGGTTCATGAGATACAGCCTGGTGACAGACGGAGAGCGGAGTCTTAGTTTTACCCTTTTGGTACGGAACTCTAAAAATCTACTAAAACTTCAAATCTGAATGGACATCATGTCCAAATTACACTTTATGCATTACATCGTTGCTGCATCAATAAAACATCAAGACTTTTATGTGAGATTTTTTTTATTCGAGATTTTCAAAGAAGAAGATGAACTGTACTAACATTACAAAGTAAATTCTTAATTAATGCAAAAAAGGTATTATTATAATATGGGAATCAAAAAATAATGAAACACTTGACGTTGGAGATTTTGGTGTTGTGTTAAAACTTAGGACGACTGTAATAGGAAGCTATTTGAAACTTAAAAGACCTTTCAGTTGCTAAATATTTCAATTACTATTCACGAACAAAAATATGCCTTACAAAAAACAGCACCTCAATAATTGCGTAAGGGACTACTCACACTTACCTATTCAGCTCCATTCGCGTTTCGCTGAACGATTTTGGTCACACTTACTTTCTTTCACGTTTCTGCTTTTATCAGCCGCGTACAGCGTCGTAAGAATGAGAAATGCCGCATATTAATATATTATAAGCCGTAAGTATTATCCCCGCTGAAACGCTTCTTTCGCTTTTATTTCGAAAAACTAAAATAATTATAATTACTTTAAAAGACGTTTGAACTCTCTCAATCCTTGCGTGCATAATGTTTACGTAACAATAAATCAAATCTATGCAGGAACTATGCAGATCGCAACTTGTCGACAAGGAGTCGAGAACCGTCTGTGTACAGCGCGTTTGACGCTGAATGCGGCGGAACAGCGCTGAACGCGGCAGAACAGCGCTGACCTCTATCTATAGCACTCACATGATAATAACACATTTGTCCTCATTTTATACTTGTTTGCCGCGAAAGCTGAATAGACGCGGAAAGCTGAACGGATGCGTACGCGTCTCCATACAAAATCGTTGTTTTCTACTGGCATAGCTGAATAGAGCTGAATAAGTGTGAGTAATCCCTAAGACACTCTTTCATAATCCTAAGGAATTTGAAAGTAATTCCTAATCCATTGCTTCATAATGTTTGAAAAAATCATCTGCTCGATAACGTAAATGACGCAATGAATGTTGTAGAACTGTCAAAATGAAAGCCATTGCATTTGGTATATACTTATAGTGTATTACGCAATTACCCCGCTGTTCTATATCCAAAGTTCCACAACCCAGACATTATAAGCCTCTTTCATTCCTACATTATTGCACGATTAGTATTCACATCACTCGTCAACATAACATCCTATTTGGCCACCACTACACATCTAATAACATCAAAAATATATAGAACAAACAGGAAAAACTTGACGCTATAAGAAACGTGTGTGTGAAATAAAACAAAATTTGTTCCAATGTACTAAAGTAGGAGCTTGTGGCTAAGCAATAACAGCCGCACGGGTCGATCCATCAGGTTTAGCTACGCTTGCCGGGGTTGGGTCTGTGGATGTGTGACCATCTTTTCATACCGAGACTCCTCCTTGCCTCGGAAAGCACGTTAAGCCATTGGTCCCGGCTGTCATTCGTGGATCTTTGACAGACGTTACGGGTCGTCAGAAGTCCGAAAGTCTGACAACCAGTCTTACCAAGGGGTATCGTATTACCCAGTAACTGGGTTGTGTGTGGAGGTCAGATAGACAGTCGCTCCATGTAAAATACTGGTATTTAGCTGCATCCGGTTAGACTGGAAGCCGACCCAACATAGTTGGGAAAAGGCTAGGCAGATTGCGGTTTTATGAACAGTAACACAAAATGACAAAATTTGCTTTAATGACATCGACTGAGTTGGCGTCACGTTGACTTTCGTGAGCACAGATTTTAAACATGACATGATATCACGCCTTTATTATCCAAAGGGTTAGGCACAGGTTTGCGTATAGTATACCCACATTTCGCCAGATATGTTTAATTCCCATGTAGAAGGAGGCGAGCCTATTCTTCCGCAGTAAGAAAAAAGGACGTATTTACAGAAATATTGAAATGGAGAAAAAAAAAAATATTTTGTCCTGTTTAAACTATAAGATATAAAAGCAGATGCGTGTTTTAATAATAATAATTATTAGGTGTTCGTCAAGTTTAAGCCAATTCATAAATACTGGTAGATGAGTATTTTTTTGCTGATTCCGAATATGTAAATAACTCTATTTCAAAAAAATGTCAGATACGTCTTTTTCACTTATGACAGCAGTATTGCCATCAACCGGGTACAAATCCAGACTCCGAGCTGCTACTGAGAAATTCCAGATGGAAAAACCCAGTAGCACTTAAGCCCGACCCGGGAACCGAATCCAGGACCTCATGCCCAGCAGTAGCGCTTCCGACCACTAGACCAATAAAGCAGTCAAATGCTTAAGCATACTGTGAAATAGGTATTGTTTTTTTACTGACAAATGCGTGTACTGACTGGACGTTTCCACTCAAACCTGTATGGTTCTTTCCTCAAAAGACCATCTCAGACACTAAACTACATGATCCTTAAGTATACGGATGATCATTTTTACAGTCTTGATAAAAATAGAGTACAATAGGTGAACGGAATAGAAGCTTATGACATACCTAGTTTTTTTTTTTGTTTTTTTTAATAGCTTAGAAAGAAATTGCTCTATCAATAAACACTACATATTTGAAGTAAACTAGAACCGAAATTTTCAAAAAGTTTAAAGATCATTAAAAAATATCGAAATTCAAGTCATACGCACTACGATTTAAATTTCGATATAATAAAAAAAAATCTAGGTATACCATAGGCCTCTACTCCGTTCACCTATTATACCCTATTCTTTTCAAGACGGTAAAAAACTTACCCAGTTTAAAGGTTGTATCAGAAAGGTGTGAGCAAATTGAAGAGTGTAGTACAGACCATGAAACTAAACAACTTTCTCCATGGGACCAACATCGTAATTGAGAAAAAATTATCAGCTGTCCCGTAAATACCTCGATCGACCCAAATGTATGGGACGGCTGATATTTTTTTCACGATTACGATGTTGGTCCCATGGAGAATGTTGTTCAGTTTGATGGTCTGTATCACACAATTAAGTTGACCACACCTTTCTGATACAGCCTGTATATAGGGTGACTGGTAATTAGTGACCGATACTGAAACAAACAACTTTTACTATGATACCAAACCTGAAATCGCGAAAAAAAAGATCTTCTATCCTATACATTCATGTTCGCATAACTCGTCAAAATGTAAGGAACAGTTGATTTTTTTTATCGCGATTTCAGGTTTGGTCCCATAGTTGTTATGAGTAGGTACAATCATGTGTTTCAGTATCGGTCACCCTATATAGCCTAACTAAGATTATGTCTAGACTTTAAAAGAAACTGTGACCTCTGAGTTTATTTCGGTCTTTCTTTTCAGAGTTGTCAAATTGGAAACACCGACCTCATCTATGTAGTTTTAAAACATAATTTATTTTTGACGTGTAATAGTGTTATTAAACAAATTAACAGAAATGAGTACTTTTCCCATTGACAATGCGGACGAATTTTCTGATGCCCAATGAGGCCTTCCCCATTTTTATTTTGTAATATCATCGAGCGAGGAGCTCGTGGCTAAGTAATAACAGCCGCACGGGTCAATCCATCAGATTAAGCTATGTTTACCGGGGTTGGTCTGTGGATGGGTGACCATCTTTACATACCGAGACTCCTCCGTGCCTCGGAAAGCACGTTAAGCCGTTGGTTTCGGCTGTCATTCGTGGATCTTTGACAGTCGTTACGGGGCGTCAGAAGCCCGAAAGTCTGACAACCAGTCTTACCAAGGGGTATCGTAGTAACTGGGTTGTGGAGGTCAGATAGGCAGTCGCTCCATGTAAAATACTGGTATTCAGCTGCATCCGGTTAGACTGGAAGCCGACCCCAACATGTTGGGACAAGGCTAGGCACATTGAATATATTATATATCATCGAGCCTAAATTAACATTATGCCAAAATTTAAACTCCTATGTTCAAAACCTCTGTGACAAAAAAGTGCTCTTATAAAGCTCAGACTAAATAAAAAACCCAGACATAATGCTACGAACAATACGGTGTGAAAAATGCGCAAACCTACACCTCGCTCTGTGCATACACCCTCACATGCACACATTTCCACCAAACTACAATTAAACTATACCTCGTTACGAGCACATATGTTTACGAAGCCCGAAACGTGATGCCTTACGTCACTGTTGAAAGTGAAAAAAAGAAAAAATATTTGACACGCACAGGAAATACAAACAGTAAAAAAGGAGCATATAAAACTGACAAAATTAACATTAAAAAAAAACAAAAAAAAGACCGGTGCGAGGCGAAAAAGGCATGTCAGCATAAAGCTGCGATATAAAAAAGAAAAAAAATACCGCAGCGCTGGTATTCTGATAGGCCCCATGTGATGCCACGGACACACCTACGGACATCTATAAATCCGTAAGAGAATAAAATAAAAAATAAAATACACACAACAGAATACCTATAATTTAGAAAAAAAAAGAAAAGCTGTAAATAGTGTTCACAGCGCTATGTAATGATTTTTTATTTACTCTGAGTTATAAAGTTTCAATTTTTCCTTTTAAGGTCGGAACCCTAAAAAAGAAAAACGAAAATTACATGTTCTTTGACTGATAAAGAACCTAGATTGTTATCAAGGTCAGAAGTAACATCTTCGTACAAAAAATTGTCCGTTGGAGGGAATATCTTCATGAATAATTCATGCTCGGTAGTAAGATGAGGAAATATGAGTCAAACATATTCGAGTGTCATTTCGTGCGTGATACAAGTTTGTTTTGTGTACAGTCGGATAAGAAAATATTAGGGCTGTATTGTGATATTTTTTTTACAATATTTATCTTATGAAAGAAACTCATAAACATTCTTCGTGACTATATGGGGTTCTGTCTAGGCAAAAATAAAATGCAATTTAAAAAAAAATATTGAAGTTCCTTTAGAAAATTTTTCTGAGTGACAAACATAAAACATTTCAGAAGCAAAGTGGTTTCTAGAGCTTTGATCTATGTTGTGAGTGCTCCTGGCGCTCCTAGTATCAAGCCCGTGCCAGAAAAGGCGCTGAATAGGGCTGATAAAGATGATGGTTTCGTGACGGTGCAAAGGAGGAAGCGCCGATCGCGACCAAACAAGAACCGTTGCGGCAAAGCTCCTACAGTGCCCGAAAGGAGCCTGCGTGCCGCAAAGCCGAATACACCGGTGTACATCTCCCGCCTGCACTACACCACTAAGGCGGAGGACATCGTAGAGTACGTGCGACAAAAGACGAGGTACACGCCGAGGGTGCAGTTACTGGAATCACGCCGGAACGTCAACTTCAAGGCGTTCGTCGTGCGTGTACCGAACTGTTATCTGCCCCTCGTCATGGAAGAAGACTTTTGGCCCCAGGACGTGGTGTTCCGTCGCTTCCGCGGACAAGTTCCACAGGACAGCACAAAGTCAAGCTAGTGCAAAGTGAAGTGCTACTAACATAGTCTTAAGCCTTATTTATTAACACAAGATTTTGTTTATAAAAATATGTATGTTTAGGTTAAGGTATTTTTCTATGGGCCTATGTCGCCTGAAATAAATGGTATTATTATTATTATTATTAGTAAAAAATACAAAAGCCTTTTACTTAGTCTGGCCATAAATACTGTTACAATTAAAAATAAGAAAGATATTACATTTGAATTTGGAATCTGTCATTTTTATACGATTGTTCATTGAGTTTTCTAATTTTGGCGCCAATACATTGTACAATATTTTGCGATATTAAAATAGAGTGGGGTGATAAAGAGAACCGAATCGCTGTGATTGCATTAGACAAAGTTGGTATGGAGCCAAATGCAATTTTTAAAACTCTCCATACGCTTGGTATTAGTCAAATGTTTGTGTACCGGGCTATTAATAGGTACAATGAGACCTCCTCTGTTTGTGACAGAAAAAGATCTGGCCGTCCACATAGTGTTCGTACGAAAAAGGTGGTCAAAGCAGTAAGAAAAAGAATTCGAAGAAATCCTGTCCGAAAGCAAAAGATTTTATCTCGGGAGATGAAGATAGCACCCAGAACCATGTCGCGTATTTTAAAAGATGACTTAGGACTTGCAGCCTATAAGAGACGCACTGGTCATTTTTTAACTGATAATTTAAAAAAGAATAGGGTGGTAAAATCGAAACAACTACTGAAGCGGTACGCAAAGGGAGGTCACAGAAAAATTTTGTTTACGGATGAGAAAATCTTTAAAATTGAGCAACATTTTAACAAACAAAATGACCGTTTTTATGCTCAAAGCTCTAAGGAAGCTTCCCAATTAGTCGACAGAGTGCAACGTGGGCATTATCCGACTTCAGTGATTGTTTGGTGGGGTGTTAGCTATGAAGGAGTGCCTGAGTCATATTTTTGTGAAAAAGGAATCAAAACATCGGCACAAGTGTATCAAGATACCATTCTTGAGAAAGTAGCTAAGCCCCTTAACAACACCATGTTCAATACCCAAGTATGGTCCTTCCAACAAGACTCGGCACCGGGTCATAAAGCTCGGTTCACGCAGTCTTGGTTGGAAGTGAACGTTTCGGACTTCATCAGAGCTGAAGACTGGCCGTCGTCTAGTCCCGATCTTAATCCACTGGATTATGATTTATGGTCAGTTTTAGAGAGTACGGCTTGCTCTAAACGCCATGATAATTTGGAGTCCCTAAAACAATCCATACGATTGGCAGTGAAGAATTTTCCCATGGAAAGAGTGCGTGCTCCTATTGATAACTGGCCTCAACGTTTAAAGCAGCCAATGGAGACCACTTCGAATAAGCTTTTTATATTTTAAATTGTTTTATATTTATGTATTAAACTAACACACTGTAAAAGTAATAAATATTATTTACATTATTTTTTTTTTTCGTGACAATATTTATGGCAAGACTAGGTATATCCAAATTTTTGAGATGACTAATAAATAGGTTCTATAACTAGTATCTCGCATCTACTCATTGTTTAGTTCTTTAGAATACCTACAGACTATTATTTTCTGTTACTAAAGAAGCTCTAAATTATTTTTATTAGTCGCACACTTGGGTTTAGAGTCATAAATAAAACGTTATGTGACGTTGCACTTTAAGATAGGAAACACAAATGGACTCAGGGCATTAAATTACAGCATACATCTTCAAATGAGTTACTTATTTAGTATTTTCTGTAGCAATGAAAATGTTCAGATTACGACTCGTACTTATATTGTTCTTGAGGAGCCCGCGGCTAAGTAATAACAGCTGCTCGGGTCGATCCATCAAGTTAAGCTACGCTTGCCGGGGTTGGTCCATGGATGAGTGACCATCTTTCCATAGCGAGACTCCTCCGTGCCTTAGAAAGCACGTTAAGCCGTTGGTCCCGGCCGTCATTTGAGGGTTATTTGACAGTAGTTACGGGTCGTCAGAAGCCCGAAAGTCTGACAACCAGTCTTACCAAGGGGTATCGTATTACCCAGTTAATGGGTTGTGGAGGTTGGATAGACAGTCGCTCCATGTAAAATATTGGAACTCAGCTGCTTCCGGTTGGTCTGAAAGCCAACCCCAACATAATTGGGAAGAGGATAGGCAGATTGACTTAAATTGTTCTGAAACTTAATCAATGGGGTTAGGTTACCTATGTGCCATTCACTCTTATAGCGACAGTGAGCCGTCAATCCTGTTAATCCCTAGCATCAGAAGTACCTAAGCTTTCCCGCTACAGATTTTTACAGAATAGACGGGCTAGACATTTTTTGACAAAAAGTGGTGTGTCATGCGATTTTGAGCCATGTGCAGTGCAGCTATTCATTCACTGTCACTTTGACTTGCTCTGCACTTAAACTGCTTTGCAAATTATTAGGGTCAGTTTCCACCAAAAAAAAAAGAAAAGTCCTCGCGGATGCTCGAGCACTTTTTAAATTTCACTGAATAAGTAAATGTATCAATATTGACCTATTTAAAACGCAGATATATGAAAACGGCCTTGTGTGGATAGCTTGAGTGTTCTGTTCTGAGCTCACGCAACGCGTCGTATGTCCCAAATTAAATTTTTGTTTTATGTGTTATAATTATAACACATAAAACAAAAGGATTATATTAAAACACGTATACTTAAAGATAAATAATAAAATTATGTTTAAAATTGTGAAGGTTTCACAAAAATACGCTTGATAGTTTTTTGATAGTTTTTACGTGACTCTCAGGTTTTTATCCGCGTTAGACATAAATTTATAAAAATTACACTGTTTAATATAAAGATATTCTAAAATATTCACATATTAAGTGCTATAAATGCTCTAATTTAACTTATTTTTAACCGACTTCCAAAAGGAGGAGGTTCTCAATTCGTCTGTATTTTTTTTTTTTTTATGTTTGTTACGCGAATACTCAAAGACGGATGGACCGATTTGGAAAATTCTTTTTTTGTTTGAAAGGGTATACCTCCGAGGTGGTCCCATATAAATTTTATTAACTTTGCTTGGGGAGTTTTTGAGTTAGCTTCAATAATGCGTATATTTTCCACTTATTTTATATGGATGATGTGATGATGTTTTAATAACTTCCTATCACTGTTATTTACATGGCTATATCTACAATTGTTGTGCTCAATTATGTATTCGAATTTGTGTGGGGTAGGTTCCACAACTAAAAAGTGAAAAATAAAAACTTTTTAGCAAAAAATAAAACCGACTTCTAAAACAAAACACTACAAAGTGAAAAATAACTTTAATTTCGGAAGTCGGTGGCAAAAAACGAAAATACAAAACGAAAGACACCGACTTCCGAAATTAAAGTTATTTTTCCCTTTGTAGTGTTTTGTTTTAGAAGTCGGTTTTATTTTTTGCTAAAAAGTTTTTTCTAATCATTAACACTCCTCGTTTAGACGTGATCCTCAGATTAAAACCATTAAAAGTCGTTTATCGTCGCCTTAAGTATAAAATTCAATATTGATACAGTTACTTAATCAGAAAAAATTAAAAAGTGCTCGAGCATGCGCGAGGATTTTCCCGTTTGGTGGAAACTGACCCTATTCATTTGCAAGGCAGTTTAAGTGCAGAGCAAGTCAAAGTGACAGTGAATGGATATCTACACTGCACATGGTTCAAAATCGCATGACACACCACTTTTTGTCAAAAATTGTCTAGCCGATCTATTCTGTAAACATCTGTACCGCCCTTGTCAAATTATATAATTTTTTATTTTAAGAAACGGCATTCAATTTGATACGAGACTTGACGAATTAAATGTCATTTCAGAAAACAAAATAAAAACAAAAATTAGGTAACAGCGACAAAGTGTAGGTAGTTAGACATTTTTAATCGTCGACGTCGAATTGTGTGGCCGACGTCGTTTTTCTGGCTAAAAGGATAAGCTTGTACTAAAGAAAGCAATTTGTCTCCAAAGCATTTTTGTTTCTTTTTAGTAAAACAATTTTATGGTTGCTGCGTTGTTGCTTTTGTTTTACTCGAGTTTAAATCAGCGTTTCTATGCTGACTCAGGGAAAACCAGACGAACTAGGTGTTAGTAATGCCGCGGTTCCACGGCCCGCTTTCTCACAGGCCAGATCGCGCCAGGTCAGGCCGAAAGGCCTAGAGAACAGTCAGCCTGCGGTGGTCTGTCGTCGCCCCTCCAATCAAATGTATGGGATGATTCGTGGAATGCTCGGCACGGGCCGAGACTTGCCTCGACAGGCCGTGGGAACGCGGCATAAGACAACGCAGACCAAGGTGTTCGTCTGGCGCTCCTTGAATCAGTCCCACTACATTCTTTCAGACAGGCTGATAAGTTTACCTTGGCATGAGCTAGATTCAAAATAACAGCTTTTTACTAAATGCATTTATGAAAGTATACGATACTCATAACAAAAAAACTGTTTTAAAAATATCTGTCTGTCTGTTTGTTCCGGCTAATCTCCAAAACGGCTAAGCTGATTTTGTCGGAACTTTCACTAGCAGATAGCTGATGTTATAAGGAGTAACTAAGGCTCTTCTATTTTGGAAAAAGAAATAGGGTTTCGCACAAAAAAATTAAAACCCATGAAATTGTGAACAAAAAGTCGGATTTGAAAATTCTTTTTGCATTTGGTAACCCAATTCTTGAGAATGGTTATAGGCTATTTAGCATCACACTACGACCCTTAGGAACCGAGCAATAAGAGAAGAAGTCATAAAGAACGCTAAGCACGAAATCGAGCACTACAACCATAGTACTGGAGAAATCACCAATGTTAAATCTGATACTACTAATATAAATAAATCAATCCCACAAGGTAGCGTAGTTGGATGCATATTATTTCTTATCTACATAAACGACCTTCCGAAGATAATAGATGCCGTAAGCGTTTTATTCGCAGATGACGTTTCAGTTGTGTTCCCATGCACAAATAACCTGACCCTTAAAAATGACATCCATCTAATTTTATCTGACATATCTACTTGGCTAAATGAACATAACCTGGAACTAAATTTAGATAAAACTAAAATAATGCAATTTAGACCATATCAAAAACGACCTCTCGAAATAAATTTTACCTTAGATAACACAATTAAATTAGACTCCGTTGATAATTTTAAATTATTGGGCCTTAATATTGACACAAACCTAAATTGGAAGTCTCATATAGAACACATAAGTTGCAAATTATCTAGATTCACTTATGCTTTATTGGAATTAAAAAGGTCTACGGATTTCAGATCTGCTAAAGCAGCCTATAACGCATACGCGCACTCTTGGCTCCGATACGGTATCATGCTTTGGGGTAATAGTACGAACGCAGATAAGTTGTTCAAGCTACAAAAAAGGTGCATACGAATCTTGACAAACATAGGAGGTATGGATAGCTGTAGACCACATTTTACACAACAAAATATCCTTACACTCACATCTCTGTACATCTTTGAAATATGTCTGTTTGTCAGGAAAAATATGACACTTTTCCCTTTAAAAAAAGATCTCTATACCCAACCACGAAACTTGCGACACCAAAACGATCTAGCATTGCCGGTTTCAAAACTATCCATTTTCCATTCAGGCCCATACGTAATGTGTATCAAGATATATAATAAAATCCCGAAGTCATTAAAAGAAATAAATAGTAACAATTTATTTAAAACAACATTGTTCACTTATTTGAACCAGAAGTGCTACTACACATTGCAAGAGTTTTTTGAAGAAAATAAAAAATAAATAGCTCACCATTGATTTATTTAATTTATTTGAATTGATTTACTTTACCTACTTTATATAATTGAATTAATTAATTTTATTTTGACTAAACTTAAACTTATTTTGATACTTTTCATATAATACAATAATAATATAATTTGATAACAACAGCAACAATGAACAATAATAATAATAAGTAGTCTATTCCTTTTTATTGATTTGATTCTTGTAAAAATGTCACATGATATGTTTTATGTATTAATTTTGTTTTGTTTTGCAGTGCCCTTACAGGGTGCATGTTTGATACTTTTTTATCCTATCTCAACCTCTGTACAACATGTTTGCAATAAACTGATTTGATTTGATTTGATTTTGATTTAAGCGAAAACGAAGTAATAGCGCGTGCAACGCGGCGGTTCGAGGACGATCGAGTTTTATTAAAATGGTGTGTTTTAGAATATTATGTGTCTTAAGTATCCGTTCACAGAGAGAGGAGAATACATGTTTACCGCGTATAAAAAACAGTTTTGGGTTATTGAAATAAGGTTGATTATTGTTTTACACTAAGCGCGTTAGGTCGGCTCTTAAGCATTCTCATTTCAAAAAGAAGTGAAATGAAAATCAATCTTATTACAATGACTCAAAACCGCTATGAATCGATCATTTTGACCCAATTATAACAATACACCTACTCGTAAAAATACAATGATTAAGCTTACACTAATACCCTTATGTGTCACAGAATTGTTATTCAATGTGTAATTAAATATTACTTTTTGTTTGCCTTGTTTTTAGTACCACTTTTTGGAATAATCGTTTTCCCTTCTTGTCCCCTTTGCTCATGTAATATGTATTTGTTGACAACTAGTTGCGTAGCGAGAGCAAACCTCAGCTGGCGTAAAACGCGTCGTGAAATGTGCTTTAATTTTTTACATATAATTATATTAGCATTTTTGCATTCTACAGGAGCTGCGGGTCCGCAACCGCGGCGGGCGCGGGTGAAAATTGCTCCGTGAGTTCCTAGCCTAACTTTTTGATCTTGTGCGGGTTACTAATAATTGTCTATTCTTGAAATAGTGATCCTAAGATACATAGGGCTTAAGGCATTCTAAAAATCTTTGTTCATCTGTCTTCTGGTAGCATTCAACCGAATTCACTAAATAAAATAACACAAACATACAAAAAAAAAAAAACCTCAATAAAAGTAAACTCTGCAAAAAAACCGTTAACAATATCATGGGAAGTGAAATTTGTGCTGACTGTACAAGCAATTTCTGCGTAGGGAGGCAAAAAAGTGTAGTGGATTATCGTATAAGAAATAATATAATTTTCTGTAACGTTTTCTATTCCACATGCGGCTCGCTATTGAAAAATGGGTGACGTTTGTTATTATTACTTTTCGGGATCAACTGTGTAAGAAATGGGAGGAAATTCTGTACAGCTTTCGTGTTGTAGATTTCTGTGGGATTTTCTTTTAGAGGTTTTGCTTTGGAAGTTACGGGTAGTTAGAAGCCCAAAATTCTGATACCAAGGGGTATCATCTCACCGAGAAACTGGGTTGTGGAGGTCAGATAGGCAGTTGCTCCATGTGAAATACTGGTATTCAGTTGCATCTGGTTAGACTGGAAGCCGACCCCAACATGTTGGGTAAAGACTAGGCACATTGCTCTGAAAGTTATTTAGGTATCGATATATTGGTAATTAACAGAAATGATTACACGAACAAAATATATTCTCTAATGTTAATTATCGGTAATACCAACATTCAATAAGACCAGTCTATTATTATCCCACTACAGGGCAGAGGCCTCTTATCACACAGAGAAGATACGAGCATTGATCACCACGCATGTTCAAGACGGGTTGGCGATTTAAGACTTATATTAAGAGGATTGTGAAGCTGTAAATTTTCATACAAAAAGCGATAACGTTTTGCTCCCCGTAAACATAATCTAATTTTCATAATTTTTTGAAATTGGTTAGGTATAATGAAAAACTAGGTCTGTACGTTTTTATTATAAAGAAATATTGTATACGATGTAAGTTATTATAATCTAAATATCTATATTTTTGATATAAAAACTTCCTCGAGCGTTTTTATTTTTTTTTAAATTAAATTTAATTGAATTACTAAAAAATAAAAACGTACAGACCTATATTAAGGTATACTGAATGTAATGAGACCAAAATTGTTTCATTTTGTAATGGTTTAGGGGGGTGAAAACGTTATCGCCCGAAACAATATTTATGTAAATAATTGTATGAAATGTAAGTAATTGCTTCCAAGACTCGCGCCGCGTATCGGCACTTCACAATCCTCTTAACACTAATAATACAGGTTCCCTCACGATGTTTTTCAACTCAATCAACAACTCAGAAACATATCAACTCGGAAACATATGATTTGAAAAAGTCACATAGTACTTGCCCGGATTTGTACCCACCACCTCGTATGCCATCAACTTTTACTTGTAAACTATTTGGAATGCTCAGAACTATCAAAAATAAAAAAAAAGAATAATTACTTACAAAAAAGTTGGTAACAATAGGTTCTATCTGAATTGAAAGGATCTAAGGAAACTAATTTCTATAACAAGCTAAACTCGGCTCGTTGCACTAACCAATACCTACCGATCAAGAAGATATAGGAACCGCTATAACAACTATCTCTAATCACGGATGATTGAAAGGCAACAAAGAGGTTTAATCAGGTGGATACACTACAATAACCCTCAAAATACCTTTAAATATTCTGCCTGGAAATTCCGAAAAGGTAGCAAGAAGGATATAGCTCTTCTTGAAGGTATAAAGCTTCAAAATGATGAAGGTTAAATGTATAGTGAAACCTTATTCAACATAGTTCACTGACATTACAGATTCTTGACAACTTAGGGTTAACAATAATAATTATGATTTAAATTTGGAACAACATTTTGACGTCACTTGTGTTTGTTTTGGTACACCTCTAGGCTTATTGTAGACATTTTGATATGACTTGGTTTACAATATAATATTGTAACAGGTTTATGTTGAAGACGCCCACGCCCAAGCCCCGTTTTTCATCTAAGTAAATCATTGTATTAACAATAATTGAATTTGAAACCTTTCGCTATGAAATGTTCCCGTAATAATTTGAGAATATTCCGTTTTAGCCATTGCTCACAATCATATTTTAAGTAAAAAGTAAATATAAAAAATCAAAAAACCCGACTGCCTAAAAAGTGAACTTTAAAAAAGATTGAAACAAGATGATATAATCTTATGCAGTCGGAGGCAATAGGTCTTTATTTTATCATTTAAAAAGATGCCTCCGACTGCATTAGTTTATGTCATCTTATTTCCATCTTTTTAAAGTTCACTTTTTAGGCAGTCGGGTTTTTTGATTTTTTCAATTCACTTTTTTTTATTTTACACTTTTTAGTTACGATTATTTTTATTCCTTCACTGTATTAAGTAACGCTTTAGGTAACGGGCGTTAAAATTATTTTTCAAATCAGTAAAATTCTGTGTTTGTCTCTAGATTTTTAGGATTGTTTAAATAAATAAATAAATTCATTTTATCTCAGGCAAGATTTTACACATACAACCAGTCTTAGAAAATTAATTTAAATATGAAATAGATATTAAATGTAATTTAATTATTATTACACATTCAGATTTATTATAGTTTTGTTTTAAATGTCAGGTAGATTTCATTTAGGTTAAAATTAAAACATACTAAAATGAAATAATTAGTGGTCATGTAAATGGTGCTAAATACATCGGTCACAATGTTGTTATTACACTCAATTAGCCTCAGGTGAAATTATACTTTAAGCCTAAGTAATACAGCATAAAAATCGTAAACCTTGGTATCCGCAAACATATCAGACGCGCTACACCGCCAGGGCAGATTAAGCATGGCCCGAAACGCGGTATTGTATTGTACACGAAAAGTGTTGTATGTACTCTTCGTGTACTTGAATCAGAATTGGCCGGTGTAGAACGCCTGGCAGTATGCCTTGAACAGGGTGACTTTAGCCTGATTTGAACAATATGCAAATCTTCTGCTGAGGATATTACTTTTACAAGCAATGCTTCGTCTTTGCCTTTCAAGATCCAGATTATCACTTAAGTCTTCGGTAACATTGTGGCCTAGATATTTAAAGTAGTTTACAATTTTAAGAGGAGACCCACACAAGTCAATAGATAATACTCGTCTTCGTCTACGTCGTCTCGTCCTTTACCATATTTGAAAATCAATATTTCCGATTTATTTACATTATTTGTCAAACTAAGAGCGGCGACATAGCGCTCGCAGATCGCAATAAGTTTCCTCAATCCGCCAGCAGAGGGGCTGAGCAGAACCATATCGTCAGCGTAGCTAAGGTTGTTAAGGCATTCACCTCCTACATGACATCCGACTCTGGTTCTGCTCAGCTCCTAAAGTAGCTTATTAATATATATGTAAATTAAATTAATGAATGAAATAATAAATTTGTTTAATGAATTATATTATATGATAAATGATAAATGATGAATGGTGGCTAACCAACTTTAAATCGTTGTAGATCACAAATGGTTATTCAAAATGAAAAATAGTTATAGAAACCTAGATGTTTTTCAAAGACCTATTCAATGATACCCACTTGACATAGTTCATCGACTTTCAGTTTTCTCTTTTTCACAATATGGCGTCTGGTTGTCGCCATATTGAATTTTGATTCTCATTGATTACTGTCATGTATCGAATAACGTAAGAATCATCAAAATCAGCCCAGGCATTTTGTCTTTAGAGCACCACAAAGGAACAAGCATACGTTATATGTATAGGCTGATAAACACATGACCCTCCTTGTCGCGCAGCTGGGTAAAAAAGGTAAATGCGCTTCGCAAGTGGCACGTCAAAACTTGGCTAGTTGGCCAAGTTTTCTTCGTCTTGTTTCTTTTACGCTCATGATAATTACGACATGCTTCCTACTTCCACATGTCATCTAATAGTGTGACATTGTACCGTTTTGATGATAGAGGATTGGGTTAAATACCTACCTTTCCAACTCTTTTTACTTGTAATATCATTGGTTGCTCAGGCGTCTATTTCACCATACCCTTTTATTAAATGTTTATGGATTTTCTCATGTAGTATTAGTTTCAGTGTTGTCAAATGTCAACGAAAGCTTTATCTCACTTATAAGCTTACGCAGAAAGGTCACCATAAAATTGAAGTATACCTAATAAAAAAAAATACAGAGCCTAAAGCCTCCTGAAATATGGCACCAATTCTACACGCATCGTAAAAACGAATTCGAATATAAATTTTAATTAATGCAAATCCTTCCGAATTTGAAATGAACGGGTTATTCTCAGTTGCTTCAAAATATTATTTATTAAGACTACTTTATAATTGCTATATATGTAATTCGCTGTATAAAATGCGAAGTAGATTGAGGAAAAATAATGGTTAATTTTATTTATTTACTTTAGACAACAATATGGTCTATTTTGTTAGTAAAGTACCTTATCACTATTGTTAGTAGTACGCAGACAGAATAACAAGGAGAAGAATAGTAGGTGAGTGAGAGAGGATGTCCAGAGAATGATAAAGCAAGAAATAAGCTACCTGACCATTCTCCACACATAGTGCCTCAGAAAAAGGGAGTAAGGACTCTCCACCCCAGTTTTCAGAACCTAGACCAGAAGAGACCTATCTCAAAACAGCGACGCATTTCATTATGTTTATTCTGGTATAAATTTCACGTAATAAGATTAATGTAGTAGGGAGAAATTTACAGTTAATTCTGAGCGTTTTTAGTAGTTTTTTTTTGGTTTTGAATGGGATTTTTTATAGTTATTCCATACATATTTCAGAATACTGAGGCCGCAATGAAGTAAACGACTATTTAAGAGATATTATTATATATTTTTCTTTTCATTTTACAGTGTAGTCAATCCATGAGCTCTTAAAAATTCAGTCGCGCATTTTATGAAAAACTTGCTTCGGAATTTCGGCTTTATTTATATATAGATAAGAAAAAATTGCAAAAAGCGAGGTCGCTACGAACTAAACTAATAACTATTCTCCACCACTCAAATAGTCAAAGCTATCGTAAGTCTTTCAGTTACCCAGCTTAAGAATGCCAAAGTTGGTCATTTAACTCAAAAATCAAGGTCGAAATGTAATTTGACTCTTAAATAAATTCACTACAGATTTAAACTGTTCAATTAAAATCACAACTGTCATTCTTTGACAGTTTTTGAAATAGCTATAACACGGCAAATTGACGTCGGGTGTCAAATTACTTATAGTTAATTTCTCTGACTCTACTATTCGCACCTACCAGAAGTCATGACATGTGTTCGCAGCTGCTCCACTCGTTAAGGCGCTACCCCTACCAAAACCTTGCGATAGTGCGCTATTCAGAGGCTATTAAATCATTATTAAGAGTAATAAACTACATCTAATGGCACATTACTAATGTTCGATATCTTGGCATCACATTGCACGTTCGAATTTGTTTTATGTGTTATTAAATACATTTAAAATCTCCTTGTGACGAAAGTGATCGATTGCGTGCACCTACTGCTAGGTGACGTTCTAATCATTTCAAGATTACACTAATGGATAGGTAATTTAAAAATCTAAATAATTCACGTTTTATTTTATTTCAAAAGATCGCTATTCTTTTTTAACGAACTTCAAAAAGGAGGAGGTTCTCAATTCGTCTGTATGTTTTTTTTTTCTGTTTGTTTGTTACGCGATTACTCAAAGACGGATGGAATGATTTAGAAAATTCTTTTTTGTTTGAAAGGGATACTTCTAAGGTGGTCCCATATAAATTATATTAACTTTGCTAGGGTTTTGAGTAAGCTTCAATAATGCGTATTTTTTCCACTTAGTTTATCTGGATGATGTTTTAATAACTTACTACCATTGTTATTTACATAGCAGGTAGTGGTATTCGAATTTGTGTGGGGTAGGTACCACAACTAAAAAGCGAAAAATAAAAACTTTTTAGCAAAAAATTAATCCGACTTCCAATACAGAGTGAAAAATAACTTTAATTTCGGAAGTCAGTGGATAACACGAAAATACAAAACCAAAGACACCGACAACCTAATTAAAGTTATTTTACACTTTGTAGTGTTTTGTTTTGGAAGTTGGTTTTATTTTTGCTAAAAAGTTTTTATTTATTAAAATAATTCCAAAAATTTTGTCAATTCTATGATATAGGGGCGTGCGCAGGGAGCGGGACAGAGTGAGACTCAGCGGCGGGACAGAGAAGGACGGAACGCTCAAGGTCGTTTGGTCAGGGTAGCACGAGCGCTTATATACAATATAGCTATACAGTACGCGCAATCTCCCAGTTCTTGAAACGCAATTCCAGGCGTTTCTTCGACTCAGCCACCAACCATCGCAACCCTCTGGTTGTCGAGGCGGCTAGTTATGTCCCCTCCCGTATTAGTAAGGTCCGCCGCCCGAGGCTTGTCCTCTTAGATCCCGATGACCCTATAACAGGCCAGATGACGTGGTTGGTTAAGATACCACCTGCCATGCCGCTGGTCGTGGGTTCGATTCCCATCCAGGACAAACATTTGTGTGCATGAACATGTCTGTTTGTCCTGAGTCTGGGTGTAATTATCTATATAAGTATGTATTTACAAAAAAAAAGTAGTGTATGTAGTATATCAGTTATCTGGTTTCCATAGTACAAGCTCTGCTTAGTTTGGGATCAGATGACCGTGTGTGAACAATGTCCTAGGATATTATTATATTATTATTATTATTAACTGTTCTCCAGGATAATGAGGATAATGTCGATTTGTTTTTGTTTCTACGGTCCCTACTGCTCAGTAGGGACCGTAGGAACAAAAAAAAATCCACATTCCGACCTCGCCGCCGAGGTCCCTCGCGACGACTCCGAAGTAATCGTGCCAGCTGGTGGCGTAGCTGAGCCAGTAGCTTTAAACTGCCCAGATAATAATAATCATTCTAATTTGATCCAGCCAGTCCCATCATGCGGTCTTCCCCCCAGCGACGCCCTAAGCTGAGGTTCGTTCCCCACAGGGGGAGACCTTAGCGTGTAGTCGCTTAGTCTGTCTTTGAGTTCGCTTAAGGCAGCCACAGGATTGACCGGTTAAGTAGACACGGCCTCTCTAGGCCATCTACGAGATGCCATATAAAAAAAAACAGTACGCGCAAAACCTTATGAGCTCTCGGAAGCTGCACGCGACTGGCCTAAAAATTATTTTTGTGATGAACAAATCAATGCTGTAGGTAGGCATATAGGTACTATAAAAAATGTTTCACGTCTTCCAATAATGCTTATGCACTCAATTATACCATACGCCATTTCGTACTCGACTCGGTCCTACGTTCAGAGGGCTCAATATAAAGTTTTGTGACTACGTACCCGCAACTTCGTTGGCAAACAAATTACAGTACCTCGTTTGACCCATTCGTGAAAGGTGCTCCTAAAAACCCCTTCCAAGTTCACTTCACTACCCTCTAAAGAACAGCAAGAAAATGTGATATTAGCTGTAGAACACTTTATAATAATTATTTTGTTTTACAGAAACTCGAGTATATATTTTACGAAGTTAAAATGAAAAAGAAAATATTTAGCGCCAACTGGGAATAACCCAATAAACGTCCAACGTCCATCCTGTTTTTATTCCCTATTAAAGCCCTTGTGATGTGTATCCGAGCAAAAGCCAACCCTAATCCTTAACAGGAAGGAATGTAATAAATCGAACCGGAGTGAAAAATATGCAGACTTGCGGATCTCAAAGCAGAGACCGTAATCCCGGCGGTATTATTCGGATATTATCTAGGACTGAACCAATCTAGATACTGAAGCGCCGAATATATATAGTTACAGAAGGCCGACTCCATACAACGAGCGAACATAACAGATGCGTACAGTCAACTGCACATTAGTGGTACAACACTTGCACTATGAAAATCACCCCTGCTGCTACGATATAAAGTCACTGTCAAATTTTAACCACTCGTAGCCGGTAATTACAGAAACAGTTAAAAATCCATATTGTTTCCCGTAGATCTACGTTCGAAATACGAAAGGTTAATATTGATGTGTTGTTGACGTACAGCAATATCAAACTGTCTCAAGGTCGGTTTACAGACCGTTTACAGTAATTTTACCTCAGACAGCAGCAATCCAACAGAAACCTTATTGTAACGAGAATATAGATCACTTTGATTTTGATAGACTTGTTAGTGGCAGCAACACTTTATAGTAATGAAAATAAAGATCACTTTATTTTGACAGACTTGTCAGTGGCAGCAACTCAACAACAACTTTATGGTTATGAAAATAAAGATCACTTTGATTATGACATACTTGTCAGTGGCAGCAACCCAATAGCAACCTTATAGGAATGAAAATAAAGATCACTTTGATTTTGACAATAATGAATGATCAAAGGTAAAATAACTGTGAACGGTCAGTAGACTAAACGAGCGAATGCACATTCTATAATGTAGGGAAAGAATTCGATAATGTAGGGAATATTATCGAATTCTTTTTGTTTAGGCAGGGCTAGAGTCCCGTTGGTGTTAATGCCGTTTGTTACGCGGACACCCTGGTGTTCCGAAGAGACCATCCAGTTGGCCGAGCTTTGAGTGGCAAAAGCCGTGGCGTCATGACGTGTTTTGGTTCCACAAATTGCCGAGGAGCAGAGAGCCACCCAGCTCGTTGGTCCGAATTATCCTGGAACATTATTTTACATACAGTCATCTGATTCCAAACTAAGCAGATCTTGTACTATGGAAACCAGAGAACTGATATACTACATACATTACTTTTTTTTTTTGTAAATACTTACTTATATAGATAATTCCACCCAGACTTAGTACAAACAGACATCTTCATGCACACAAATGTTTGTCCTGGATGGGAATCGAACTCACGACCTGCGGCGTGATAGGTGGCATCTTAACCAACGAGTTGGAAATGCGCAAGTCCAAGTGGGTAGCTATATTAAGTATTTGAACGGTCGGTGGGGCTTCGAAGAGCACTTCAAGCGTCTGGTTCCCCGCGTTGGGAAGGCAGTGGGTGCTTTGTACAGACTGTTGCCCAATCTCGGGGACCTCGAAAAAAAGTTCGCCACCTCTACGCGAGTGTCGTACGATCGAAGATCCTATATAGCGCACCTGTTTGGTCAAATAAGCTGTCAGGCATCCGTCGCTGCAGGACTAAGATCAACAGCAGTTGCACAGTTGGCACAGTTGCTTCAGAACCTTAACAAGATTGGGCGAGAGGCCACGGCAAATTGCCTACCACCATTGCGGAGGTGGCTTGGATTCTGCACAGCACACGCTCGAGAAATGCCCTGCGTGGGCTTCTGAAAGACGGGCCCTGGTCGCCAGGATCGGGCGAGATTTGTCTCTGCCAGCAGTTGATTCTATGCTGGCGGAGTCGGAGTAGGTACTAGAGGGTTGGAGGGAAATGTCCTCCTTCTGTGAGACCGTGATGTTTCAGAAGGAGGCTGTCAAGCGTGATCGTGAGAAGGCTGATCCCGCTTGGAGAAGAAGGTGTCGAGGAAGCAATCGCCTAGAAACACGTCGAAACCCCACCAGCATCCTTTAAGACAGGCGAAAATTTGGGGTCACAAGCGCTTAGAGTAGGGACTCCGTCTGCCCACTGAGTGACTTCAGGGAAGACGGCGCATAGTGGTCACGTGCTGCCTTGCACATTTTCATAGTTAGGTTTCGGGGAGACCCCTTTACAGTCTACCCAGAGATGTGTCCTAACAGGCACTGCACATAAGGGATTCCGAATCGGTCGAGAGGTAACGGTGCCCCTTTCATGTGTAGATGATGACCATCGCGATGGATTTAGTGAGGTATAAATCCGACAATTCCCAGTCTTTTCCCAAAGCCCGGGCGCCTTTTGAAGTTTGAAGGTTTCCGCCGAAAAAAAAAACAAAATAAAGGCAGGGCTAGAGCAACGTATCATTGGTCTATCCATACTAAAATGTCAAGAGAATAATGATCTAGCTCTCTTGTTCTGGTTCTGGTTCTATGATCGTTTGTTCTACTTAGGTCTAAACCTACTTTCAGCCCAAGTTCGTAAGGGCGATTTTTTCCCACACTGGATTTTCAACACAGTCCTTTGCGCCGAGATTTGAAAATCCAACAATATGCTTTTTTGACGCGCAGGGTTGCACTCTGTTGGCTTTTTTATACTCGGCTTAACACCGATAGTTGAAATCCAGTGAGCGACTTCATTTTTACGTCCTTGCGGACGTGGGCTCCAAGTCAAACGAATGCCAGACGCGAGTGCGCTTGCACTCGCTGCAAGTGAGCTTGTCTATGTGTGCGTGCGTTTACGCTCGTTGTATGGAGCTGACCTTCTGTAGTTATCTATTTTGTGACGAAACTACGAAAGGCACGTTAACGAGCCTCGGTGATTTGGGTTTTTGAATATTCAGACGTTTGATCTATTGGCCTGAGTGCAGACTGATTTGATTTGGCTGTTCCTAATTGGCAATTGTGCTGTATTGTGTTTCATAGTAAGGATTAGGGTTCATGATTGCCTTGTTGCTCTAGTGGTTGCAAGTGCTACTGTAGAGAATGAGGTCTTGGGTTCGATTCTTGGGCAAAGTGTTATTGGATTTTTCTATCTGGAATTTCTCAGTAGCAGATTTTTGCCCGGTTGAGCCTTTAGGCTCACCCCCTATTACATGGGACTTAAACATAACTGGTAAAATGTGGGAGCACTATAACTACACCTTTGCCTAACCCTTCGGGGAAACCAGGCGCGGTGTTGTGTTATGATGAGGGTTCATTTGGACTTCTGACTGATGTAATTGTGTCTTTGACCTTAAAATTTGATTGCCTCGTGTTGTTTAATGAGTATTTGGGAGTTGTAATTACTTATTCAGCGTTTTATACGTGTTTCTGTGTAGTGTACAGCTTTACATAGGCACGAGTAAACCCACAATGTTCCAAATCAAGTTCAAATTTATTAATTTGTGACACATAGGTAAGTATAACCTATTGGCACGATAAACTGGGACTACTTTGATACTACAGAGTTACTTTGATAACCACTTTCGACTTACGAAAAATCTCTCTGGTCTCTTTTAACGCCCCCAAAACACAGGCGTGTCTTTTTACCGCTAAAAAGAGTCGTTTCGCCCAAACTCCTACTTTTTGGGGTACATCTGTTCCTGTAACTGATCGACTTGAGCTCCTAGGCATGGAGTTGACACCTGGTCTCAACTTCGGCGTCATCATCGAATACAAGGCCCAAACTGCGGCCAAGAAACTGGGCATCATAAATAGGGTAAAACGATACTTTACGCCTGGACAGCTTATAGCCCTTTACTAAGCGGAAGTCCAATCCTGCATGGAGTATTGCAGTCACGTTTGGGATGGATCAGCCAAGTACCAACTAGCCGCGCTTGACTCGGTGGAACGCAGAGCTAAGAGGCTCATTAGCGACGTAAAATTGGTGGATGCCAAGCTTCATAGCTTGGCTCATCGCCGCAAAGTTGCCTGCTTGTCGGTCTTCTACAGATTGTACTTCGGAGAGTGTGCCCGAGAACTCCACGATCTTATTCCACCGGGCCCCTTCTACCATCGGACATCTAGACGCATTGCCAGTTCCCGTCCCTACCTGGTTGCTATTCCACCAATTCGCACTAAGCGCTTCCAAGTGACTTTTATAATGCGCACAGCAAAGGAGTGGAACTCACTACCTGCGTCTGTGTT
This sequence comes from Dicycla oo, assembly GCA_948252095.1. Classification (NCBI taxonomy): domain Eukaryota; kingdom Metazoa; phylum Arthropoda; class Insecta; order Lepidoptera; family Noctuidae; genus Dicycla; species Dicycla oo. Next base: position 8,654,413 of record OX411733.1, on the reverse strand, counting down.
TCCGAACGCATACAACCCTAATCTCTTCAAAGTGAGAGTGAACAGGCTTCTTCGGGGTAAGCTCACTCCATCGTCAACTTTGCCTCTGTCACCTCTGACCTAGACTAGAGTCAAGTGCAAACCCATCACAAATAAAAAATCTGCAACGCCATATTAAAAAGAAACTATCAGAACTGATAGTTTCTTTTTTACTGGGTTACTTTGATAACTAAAGTAACTAACCCCGTAGTATCAAAGTAACAAATTATAAAATAAAATAAAAAAATAATTGTATCAGTAATTGCTGCCTTGCAAGGCACACAAATGTTACGTACACAGTAATAGGTGTACATGTGTACATAGCCTACATAATTACAAAATAACTGCTCAGTAACCGTCTTAAATCTTTAGCAATAAAGTAAACAAAAACAAAATAATACAAATTAAGGTAACAATAGTTACCAAAACTTGTTAACTAAGGACCGGTTTTTAGATCCGTAGTTAACTCAACCAAGGGTTAAACACAGTAACTAACTACGGATCAAAAAACCGGCCCTAAAGTAAAATTTCTGAGAGGTATTACGGTTTAATTTTACTTCTAAATATTCATTTCATTCAATCAAAAACAATTATTATTATCTACTATTTTGGAGGATATTGATGTAGTGTAAAAGTTATTCGCCTGGATGGTTTGTTGCGTGAAAGATTTAACATGAGTTTGCTCTTATAAACACTTTTATAAATGTTTCAGCTGAAATAAAAGAACCATGTAATACAAATCGATTGGATCTTTCGCTTACTTTAGTGATCCGTAGAAAAGCGAATTTGGAGTAAATCGTTCTTCCTTATACGTAGCATGCCACTCAGATGTTCACGAACCGAATCCATAAGTATATTTTTATACGAAAAACAAAACCGAGGCCATTGACATAATTCCTTGCCGATATCTTTCGATAAGCCCAGAATATGGTTGTTCGAGAGTGCTGACAAAAAAATGAGTTCTTACGAAGTCTCGATTCAATTTCTGTATTCATTGGTGCAAAAATTTCTTATTCCGATTCTCGTATCGGAAACTTCTCGGTAGGTACGAAGTTATATTTTACAAGAGTTTTAACGGACGCTTAGGATTGAACGTTTGTTGAATATTTCTAGGTCGTTTCCTTTGCTGATTTGTTGAAATATTGGAAATTTCTGAAGAGATACTTGGAGAGCCTTCTTTTCTTAGGAATTAAGTGTCCTCTAATAAGATTTTATAACTCTATTTGGTTGAAGAAATTAGAGGTATTTCGTTATAAGCATGTCAGTGGGATTAGTTATAGCCCATAGCATTTAATATTTCATGGTACTAAGTAAATTACAATCCCACCAAAAACATAACATGTACAATAATGCCAAGTCTCGCAACGCCGTTCTTCTGCCGTAAAAAGTTGTGAAATCGATTGTAAACGTTAATGGTGTAAACGTTAGTGGTTAAGTTAATTCAGTAGCTACCTATCTATGGGAGCAGATATCCAACCACTTTGTCATAAATTGATACCTTGTTAGTTAACTAACATCATTTTATAGTAACCATATCAATATTACATTTCTTTTTTTCTATAATAATATGTAGAATGACTTGGCAATTGCACAACATAATCTTCTAGGTAATTTAAATAGTCCTCCATATAGGTAACTTCAAACAAATTATAAAAATACAAAGTGCTAATATTAGATAGATTTTGTTTTGTGTAGATTATATTGCCGTGTGCAAATGCCAAGTCACTCTACTTATTGAAGAAATAAGGAAATGTAATATTGGTCTGGTTACTATAAAATGTTGTTAGCTAACTAACAAGGTATCAATTTATGACAAAGTGGTTGGATAGGTGCTCCCAGGTAGGTACTGAATTAACCGACTTGGTATACATTCTTTTTCACAACTTTTTATTGCGAGACTTGGCATTTTTGTATGTGTTATGTTTTTGATGGGATTTCATTTCTTTTCGTAGGTACTCTTCCTTTTTCCTTCTCTGCGGTTTAACTGCGGTATCGTGCAAGTTTTTAAAAGTTCTAACTAACTATTTCATCAATTTAAATGAAGTCTAATTGAGAACTGCAAAAGTAACTTTGTAATTACATACAATTTATATAGGATTACAAAGTTACTTATTTAGTTTGTATATCTAGAAAACGGGACTGAAAATTCGAAATGTGGGAGTTTTTCCTTGCTCTAAAACAATAACTGTGTTCAAAATTTTAGGTTTGTGGGTCTGCTAGAAATACCTTAGAATTTTGATGATCGGTGAATCAGTGAGTCAGTGACAAAATTAAGGAACTTTGACTTGCAATAATTCTTAGACTACTGGTTCAAATTTAATGTAATTTGGAAATATATCTATAGATGTAATGCCCTCTTGATCACTGAAAACTTAGGCTTCTAGTTTGTTCCACAACGAAGTTACAGGAGGTCAAAAATGGCCCGAATGGCTTCGAGAAAAGGATGGTACGGCCGTGCCTTTGTTTTGCTGGACTTGGTGGGGGCACTTCCGTGCCTCCAGATCTAGACATAATATGTGATTCATCTACTCAGGGCCGATTTTAATCTATTGGAAGCCCAGGGCACTTTAAGGTATGGAGAATGCATGATACAAGAGTTAGCTCGATAACACCGCGCCTCGGATAAGTTAGGATTTCTTTTGATCTTTTGACGGTTCATACAGAAATATGAGTTACTTTGTCGGTTGATGCAGAAAAGTTGGCGAACGTAGGAATCAGAAGAAGAAAACGTAAAATCTTCGAGCTCAAAATTTTAGCACCCAATTCGATTTTTACTTAGCTTTTCTTTTGACAGTTTCTAGCTACGACGCTGGCAGGTACTAGGGGCCCCAATGGGGCCCTGGTCAAGTGCCAAAGTGGATAAGTACCCAGAAAGCCAATGGCAAAGACGACCCTGCATCAACTGATCAGATTTTAATATTTTTATCTCACACTATTTTATTTTGATGAAGAAGAAAAGCTGTGCTTGCCCCAAATACGTATGGACAAGGACAAGAGGATAATAAAGATGACTATTTTATTTTCATAAACACAAAAAACAGACAAAACTAGGAAATGAAAAAGTAAGTATAATCTCATATTTCTGCAGCAGGACTACACAGCACATCAAAGAAAATCTTTCATTCGTATCCAAAATAAAAAAAATAGAAATATACATGCTCGTGGCTAAGTAACAACAGCCGCTCGGGTCTATCTCTCAGGGTCGGTCCGTGGATGGGTCTTTACATACCGAGACTCATCCGTGCCTCGGAAAGCACGACAAGCAGTTGCTGTCATTCGTAGATCTTTGACTGTCGTTACGGGTCGTCAGAAGCCCGAAAGTCTGACAAAATGTAAAATACTGGTATTCAGCTGCATTCTGTTAGACTGGAAGCCGACCCCACATAGTTGGAAAAGGGCTTGGCAGATTGATACATGTTTTCGATACAGTCAAAGAATCTTTTGGAATTCAGTTTAGCATTCCGTCCATGACGACAGAAACTAGAGATCACGCTTTGAATATTGATGTTTTTCTTTGAGACAAATCGAATTTCCATTCCCATTTGGGATTGAAAGGTAATCTTAATCCTGTCAGTCTTTATATATCTATTACTTGTCAGCTATTGTAAGTTCTAAAAAGATAGCAAAAATTGATTTGGATGCTCTAGACAGTGTCACCCTAGCTAGAACATTCAAATAAATTAATGTAATATCTTTGTATTTATCTGTTACTTTATGCACATTTGTAGTTTTGGTATACCACGTGTTAACTTTTTCTTTTAAAAGATAATGGATATCTGAGATATATTTGCGTCAGAACAAATATTCTAATACACATTGTTTTAATAGAAACAGATTACCTGAAAGTGAAAGGTCCACGAATACACTATGCATATTTAAAAGTTATTACAGTATTTAAAATATAATAATGAATAAATATGAAAAATATGTTAATATTAAGCACTAGATATATTATGTATATCATTGTTATAAATTAATATTAATCCGTAGTATAAAGCTAGATGCCTTTTAATAGAATACGATAAATATTTATATGTAAATCAGTGTAAGTTTCAAATCAATATGTCGGAGCGTCAACACTGATCCGCCATATTTATTTTGATAACTATAACGACATCTAAATTATTATTAACTGGAAACTTCAAGTAGTGCACTTAGGTGAGGATAACAAAGGAAGTGGCAACACCGGGTTGCCATATGTCAATTGGTTGACGTTTCATATTTTTGATGGTTGGAAAACTGAAGGTTTAGACGTCAGAGTTGACGGAATGCAGTTTTTGGTCGATACGCGCTAACGAGAGATTGATTTGCCATCCTATATTGAATTCACCGCATTTCCATATTGTAATCTGATTAAATCTGCCTAGTCAAGTGATATTTTGTAATTAGCGAAATTTTGTGCATTAATGCCTCGCGTCTGTTTTGACTATTATGTCGGTTACCCATCATGTCCGACCATTCCTATAGCGAAGAAATCGAAATGCCTTCGTTATATAAATGTATTCTTCGTTAATGTGTACGTCTTATAAGTTTTCCTGTAATCTATAGGTATATAACTATTTTCTGTATTTTTTTCAAAGTTTTAGGCTTTTAGTTTTAGTTTCAGAGATAAGGGGAATGGTCAATTTTTGTCTATTTTCTTAAATAACTTTAAAACAGTTATTTTAAAATTATTAAAAAAAATATATTTGAGACCCTCACAACGCTCTTTTATTTGATATATCGCACAGTACAGTTTGCAAAAATTTTTTTTTTTTAATTTTCTTATTTGCCCCCCAAAAATTGACCCCTATAGTCAAAATTCATTAATTTACATTACATGTCCGTGTTTGGGTCACAGAAATACATACTTGTACCAAATTTCAACTTAATCGGTCCATTAGATTCGGAGCAAAACAGACGGACAGACAGACAGACAGACACATGAGTGATCCTATAAGGGTTCCGTGTTTTCCTTTTGAGGTACGGAATCCTAAAAAGTTACTCTATCCGTAATTACCTTTGATTCTCCATAAAAATTTACAAATTTACTATGTTTTGAACATATTTTATTATGGGAGGGCCTGACCAAAGCTATCGCCATCTATAGTATGTCGGTCGATTTTTGGGACAGCCTGTAGATTTCAGTAATATCCATTAGCCATATGATACCGTCTACCGAAAGTACAATGTTTGATTCTCATCTCATCGAGAAGCTTATTGTGTGGGAGTAAGGATATGGATTTCATTTGAGTACTTTTTGCTTAGAAAATGTGAAGATTTTTAATAGAATTCCAAAAAGGAGGAGGTTGTCAATTCGATTGTATGTTTTTTGTGTGTTTGTTACGCGATTTCTCCGTCAATTGTTGACCGATTTTGACTTTTCTTTGTTTTTTTTTTTTTTTTTGGTTGAAAGAGTGTGCTCTCGATGTAGTCCCATTGTCACCAGATCAGAATCTGATGCTGGGATCCCATGTAAACCGACGAAATCCCTCAAATTTTGCAAACCTATAGCGATTTGGGTATGGTACTTCGCCATTCGGTGAAGTGAAACTGACGATGAAGACCACGGATGGCGATCAGAACTACTGTCATACCTAAGTATTTCACGGTTTGCGGTTCGATTACTTTAATATGGTTTCTAAGCAATTTATGCTCAACACAATGCTTATGGTGCCTTCACCATCAGCTCCAGTTCTCCTGGTTCTTACCAGGAGAACTCGTTATCGTCTCTGCATCGGGAAACGCAATATTTTGTAAATGTATGTGATGAGCAGTTGACATTAGGCTATTGTAACTTAGATAAATTACAAACTGACCCACTGAAAAGTGAAACAAAAAACTTTTTTCAATAAACCCTACAAAGTGAAAAGTAACTTAATGTCACAAGTCGGTGGCAAAAAAATTAAAATACAGGTCTAAAGACACTGACTTCCGAAATAAAAGTTATTTTTCACTTTGTAGTGGTTTTTTTTTTTGGAAGTTGTTTGTTTTTTTTTTTTAAGTTTTTTGTATGAAAGTAGACGAAGTCAAAACTGTACATTGTGTATTTTTTTATACCAAGTAATTAGGGTATCGGAACTTGCCTGATACCGAAAATATAGTGTGAGAAGAGCGTATGACTGTCGAGTAGTTGTATACTTTCATTATTGTTATTGTACTTGTATTATATAATATACTGTTATTGTACTTAATAATGTGTTTTAATGTCTTAACTATTGTAACTGGACTTGGCCGTTTTATGTTAATAAAAGCAGCGCCCCGCGGTTTCACCCGCGTAAGCCTCGAACCCGTACAATCATGGAGATAAAAAGTAGGTATCTTATGTGTTAATCTAGGCTATAAACTATCTGTGTGTCAAATTTCATCACAATCCATTCAGTAGTTTTTGCGTGAAAGTGTAACAAACATCCATCCATCCTCACAAACTTTCGCATTTATAATATTAAGTAGGATAGTAGGATAAATGAATATATAAATAAACAGTTTTTAGATTTTTTGTCCATTTGTCTGGATTGGCGTTAAAACGGTTCAATGAAATGAAATGAATGATTTGAATGAAATTTGGTACATATTTATCACCTAGATTAACACATTGGGCACTTTTAATCCCGGTAGTACGTTCTTTAGGGATATTTTCCGACCACGTGGGCGAAGCCACGGGCATAAGCTAGTTAGCAATATTATTATGGATTTCAGATTTCTATTATTTTTGGTTACTTACTAAGTTAGGTTTGATGTAGAAGTACATATGTTTACCTCAATATAAAAAGATGTAGGATGTGTAAGTAAGTCACGACCTCGTGACTTATCCATTGTGCCTTGACCGTTGGGTTATTGCCACTTAAAATTGCATCATTTCGTAAGATTTCTGGTCCACTGATTTACTAGAAAATTAGCTACTATAGATATAAGTTTTTAAACCGACATGGTCACTAACACTATTATTAGAATTGAAAACGAGATATTTACCATGTATTTTAAGTTTTTCGAGTTTCCGATATTTCGGCACTGTTGCAAGTGCCATGATCACGGATAAACTGAAGTTATTGCGGGTGGACGTTTACGTGCAAACAAAATGGTCTACCCTCTTTCTTGTTCGTTTAGTGCGATTGACACCGCTACCATTGTCACTTGTTACACTCACAACTCGATTCTGTTCTCGACACACAAAACTCACTGTGTCCGCTCGCGAACTTTTTTCGGCACTCTTGCGGTCTTTACACAATTGTTGCTACTATAGGTCGAATTTTTCGTTGGTGACAGTTGGTGATGTTTTCATGACACCTGTCAGTTTCACACTAACGAATATGTGTTTTGCGTATTTGATCCTTATTATAACTAGTTATTGTCCAACTGATAGGTGTCAGGGACGCATTCTCTCGGCATCCGAACTTTAGAAAGAATCACTGATTACTATAATAGCTACCTGTCACTTGATGACGTAGACGTTGGTACGTCTAATATTAAACACTTATACCTATAAAAGCAGTATTATGTGTACAAAAGAACGACAGAACTTGTCACAATTCTTGTCAGCGTTTATTTGTACTACTGTAGTAGTACCAAATAGTATCGTTTTGATAGTAATTACAAACAACTTTCCTCAACAAGCAACAAACTAGAATTATGTAACAAAGATGACACATGTTTTGAAAAGTTTTGATATAATAAGGTTATTTGACATTACACAAGATTCTACGTATTCCAAAGTCTCAATTAAAAAGTTTTTTTTTTTTTTTCCACTGTAGTTGGTGAGTTGACGCAAGTTTCGTAGTGATAGCAACAAGAAGTTTTCTCGTAAATGTTGACGTTCAAAAGTGCCTTTTATGATTTGAAATAAATGATTTGGCTTTGACATAATTAAAGTTTAATTTAGTGAACAATTTCCTAGAATCTTGGTATATTCCTTTTGCTTTGAAGGCACAAAGTTTGAATTGGTATTAAGAGTAGTTGAAGTTCCCGGGATAGTCTACGCTTTTGATCACAAGAAGTTAAAAGGTGATGATATTAAATGATAAATGATAAATGATAAATGATTTTTATTTCTGTAAGTAGGTTTGTACAAACACTTTTACAAGTCAATATTTTTTTAAACTAGATGAGGTCGGCGTTTCCTATCTGACTACTCTGAGAAGAAAGGCCGAAACAAACTCAGAGGTCACAGTCTCTTATAAAGTCCAGACATAATCTTGGTCACTTCATGTGAAGACCATGTAGATTGGTGTCTGAAATGGTCTTTTGAGGAAAGAACCACACAGATTGAGAGGACCTGTCCAGTCAGTGCACGCATTTGTCAGTAATCGCGCAGCTCAACTCAGAACTTAAGGAGCTCAACGATTCGACGAACAATACCAAAGAAAGGACATTGGGGTAGGCCGCATAGATTACTCAAACTGCCAGACCATGATTAAAAATAACTGAGAGAAAAAATAAAACAAACAAAAAAAAAAAAAGCAATGACCTACATAGTCTTCACATTCACAATAAAGTAAAATAATATAATACTTACAAAGTAAATATTAATGTCAACATTCAGTATGCAAAAATAAAAATAATATAAAATAAAATTGGAGCAGTTCAATCCCAAGCCTTTTTGTCCTCAATATAATCTTTAACGGTATAAAAAGCTTTCTGAGACAACTTGCGTTTAATGAATGATTTGAATTTATTAAGACTCAGATCTTGAACGTGGCTTGGAAGTTTATTATAAAAGCGTATACATTGACACCTGAATGACCCACCTATTTTCTTGAGCCTTGTTGGAGGTACAACAAATTTGTGTTTGTTCCTAGTATTTATATTGTGGATATCACTGTATTTTTTAAACAATTTAATGTTTTTATGGGCATATAATAGATTTTCAAAAATGTACTGAGAAGGCAAAGTCAGTATATTAATCTCCTTAAATTTCTCTCTGAGAGATTGTCTCGGACTTAATTTATAAATGCATCGAACAGCTCTTTTCTGCAAAACAAAGATAGTCTGAATGTCGGCTGCATTTCCCCACAACAGAATACCGTACGACATTATACTATGAAAATAGCTAAAGTACACTAAACGGGCTGTCTCTATGTTGGTTAAATTACGAATTTTCCTAACAGCGTATGCTGCGGAGCTTAGCCTTTTTGACAATTTATCTATATGTGGGCCCCACTGAAGCTTAGCATCCAAAGTTAAGCCCAAGAATACTGTGCTATCTTCAGGATTCAACTCTTCGCCCTTTATCAACACGTTAGTTTTCACCTGCTTAACGTGAGGTAGTGTAAACTTAATGCATTTGGTTTTTTTTTCATTAAGGAGTAAATTATTAACACTGAACCAGTGAACTACTTTTGAGATCGCTCTGTTTACATCGTCAGTAACCAGCTGCTGACGTTTAAGTTTAAACAAAAGTGAAGTATCATCCGCAAACAAAACTATATCATGATTATCCTTAATGAGGTAGGGCAAATCGTTAATATAAATAAGAAATAAGAAAGGACCAAGAATCGAGCCCTGTGGGACCCCCATTGTTACTATAGATCCGGGCGATCTTTTTCCATTAACGTCAACGCTTTGAATCCTATTACTCAAGTATGAAGTAAGAAGATCCAGAGCGGTGTTCCGGATCCCGTAATGGCGGAGTTTCCTGATTAACGTTTCATGAAGAACGCAATCGAATGCCTTGGACAAATCACAAAAAATGCCCAAGGCATCGCATTTGTCTTCCCATGCATTATAAATATGTCCTAAAAGTTCAACACCGGCATCAGTAGTTGAACGACCCTTTGTAAAACCGAACTGCTTGTTATGTAATAATTTATGTTTATTAAAAAATCTTTGCAATTGGTCTAAAATTAATTTCTCAAAAATTTTACTAAACGTAGGTAGTACTGAAATAGGTCTATAATTTGTGGGGTCTGATGTACTACCTGATTTAAACAAAGGTATTATTTTACTATATTTCATGAGGTCAGGAAACTCCCCACAGTCGATACAGTTATTAAAGATAAGAGCTAAAGTAGGTGCTACAATGTCAATAATAGACTTAGCAACTTCTACAGAATTACCCCACAGATCTGCTGTCTTTTTTACATTTAAAGTGTGAAAGGTTGTAATTATGTCTCTACAGGTAATTTGTTCAAAATTAAATTCCGAATCGCAAGCATTAACATTTTCCTTAAGCAAAGACTCAGCAACAGAAGTTGATGAGTTTAGGGATTTAGTAGTTGAAACGGGAATATCTGAAAAGAAATTTTCAAAGGCCGCGGCGACTTGTGCGTCTGATTTTATTATATTGTCATTAATAGACAGGCTGTAGTCAGCACTTCGGTTATTAGACCTTCCCGTTTCACTGTTAATAATATTCCAAGTCGTTTTAATTACATTACTACTGTTTTTAATCTTCGAACTCAAATAACGCGACTTGGCCATACAACAAACTTTTTTAAATAATTTTGAATAGTTTCTAACATATAAATTAAATTCAGCAGTGTTTACAAAAGACCTTTCATTGTATAGTTCATAAAGCCGTGTTCTACTTTTATGAATACCAATGGTAGCCCAATCACTGAAAGACGCGTTACTATTAACCGAGATAGTCTTGGGAATAAAGATGAGATTAAATTGTTGGCAGTACATATTAAAAAAATCATCATACAGATCATTAGGATCATTATGATTAGCCAAAACTGTTAATTTATTAATGAGTTTAACTTTAAAAGCTTCCAAGCGACTTGTAGTTTTGGGGTTAACAATGATATCCTTTTAAACTAGTTCCTAGAAATATTTTGCTGTTTTTGGGGCTCCTTTTATTGAAGACAATTTGAACAGTCAAGAAAAAGTGTAAAGAAAACTGACAACCGACGACGTCAAGTTGACATTTCATACAATACTAACAGAATACCAACTGAGATTTGATTAAATAATAATAATAATAATAATAACCCGGGACATTTCACACAAGGTCATCTGATCCCAAACTAAGCAGAGCTTGTACTATGGAAACCAGATAACTGATATACTACATACACTACTTTTTTTTTTGTAAATACATACTTATATAGATAATTACACCCAGACTCAGGACAAACAGACATGTTCATGCACACAAATGTTTGTCCTGGGTGGGAATCGAACCCACGACCAGCGACATGATAGGTGGTATCTTAACCAACCACGCCAGCTGGCCTGCCAAATAGATAATTTAAGTTTATAAAACTCCACAAGATCTACATAAAGTTCAATGTATCATCGAAGACTTGTATCAGTCTATTATTTATTTATAACAATGCACACTTGCTTTCCAATTCACTTTAGACATTGGCAGAATAGTCGATATCGGCTTTCCTTGCCATAATAATAAAAAAAAAAATAGAATATAATTTACTTAACAGTTAATATCCCTGATCTAACAATGGTACTGCAAGTAATAATTTATGCTAGGAACAACAAGACTGGCATTCTACGAGTTGACAAAGTTAAAATAATTCCAATACAGCACCCTAATAGGGGTAAAAATAAAGAAATTCTATTTAGTCCGTCAGTCAGGTAATAAAAAAAAAATTGACACGTATTTTCTGCTTTACCATATTAATAAAAATAAATTAGATACGAGTAACTCGCATTAAAGTTGGGGAGTGGGGGCTCGCTACGTCACTTCTACGTATAAAATCTACCAAGACGTGACGTCATACCACATTTTAACTCAATGTATCGCCGTAATCTTTTTATTACGTAAAATAAGAAAAAAATATGTGTCGAATATTTTTTACTATTCTACGTGACGGACAAATAAAAAAAAATAGTCACCATCCCTATTGCGTAACACACCATCAATCGGAACCAGTTTCATTTTGACAGTTCAACAGCATTCATTGCATTATTTACGTTGTCGAGCAGACACATTTTTCAAACATATGAAAGAATGGATTAGCAATTTAGATTAATTTCAGATTCCGATTGATAGTATGTTACGTATTTAGGGTGCTGGTCTTTACACCTACGGAATCACAAAAATATGAATATCTAACGGACTCTATAGATACCATTTCTTACCACATTATACAACTTTTCAGTAAACATGAAAAAGGTAATATAAAGAACAAATATGTACATATTTTATTTAACGGTAGGATAAATAACCATAAAGAAAATATGAGTTTGTCTGAACTAGTTTTACTTTCAAGGACTAGATAAAGCTATAAACAAGGTTATACTTAGAGTGATAATAATAACATAACCTTATCGGCTGTTTTCTCCGAAGGGTTAGGCAGAGGTGTACCTATACTCGTATTAGGAACCCCAGATTATACACAATAGGAGGCGAATCTATTGCCTATTATTGTTACAAATTCAGACGCCGGGCAAAATTCCTGATGGAAAACCCAGTGAACCTTTTGCCCGACCTGGGAATATATCCCAGGACTGCATGCTTAACAGTAGCGCTTCTGACTACAATGCCAAATAGGTAGGTAGGCACATAATGAATAATATTCATACTGTTCAGGAAAATTTCAATTACGTATTAGTGGACCTATAAGTACCGAACCTGGTATTTTCAAACTTGAATATCATGTGTATTTTTGGCACTTACTACTTCAGATATTACTAAATATATTCGTTGGTATTTTCTTTGTGTACGTAAGTTTAACGTATTTACAATCTCAAAAAAAAAATGTTTATTTGTTCCATAGTTCACACATATTAAACAGGGTTATTGGTAAAACACCAACAACCTCTTAAGGGGTCATTGTACTCATCATTATGAACAACTTTTACTATGGGACCAAACCTGAAATCGCGAAAAAAATCAGCTTTTCAGTACATTTTGACGGATTATGCGAACATAAATGTACTGAACAGCTGATTTTTTTCGCCATTTCAGGTTTGGTCCCATTGTAAAAGTTATTCATAATGATGAGTACAATGACCCCTTAAGAGGTTGTTGGTGTTTTACCAATAACCGTGTTTACATTTAAGTTGGTGCCAACATAAACTCATTAGAGTTTTACCGTGCACCAAAATCATCGACCAACTTAAGAAGGTACTTGGTTAACAAATAAAATTGCAATGAGGGTGTAAGCGAAATCGTAACAATTATCTAGTACTATTAACGAGCAAACACGGGTGACCAATCTCACCGTCCATCTTTAAAACAAAAGTGGTGGAGAAATGTTTGAAATGATACAGGTTGTTCCTAAAACTAAAATGATTTTAGTAATAGTTAATTTGTCCTAATTTATTTTTTCTTTAATCCCAATATGAAGGCCTATATCAACACCTGGGGGCCAACCACCACTACTTGAAGCAGCATTATTTTAATATTACTTCAGTGTGAGAACGAGATGGAGCTATACAGTACGTCTAGCTCCATCACTTTTCCACACTCAAATAAGATTAAAATAATACTGCTCTAAGAGGTGGTGCTACTTGTACATTACCTGCTCTTTGATCTCTAAACATTCTCATTATTGCGTCGAAATTATTAAAAATTAAATTAAAGACTATAAATGCTTAGTAACAATATACTAACTATTTGCACCAGGTACAAAATTAAATGACTAAGTAACTAGCTATATAATTATACAAATAAATACAAAAACCAAAGGAAATTTAGGCGTCCAAGTACTCGTACGCATTATAAACTCAAATATTTTTAGAATCTGTATAAGTATTCTTAGAATCAACAGTTATTACGATAATAATCCCCTAATTAATTAATTAATAATTTTCTTCTAGAAATAGAACGTATCAAAAAAAAAAAAACTAAGTACGTATGTCTAGACTTCGGGCACTTAAATAGTTTTTCAGCTCCCAATGGGCAACCCCATTGGGAGCTGAAAAACTATTTAAGGACAAAGCGTCAGAATAGCCCGCGAAATTCAAATTTTCTTACGTTTTTGCAATTTACGATTTGCGGCCGTAATAAATATGTATTTACAGAATTATAATCGTTAGAATCAGTAATACAACTCCTTAAGTTAGTATAATCCTGGAATATCAAGATTTCATCAAATAGTCATTCATTAGGATTACCTGGTCTTAAAGAGTTGTATTGATCACTTTGATGATTCTAATTATGTAAAGAGATACTTGTTACGGCCGCAAATTATATTTTAATCACCGTACAATCTAATACCGACTTGTAAATGGCAAAAAAACGTAAGAAAATTTGAATTTCGCGGGCTACCCTGACGCTTCTCCTTAAGTGCCCGAAGTCTTTCCCGGAAGCTTCGCCGCAAGGTGGCGCTGTATGTTTGTCTAACAAACATAAAGACGTGTGCATTGTGTGGACGACTTTTAAGTATTTGCGTGTTTTTTTTTCATCTATTTGTGTTGCTTCACAATGTATTCTACCTGGCTATCGCCCAGTTGAAGGAGAAGTTGAACCAAAGCGGAGTATCGCAATAAGGAAGGAAAGCCAAGCTTGTCTTTTTTTTTTAATGATACTAATGATAAACAAGATGTACTTACTTGTAACAAATTGTATGGTTATTTGAAAGGAAACCATTTTTTTTTTTCACAGGTTGTAAGCTTTTTTATTATTATTAATAAAAATACATCATTAATAATAATAGGTATGGTACTAACGTGTCGTCTTAGAAGTGGTCTCGTAGTCTGTTTCCTTGAAATGTTTCCCACATAACCTCGAAAAATCACTAGATTTGAAGTTTTTTTTTTTATTTCATTGCCTTTGCCCACTTTTTCTTCATGCGAAAATTACTTGGGAATTTGCTAACGCCTATTTCTTTGCATCCAAAGGCTACACAACGACTCATTATATTGATAAAAGTCACAAAAACACAATATATTGTTTAATTTCTATGGAGTTTGACTGTTTATTTGTGATAAACACTCAGCGCCATCTACACGGAACTAATTGACAGTTTTGTTCCCCATTCCAGACCACGTTTACCTACTCGTATGTTGACGTCAATACAAATACATAGACAATTCCCTTTAATCTTTTATAACTGGCCACCATTGACCTTTTGCCCGAAAAAGAACAACTTAAGAGACAGAGCGAGCAAGTCCGTCCCATTAGCAATTCAACAAGTCAAAATTCGTGACTTATTTAAAAGTCTGAGAGCAAAGTGAAGAACACCGCTTATATTATTTATTTATTTACTTTGAGTTGGTTCAGACATGCGACTTGAAACATACACTTTAGAAACATGAAAGTCAAGGTTGATTTGTATGAAAAACCTTACTTTATGTAGCTGATTTCAGTTGTTGCAAAGAGTAGAAGACCAAAGAAACGCTAGACGGATTGTGTGTAAGATGATATTATTACTAGAATACACAGATGACAGCACTGATAAACATATATTGTATGGAAGAACTAAATATCGATCCCAAATTAATTGGAATAAAGGCAAGAAGATGATGATGGATTTATTTATTTTATTTATGGAGAGCACTGCCACATCACATACATATAACATTAAAAATATAATAAAAATGACGTTATAAGCGGTCTGATGCCCGTGACAATAATGGCGTACATAACATTGACGATTCTTCGGCTCGGTGATAAAACACAAATAAAAGAAAATTTAACAATGAATAAAATATAAATGTCCGACATAATATAATAGGGTTGTCCAATATAATTTAATGGAAGTGACAAATAAAATTTAATAGAAACGTCCAATAGAATGTTATAGAAATCTCGATTATTTATAGCAAATAAAATAAAATAGCATAGCATAACAATAAAATATTTTCAAACGATTAAACAACAATTTAAATTCCAAATTATGGTGCACTTTTAATTTTATTTTCAAATATACGTAGCTTATCATGGAGCAGGTCACGATCGGGTATTTTTGCAATGGATTTGTACAATTTGCGCAAGCACACACACACACCCTCACACAGCACACATGCAAGTCTTGCATATTAGTTACAGTTATCGACTTCATTCGGTACAACCACAATGCTCGTAGTAAACTCCTGTACAAACCTGTTTTTGAATTTATTGTGGTTACCACTACTTTCAGTAATTATAATAATGCACTCGATTCTCTTACACACTGCTGTTATCCATTTTATTTAGATTTACGCCCGAAATACAGTTCAGTTCAATCTCACTAATAGAGGCGGCCGCTGTTGTTACAAACAATACGAATGCAGTTACAACTAGTTAGAAGTTTGAAACTGTATGTAATCCCCGAGGAATAGTGTACTAAGTTAATCTACAAGGTTATTGGTAAAACACCAGCAACCTCTTAAGGGGTCATTGTACTCATCATTATGAACAACTTTTACTATGGGACCAAATCTGAAATCGCAAAAAAAATCAGCTGTTCAGTACATTTTGATGAATTATGCGAACATAAATGTACTGAACAGCTGATTTTTTTTTTCGCGATTTCAGGTTTTGTCCCATAGTAAAAGTTGTTCATAATGATGAGTACAACGACCCCTTAAGAGGTTGCTGGGGTTTTACCAATAACCCTGTAAACTTAGTACACTATTCCTCGGGGATTACATACAGTTTCCGACTTCTAACTAGTTGTAACTGGGTGAATATTCGAGCGTTTTAACCGCCGTCATTACCTTTCGCCAAAAGTTGATGAAAGAGAATATATTTAATGAAATATTTCATCAATTCCCAGAATCTGCTTAAGGACCAGAATCAGGAATTGCTAAAATATTTCATTAAATTATGTTAATTATGTTGTTTATGTTATGTTATTAAGTTGATGAAAGAGAATACTCTTTCATCAACTTTTGGCGAATGGTAATGACGGCGGTTAAAACGCTCGAATATTCACCCAACTGCATTCGTATTGTTTGTACTCGTAACCACAGCGGCCGCAGTAAAAATATTATAGAGACGAAAGTGAGTGTGTTTGTAGGTTTCTTACTCTTTCACGCAAAAACTACAGAACGGTTTTTGATGAAATTTGGCACAGAGATAGTTTATGAAATGGATTAACACATATTTTTTATTGACTTTTGGTCTCTATATTCCTACAGGTTCGAGACATACGTGGGTGAAACTGCGGGGAGCTGCTAGTATTGTAATAGATTATTGCTCACTTATAGTAATCTGATTCAGGTGAAATTGTTCACGCTCGTGTAATTCTAAGGCTGAGGCTACATTAGGCCGCGACGCAACCTGCGACACATGAGCGATTAAAACAAGTAAATGAATGCTCACGTATATGGCTACACCGTACATCAAATATTACTAGCGATCTTTGATTTATTTATGCGATAGGAACAACATTACTGAAATCACGGCATCGGCTACATCAACATATGAGCGAAATTGAAGCTAATTTATTAGAAAATTTCTCACTTGCACTACTAATTCAATAGTGCTGCTAAATATGTTGAGCATGTGTACTGTAGCCATGTCATCGCCGAATATACGCCGGAATTTCGCTTGTAATGTAGCCATACCATGTTTTTCTCGTTTCGCTCTTCCAGTCGCATCGCAAATCGCTGCCTACTGTAGCCTCAGCCTAAAGGCAGCAGCGGAGTTTTGTGGTCAATGAATCTATCAACTCAGGCTATCGCAGTCCGTTGCTGGACTCAGGCCTCTCCCAGGCTGCGCCACAAAACCTTGCCCTCCACCTTCCGCATCCAGTCTCTTACAGAGTCCATCTAACTCCGTGTCCATGTAACTAATCGGCAGTTCAAGTCATTCAAACAAATTAAACATTCTAAAGCTCCTACGTATAATACAATCAACTCAAGAGCTGACCTACACATTCAATATTATTATTCAAAATCCCACCTGAATTACGACTGTAATACGCAAATAATCTCCCAATTCCGCCAATAACAGCCTCGGATTTATAAGCAGAGGTTTGGGTAATCTAAAATCTTCGTAATACTGCTCATATTTTGGACCCTCCATACGTGACCGCTTTTGGGAAAGGCTTGTGAAAATTCAAGTGAGCGTGTATTTAGTAGCTTGTATGTTTGTAAATATAAAATTATCGTTAATAGTATAAGGTTTTGGGGTGCTTTTAACCGATTTCAGAAATAGGGGAGGTTATGCATTTGGCGAGTTTTTTTTTTTTCATGTATATGTACGATCGACAAAAGCTACGCCTTTCCAATTTTGAAACAATGTTGCTTGCAAGCTGCAACTGTACTTATGACAAAGTAAAACAAAAGACCATAGGAGCAGGGTTTTTGCAATGAATCAGTGTACACAAAAATCAACTTTAAGGTGTAAAGGCGTCCGTTTTGTCGATAGTACACCGATTTCTCCGGGATTACTGGCGCTATAAGTGATTATTTTATCATTTGATAAAAAAAACACCACTCGCAGGGCTTATATCAATTTTAACTTAAATAATAGGATTTGAATCCAGTTCGTGTATGTTAGGTATGTTTTTATCATCACATACTGAGTCGTAGTAGCCAAACGAATTTTTGTGGGGTACTAACTAATATTACAAATGCGAAAGTGAGTCTGTTTGTTACGCTTTCACGCTAAAACGGCAGAACGGATTTGAATGAAAAAATTTGGCATATAACCAGGATTAGGATATAGTATAGTTTATCCCAGTAGTTCATTCCCGTGGGATAATTTCCGACATGCACGCGGGCATGGCCGTTGGCGAAAGCTATTCATTTATAAAGTGAAAAATAATTGTAGTTTCGGAAGAAAATTATTTTTCTTTGCTTAGCATAGTTTAGCTCCATATTATTACAATTTCTTATGATTTCTACATATCTGATTTCTACTAATAGTTTATAAAGGCAACTGTCGTCTGAAATACAGTCTAAAACATAGACGTGTAAATTTAAATTATAATCAATTCGTACAAAAACAGCCCGTTTTTGTATCTTACATGTCCGTTTAGTTGCCTGGAAGAGATCGCTTTGAGCGATAAGGCCGCCCACTATAGGCAAGTCGGCGGCCTTATCGCTCAAAGCAAAATCAAAATTAAGTTATTTTATCCTGTAATCCAAAAAGGGTCTTAACAGACTGACAGACATACATACAGACAGATGGACAACGAAGTGATCCTATAAGGGTTCCGTATTTTCGTTTGAGGTACGGAACCCTAAAAATTCGTTTACTTGATATACAGTATATAATTTGAAATTAACTATATAAACTTTAATAATAATAATAAAATATATTTATTACCAAAAAGGTTACAGACTTAATAATAATATATGTACTTTAAGAGGTGCTTTAAACCATGGAACTGAATAACTTTTACAATGGGACTAACTTTAAAAACGCGAAGAGAAATCAGCTGTTGCATATCTAAAGTATAATAACTACTGTTTTAAACTGCATGGGACAGCTGTTTTTTTTGCGATTTCAAAGTTGGTCCCATAGTAAAAGTTATTCAGTTCGATGGTTTAATGCTCTTAAAGTTTATAGAGTTAATTTTTTAACAAATTATACAAGCTTAATTTTTGTTTACCTTAAAACTACAAAGAGGTCATTGCACTCATCATTTTGAACAACTTTGACAATGGGACAAATCCTGAAATCGTGTCAGAAAATCAACATTTGTGTTTACATAAATCGACAAAATGTATGAAGCAATTAATCTTTCAGCGATTTCAGAGACGACCATTTTTAGGGTTAAGAAAGCTGTGGTTGTTAAATATGTGGAACCCTTTACAATAACGATTTACAAGAATATTAAATTTTAATCATCTTGTATAATTAAATTTAAAGCCTACAAATTTAAAGCAAAATTTTCTGCCTCCGACCAAAATGCCTGGCAATGGAAAACATGTACGTACGAGAAAGTAATTATATTTTAATTTGTGAGTGTCTTGTCACAGAAAATTGTGAATTATTTATATAAGTACCCAGCGACGAACCAGGTCATGACAAAGCTCCAAACAGATTATTTTTGTCAACCATTCTCATTAAATTTTTTATCAATTTACGTGCTTGTTTCTCATTTGCGTGGTGGCTTACTTTCTTTTTTTTGGGTAAGTTCCGTAAGTTGAAGTAAGATTTCAACTAAAATACTGGCTGAAATTGAGATTCATCCTAAAAATACACGCAGCTAAAACAGACGTAACATTATGTTATGTATTTCAACAATCTCCTATTTGAGTATTCAAATGCGTGAAAGCTCTTCTGATTCCTGACACTGTGTCGACCAGAGATTCCTTTTGGTTTTCTGAACAATCTTTACCGTTGCTGGTTTTCTAAAGAGTTACGAAATTAATAATAAGAAATTTAAAAAATATGAATATTGTTTTATCCAACTCTCATTATGATTGCGCAATGATATTTTAGCTCGTGTCTAAATAATAACAGCTCAACAAGTGGAGTTCGTGGCTAAGTAACAACAGCCGCACTGGTCGATCCATCAGGTTAAGCTACGCTTGCCGGGGTTGGTCCGTGGATGGATGACCATCTTTACATACCGAGACTACTCCGTGCCTCGGAAAGCACGTTAATCTGTTGGCCCCGGCTGTCATTCATTGATCTTTGATAGTCGTTACGGGTCGTCAGAAGCCCGAAAGTCTGACAACCAGTCTTACCAAGGGGTATCGTATTACCCAGTAACTGGGTTGTGGAGGTCAGATAGGTAGTCGCTCCATGTAAAATACTGGTATTTAGATGCATCCGGTTAGACTGGCAGCCGAGCCCAACATAGTTGTAAAAAGGCTAGGCAGTTTGATTGATTTAAGATTGCGTCATACTTTCATTATAAGGTTAGGTAATCATATTCAAACATAGGCGGGATCCAGAGAATGTTCTATTGCTCAGTGTTTTTCTAGACTGTGTAATTGTTACGCAAAGCTCGGACTATAAGTGGCGGTCTGCGGGCCCCTAAGCAGATTTTTTTCTGAAGTGCACATAAGAAATTGTGATTCGTCTGAAGAGGACTCTGAATCACAAGAATTTGTGATTCAGATTCCGGAGTAGTTAGTGGTAATAATTAAAGTGTAAACAGTTTCCTTTTAATAAATATCTAGTACATACATACAAGAATATTTTATTTACTAAGTTCCCATACATACCATCATCAAGATCATGCTACCAAATTCCTACACTTCACGCACTTTAAGGGCGTACTCCGACCGATGAGCCTTATTGATTGAAGAATTACATTTCTCAAGAAGGATTAAGGATTAAGGATTCGGACCTATCTTAAAAGGTGCCCTGGTGACAGCAGCTCACGTCCAGGTATTCCCTTTGCTCCGACCGGGCTAACTCACGAGATTTAGTTTGGGGAATACGACAATATCTACTACGAAATTAATAACCACACTAACTAAAAGGATCATATAAACAAATTCTATACCTGTCTTAAATAATGCATCAACTGAAGTTAGTTTGACATCAAAAAACTTTACCAATGACGAGAACCCAGTCCTGTTCTAATTTTAATAAACCTTTGAATTTTAAGCATTCTGCAAAAGCCTCTGCTGATAAATATGCATGAGGATAGGAACAACATGATATGAGCTAGACAGGTTTGAAACTAGTCGTGTAGATTGGAACATTTAGTCTAGTGGTTGTTTCCTAAAATACTGCTCGGGTTCTGAACCTATTAAATATGCGATAGCAGCTGATACTTGCGGTCTGGGATCCAGTAATAGACCATGATTGACTGAATAGATTCGAGCTACAGATAGGTAGTGCTTTGAAAGTATTCACAATTCGAAAGCGAATTCACTTGTTTTCAAAGATCTGTGAAGTCCCCGAAACTAAAGAATTTCGATGTGATGTTTAGAGTATTGCCTTCGTAAATGAAAACAATATAACTTCAGTTACTGTGTTTATACTTGTTTCGGTTCTTTAGAATAACGAGACCGAGCGCCATCGGAGAAAATTTTCGATTTTTCTGTACCTACCACCGTTATGGCGATACGACAGATAAAAAAAAAAAACGTTACGATAGATAAAAACACAGTACTTTGCAAAAATCAAGACTTTTTTAATAAAACACACAATGCGTTATACATAATGTTTAGGTTTGAACACAGTAATTTACTATTTACTGTGTTGTAATATGTGTTCATATATATAGCCGTGGCTTGGTCACCCATGGTGAAGCGAAGAGGATTTCGAGGAGGGGCCGCTCGTCAGGCCTTTTGGCGCCACAAGCGGCAGAGGAGGATACCGTGGAGTTTTAGCGGGGTAGAGTCCCACATGACTGCACTATCTCCCCGTGGTTGTGCAGTATGCGTGAGCATTTCTCCACGCAAAAAAAAAACATAAAGGTGACGTTTTAAACATAACGATCTGGACTATATACGTGCGTTTCACAAAATAAATGTTGGTCACTATTTAGCTTTTTATAATTAATAGCAACGATGTAGGTGGCTGATAAAACTAAAGCAAAAAAGTCTGGATACAGCTTCACGTCAGCCGATAGCTTTCATCGTCAAGTAGAGCAAGCATGAAACGTAATAATTTTAGATTTTGATGATTTTCACAATAAAAGTTAACGTAAACATAATGGCCGTTGGAGATTTTTTTATGATAACGACGACTGTTCATGTGCACACCGTCTAAAAATACACTTAGTGGAGTTTACTTGCTTGAAATCGCACTTCAGTTTTTAATAATTAAATAAAAAATAAAAAAATGGTATGGCTGGTTCCAAAAAACTACAGCGAGAGGTATTAGTGAGCAATGACAATCCGATATTATTATGAAATTTAGACCTCTCACGCCTTCAAATCGACTTATGTTTTCGCGAGCCTTGCCTGAGTATATAATTTGGCCGTCGATTTATATACCAATAACAATGATGGTTATGAGTAGTTAGAAGCAACAAGAATAATGTAATCAGGATTTTGTAATATTTGATTTAAAAGAGTGTCCTTGGGGTTTCTTGCCCGTTATTCTTCATAGTTTTGAAATAGGCAACTCGCTTCAACTTTCTAACTGACCGACTCTTTGACAATTAAAAAGTGTGTGTAAATAGTTTAATTGAAATTTGATAAATGCTTTGAGTTTGAGTTTTGAGGTTTAGTAGACTTCTTTCTATTGGGGTAGGCAGAAAGTACGGAAGGCTACCTGCTACATCATTCATCATCATCAGCCTAGCCTTTTCCCAACTATGTCGTGGTCGTGGTTATAGTCTCACCGGATGCAGCTGAATACCAGTATTTTATATGGAGCGAACTGCCTATCTAACCTCCACAACCCAGTTCCTGGGTAATACGATACCCCCTTGCTACTGGTAGTCAGACTTTCGGGTTTCAGAACGCCACCTGCTACGATACTCCACTTACATGCTCCTTTTTCCTCGTTTACTTATAAGCATACTCTTTTTATTTTTCAACTACAATGTTAAGTTTTTCTTGGGATAAATTCATCCCAACTACGGAACCCGACATGGTGGTGGTGTGTGGTCCGACATGCTAATGACCGTTTTTTTTTTTTTTGTTACTACATCTTCTTTTAAACCACACCGTTGCCTTATCACATCATTCCTCAGCGTATCATTCATAGTCACACCACACATGCTTCGCAAGGAACGCATTTCCACAGCATTTGTTCTACTTTCATTTTTCTTTTGAAACACCCAACATTCCTTTCCATACATAAGCGTAGGTACCAGCCCACCATTGTGAACAGCCAGTCGAGCCTTTTTGGAAATCAACTGGTTGGTCACAATCGAATGAATAGCACCATTCACTTTATTTCCCGCATTTACTCTCCTTTCCACAACATCATCAATCTTTTTTTTTATTCAATTTGTTGCATTTATATAAATGTACAGTTTTTTATTTTATGTTGTTTAAATTTTTTTTTTTAGTTTGATGAAAAGAATTTATAAAATAATTACTAGTAAAGGACAATATTTAGAATATTCGATCTCACTACTTCTTAAAAACTTAAAAAAATATACTTTATTAAAAAAAACTGATCTCAAATTTAGCGATTAAAATAGGAATGTGATTTTGCTTTTAGTCAATTCATAAAATCATAAACACAAAGAAGTTTTATTGTTAAAAATTTCATACACAAATGAAAAAGGTTAACGTAGAACAAAGTATATTTAGGTACTTATTATTGTTTTTTAGATTTTTTAATCGTGAATTACTCATTCACTTACTAGGTATTCAGCTAGGCAATCGAAGCCTACTAATAGGTTTAATCACAGAATGTGTGCAGTAACTATGTTGTAATTTCACTAGAATTGCTGTCTTTAAATATTTAATACACAGTAACATGTAAACCTAACCTAGACCCCAGTAATCTATCAGTTACTGGGTATTAGCTTAAAAATAGTATTCCTATTTTATAACCAATTAACTGATTTTATTAATTATACAACAATAAAATATTAAATATTTATACAGTAAATTAAAGCTTTGCCCATTTCACAACATATCAAAATGTTATTTTTAACCTGACTTAAATATTTTGTTCATAACAAAACGATTTAACACTTGAACTTTCAAATCGGCATTTACGGAGTTTTTATTTAGGAGGGCACTTAATAACAATAAAATGGTTTGTCTTCTATAAAGATTTCTAACCTAATTTCTAGATTTCTAATTAACAAACCTTGTAAACATTAAAAAAAACAAGTTTTTATTAATCTGGATTGATATCCAGATTAATAAAAACAAGTTTTTTTTAGAATATAATATATATATATATATATATAATATATTTTTTAGAATATATAATAAAAACCTGTTTTTTTACAATCATCTAGGATGGAGTCCTTGTCAAGACAAATCAAACGAGACCAAACTCGATAGGGTTGTGTCGTTTTACTACTGAGTTTCCATGGCCGTCTTCCGGATCAGCTCCATGTCATAATAATATTGCATTGTCATCTGATTTACATAACCGGAAAGTGGGTCAAATTTAACTTGCAAGATTCGATTACAGACAGACAGACACCGGAACAGGTGAAACTAAATAAAGCTTGTAAAAAGAATCATGAATATTTAAAGACTAATTACTGTTCAATCAATCTGCCTAGCCTTTTCCCTACTATGTTGGGGTCGGCTTCCAGTCTAACCGAATGCAGCTGAATACCAGTATTTTACATGGAGCGACTGCCTATCTGACCTCCACAACCCAGTTACTGGGTAATACGATACCCCTTAGTAAGACTGGTAAGACTGGTTATCAGACTTTTGGGCTTCTTCTGACGGCCCGTAACGACTGTCAAAGATTAAGACGGTCAAAGAATTACTGTTCATTGATACTTAATAATAAAGTATATACAGATAAACATCACACCAATCAACGAACATTGACACTCCTTTTCCATGTACAAAGTCGATTATATACAGTCAAGTTCAGTCTTTACCATCCGTGTTAAATATGCGACATTGCATTTCCTGAATTGGCTGCTCTTCGGTTCAATTTGTGTCAACATTGAGAAAGTTTAATGCAAGTAGGCTTTCGAAATTGTATAGGATCCTATCAAAGACGTCGTTCATTAAAGCTAATTGCAATCAGAGGCAACAGTTCTGATTGGTCAGCTGGAGATGTATTGAAACAGGTTTCTCCATTATGCATATGAATAGGTTCATTGATTGGTCTCTGAACTAATTGACTTGGTGGAAAGAAATAACATTAAGAGATGTAAGAGAAATAATAATTATGCAGAGATAGAGATGATTAATATAGAGATACTTTTTCAAATGTAAAAAAAAATCGAACACACAAATTTTATCGGGTTATCTTTATACAAAAGAACCATTCATGACATTTATTTTTTAAAGATTATTTCTTTAAAATGTTGCCCTTAACTGCGGTTAAAATGGTCCATTCTGAAGTTCCAATTTCGAGAACAATTCGGTGCACAGCTAATTTCTCGCTTCGGACCGTTGAATTGGTAGAATATATCGTGTGAAATCTCACCTGTAGACTTTCCTTTGGGGCTACGTAAAGTCCAAAGTCTGCATATAAAACTCGGGTTCGATTGAGGAATCGGAAGTCAACATTACTCGCGATATTCGCCAAATACCAGTTGAAATGCTCGGACGTGCCTAAGTTGGAACTTCAGAATGGACTATGTTAACCGCAGTTCGCATCATTAAAAAATAAATATCAAGAATTGTTCTTTTGTATGATAATAAGAATAATCCGATGAACTGGGTATTTTAATTATTTTTTTATTTTGTAAGAAGTACCTCTAAATGAATCACCCCTTATATATCGCAGCCAACTAGCTTAATTAGCGTTTCAGTTAACAGACCAGTATTTTACTAAACGGTGGCGGCGTCGTTCAATTAGCGGCCTGAATAATATTCAATTATAAGTTAGGTTGGAACTATGACCAACCACTCGCAAGCCGAATTGATCGCAGTAACTAAGCCAGGGCACCCCGACCAAATGGGTTAAGTCAGGTTAAAAATGTGACTAACCGCGAGCGAGCCGAGCGAGCGGTGCTGCGGTAGCCGACGCGAGCGCTACTCCCAAAGGTTAGGCTGTTAATTAAACGTCTAATTAAGCTAGTTGGCTCCGACATATTGTATGAGGTGTAATTTAAGTCATTGTACTCATTCATCATTATGAACAACTTTTACTACTGGACTAAACCTGAAATCGCGATAAAAAAAACTGCTGTTAGGGACATTTATGATCACATAACTCGTCAAAATGTAGGGAACAGCAGATTTTTTTCGCAATTTCTGGTTTGGTACATAGTAAAAGTTGTTCATAATGATAAGTACAATGATCCATTAAGAGGTTGTGCGTTATTTAAATTACACCTAATATATGGAAAAGATAATGAAAGCTATATTCACTTGAATGAGAACGTTGAAATAAAACATAACTCAAGAAGGAAGAAGATTCAAACACACATAAAATAATATATATAATTATCACGCTTGTATACCGCAAAAGGGTTAAGCAGAAGTGTACCATTACCGACATTTCACTAGTTATGTTTAAGTCGATTTTAAAATAAGGTAGATATGAAGTATAGTTTATCTTAATTTTAATATCCAATTATAGAGCTGGTTTTATGACTAACAAAATAATAATATAATAATAATAATAATATTCCACAACTATCACACAACGCCGTCTAGCCTCAAGCTAAGCAGAGCTTGTGTTATGAGTACTAGACAACTGATAAACATACTTATATATTTCTAAATACATACATATATAGATAAATTACACCCAGACACAGAACAAATGATCATGCTCATCACACAAACATTTGTCCTGGGTGGGAATAAAATAAAACCTTAAACTCATCTGCATCGATGCTAAAATTCGCACGCATCGCCAATCCATCAAGCTCCAAATACCATTTCTCTTCATCAACCATTTCGAATAAAATTCGCTAAAAATAACTTCGGATAACTATCCAGAACACGCTTCTATAGCAAACTTTTCATGCATTCAAATTATGAAATTTGGCTCGAGAACGTCGGATAAGTCATATAACAAGATCTTCTGAAGCAAGTTCTCCCAGTTTCTGCGATTTTATTTGAGTTATGTTTTGGATTGTCTATTTTGTGTTCCTAGTTCCGTTTGAGTTATGTAGATACATATTGCTTGTACATTTTTGAGCTGGTGTAATAACTTTGATATAGCAAAATTATGGGTTCCGAAGTCAAACTAGAGGCGCTATAGTCAAAACCGAGATACTGAATGTTAGAATACTCTGTAAGAATCTACAATGTAAAGAAGATAACCATAAGAAAATTACAAATTATATAGAAATATGAAAAACAACGTAAGCGGGGCAAAAATAGTATGTTAGGATCGTAGCAGGTGGCGTTCTGTAGTTTCTGCCTACCCCCCATGAGAAGAAGGGGTGAGTTTTTTCTTTTCCCAACTATGTTGGGGTCGGCTTCTAGTCTAACCGGATGCAGCTGAATACCAGTATTTTACGTGGAGCGACTGCCTATCTGACCTCCACAACCCAGTCACTGGGTAATACGATACCCCTTGGTTGTCAGACTTTCAGACTTCTGATAACCAGTAACGACTGTCAAAGATCCACGAATGACAGCCGGGACCAACGGCTTAACGTGCTTTCCAAGGCACGGAAGAGTCTTGGTATGAAAGATGGCAAGCGTAGCTTAACCTTATGGATCGACCCGTGCGGCTGTTATTACTTAGCCACGAGCTCCTCTATGTATGTATGTATGAAACATAAAGATATAATCCAAATAGTAGTCGTCGGAAAGCAACCAATCACGATCAATCGAAACGTATAAGTAAAACTGGTGAATCAGAAGTTTCCAAAACGAACGTGCAATGAATGAATTATGGAAATCGTGGGTTTCCTCAATATGTCTCACTTTGCTCTTCGGAACTGGTAATAATTTTATCTTTTCCTCATAGTAACTTGTTTGCACTTCTAAAATCACGAAAGATTTTCTAGACGTTATATTATGAAGTTCAAGGAGGAGGAGCTCGTGGCTAAGTAACAGCCGCACGGATCGATCCATCAGGTTAAGCTACGCTTGCCGGGGTTGGTCTGTGGATGGGTGACCATATTTTCATTCCGAGACTCCTCCGTGCCTCGGAAAGCTCGTTAAGCCGTTGGTCCCGGCTGTCATTCGAGGATCTTTGACAGTCGTTACGGGTCGTCAGAAGCCTGAAAGTCTGACAACCAGTCTTACCAAGGGGTATCGTATTACCCAGTAACTGGGTTGTGGAGGTCAGTCGCTCCATGTAAAATACTGGTATTCAGCTGCATCCGGTTAGACTGGAAGCCGACCCCAACATAGTTGGGAAAAGGCTAGGCAAATTGATATTATGAAGTTCGCGCATAGTTCTTCTTCTTCTTCGTAGCACTGTTGTCAGAGCCCAGGGGCCGATGTGATTCGCCTCACGAACGATTTCTCGCCATCTTACACAAGTTTAGTGCACTTACACAAGGGATCGCCCACTGCGGGTTTAATTCGGTCAGACCATCTGATGAGTGAGCGTCCACGTGGTCAAGTCTCCGCCACTCTACCCTTCAAGACAAGGCGCTCTATAGAATTGCTCTCACGCCACAAGACTTATCCGAAGTATTTGAGGATGCATGATCGTTAGGTAAAATGATATTTAGTAGTAGTTAGTGTAATCAGTTAATAATATCCTTGTTACTACTGAAAATAATTAGGAATTGATGATTTTATAATGAACACACAATCAATTATCTCTAAAGATTATGAAAGTAATTTTAATTACGAACAAATATCTACAAAGCTGTCTTCAAGTTTTCTACAAACCCTTTTGTATCAAAAATTAAGTAAAAAAAATTATAAATCAAGAAGATGTAAAATTACTTCAGATTTTACACAGATACATACATACAAAAACTCACACCTTAATCCCATAGGGGTAGGCAGAAACTACAGAATTCCACCTGCTACGTCCTGACATACTCCTTTTGACACGTTTCCGTTCACATCAGGATCATATATGCACGCTGGTTGCGAATACTACGAACCTGACCATTAACCATCACCAATAAGGTATATGTGTTCCTATGTCCCCTCCCGGCGTTTCCACCCACATCTGCCTTGTAAATACCTTTTCTTAGTCATCTTCATTCATCCTCTCAAAATGACCAAACCATCTAAGCATATACTCTTTTCAATTTTTGGCACTTCATCTTCTTTAAAATGATAAATGATTTTATTTCTGTAAGTAGGTTTGTACAAACACTTTTACAAGTCAATCATGTTTTTTTTTTTTAAACTAGATGAGGTCGGCGTTTCCTATCTGACTACTCTGAGAAGAAAGGCCGAAAAAAACTCAGAGGTCACAGTCTCTTATAAAGTCCAGACATAATTTTGGTCACTTCATGTGAAGACCATGTAGATTGGTGTCTGAAATGGTCTTTTGAGGAAAGAACCACACAGATTGAGAGGACCTGTCCAGTCAGTGCACGCATTTGTCAGCAATCGCGCAGCTCAACCAAAAACTTAAGCAGCTCAACGATTCGACAAACAATACCAAAGAAATGACATTTGGGTAGGCCGCATAAATTACTCAAACTGCCAGACCATGATTAAAAATAACTGAGAGAAAAAATAAAACAAACAAAAAAAGCAATGACCTACATAGTCTTCACATTCACAATAATTAAAATAATATAATACTTTACAAAGTAAATATTCATGTCAACATTCAGTATGCAAAAATAAAAAGAAAAAAAGAAAATTTGGAGCAGTTCATTCCCAAGCCTTTTTGTTCTCAATATAATCTTTAACGGTATAAAAAGCTTTCTGACACAACTTGCGTTTAATGAATGATTTTAATTTATTAAGGCTTAGATCTTGAACGTGGCTTGGAAGTTTATTATAAAAGCGTATACATTGACACCTGAATGAGCCGCCTATTTTCTTGAGCCTTGTTGGAAGTACAACAAAGTGTTTTCACGTTGCCTTATCACATCATTCCTTAATACACAGATATTGTGTAAAAATATTTTCATATCCTTATACAACACTACAATCTTTATAATCATACCTGGTACCTACAAAAGTAACATCATGTCTAGTCTTTATTGAGCCAAACAACTTGCTTGTGTTTCCAAGGATGACACAATGTTCTTTGTTAAAGAAAAACAATTTCGAGACGGTGGAACAGTGTCGGCTCGATTTGTTTGTTTCACTCTGATATATTACCGTGTAACTGAGATTAAGTATGAATAGGACAAGGTATAAAATGGGGAATATACAGGGTCAAATTAAATTATTTAGCGAAACTCCGTAGACGTGATAGGTATAGACTTCTAAACATTTTGATGACACAAAAGAATGAATAAATTAATTTGATGATTTTTGTATTGGGTCACCTACCCGCCGCCGCGCCTGTCACTTAAAAATATATATATATATATATATATTTTTGTATAAATTTCACAGACATGATGTGTATCGATATCTCAGAACGATAATATAGATTTTATCAATTCCCAAAATCATCAAATCTTTTTTATTTTGACGTGTTTAGATATCGATAGACGTGAGGGGACGTCTGTGGAGTTTCGCTAGATAATTTAATTTGACCCTGTATAACAGAGGCAATGAAGAAGATTGGTTATGGTAGTTACTAAGCGCAATGATAAAGCAGATGTACAGAATATACCATTTGGTCACGTGATGTACTACTGCTTATTCAACATGATCGTCCTCCTGCCCTCATCCTTATATTTAGGTTAGATGACATAATTTCATCTTCTTCCACACATCTTTATCACCTGTCATCTTGGTAATCATTTCCCACTTCCCATTTTCCCATTTTTGGTCACCTTGTACTGGAAAATTTAAGGACAGCAACCAAGCTTATGACCCCCCGCTTTTTTTGGCTGCAGATTTGAAAAATGAATATTATTTGTTAAGGAAATATGATAGAAGATTTCTACGGTTTCTGTTTGATATATAGTATGAGTTTATATGTCTTCCATTTGCACTTAGCACAGCTACCTTAGATATTCACAAAGATCGTTGTCTGTCATCTGAGGTCGTTGGGGTTGCTTTCTGTCATACCTATGTACAGAACAAGTTTTTAAACAGTGCGCAATTTTCCACAGTTTGTTCTACCTATGAATATGAACAACTTCCACTATCGGACCAACTCTGAAATCACGAAAATAAAATCAACTGTTTCATACATTTTGGTTGAGTAGGTATTGAACTTTTATATGAAACAGCTGACTTTTTTTTCGTGATTCCAGAGCTGGTCACATATTGAAAGTTTTTTGTATTCATGATTCATGGGTAGAACACCCTGTGAAAATTTGCGCACTGCTACAACTTTTCCTGTATATACCTTTTTTTTCTTAGTTTTTCTCATATTTCACAAAAAAATATCAATTACCTTTGGGAATTTTACCGTTTGTTTTATTCCTATTATCATCGCCATATATTTCGACGTGTTGCTTGAAAACAGCCAAGTATGAATAATTCTAATCTCTTTTAAACTTGAAGCCAGTTTCCCTCGCTCTGTATCTTCATAGCTTGACTTATTAATACTTTAAAGCGAGAACTCAAGACAAATTGAGTTGGGGATGTAAGCCAGCCGCTTTAAGTAGCAGGTATCACATTAAGTCAGGATGTTGTATCTGGGATATGACTAATTACATACGTTTACTTTCGCTTTAGAGGATTAAGAGTCGTTGTCGGTGTAATTCAATGCTATGAAAAATTATACACACTTACTTGAATTATGTTGGGTACATTTCGGAAGTAAAATGGACTATTTCAGTTGATTTTTGAAGAATTATATTAGAACCACAAGTGACGATTTCATCATCTGCTTAGCCTTCTCCCAACTATATTGGGGTTGGCTTCCAGTCTAACTAGATGCAGCTTAATACCAGTATATTACATGGAGCAACTGCCTATCTGATCTTCACAACCCAGTTACTGGGAAATATGATGCCCCTTTGGTTAGAAATCAATATCTTAAGCCTGCAGAAAGTTTAAATTATTCGATAATTTACCAAAATCCCAAACTTTAGCTAACTTTCAATGGATTTGGTGACTTAGGTTTTGAAAAACTTTGTTCATTTATACCTACGTGAGAGTTTTCTATGAGTATCTTCTTGAAGATTTATACTCGTTTACCAATTTTCATCAACTTTGAATTGTGATAAAATTGGTCCCATTTTTTACTAACAAAGAACGCAGAGTTGTAAGTTAACTGTCATTTATTATTGGGGGTAAACCTTTAGCTTTACTAGCAACTATTTGATCTGACTGGTCAGCATTCACAATTGCTAATAAAATTATTCAATAATTTCTATGGAATCATTCATTTGCCTATTAATACAATATAATATCAGACAGAGTTTAATTAATTCAAAAACCCTCTTCAAATGTTTAACCCAACGATTTCATCTACGAAATACATGCACAAATCATAAAAGGTACTCAAAGTCAAGACCTAGTTTATGATCATCAATCAGAATGTGAACATTCCCAGAGGCGAAGATTATAGAAACATGTCTAGTCTAGTTTAAATACAAAATGATGTATTGGTACGGGTTTTCTGGTACTACTTTGACTTTCATTTGCCGTTCTATCATCGGCGGACTACATGTGAAGGTAAAGAGGACTTTTGGGATTGGTTCAAGTGACAGAAGATTTAAGAATTTTAATTAATTATTTATAAAAGAACACAACTACATCACATACATCACAATTATGATATAAACAATCTTAATACCACAGTATATGTTGCACTGCCTTGAAATTGAATTTTCGTTTTTGCTTGCCTCAATCCATACTAAGTTGTGATTATGCATGTAGAAGCAACTTTCTTTCTCGCTGCAGTCATAAGAGTTTTTTTTTATTTTTTTTTATGAACTCACTTTGATCCTTAACCGTACTTACTACTAGTAGTTTCGCGAAAAGTAAATCTCGCGAGCACAATTTTTTTTTTGCAGCAATATACCACTAATGTTATTTAAAAGGGGATACGTATTTACCATGTTTTTTTTAATCAGTTCATCACAAAATTTTTATGAGACCAACCTAAAGTAGTAGCCTTTCAAATAAAAAAAGAACCATTGAAATCGTATCGCATAAGGCGGAGATATCTAGTAGCCCCCTTTTTGCCCCTTTTTGGAGGAATTACCCCTGCAATAAAAAATCCCCGATGACAAAAGAAAATTTATAAAGTCGAAAAACCTGTATACCAAGTTTCGTAAAGACCTGTAGAAGAGTAGCAACAAACTGACAGACGAAAGCAAATTTTGCCAGACTTGAAGCAGAGACGCTTCGCTCGCTCGGTCAACTACTTATAGTTATTCTAGATTATTGTCAAAAGCGATTCATTGGCCCTTGTTTGGCAAACACGTATGCCGTCAAAAAATGTACAAGCCAGGTGCAATGTTGTTACCTAGCTATTCTATCCATTTTACTGTTCTATTTATCTAACTTAACTTTGTCTATGTCTTACTGCCATTCTGTGTGAAAATAAACCTACTTTCCGTCTACTTTTTCTTTCAAATCGTGGCATTAATGTGAAACAGATTTTATTGGAAAAGTATACTGGAAAAGTTAGTAACGGTTGTACCGTTACTAACTTTTCCAGTATAAACATTCACTCGTAAGTATTAACTTTTTTAAAGTTAATTTAGTTCAGCGGTCGCCCAATCTGCATAGCTTGTACCACAGCAAAAAGTAAATCCATTTCTCTTCGGTCTAATCAAATAGCCCGAGGCGAGCGAATTTTAGGAAGATTGTTCTTTATTTCCAATGGATGTATTGTTCACTTTTTATATTCATCTGTAATATTTTTTTTTTAGTACACAATTCTATTCTTTCCTGCTATTATTATTTGTGTAATTGTATGAAGTAAAAATGTATAAACGGATTTTATGGCAACAATGCGTACGCATTCGCGCACATTTTTTTTTTTCTTAATGGAAGAATGCATATTATCTAGGGTGCTTATAAGGATACCTATATTCAAAGATGTGCATTTTTACTTTTTATTTTACTTTTTGTTACATTTTATTTTAGTAGGTCTCAAGGCACTTATGGAACTAAAACAAAACATTGCTGCAATGTCATCACTTACTAACACTTGAATTGGCAAATAACCCACTCAGGGCACGAAACACATCACCTTTTACAGTATCTCTATAAAAAGTCCATTCTCTTTGAAAATCTCGACGACTCAATTCCGTTTTATGTTGACTTTACACCGAATGCGATGAAGTTCGTCTTAAGTCCGTTTTACACGAACGTAAACATAACTAATGTATGCTCTGGAACGGCCCTAATAAATTGTAAGCGGATTCCGTGAGTATAATGTGTGTACCTAAGCTCATTAAGAGATTATACGGCTGTGTTTACGCATTGTTTATATGTATGTAGTATATACGTGTTAGATTTTGATTATTGCTCAATTGGGTAAATTAAGCAGGTTTTCGGGAGATGGAGTTCACAACTTAAACGGTGGCATAATCAATTTTCAGCAATGAAGAAATTGTATCGCTATGTCGTCATTCTTTGATGGATATATTGGTTTACCAGTTACACCTAACGAAAACACAGGTACAAGGGTAAGCAATATTAGAATATAACAAGAAAACGAAAAGAAACTACCTTCCGGGGAGGATAAATCGGCAATTCGAGTTTATTTCCTGTTGTCTCGGAAAAAAAAACTATAGACAATAACAGCGTTGATCGAAATAACAAAAGAATTTTAGATTTCCCACAAGCCTTCGATAATCTAAGCAGATTATTAAAATGTCAGTAACCTTTGAAAATCGAAAGAGTAATAGGTACCTTGGATACCTAAAAAAGATTTAGGACCATACATATTTGACTTATAAATCTTCAGAAGACCGTAAAAGTCGCGGAGGAAAAGGGTTATGATGCTTAAGGGGTAAGGGACGTAATAAAGGCAGGAGCGAAAAGCATTATTGTAAACTTAAACCCTAACTAATATGTTTCCGTAGGGCACGGAATCACATCAACCCACGAAGGAAATCTATTACACTAAGTACTTTGTTGTTTCAATGGTGAAACTATTAGTAGTATGCTAACAACTGATTGATTTGTGATGGATATATACCTATATATACACGTGGTAATACTTGATTTATAGTTATTCGTATAACTATTTAAGTTATAGGAATCCAATCAGACGTCATTTTGGTTACTATAACCACATCCGTATTTCGAATTGTTTTCTCATTCATATCAATAACTATAACATCTTCAACATCAGGTTAATTTAATACTTTTTCATAGAGAAATGTAATTAAGGTGTGCCTCAATGAATGATGATACTTTGATACACGTGGTGCACTCTGGGAAGTCAACCCTGATACGAGTACAGCTGGAAGATTATTGTTTACCACAGCATGGAACTCTGCCCATACTGCGTTTAGGTATGCAGGACGCGACTGCGCGCGTCGATTGTTTTAAGGTGAGAGCGCACTTATGATTTTTAATCGGGCGATAGTTTGATCATTCTGGAAATCAGTATGGATTTATATGGCAGTGCGCGGATACGATGAAACTATCGGTTGACTAATTTATATGGCCGTACGATAGCGACTAAACTATCAGTCGACTAAAACTGGTCGTTCTTAATGATCAAGTGCGGATTTCACCAATGAAACTGAACCCGATCAGCACTTCTAAACCCCGTTCAAGAGCTGCCAGTTTCAATAGACCACAACACTTTTACACTTTTAAACCTGGTTTAGATGTGCTGAAAGCGTTTAGTATCATCGTGTGAAATTCGCCCTAAGAAGACACGCGACTTTCGGCGCCAGTTTCAACACCTCCATACAAGTTAGTTGGCGCGCGGGATTAGCTTCAATTTGGCCAGAACTTGATTTTTTCTCGTATGTCGTACGATACAAGAGAAAACGAAAACGTAGACAGAATCAATAAATTTGAAAATTTTGGGAAGTTTTATAGAGGTGAGGAAGAGGAAGAGGGTGTAAGTATGAGGAAGAGGGTGTAAAGTTCACTCATCCTCTATAGAAAAGGATGGATCCTCCGTCCAGACAGGTGTCGACCTGTCTGGATGGAGGATCTTCCCACCAGACACGACTGTCTGGTGGGCAACTGCCCGACGGTTGATTTCGGGATGTTGTATTAGTTGTCGCGCGGTAAACTCAGCTTGTGTGACGTCAGTTCTTTGATACGTAGTTCGCATGTGGCGTTGTAGACGCCGCCACAATCTCAACAATATCTCTTAATTTATCCTTATATGTTCCATTGAAGGACTAAATATTGATTTTGTCATTCAAATTGAAGATGAAAAGAAAACACATGCAAAGCACGAACATGGTAAATTTTTCTGCGATATTTTTGGACACATTTCAAATGAGGTAGTCTTATAGCTTAATTGGATGGTGGCCGAGGTAGTCCAATTAGCTCTAGCTAACTAAGTTAAGCTTAACTAAGATAGAATATGATTTGTACTAGTTGCGAGAGTATGATGCATGAATATAGTTTGGGTTTATCAACACACAACCATCTGTCTTTCAAGATGACTATGGGGTTATGTCTCGAAGATGGCTTTTCAGTACCTATGGCTAGTGTATTGTGTAATTTAGTGTATGCTAATGGAAATAAATAAGTCTGCCCATTGTGTCTCCCTATGCAATTTTCTTTCATTTATA
This sequence comes from Dicycla oo, assembly GCA_948252095.1. Taxonomy (NCBI): domain Eukaryota; kingdom Metazoa; phylum Arthropoda; class Insecta; order Lepidoptera; family Noctuidae; genus Dicycla; species Dicycla oo. The sequence continues at coordinate 8,617,430 of OX411733.1, read as the reverse complement.
TCTGTTTTATATGGTGTATTATAAAGTAATATTTTCTATTCTACGTCGAGTGTCAGGCAAGTCCAAAGATTCGAAAAGAATTTGCAATTAGATACCCTTGATTTTTAGGGTTCCGTACCTCAAAAGGAAAAAAAGTACCACTTATATTAGAAGGGTTTCGTTTCCGTATAGGATTACTTGTCCGTCTGTCTATCTGTCAAGATCCTTTTTCTCAGAAACACGCGGAGGTATCAAGTTGAAATAAATATCAAGTACGTAGATCTATGGTCCCCTGGAGCTCTAAAAATTCAGGCTACTAAGTCAACGCAATATAAATATACGGCCGTATGCGACATTTTTGATACTCGCAAATCAATCAAAACCTAAAGGGTTACTCGTTGACCTACAATCATGAAATTAGGCAAGAAGCAAGGTCTCACAGCACAAGTAAAATGAAAGTCTGAAAATCATTAATTTATAGATTTATAACATTTAAAAAAATTGCGATTACAAACATACATTTGCATTTGGAGAATTGACCGTAACGTATATCGATGTATGGGAGAACATTTTTCAACTACAAAGTTAAGTTTGTTCTTGGGATAAATTCATCTCAACTACAGAACCCTTCATTGTGCGTGGTCCGACACGCACTTGGCCAGTATTTTCATCGTTGTATCATTATATTTGATCGTATTAAGTTTTGACCTCACCGTGCTTCTAAAAGAGTAACAATGATCTAATGCACGCAACGTTCCTCAAGCCAGATTGTCGCAAAATATCTCACGATATCGATGTAAATGTCATTAGGTCAGCAACAAAGCCCAAACAAAAGTAAAGTAGGCCAAACCCAAAGCGATTTTAATACTTATGTAAATAATCATGTTTTGCGGACCGTTTTTAACAACATATTGTTCGGGTCATATTTCAGTCAATAACTCCAAAATTAAAACAAGTTTTTTAATCAACCATTTGTTAAACTTGCATAAAACATTCATCAATGTCCTCGACAAAGTACACAAACGAACTATCCCTACTCCCAGTTAGCATTTTTATCTTCTCTAGAACAAATAGCCGTTTTATATAACCCTGGCCATAGGAACCACGACAAAGCGTCGGTCAAGCGGAGGTTTTACGAAAATAAATCGACCAATTACTGAACTCGTTCGATGCGGGCTCAGCTGCTAATTTTGGCTGATAGGTACTTTGTGTAGTACCTCGTTGTTAGATTTGTAAGCTTCATTTGTTTAAAAGGCGTTTTTTAGTAACTGACAGATGACGTCACTTCAGTGACTTCATTGCAACAACATCACCCAATCGACATAAGCATAAACGCATTGAAGGCACGTTGGGAAAATCTGAGCAGTACGGTTTGACTAAGGACAAAACGATATAGAATTTGATAGTCCAAGTTTGTTCAGTGATATAGGCGCGATTGTAAACGAAAAACTTGTCAAACCTTCTAATAAGGCATGAAACTTAAAAAAATATTTACACTAGTTGGAAATGATACTTGAAAGCTTTACCTCCCACTTAGTGAAATCTGTTCAAGTCTTGTTAGATAGTTCAACAAAGTTCAAGAATATTATAAAGTTTCGTTTCGTAGTTTGTAGCTTCAAGAACTGCCAGCTCTGTTAGATAAAATGTAATTATAGTTGACGGCACGAATCGTGAGCATAAATTCCAAATGAAATGTTGTTGTCATCGTCAACGGGCTCTTGTATTCTGTGTTCTACCTGTACATAAATAAGCTTGATCTTATATTAACCTCATTGCCCCTGCCCGTGTACGAATCGCCGTAATAGGAAAAAAATATTTGTAAGGTTTAAAAGTTGAATTTGTGCTCACGACTCGTGCCGGCTACTATAGTACTTACTTGATATCGTTTCGTCTAACCAAAGATGATTATTATAGCTCTAGAGATAAAATATGATATAAGGGTTGATTTTACCAACGGTAAATATTATATTTAACCGAGGAATAATTTTGATATTCATGTCACTAGTGGAAGCCCACCCCAAAATAGTTGAGTCATATAAAATCTTCACTGCGTCGAATTGTTGCGGAAATAGGAAAATGTAATAAAAAATAGCATGAAGAGTTTATTACTGTAATTTCTAAATATGTACATGAATACCTCTAATATAGACTATTATTGACCACTATTTGTAGACATTTTCTTGAAAAGCCTAACTGTTTTTTTTTTACATTTTTCTATTTCCCCAACAATTCGACGCAGTGGAGATTGCCAGGTTTGATTTTACATGACTCAGTTGGGAAAAGGCTAAGTAGACGATGATGTAGCGAGTTACTTTGAAGGAATCCTTACCTTAAAGGCACATGGGCGCGACGCGACGGCACGACGTGACTCTTCAAGGACACTGAATGAGATACAATAGAACTTTTATTGTTATGACGACTATGGCCGTTTAGGGTACTTAAAAGCGTTAAGTAAAGTAGAGTTTGACTAGGGTCTCGATTTCGAATTCTCATTTCAGGAACAGGCTGTTAGTACTCAGTAATGCAAGAGTCTAGAGGAATATTAAAAACAATAACCTCCTTTTGGACTCTGCCGCAATCTCTGTCTTTGTAATGAAAACTCGTGATATAATTGACACTTCAAACGCTTTGTGAACATCATCTGCTGTCTTTGTTTTTTTAGTTGTCAGTAAAGTGAGTCGGTAACAGAATATTTACGTATATAAGATGTCAATGAAAAAGAAAGGTTTCGTCTTTCTCTTTATCTTTGAAATTTTCTTCAGAATCTCAACTGTCCATCTTTGTAAAGGAAGGTTTTTGCTTGTATTTTACCTAGTTTAAAGGCACAAAAAGTCTTTTGCAGAAAAAAAGCAGAGCTTTCTGCATGTTTCATAGTGCTTCCAAGAATTTTATTTGCCCAAACAAATATTATAACGAATAAATCTTGCCACTGCTGCTGTGATCCCATAAATTAAATAAAACCGTATTTTAACACAGAAATTTAAAATGCAAACACCAAATATAAAAACAGTTTGCGGTTTTATTTAATAACCGAGCGACAATAAGGCGCTTATCGCCGCCAATCATAATAATATCGGAAATCTATAATCAAAGTGGAACAGCGTTTAATAAAACATTAAACAATGCTACAAACTACGTACATCATTATTATACAGGTCAATTTTTTATCAGGTGCCAATTTTTCACAGGGTGTTCTACCCATGAATATGAACAACTTTCACTATGGGACCAACTCTGAAATCAGAAATAAAATCTGCTGTTTCATACAAAAGTTACACGACCAAAATGTATGAAACAGCTGATTTTTTTTTTCATGATTTCAGAGTTGGTCCCATAGTAAAAGTTGTTCATATTCATGGGTAGAACACCCTGTGAAAATTTGGCATCTGACAAAAAAATTGCACTGTATAAATTAATTCACGCTTTTCTCCCACGAGGGTAAGCAGAAATTACAAACCTCGACCTGCTACGATCCTTACAGGCCTTTTCCTTCGTTTACTTTCATACATCAGCAGTGACAGCTGACAGCATCCTAATTGCGGAAAACTATCAATCACAATCTGATTGATTTTGAAGGACGTTGCTAATCCATTGCTTAATATGTTGGAAAAATTTGTCTGCTCAACAAAGTAAATACCGCAATGAATGTCAAAATGAAAACCATTGCTAGTCATACACGCACGTCGGTTTCGAGTAAGTACTACGCACCTGACCTTTCAGAATATCACTATATTATTTCCTTCTAAGGCGTCCTTTCCGGCGGTTCCACTCTAAAATGCACATTCTAAATGAGTTTAATTATTAATTCAAATCACAAACCTCCTTAAATCTATTATTTGTTAAAGTTTCATGAATTAACACTAATATGGAATAAATTGGTGTCTATAATATTTATTAGTTTGGAAACTACTTGTAGCTAATTTTAGGTCTGGTAATAATTTCATTGAGAAGTTCTGGTATATTATTAATGTAGCTTTATTCAAGCCACGACACGTATTTGAGTTGTACAGTCGAGAGAACTTCGGTGGTAGCACTTTGACGATGAGGCTTTGAGTAATAAACTATATACAGACGCCAGCACATCAAACTACCCAAAACTGTCAAATTTTCCCAATCAAACTTGAACCTAATGCTTTAGCGAAAAGGTTCAATTCAATTCGTTTATTTGCGTTAAAACATGGTATTACAGGTCTTACATTAAAATTAGTGCGTATATGTTTTGCTAAGGATACATAGCATGCAAACTTATACTTATACTTATACTAGCGTTACATCACAGTATATTAAATTATTGTTTGAGCATATTTAGTCTCTATAAATTCTTTAATAGAATAAAAATGTATTAAAGAAATTTGACAGATTGAAGTAGCTTTATGTGCTGGTCTGTACATAGTTTCAATAGAATAAGAGGGTATACCTTCCGCCAGATAACTGTGCAATAAAAGTCGTTGACATCTTCTGCCAATGTATTCCAATATTTCAAAACGATACGAAAAATTTTAAGAGGACACTGAGCGCGCAGTGGCGCCCTCATCGTTTATTTGGTTATTTATTTTATTTTAGAATTAAAATGCAGAAAATATACATGTTATGTGAAATAGTGGCCACTATAAGCTCCGTTTTAACAATTGTAATAAAACTTAACAATATAAAACTACTGTTTGCAATAATAATAACGTATAGCCTTGTGGAGAATAACGGAACATGCTTATTTTCTGCGTTTTCATCCTAAAATAAAAGAAATAACCAAACAAACGATGAGGATGCCACTGCGAGCTCAATGTCCTCTTAAGGCAGTGTCGCTAACACTATCAAAACAGACGTACGGTAAGGAGACGTCCTTGACTCGTGCACGTGGCATGTTTCTTTTGTTTGCATTTAGGTTTCGAGACTTTTGAGTACAAGTGGGGTTAATGACTTTTATTGCAACCTTATCGGGAGTAAGGTATAGCTTATACTGCTTTTGTTACCACTTTCGTGCGGCCTAGTGTACCTATTTCTACCAAGTTTTTTTTTTTTTGTATGTATGAATGAATTAATGAAATTCACCGATCCCAGCGTGGTTTGAACAGACTGAACGAACCCAAAGATTGACACTAGCCCCTGTAGCCTCATACTTAATAGGGCTACAGAGACCATTGCATATCAAAAAGTAGACCGAGAGGCACGATAATGGAGGGAAGACCTGCCCATAGGATATGGAAGGATTATTAGAGCCGTACCGGATAAGGTTGATCACCCTAAGGTTGACTGGTAGAAAATGCCTCAGGCATTAAGACCTCCTTTGTACTTGTATTTGTTTTTTTTTTCCTTGTGCATAAAGTTTTAATAAATAATAAATAAATAAATTTTAAGACAAAAACCAAATTAAAATATAAGACTCAACCGTAATTACAACTGCCAAATAGCTACATAATACAATGCTTCGCAGAGCTTCAATATAACTAATTTGTCAAAACGCAATTTTGTGATAGGCCTCTTAAAACTTTTGAGTGACAAATGACGATCTGAGACCAATCCGTTCACAGTTATTAATTTACCTCTGATTATGCATCGCTGTCAAAATCACTTTGAACTTTATGGTCGTTGCAATTAGGTTGCTGCCATTGACAAGTCTGTCAAAATATCAGTGATCTTTATTTTGGTTACAATAAGGTTGCTATTGGATTGCTGATGCCAGAAGTAACATAACTGTGAACAGAATGTAGGTAACCTGATAGAGAGGAAACACGTCATACAAATAAAAATTACCGAAGCGTATTATTTTCTTTGAAAAGCTGTAGGTATTTTAATCAATCAAAACAGTAAAATGTCATCATAACCAAAAGTGCATACATTTTCGGGTTAATAACTCCGTGAATATTGATCAATTTAATGACTGTCTAGGACTGATATAATTTAAAGTCATTAATCAAATTAAAAATAAATATTACAATACTGAAAATAAACCAAAAATAAATTTAACTGCATTGAAAATCAAAGTTATCAGAGTAAGTACTTTACGACTCCATTCAAAGCGCTATTTATCAAAAACTTTGCGCGAACATTGTAGGCGAGACGTCCAAATTAATTTGTAATATCACCTCTTCTTCGCACAAAAGGTAGAGACAGTACTGAAGAGAGACTCAATCCCAATTCGCTAACTTTACTTTCACTGTTATACTTACTTGAAGTTTTCATTTTGAAACTTGTCCTGTCATGATCTTGTCATAATTCAACAATTCTTTACATTTTAAACTTTGATGTCGTTGTAAATTATTACTTACTTATTTTCATTTACCTAAATATTGTGACGTTTTACACTATAATTTTCTCATTTTAATTATGAAATGCTTCTGTAAGTTAATACACCTTCAAAATATAAACGTTAAAAATATAATATCCTAACCTAACTAAAACTATTAAAAAACTAAAATATGGCGTCGAAAAATTCCTCCGCATCGCTGTCGACCGTTAATGTACCCAAGAGACTGGCGGCATTGCCACGTTGTAAGGCACAAGCCAGGCCAAGGCAAGGTAAAAGCCAGCCTTGGTTTGGAAGTGTCAACCAGAGATTTAAAGATTTCGTTGGACAAACCATGAGTATTCGGACCCCACGAAAATATATTTATCGATAAGGTTATTATACTTCCGCCGTTTGAGGTTTTCCGCAGCTGCAGCAGCAGCGCCAGAACTGCACGCTGCGCCAGGAAGATGCGATGGCGCAAGAGTATCGACACACGTTACGTCCCTCATTAAAGGTCTACCCACCTTCCATGGAAGCTGTTTGGCACTTTGAATAATGTTGTAATATTTTTTTTCGCTTTAAAATTAATAACTTTATTTTCATTACTGTAAGAGTCAATTATTTTCATTAAATTTGGTTTAAATCTTCACAAAATAACATCATTAACATTTTATTGTGGACAGTTTCCATTATAGGAGGTGTTTTTTCTTTCAAAAGTAACCTTACATGACAATAATGTCATCTATCTACATAGTTATTAAATCATTCAAAACCGTAAAATGAACACCATCATTTCCACGGGGATTTCCAATGGGGAGGCCATTAACACAAATTGAAATACCCAAAGACACTCAAAATCGACCTTTACAGCAATAATTCAGCTCTAAATTTCATTGACAGACTGTGGAAACATTCTAGATCCTTCAAGGCTATAAATTTGAGAGAGTTAGTACAAAAGAAAGCCAGGGAAACTAAAATATTTACTTCAAACATAAACCTTATATCAGTTACAAGGCTCGTATTGAATCTGTGACAGGCTCGGCGAATACTTTTTATAGTGCACGTGTTTCGAGCATCTAAGGAAGCATTCTCGGTATGTGAGAGGGATTAAGGTAGTTCTACATTGCTGTGCGAATGGGTGGAATCGATTGGCTTAACTTCAAAGTTTTTTTTTGCTATTAATAGATTTGAGTTTTCACGACTACTTTGAGATTACGATTTTATAGTCCATTGCATTCTTAATTTTAATTTTAGCTCTTTGCAATTTAGGTTTTATACAAAAATGTTACTTGAATCAAGACTTTATTTGAATTTCATCTTCTTGTGAAATAAACAAAAACCTGGACCCAAAATCGCAGTAGATCAGGAAAAGCATAAAAAAAAGAGAAGGGAGGCATTAAATTTGATGTGCAGTGAGACAATATTGGCTCAAAATAATAGGTTTAATATAAATATTTTGCCATGTTACAAAATTGGAATACCTGCAGGCTTAGCAAGACCACTTCTATCTCTACGAAGAATAGACGCCTCTCTTTCTATACAAAGTGACATTTCGTTTCTTCTACAATTTATCATTTTGTCTTTCGTTTCTAACCATCTTTGTCTAGGTCCTTTTTAATGTAGACTATTTCGGAATAAATTTTTCTATCCCAACTATCGAAACCACACTGACAAATGATAATTGTCTAGGGTAGTGAAGATAATTTGATTTTGTAATTGCCATGCTAAAGACAGTAGAAAACTTTCTACTCGACGGCTGCAAAGTATATGCGGTTATCTACAAAATATTTTTTTTATCTTCTTGTGCTTATATGGCTAAAACGGTGTGTCCTATCGCAATATTATGAGAATTTTGCCCCCTTTGAAAAGGCCATAACCCCCTAAAACTCTACATGTAGGTAATATTTTTTCATATTTTCCATACAAAAAGTGAAAAATTATCTAAAAAAACACGTTGAGAATCTCATCTTCTCCGACGCTACGGGCTTGCCTCTGCAGTTGTATTTATATGCTTAATTTGTAAAAATTGAGGATTAAACAGAAAAAAAACCAATGAAAAAACAAAAAATTCTGAGTCGAATTATGTAAAAAAGTGAATTTCGTAAAAGTGCTGTTGACTCTTTCTACTTTGTTGCCGTCGCACTGTCTACACAGTAATGTCATTTTTGTCTACTTGTCCGTCGACAAAACGTTTCTCTATGGTTCTCGTGCTCAAGACACATTGTTTCATGTGAAAAATAAACAATGAATTCTTTCAATTGCAGACACCTATATACAACAGAGTAAAACCTCTACAATAGTACTAAATAAAACCGGGGTACTATATCAAACTCAGTTCAGTGTGGAAGCACCTTTACTCAGCTGAGGCATGTTCTACGTGTCGTTCCGTTTGTCTTGTATTTGTACAATGTTTTTTTTTGCTCACAAATAATTTACTTCACGTGTAGGAATGTTTTTCAGGAGCCTGAGCTCGAATGCCTATAAAAATACTGAAACAGTTACGGGGCCGCGAGGTTAAGAGAATGTAGGTTCTCTTTATTGTTAACCTCGATCAGAAATAGAGCAAGGTTTATTGCTAATATTTTATTTGCTTGTTTTATCGATAATATACGAAGGCTGAGTATGTAAGATAAATTTTATATCAAGCGAGTGTCGTATTTTTACAATACATGAAAGTGAAATGAAATAATTATTTAACATTAAACCATTTTTAGGGTTCCCTACCTCAAAAGGAAAAAACGTAACACTTATAGGGTCACTCGTGTGTCTGTCTGTCTGTCCGTTTGTTACAGCCAATTAGCTCCGCATCTAATGGACCGATTAAGTTGAAATTTGGTACACATATGTATTTCTGTGACCCAAACATAAGACCATAGACTTCTAATAAATTTTCCTGTAATCTATAGGTATAGAACAATTTCCTGTATATTTTTTCAAAATTTTAGGTTCAGTAGTTTCGGAAATACGGAATGGTCAATTTTCGTCTATTTTCTTAAATAACTTTAAAACAATTTATTTTAAAATTATAATAAAAATATATTTGAGACCGTCACAGTAAGCCCTTCCATTTGATATGTCACACGGTACAGTTTGCAAAACTTTTTATTTTTATTTTCTTATTTGCCAAAATTGACCCCCATGTTCAAAATTCATTTATTTACGTTACTTATCCGTGTTTGGGTCACAGAAATACATACGTGTACCAAATTTCAACTTAATCGGTCCATTAGATACGGAGCAAATTGGCTGTGACAGACGGACAGACAGACAGACGTACAGACACACGAGTGATCCTATAAGGATTCATTTTTTTTCCTTTTGAGGTACGGAACCCTAAAAATGAAAATGGTTTATTAGTACTATAAGTTATCCTACCAATTAGTGATCCGAGCCTCCTTTTAAGCAAATAAGCCTGTGTTAGAAGACTCCGCTCTTCCAATATTAATAAGTACAATTTACTTGTTTTACTTTACAATGTTAAGTTTGTTCTTGGGATAAATCATCCCAACCACGGAACCCTTCATTGTGCGTAGTCCGACATGCACTTGGCCGGTTTTTTAAAAATAATAATTATATTAAAAATAATAATTATTACCATAGACAAACAATTTTTTTCTAACTGTTAGATTAATGCTTTCAAGGACACTAAATGGCCACAGCTGCCATAAATGGTGTATTGTGTCGCTCAGTGTACTTGAAAGCGATGCGCGATAAACAATTATTTTTTTAAATAATCTTTTAAACCGTAAACTCTTTTCTAAACCAGACAACATAAAGAAAAAATTTAAAAAAAAATCCTTTGATAAGTAGACCATTAAGAACAAAGAAAAACATTAAAAACAAAAACTGAAATTAGAACAAGTGAAATATTTAATTATAAAAAAAAACAAGGATAGCGGTTCTAATGAATGACGATTAAATACAAAGGAGTACTTAATTAGAAAATACGTGAAGTTTAAAAAGTTCCGTGAAAAGGAAGCAGTATAATTATCTGTTACGACGCTGGGTCACGAATTGCTGGCAGTTGATCCGTTCCCTTTTCAAATAATATTTTTCGGTTGAATGTTAAGGCGAAAGCGCCAGGGTAGCTCACGAAATTCGAAATTTCTTAAGATTTTTTGCAATTTGCAAGTCAGTATTAGGTTGTATATGTTGATCAATATATGATTCACGACCATAACAAGTATTTATTAACAGAATTATAATCATTAAAGTCATCAATATATCTATAAGACCAGGTAATCCTATTGAATGACTAATTCATGAAATCTGCGGAAAATATTTGAGGATTATACCAACTTAAGGAGTAGTACTCGTATTACTGATTCTAATGAGTATGATTCTGTAATAATATATTTGTTACAGTCGCGAATCTTTGAATTTTGAATTTCGCGAGCTACCCTGACGCTTCCCGTCAGGGTAGCTCGCGAAATTCAAATTTTCTTACGTTTTTTTGCAATTTACAAGTCCGTATTATATTGTACGTTGATCAAATTATAATTTGCGGTCGTAAGAAGTATCTATTTACATAATTAGAATCATTAAAGTGATCAATACAACTCTTTAAGACCAGGTAATCCCAAAAAATGACTATTTCATGAAATGTTGACATTGTAGGATTATACTAACTTAAGGAGTTGTATTACTAATTCTATTGTATATAATTCTGTAAAAAAATATTTGTTACGGCCGCAAATCATACTTTATTTAACATACAACTTAATACTGACTTGCAAATTGCAAAAAACGTAAGAAATTTGAATTTCGCGGGCTATCCTGACGCTTCCTCCTTAAGGGTTTTAGTGAAACCCTATTAGTATTGTCAGCCTGTGTGAGTGTATTTTACTGAGACGGCAACTGTTTTTCTACGATTATTATACAAGCTTATTTTCTCCTTAAAATTCTTCGACATCATTTTCTTTTCCATAAACAGAGAAATAGCGTGTTCCATTTAAATTTTGTAACTGTACATTATTGTAGAATTTTCTACTGAAAGCTGCCTTTAACAGTTGTAGGCACTTTTTTAATCTCCTAAAATATTCCTTCTAGGGTAAATGTACTAGCAACTGTCCACAATTTTCCAAAGATATAAATCTGATCGTAGAATGATAGGAGTCGGGTCTTTTTTCTTTAGGAAGTAGGCACTGTTCCAATTTCAAGATAGTAACAGTTTTCTTGCCAAAAAAAACTTAATTACTCCGGCTATCTCGATTTGGGGAACTTACAAAGATGCTCAGAAGGGATATGGTTCTGAATTATTGCTTATTAGCAGTTGAAAATTGCTATTTATTTAAGGGGCTCGTGGCTAAATCTTAACAGCCACACGGGTCGATCTTCAAGGTTAAGCAATGCTTGCAGAGGTCAGTCCGTGGATGGGTGACTATACCTTACATACCGAAACCCCTCCGTGCCTCGGAAGGCACGTTGAGCTGTCGGTCCCGGCTGTCATTTGTACATCTTTGACAGTCGTTACAGGTAGTCAGAAGCCCAGAAGTCTGACAACCAGTCTTACCAAATACCAATCGCTCCATGTAAAATACTCAGCTAGCTCCATGTGCTTAGACTAGAGAATAGCTGCATCCGGTTAGACTGAAAGACTGATAGTTGGGAAAAGGCTAGGAAGATGATGATTAGTTGCTTTTTATTAATTTTTTTAAAGGTTTTATTGTAATTTCTTTATTAGGTGGCAAAGAACCAGAAAATAGACGAAAATTGACCATTTCTCCCCCTTATCTCCGAAACAACTTAGCCTAAAATTTTGAAAAAAATACCTACAGAAAATAGTTCTATACCTATAGATTACAGGAAAACCTATAAGTAGTCTGTGGTCTTAAAATAACTTGTTAAATCTCTCAATATTGTGCGTACAAACTTAAATTTGCAGTTAGAATGTATGGGTTGACATGTTTTTCAACTACAATGTTAAGTTTGTTCTTTGAATAAATTCATCCCAACTACGGAACCCGTCGTAGTGCGTGGTCAAAAACGCACTAGGCCAGTTTTTTCTTTAAGCTTAAGTTACAAACAAAGCCTTACCGTTACCATGGCAACGCGCCGCCTTTATTCCTTTATCAAAAGCAAACAATCGTGATGTATATTATTACTCTTACCAAAATCCCTTTTATTTTCAACATTCGAGAAAATCCTAAGATGTTTTAAGTGTTTGAACGGTAGCAGTTCCTTTATCTTATAAGAACTCTGTATGATTACGAGTTTGCGATCAAGAGACTCATAGCTCGATTATCGAGTCGACAAACAGTCTTTGTATTATAATAATATGTAAAATCTTCTCTTAGAAGGGTATTTTAGTCCCACTTAAGAGTAACTAGCTTCTTCGCACGGTTTTCACGACTTGACGAAACATCGAGATTTTTATATTACCTTCTATATTATTTAAGTTAAATATAAATGTATATGTAATCCTTTCGGAATAAATTCCCTAAATGATGGTGGATCCCGCATTCAAATTGGTGTACTTAAAGACACAAAAAGCGACTTTAATTTATAATATTCGTATGTATTGAATATACAAACAGTACTGGGGGTTTGAAAGGTTGTATTCGATTTTGATTCAATGTATATAATGTAACTTACAAAGTACTCAGGGACGACACTTAAAAATAATCTATCATTTACTTATAGTGACCTGAATAATTTCTTGGCACATGTTAACACAGTTGAAACGAGTTCATTCTGTCATATGTTTTATTGATAGCTTTCCAAATGACACTTGTCAAAAAAATGTTAATATTTGCACCGAGCCCCTGTCTTAAAATTCTAATGAATTTTAAGACAGGGGCTCGTCGCTAAATAATATTAGCCTCACGGATTTATCAAAGATTAGGCTATGCTTGCCGCATAACCCTCTGAAACAGACCCCAAAATACACAAAGTTGGTAAAAGTCTAGGCATGTCATATGAACTTATATTCTGGCAAAAAAATCAAAAGTCATTTATTCAAACTAGGCTGGAAATCAGCACTTTTCGAACGTCAAAATTTCATAAGACAGTCGCCCGAAATGCCCACCCTTCACCACTTCCTAGTGCTTTAGCTGGGAAGAAGAAGTGATAAACCCTCCAGCAGCACAGCTGTCGGTTCAGTTAAAAAAAAAACGGCCTAGAGCGAGTCGGACTCGCGCACCGAGGGTTCCGTACCATAAAAAAAGTACGCTATTTAGAGAAATTGTTTTATTTTTCCTGTAATGTTTACAAAAACTTCTATCACATAGAATAATTTCAGATTTTTCTCTATGCAAACTTCGGAGATAAGAGGGGGAACGGTATTTTTTTTTTTACATTTTTCATCAATAGTTGAAAACTATTCGGCCTAAAATAAACAGAAAAAAAGTGTGACAAGTTGGAAACAGCGCTCTTTCATATGATACCCCACATGCCCTAGTAGCCCGGCTTCGAATTTTAAAGAACACCTTTCAGTCCCTGCTGCAAAAAAAAATATAATTTTTTATTTCTTTATTATTGATTTCTTTATTATTGCAAAATAGTTGGGGAAACGTCATCTAAAACTATTTCAAAATTCAAGTTAGTATTAGTAGGTCTTGAGATACCCAGCTGTGACAGACGGACAGACAGACAAACAGATACGACTGAGTTACACCATAAGGGTTCCTTTTTACCATTTTAGTACGGAACCCTAAAAATTTATTCTATACAATAGTACGCAAAATAATTTAGATGCATAAATCGACACAAAAAATTAATTAAATTAAATTATTTGCCATAAGTCAGCTAGCACACGCCAATATACCATTTACCAATATATAAATTATTCATTCCCATTCTGTCATATTTCTGATTGAACGCGTTCCAATTTATATCTATTAAAATTTAATGATTGAGTATTTTTAATAGATGCCTCGTTGGTCTAGTCTCAAAATAATTACAAAAGGCTAGGTGGATTGATTTTTGCCTCGTTGTTCTGTTGGTCGCAAACGCTACGCTGAGCATGAGGTCTTGGGTTCACAAGACCTACGCAATACGCATCACACACAAGCAGATATTACCGCACGAATAGCATATATAAGTACAACGTCCGAACATCATCGTCGGGCAATTGCCCACCCGGCACAACACCCGTCAGGTCGGAGGATCCTCCCTTTTATATGGCGGATGAGTGAACTTTTCACCCTGTTCTTCATACCTCTATATGGTATTGAGTTTTTCTATCTGGAGTTCAGTTGCAGCCTTTTTTTTTTTTGTGGATGGGAAATCATCAAATAACTTCTCCCGCTCTGGGAGGAGCGGGAGGGCGTGTCAGACTTCTACTGACTACAACCCACCCATCTTCCTGCAGTTGCCTGTGCCAGGGCCACGGTAACTGTTTCGAACAACCCGCAACCCTGGCGGGCATCGGCCCTAGCGGACCTCTTCAGCTAGTGCTGACATCTCTTTGAGGCGCGCGTGGAACACAACGCGCCGTCGACCCGGGCCTGGTCCTTAACGGAGGGCGAGCTACCTATTGCTCGCCATCCGCAAACCCGCGCCTACGGTGGTCGGGAATCGGCTATCGATTCCCGACGCCCAGGGCGTCTCCTGCGGCGACTAGGGGCGTGAGGGCGCAAAGATTGCCTCTTCCTCACGCGTTCAGCCTCCTCCTTCGCGAGCATTACTGCTTCGCAGAAGAAGGTGACGGCTTCCCATACACTCTCGCTCCGTACCATGGCCTGTACCAGGGCCGGACGCGAGAGATCGCCGCCGCCGATCGCCTCCGCGAGGACGCGGCGGTGCTCTGCCCAAGCCGGGCCGACCTCCACCGTATGCTCCACCGTGTCCTCCGGGCGATCCATACAATGGTAACACCCGGGCGTTTCCTCCCGCCTTCCCGGGCGTTTCCTCAGTTGCAGCCTGGAATCTGGATTTATGTCCAGTTTGCCCCGGGGACTTTAACATAACAGGCCAAATGGAAAAATTACAGGGATATTAGGAGCCTATTTTTAATAACGTCGTCGTCTTTTAGAATACTAATTTTTTATGTTCATGCTTATAAAATGTACTGTTGAAATTTAAAAGCACATAAATTGATTTTGAGCTGAATGTTCATTGCGATGCTGAAAAGGCTATTAAATTAAACAATATTATTTAATTAAGCAAAGCATTAACGAAATACTGGAAATTATATCACTCAATCTGCCTAGCCTTTTCCCAACTATGTTGGGGTCGGCTTCCAGTCTAACCGGATGCAGCTGAATACCAGTATTTTACATGGAGCGACTGCCTATCTGACCTCCGCAACCCAGTTACTAGGTAATACGATACCCCTTGGTGAGACTGGTTGTCATACTTTCGGGCTGCTGACGACCCGTAACGACTGACAAAGATCCACGAATGACAGCCGGGACCAACGGCTTAACGTGCTTTCCGAGGCACGGAGGAAACTCGGTATGAAAAGATGGTCACCCATCCACAGACCAACCCCGGCAAGCGTAGCTTAACCCGATGGATCGACTCGTGCGGCTGTTATTACTTAGCCACGAGCTCCACTGGAAATTATATCACTATAAACACTAATTATTTCATAATATTAAATTCAGAAACTAATTTCACATTACATACCATCACACCTTGTTTCCCCGAAGTGTGAGGCAGAGGTGTACCTATAGTAGGTTCACCTACATTTATCTATCATTTTTGAGGACGTCGTGGAGTACATCGGGATGAAGATAAGTTCACCTTGAGAGTCGAGAAGTTGGAGTCGCGCCATTGGAGTCGCGCGGATTAACTTCAAATACTTTGAGGTGCGGGTTCTGACTCATCACCTGGAGACTTTCATGAAGCTTTTATTAGGCTATTTTTTTTAGGCTTTTATTTTGGCCGAGCGGTGTAGTGTATCGGCATTTTTGCGGAAGGCTACATCACGACTCAGCGTACCTAAAGTAGTAAACAGATTTTGTAGTGATGTTTTTATTATGTAAGCATTAGTTTTTTTTTTTGTAAGATTATTTTATGAATTTCATCTATGGGCCCCTAGTTGCCTGAAAATAAAGCAATCATTATTTCCTTTATTTCTAACATATAATATATAATTTACATTTTTAAATATTTTTATAAAAACAAAATAAAGAAAAAAGCATTTAATAAAAACTTTTAACAAAAAATAAAACCGACTTCCAAAACAAAACACGTACCTATTCGGTGTCTTTGGTTTCTTTTTTCGTTTTTGTCACCTACTTCCGAAATTAAAGTTATTTTTCACTTTGTAGTGTTTTGTTTGGAAGTTGGTTTTATTTATTGCTAAAAAGTTTTTGTTTTTCACTTTTTAGTGGTGGTACCTACCCCACACAAATTTGAATAACAGCGATAGGAAGTTATTAAAACATCATTCACATAAACTAAGGGGGGAAAATACGTAAAGTTAATAAAATTGACATGGGACAACCTAGGAAGTGTACTCTTTCAAATAAAAAAAAAGAATGTTCCAAATCGGTCTAAGCGTCTTTGAGTAATCGCGTAACAACATACAAAAAAAAAACATACAGACGAATTAAGAACCTCCTCCTTATTGAAGTCGGTTAAAAATATAAAAATAGTAGCCCACCGTTATCGGGAACAGGGTCCAAGCTACCGGTGAGAAACCTCCTAACCATACGTGCCTTGTCTAGAAGTGCCGCTTTCTGGATCACGCCCTCGATCTAGCTGCCTAACGACAGTCTCCTCAGATGTTGGTCGAGACTCTTGGCTATAATGCCATTGGCCGTCACGACTATCGGCACAATGATATCCCACGACAACCTCGCGAGCCAGATCAAGATACTTAGTCTGCTTATTTTTTTCAGCTTTCTTCGAGGTTTTCGTCATGCTGAACCGCTATATCAACAATCACTGTGCGACGCTCTATTCGATCTATCACCACAATATCTGGCTTATTGGCATCAATATTCCTGTTAGTGATGATAGATCGATTCCAATACAACGAGATTTTGCCATTTTCGGGAACTGGGTCTTACCTATACTTCCGTTTCCACAAGACTGTATTTCAGAGCAAGTTGCTAATGGATAATCCAGGCTACAAGGTTGTGCCTATGCAAGTAGTCTCCGTTAGCCAGACGAGAACAACCAGAAGTTATGTGACGGATTGATTCCCCCGGACGGTGGCATGCCCGATATATGTCAACCGTGCCGTCTTTCACAATATATTTGCGGTAGTTGTTCGACATTATAACTTCGTCCATAATCGCTAAGATTTGAGATTGGTTTTCCCGAAGAGATCACCGAATCGCAACCAAGATACGGACGCTAAGAGCCCATGTAGGACCCGGTAAAAACGCCCGTAAAGCTCTGCTCTGCCATACTAATTCCCTGCGGTCATTAGTATCTATCAATTGTGATTATTATTGTTTTTGACATTTCTCGGGACCCTGGGATCCCGGGCCTTTGGAAGGCGTACGAGGGGCCGACGCCAACTCGCAGAGGCGCCTTAGACAATTTTAAATGATGAGGAGTTATTATTTCGCCAGTTGTGCTTACATGTCCCATGTAAAAGGGGGCGAGTCTATTGCCATCAACTGGGAACATTAATCTAGACTCCAGGATGCTACCGAGACCCGCCAGGGTTGCGGGTTGTTCGAAAGAGTTACCGTGGCCCTAGCACAGGCAACTGAAGGAACACGGGTGGGTTTTAGTCAGTAGAAGTCTGACACGCCTTCCTGATCCACCCAGAGCGGGAGAAGTTATTTGATGATTACCCATCCACAAAAAAAAAGGATGCTCCTGAGAAATTACAAATGGGAAAACACAACAACACTTTGCTTGAAACTAATTTCTTAGTTCCATAAACTAATACAAGTAAATAAACCCTTTCAGGTCAATGAAATGAGCTCCACTTAGGAACTCGTATTTGACAATAATCTATTTGGGGTTACCTGATGATATGACCTTCAATATTATTTGATGGTAAATATGGTCTTTAAAATTGAAAACATTATAAGAATAACACCAGTCTATTATTGTCCCACTGAAGAGCAATGGCCTCTTCTCAATTCTCAATTATTTATTGAGGTGAACGCTCACCTAGACGCACCGCAGGAGCCGCAAGCACCGCAGTCATCGCATTTTATAAATCTATAACCGCGACACGCATTTCAGTAAAATGCTGTAGCTATATGGATTCCACCAGCGCGTGTGGATGACATCATCAAATTCAGCGCATTCGATTCTACGCTTGCGGCGAGTGCGGTGCGGGCGGCGCAGATGTCATTCGTATCGTTCTGTCCAAGATCGGATCGGAAGATGTAAATTCCTATAGCACTGTGCGTACAGCGCGTTACGCGTACGATGCGGATTGCTCGAGACCATGAGAAAATGCAATGACTGTGACGCGTGCGGATCCTGCGGTGCGTCTAGGTGCGCGTTCACCTTAACATTTCATAATGTTGGTAAAACAGTTAGTAGGCTTAAAATTAATGACACAGTTATGGACCCTGTCGGGGAGAGCATTGTAGGAGAGAGGAGGAAGGGCGGTTATTTTGTGTTTATATTTTTTATTTATTGTGATAATTGTGTTTTTGTTTTATTAAGTAAGTACCTACTACTGTTTCTTCTTCATCTACTGTTAAATTATTTTTTTTATTATTACTTTATTCTGGTAATTGTATTTTCATTTTATTAAGTAATTAATACTTTTTCTTCTTCTTGTAATGTTTAATTTAAGTATTTTAGGCTGCTTGTCTTTTTTTATGTTATACCTATGTGTATATACTATCAGTTATTCCTGTTTTTCAGTATTTGTTTAAACTATGATATTTGGTTATTATACTTAATTTCTCATACAGAGAAGACACGAGCATTAATCACAATGCTTGCTCAAGACGGGTTGATGATTTCAGACTTATGTTAACTATAAGTCCAGGTGTCCTCTCTATGTTTTTCTTCACTGATGTCAGCATTGTCCAAGTTAAACTCAGAAAGTACATATGAATGTAAGAGCGGGAGGGCTCGGGGATCTCAAATGATAACCATCAGACATCTTGTAATCACTTTTTTAATCACTCACTCACAAACAACAATGACTCACACTATTTAATTTTACAAAGAGATGCACACGGTTCAAAATACAATTCAATACTAAGCGCTCTGCGTTTTTTTTTTTTTGTATGGCATCTCGTAGTTGACCTAGAGAGTCCGTGACTACTTAACCAGACTATCCTGTGGCTGCCTTGAGAGAACTCAAAGCCTCCAGCCAGGGGCATAAAACTTACAGACTAGGCAACTACACGCTAAGGGCTCCCCCTGTGGGGAACGGGCCTCGGCTTAGGGCGTCACTGGGGGGGGGGGGGGCAGCAAGATGGGACAGGCTGGAAGCTACTGGCTCAGCTACGCCACCAGCTGGCACTTCATACCCGAGCAAGGGACGGCGTGGAGGACGATTATTACGGGGTCGTCGCGAGGGACCTCGGCGGCGAGGTCGGAATGTCGATTTGTGTTTGTTCCTGCGGTCCCTACTGCTCTCCTGGAGAAGAGTTATGGGGTCGTCGGGATCTGAGAGGACAAGACGAGAGGGGACATAGCTAGCCGCCTCGACAACCAGAGGGTTGCGATGGTTGGTGGCTGAGTCGAAGAAACGCTTGGAATTGCGTTTCAAGAACTGGGAGATGGTGGGAATGTCGAGATCTACGTGGAAGGCGCTCTGCGACTAGAGCGAGCCTATTTATACGTTTAAACAAATATCAATAGCAACAAACGGCTGGTGACAATTTTTTTACAAAAATGTTTAGATTTAATTTAGTAATTGCGTACAATATTTGATTTGTAATTAATAACACTTCTTAAATACTTTAAATTGTAAATTAAGTTACGTCACAATTATTTTATTTAAATGACCTAACAGTAACAATATTCCAATTAGAGTTTAAAATTAGTAGGTATAAAAAAACTTATAAAAAAACAAACATTAAAATTAACAATAGTTAATATGATTTTATAATCCAATGCAAAATCACTTGTTTATTTCACTGATTCCTGTTTCCGTTCCGTCATCAACCGTTATGACATTTGCTTCAGTCTGTGGTACCGACTGTTTTATTTGCCAGCGTAATCATGAATGAAAAAAGTCACATTGGTACTTGCCTGGATTTGAACCCAAAACCTCGTTTATGAGAGGCGAGGCCTTAACCACTGGGCCATCACCACATAAAATAAAATAAATTATAACTCATAATAGATTATCAGATAACATACAAAAGCCAGCCTTGTATGTTATATGAAATAAAAAAAAACGTACAAAAATAAATATCAAAATATTGCAATACAAAATTGAAATCCTTCACAAAATCAAAGCTCGCTGGAATTAAAAACTCACAATACAAAAGGGTAAATAAAGGGACGTATTTAGGTAATGAGCAATCCTAAAATAAACCTAAACAAAAGTGGGGTTGAGCTCGGATATAAAATAAAAAAAAAAGCGGAAAAAACCAGTGATCCGTGGTGGACCACGCGATTCAATACACGAGTGAATGAGCCTAGATTATACTTTTTTCATGAAGCAATAAATTTATTGCAATTTTCCGTTTGGCCCTGGCCCCAATGAATGATTGTATTGGAGCGTGCATAATTGCGGTATCGCATAATTGTTCAATTTGATTGTATCGATATTTCCGCAGCTTAATTTCATGCTTTTTTTAAATGTCGAACTTCTTGCAAATATGTCTTATCTGAAATTCGCGTCGGTCATGATTAGAGTACAAGCATAAGAATTCAAATCTGGTGATAAAAGTTGGAACTCAAGCAGCCAGCGATCGAAAAGAGAAAACATTTTTTTAAAAGCTTATGAAGAAAACCAATCTGCCTAGCCTTTTCCCAACTATGTTGGGGTCGGTTTCCAGTCTAACCGGATGCAGGTGAAATATTTTTTAGCAGTATTTTACATGGAGCGACTGCCTATCTGACCTCCACGACCCAGTTATTGGGCTATATGATACCCCTCAGGAAAGGTGATTTTCCAATGACGTGGAGAAGAGCAGTGAAAAGTGGCAAGTGTTTCCACTGAAGCGGAATGGAGAGCAATGATCGAGCAATGTGATTGGTCGGACCGCCCTGCTCTACTCCGTTCTGTCTTGCTCGGGGCCGCGTGTTCATATATATTTTATTTGAAAGTCTGCGTCGCTCTACTTGCACTGTTTCCACTGACACGAAGTGGAGATTTCGAGCACTGTGATTGGTCAATACACGGTCCACTCCTCTCTACTCCGCCCAGCTCCACGTCCGTGGAAACGCACTGTAAGACCGGCGGGCTTATTATGCTGACAAGACATACGTACCGTATTACGTATCTTGCAGAAGCCTAGCGATAGCAAAATTGGCGCAATAATTGCTTTTCAATCGCTTTTCAAACGCATACGCAAATCAGTATGACGTATCGCTGATACATAATACCGATTTGCGAAAATTTTGCTATCGCTAGGCTTCTGCAAGATACTTAATACGGGTACGGATGTCTTGTCAGCTTTGAGCTTCTAACTACCCGTAACGACTGTCAAAGATCTATGAATGACAGCCGGGACCAACGGCATAACGTGCTTTCCGAGCCCTTAAACGCTTACGAAGAAAAATACGAATGTAAAAAATGATTTCAGTAAATAAATAATAATCCACGCACATCATCAATCAATAAGTTTAATTTCCCCTAAAACAAAATTGAGAACACAGTAAAAATAAATACCAATAAGAAATCACATACCTAGCACCAAATACCCAAAATCGTCGGGATGAAAAAGAAATTAATGGCCAGTACCGTTTGATATAATTAGTATAAAAGAAGGTTTCCCAGAAAAATGTTTCGTCGTTTCAGAGCAATTCTAAATTGTTAGCATTTTTTTTAACTCTGCTACCACATATGAAAATTGTTGAATATTTGAGAAACCCTCTTTTAAAAATGAGAGCCACAAAAAGGTTTTATTTATTTTTAATGAGGTATTCTGAATACTATTTTTAAATCATTAAATCGTACATAATATGCCTGCTTATATGACAATGCATTTATGAAGCGATTTGGAATGAGTATAATAGTTTACTTTCATAATATTAAATAAGGACTTGGAAAAAGACGATAGTAAGCGTAAAAATGTCGTGATGGCCCAGTGGCGAAGGCCTCGCCCCTCATACTCTAGGTTGTGCGTTTAAATCCGGGCAAGTACTAATGTGACTAACAATTCATATGTATTTTCTGAGTTTGTCTTAGACATTACTGACGTCGGTGAAGGAAAATATCGTGAGGCAACCTGGACTTATAAAGTTTGACCAAGACCGCTGTACCGCGCCTTAGAAATGCGCGGTGAGACGGGGTGCAGCGCTGGCGAATGAGCGGTGGGACGCCGTGAGCGTTGACGAATGAGCGGCCTGCACTGCCTTCCGTCTCGCCGCGCACATACCTACGGCGCGGTATAGCGGTGTTGGTCAAACTATTGTTAAAATAAGTCTGAAATCGCCAACCCGTCTTGAACAAGCGTGGTTATCAATGCTCGTGCCTTCTCTGTATGAGAAGAGGCCTTTGCCCTGAGTGGGACGATAATAGGATGGTGTTATATTATATATATTATTATAAAGAGAAAAAGTTGCACTGTCAGGAACTTAGCTGTTAAATTGTAGAAGGCTCACACAGATCACTCTTATTTAATAAAAATTATTTAAAAATTTTCAAAATATGCTACTGATCTCATTACTATTATTGCATTTATTATCATTCACTTACACTAACAATAAGACGTCTTAAGGGTCGGCGCCCACTGGCGGCGGCACGACACGGCAAAGGATTTTTGTGCGACGAATAGAAATATATACCTTCTATATAAAAATATATATATACCTTTTTATTTTTTATTTCTTTTTTCCGTGGAGAAATGCTCATACATACTGCACTACCACGGGGAGATAGTGCAGTTATGTGGGACTTCAACCCATTAAAACTCCACGGTGTCCTCCTCTGCCGCTTGTGGCGGGAACACGGGCACGCGTTAACACTCACCGCGAACCCGCCGCAGCTGTCCGTCACTGGGACCATCACCGGCGCACTAGAACACATTGCACGCCGTGACCCCGCCGTGTGACGTGAGGTATATCATTCTATACCTACTAATATTATAAAGAGGTGCCTTGGAAAGCACGTTAAGCCGTTGGTCCCGGCTGTCATTTGTGGATCTTTGACAGTCGTTATGGGTCGTCAGAAGCCCAAAATTCTGACAACCAGTCTTCCTAAGGAGTATCGTATTACCTAGTATCTGGGTTGTGGAGTCGATGTAAAATACTGGTATTTAGCAGCATCCAGTAAGACAGTCCATCCCAACGTAGTTGGGAAAAGTCTAGGCAGATGATGATTATAAAGAGGTAAAATTTGTTTGTATGTACGGGGTAATCTTCGGAACTACTGATCCGATTCCAAAAATTGTTTTATTATTGGCAAGTTACAGTATTGCCGAGTGTCATAGGATCTATTTTATGTTGAAACAAGAAAATTTCCGCGGACGAAGTCGCGGGTAGAAGCTAGTTATTATATAATAATGCTGAAGAGTTTGTTTGTTTGAACGCGCTAATCTCTGTAACTAACCGTTGGATTTGAAAAATAATTTTTGCGTTTGATAGCTTAATTCTTGAGAAACTTGATCTAGGCTATTTAACATCACGGTACAAACCTTAGGAGACGAGCAAAAAGAATACAGTCTGAAAGGACGCTAAGCGAAAACTAAGCAATAGCACAGGCTGGGGATGATATGCGGTGGGTCGAGTGAACAAAAATTTCACGCTTATGAAGTCGCGAGCAGAAGCTAATAACTTATATTGTGTATGACAATTTTTTATTTCAATGAAGATGCCTTAAGACGTCGTGTAATGCCTGAGGCCGTTTGTTCACCGCAACGTAAACGGAACGTCAACGAGAAACGAGATTATTCGAACCGAACGTGACGTTCCAGTGTGCGGTGGACACGCGGCCATAGTAAAGTATCGTTACTTCGGCGCCGTCATCTCGTTCTCGTTGACGTCCCGTTGACGTGGCTGTGTACAAACGGCCTTAGAACCAAAAAATTAGCAAAATTTTCAAGTTTTTTAATCTAGAAATAAAGAACCAGCAATTAATTTCTTTTCCCCTTAAATAACTTACAGAATTATTTCCAACCCACCTAACTTCCTTTAAAGTATATTTGTCGAACTGATGAATTTTTGAATATTTAACCGAGTTTGGTCGTTAAGAACCGCGCTGCGAGAGCGCATGTCGCAGTAAACGGGCTATAAGTTTGACGGAGAGCCTCATTTTCCCCGTGTCCGCTACAGTAGTTGTAGAGTACCGTAGTCTTAAGTTTAATGTACTAGAGTGTTGTTACTTTTAACCTCTCTGAGGACGTGAGAAATATATATTAGCGCGGACATTACTTATACTACACAAAAAGAGCTACAACGTGGCGGAAAACCTCAAAGTTTTAATAAAAATATGCAAAGATCATTCAGGCGTCATTCTTTTTGTACCCTAAAATTAAGGTCATCAGACGGAAAAATACGGTTTTCATTCAGGCATGCTGACTTTTTTACTAATACGGATTTTTTTAGAAAACAATACTGGACAGATTTGATTAAAATAAAAAGGTTTAAAGAATTACAACATAACAAAAATTCAAACTTAGTCCCATCGTAGTCCATCTTATGGCCGAACCCAATAACCTATCTCTCACCAGTTTTAGCATACTGGAGGTAGAAAAACCCAGCTTTTGCCAGCGGCTTTGCCCGCGTGGATGTTGGAAATTATCCCACGGGAACTGTACATTTTTCCGGGATAAAAATTATCTTATGTGCTATTCTAGACTATAATCTATCTCAGTGCCAAATTCCATCCAGTTCCGTTTAGGCATTCTGGCGTGATTGAGTAACAAACATCCATCCATCCATCCACCTATCCAAACTTTCGCATTTATAATATTAGTAGGACACAACTAACTCATCATCAGATGATGCCGACCCCAACTTAGTTGGAAAAAGCATCTTTTCCCAACTATGTTAGAGTGAATGCCTCCACAACCAAGTTCCTGGTCAAAGTCTGGTTGTCGGACTTTCGGGCTTCTGATGACCCGTAACAACTGTATCCACGAAAAACAGCCGGGACCAACGGCTTAACGAGCTTTCCAAAGCACGGAGGGGTTTTGGTATGTAAAGATGGTAACCCATCCACGGACCAACCGCGGCAGCCGTAGCTTAACCTGATCGGTCGAGCCGTGCGGCTGTTATTACTTAGCCACAAGCCCCTCACACATCACAAGTCACAACTAAGCTAAGAAAAGATAGATGATGTTAGAGCAAATGATACTTGCATTCCACTTGATCCCAGCTGAACTACGAACACGGGTGTCGATTAGGACGACCAAACGTATAATAGTCTGTTCCTGTTAGATAATTATCAAGATTGGAAACGTGCCCAATTGATACCGGAACCAGGATTCCAATCTTTTCCTACGTAGAACAACGGATAAGATGTAATCCGTTGTTGGTTGGATTGTCATTATGTCGGTTGGTAGAATGTCAAATAAACTTTTCCATAGAGATATTGAAATGGTGAGAATTGATGGATGCGGCAAACTATGTATACGATAACCATGATAAAATATTTAAAGAAAAAATATAAATAAAAATCAATTGTCGAATGTATGGAAGCGCATCACTTTAGAACGGTTGTATCTATTTGGCTAATTCTTTTTGTTGTGTTTGTAATTTTCTAGACAAGGTTTGAATTACAGTTTTTTTTTGGAAAATTTACAGGAAAAGTCGGTGGTATTTTTTATATGAAAACAGACAACACAGAGCTAAACTTCTAGAGATAGAGACATGAAATTCATCTGGGCGACGCCAGGCATGATCAGCTAGTTTATAATAAAATAGGTATTGGACTGGATTTGTAACTGCCGTACTCCAAGACGTCAATCAAAAATATATTCATTCAAAACATTAATTGAAAAATACACAAAACTACTATAATAATATTTAGACTTTATGAGACCATGACCTCTGAGTTTATTTCGTCATTTTTTTTCTCAGGGACCAGTCAGCTAGGAAATGCCATATAATCAATCTGCCTAGCCTTTTCCCAACTATGTTGGGGTCGGCTTCCAGTCTAACCGGATGCAGCTGAATACCAGTATTTTACATGGAGCGACTGCCTATCTGAACTCCACAACCCAGTTACTGGGTAATACGATACGCCTTGGTAAGACTGGTTGTCAGACTTTCGGGCTTCTGACGACCCGTAACGACTGTCAAAGATCCTCGAATGACAGCCGGGGCCAACGGCTTAACGTGCTTTCCGAGGCACGGCGGAGTCTCGGTATGAAAAAATGGTCACCCATCCACAGACCGACCCCGGCAAGCGTAGCTTAACCTGATGGATCGATCCGTGCGGCTGTTATTACTTAGCCACGAGCTCCTCTAATAATGAACTAAATTGACGATTGAAGATCTACATAAAGAAATAAATATTGATATTGTAACCACTATACTAAAGCACTTAAATGAGAAGAAATGCCCAGGTTTCGACGGTATCCGAGTTAAAGACTTAAAATACATATATAAGGAAATTACCCCCGTTATAACGCATCTAATTAACACATGCATTGCAACGTCCTTGTACCCTGATCAACTCAAGGTTGGAATAGTAAGGCCTATCCATAAGAATGGTTCGTACTCAGATGTTAACAACTACAGACCGATAACTATATTATCATGTATTGATAAGGTAATTGAGAGGTATCTCGGACTACAAATTAACAAGTTTTTGAAATCAAATGATATTATTAATGAGAAACAGTACGGCTTTCAGAAAAACAAAAATACCTCACAACTATTATCAAAGTTCAGTAATGAGGTCAATGGGCACCTGAACAATCGTGAACACGTGCTTGTTGTCCTCATTGACTTTAGCAAAGCATTTGATTGTTTAGAATATAATACACTATTTAATAAATTAGAGCAAAATGGTATACGGGGCCCATTCTTAGAATGGTTTAAAAACTACCACAGCAACCGCTTCACGTCGGTGAAGGTCTCAGGTTCATTAAGTAGCATGATTCCAACCGATAAAGGCACGGCCCAAGGTTCTATTATTGGACCGACCGAATACTTACTGTACGTGAACGACATGTGTAACATTTTTACGGAGGGCTCCGTGTACCAGTTTGCTGACGACACATGTTTGGTAGCTGCACACAAAGACATATGGGAGGCACAGAGAGTGATGCAGAGTAATTTCGACCTCTTATGTAAGTGGGCTCACGACGCTGGCCTTGTAATTAATGCAAAAAAAACTAAACTACTGCATATACACTCGCCTTACCTGCCGGCGTCTTGTGTGCCTGTTGTCGTTGCTCATGAGCATATGTGTCTTCACCGACCAGTCACAGTGTGTAGTTGCCAGAAATTAGAGTTGGTGACTCAACATATGTATCTTGGTGTGATAATTGATAGTAATTTCCACTGGCGCCCGCACATTGATTATGTATGTAATAAGCTTAGGTCTATATTAGCAAAGTTAGCGATACTTAAGTATAAACTACCTTATAGAACACTTAGATCATTATACTTGGCTCTGGCCGACACCGTCATTGATTACGGCCTAAGTAGCTACGGGCGTACATACAAGACTTACGTCGAGGACATTTACAAATTACAGTTACGCATTTTAAAAACGATTGTACCCACAAGAATAAAACATGAGTTCCAAGATAATAACACGGGTTTATTTAAGCACTGCCAAATTGTAAATGTCTTTGACAAGGTACGGTTACGTGTGATAAGTGAGAATTACCATAATTTAAGTAATATTCGTAAATACGAAAGACTAAAGTCGTTGCGTTGTTTGACCTACTTACCCACATTTATCGAACCTAAATCTAATAATGTTTATGGAGCAAGGACGTTGGAATGCATGCTACCTGCATATATGAATGACTTACCTATAGAAATCTGCAATGAATTAAATGCGAAGAATTGTTCTAAGGTATTAAAAAGATACTTTCTAGATTGCAGTGCAATGTAGGGAATAATACTCGTATGTAGGTACCTAGTTGTTTATTACCTAAGTTAATAACTAAGTATGTATTGGCACCGAGTTGCCGTGTCTGGCCATACCGCTGTTAAACCCGCGATGGTTTGTGCGGTATGTTTTGAAGGCTTAAAAAATGCATGTACACTGATTTTTTATGAATAACAAACAATAAAAAAAAAAAAAAAAAAATATCTTTTTCACCTCACAACCTCGGAAAGATTCTGTTTATCATTCGAAATCTTTTTTTTTAATTCAAACCTTTCTATTCAAAATGTTCTATGCCGCCAGTCATGACACGCTGACATGACATGGCGCACTGATATGAATTAAGTATTAAAGTATTTTCAGTGGAAATTCATTAATACTTAATTCATATCAGTGCGCCAACCTCATTTTTAAAATAATCGCACTGGCCAGCACGACGACTGCATGAAAAAAAAAACTTTTAAAAATTTTCTTCTCTTTATTCAATTCACTTTCCATCATTTTGTTGTAATGATTTTTGATAAAATCGTAAGAAACCATAAAATACGATCAAGTCCAGCAGGGACGAAGATCTAAATTTAACACCTACAGAATTAGTGCAAACGGTACACGCGTGAAAAGAACATGAAAGGATACAATTTGTTCAATGCACGGAGACATTCTGAAGGCGTGAAAACGTTTTCGGAGATTATAAATGCTATCATACTCATTGAACTATCAAGATATAACAAGAAAATCAAGCACACTATCAAAACAAAAAATGATATAGAAAAATATTCCAAACTATTGGCGTTTTTTAAAGAAAAAGACAAGCGGTCACAAACCGAAAAAAATCTAAGGTTTTCACCACTAGTATAACATTGAGCAGTTACTCAATGAAGCGCCCGACACCTAATTTCTTGCTACAAAAGTAAGCATTTCGGTTCCGTACCTCAAAAAGAAAAAACAAACCCTTATAGGATCACTCGTGTGTCTGTCTGTCTGTCACAGCCAATTTGCTCCCACGGACGTGTATCGTAAATAAATTAATTTTGATTATAGGGGTCAAGTTTGGGGGCAAATAAGAAAATTTGAAAAAGAAAGG
Source organism: Dicycla oo (assembly GCA_948252095.1). NCBI lineage: Eukaryota > Metazoa > Arthropoda > Insecta > Lepidoptera > Noctuidae > Dicycla > Dicycla oo. The sequence continues at coordinate 8,588,132 of OX411733.1, read as the reverse complement.
TTTTGGAAACTGTACCGTGTGACATATCAAATGAAAGAACTTACTCTGAGAATCTATATATAATATATTCAAATATATTTTTTTATAATTTTAAAATAAATTGTTTTAAAGTTATTTAGGAAATTGACGACAATTGACCATTATTGACGACAATTATCTCCGAAACTACTGAGGCTAAATTTTGAAAAAAATACAGAAAATAGTTTTATACCTATAGATTACAGGAAAAGTTAAAAAGTCATAGTCATGATAAATCTTTCAATATTGTGCGTACAAACTTACATTTTCAGTTGGAATGGATGGGAGAACATGTTTTTCAACAATAATGTTAAGTGTGTTCTTGAGATAAATTCATCCCAACTAGGGAATCCTTCATTGTGCGTACTCCGACACGCACTTGGCCGGTTTTTTTTTTAATATAAGATCTTTGTTCAAAGTAGGTACTCTTATGTGAAAGTATGTACTTACTGTCATCAAAGTATGTATCTGCTGTAAAACTAATTTTCTTCCTTTGTGTTACAAGTTGTCCTCATTATTGGGATTAGTCTGGCGTGCCGGACTAACGAACTCACGTATCTTACAACGAAAAACGTTGAGAAGCATTCAGGAAAGTTGCTGTTGGTTAAATTATCAAACACGAAGACCAATATTGATAGGATCTTCGTGATTCCTGACGAATATGTTAAAATTGTAGATAAATATCAAGCCTTGTGCCCTGCTAATACACCAATCGATCGATTTTTTTTTGCAATATCGCAAAGGAAAATGTGTTAGACAGTGACAGTGTGTGAGAATGTTCCGCAAATTAGCCAAATAATTTACCTAGTAATAGTGCAAAGTGATAAACACAAGCGTAACAGTTAAAAAAAAACAATATTACCAATTGTTTTAATTTTACTTTTAATTTTTAAAATAAATAAATTCTAATTTAATATATTATTTAAGCTGTTTTTTTTTAACCTAGCATTTTCCTCGCTGTAGTGAGGTGAAAAGTTGTGTTTCGCTCGGCAGCAAAGATACTCTGCGTCTCGTATCTTATACAAGTACTCGCGCCAAAAATCAACTTTGCAGCCTTGCATAACAAATCAAATAACTATTCATTTCATCATTTTGTGAAACTGTGTGTATTTGAATGTTGGCAGTAAAAATAAGATAGAATGAGAACATTTCAATTTTATAAATGTACTCGTAGCTGGCCAATCAACGTTAATGATTACTGGTTTTTAATCACGTCTATAAGTACTCGTACGGCAGTTAGTAACCCAATAATATCTTTTAAAAAATCAATGAATCTCATTGAAAACTGTTACGAGATTAATCCACTTTATCCGAATAGCAAAAAATCTTGGTCCTCTGCCAAGCAACAGCTAATATCACAAATCTCAAGAAAACACTACATTCCTTAACTAATTTGTCCAGATTGGTCACTACACATACTTTGTATCAAGAAAATTCCGAGTTTTGCTCCTAAAGACGAATATATTCGTGATTGTATTACTTTTTTTGGCCCACGCTGCCAAATAGTAGCGTTTATAAGTTTTAGCCTTCCACGTTTTGCGATCAATGTCCCTTAAACTGACTGACATGGTGACTTTGGCTCTGGTTTTATGAACGACGTTTATTAGACTTTAAGTGATAGATGAATATGGAGGCAAAATTTAAATTCACAGGCTTATTCAGTATTAGATGAAAACATGCCAGATGAAGAACGATTGTGATATTTTGGATGATGAGCTTAATTTGAATGGATAAGTCCAGCTATTTGTAATGAATCACTTTAAAAGCGACAAACAGTAGCAGTTATAATTAACGCAGCGAATTTTTAATTTTTCTTCATACAAAGAGCTACATACACTCCGGATTAGTTTTCTCAGTCCGCTTTTGAACAAAACTCATTTCACTTATCTTTATCTTGTAGGTTCACATAAAGTAAAAAAAAATGGCAGTCAAGGGAACTGCCAACAGAAGTGAAAACTTAATGCATAGCATGTCACGGTGTCAAGGTGTCGTGGTGAAGCAATGACGCGAACCCGTGAGATTTTCCCACCAAAAATCGATCAACGCACCTAAAGAAGTTTTCACTTCAAACATTTGCCCTTTTAATTTTACGCAAATAATCTCTTTTCTACCTAGAAATGTTCATAATGTCAAGCAAGTGCTTTTGACAAACCCTACTGAAGGATTATGAGGTCATTCTCATGAGATCTCGTTTATCATATTAATCCACAGTAATCAATCTGCCTAGCCTTTTCCCAACTTTGTTGGGGTCGCCTTCCAGTCTAACCGGATGCAGTAACCCAGTTACTGGGTAATACGATACTCCTTGGTAAGACTGGTTGTCAGACTTTCAGGCTTTTGACGACCCGTAACAACTGTCAAAGATCCACGAATGACAGCCGGGACCAACGGCTTAACGCGCTTTCCGAGGCACGGAGGAGTCTCGGTATGTAAAGATGGTTACCCATCTACGGACCAACCCCGGCAAGCGTAGCTTAACCTGATGGATCGACCCGTGCGGCTGTTATTACTTAGCCACGAGCTCCTCTCCACAGTACAGTTTCGACAGGCCAGCTGGCGTGGTTGGTTAAGATACCGCCTATCATGCCGCAGGTCGTGGGTTCGATTCCCATCCAGGACAAACATTTGTGTGCATGAACATGTCTGTTTGTCCTGAGTCTGGGTGTAATTATCTATATAAGTATGTATTTACAAAAAAAAAAGTAGTATATGTAGTATATCAGTTATCTGGTTTCCATAGTACAAGCTCTGCTTAGTTTGGGATCAGATGACCGTGTGTGAAATGTCCCAGGATATTATTATTATTATTAGTACGTTGTTAAGCAAAAGGAGATGAAGCAAATATAAAACGTTTCACTTTTTGTTCATTTCTGTATTTCATTCGGCATCTTTCACTCGAAGTGAAACTCAAAATCAATCAAATTGAAAAATAATTTCATTAGTGAACCGATCTAACGATGTTTCGTCTCGGCAGTCGCATTTCAAACGATCTAAAAAACCGGTCAAGTGCGTGTCGGACCACGCACAATGAATGGTTCCGTAGTTGGGATGAATTTATCATTATTGTAGTTGAATAACATGTTCTCCCATACATTCCAACTACAAATGTCCATAGTTAAACGAAAAGGATCCAACCCACATTACACGGATTACACCTTCAGTGGGTTGGATCCTTTTCGTTTAACTATGGACAAATGCAAGTTTGTACGCACAATATTGAGAGATTTACCATGTTATTTTAAGACTATAGACCATAAAAAATACAGAAAATAATTCTATAGCTATAGATTACAGGAAAACCTATAAGAAGGTTTTCCTGTAATATAGCTATAGAATTATTTTCTATATTTTTTCAAAATTTTAAGGTCAGTAGTTTCGGAGATAAAAGGCCTCCCCTTTATCTCCGAAACTACTGACCTTAAAATATAGTCAGTTTTCGTCTATTTTCTTAAATAACTTTAAAACAGTTTATTTTAAAACTATAACAAAAAATATATTTGAGACCCTTACTGTGAGTCCCTTCATTTGATATATCGCACACTAAGTACAGTTTGTTTATAAATATATTTTTTATTTTCTTATTTGCTCCCAAAATTTACCCCCATATTCAAAATTCATTAATTTACATTACACGTCCTCGTTTGGGTCACAGAAATACATAAGTGTACCAATTTTTAACTTAATCGGTCCATTACATTCGGAGCAAATTGGCTGTGACAGACGGACAGACAGACACATGAGCGTCGATATTCCCATTTCAATTCATTATAAGGGTTCCGTCTTTTCCTTTTGAGGTACGGAAACCTTAAAATGAATTGAAATGAGAAGATCGACGCTAATTTCTGTGTAATTTTATCGGTATCATGTAAACGTGGATTGAAACAAAAAAAAAACTTTTTTCTAAAAAACTTCCGAAAAAAAAAACACTACGTACGTACAAAGTGAAAAATAACTTTAATTTCGGAAGCCGGTGTCTTTGAATCTGTATTTTAGTTTCTTTCCACCGACTTACGAAATTAAAGTTATTTTTCACTTTTTAGAAGGGTCAGTTTGTAATTAGTCTTTGTACTTTACAATAGCCTAATGTCAACAACTCATCACCATTTACAAGATATTTCTTTTCCGGATGCAGAGACGTTAATTGTTGAGGAGTTCTCCTGATAAGCACCAGAAGAACTGGAGCTTGTGGTGAAGTCACTATCAGCTCCACTTCACCATGTGCATTACGAAGAGCATAAATTGCTTAGTTACTATTATTAAAGTACCTAATTGAATCGCAACCCGTGAAATACTTATTATTTATTCAGTAGTTGCGGTGGCCATCTGTGATCTTCATCATCAGTTCCACTTCCGTAAATGGTGCTTACCGAGAGCAAACGCACGAGTTACTTTAAATTTACGTTATAGATTGTCCATAGGCACATCTATAGCGATTTGGGTATTTTTTAGAATAGAATATTTGAAGAGTACCATTGATTTCTCTAGGATGCCATCATCTGATCCTGACCTGATGACAATGGGAATAATTTTCCAAATTGGCTTAGGGCGGAGTTCACCGACTTTAAAACAACTGTTTAGATTTTTAATCAGTTCTTTTCTTAGAAAATTTGACATAAACCAACTGTTTAAATACCTAACTGGTGGTTTGAATGTTGGTGAACACAGGCCTTAGCCGCCTTCGAGTAATCGGGGAACAACATAAAAAAATAAAAGATTCCGGCGAACTGTAAACCTTCCCCTTTTTTGAAGTCAGTTAAACATTTTAACATTCACTCGATATCAACTTTAATGATAATATCTTGTTTATTTGTATACATGTACAAAGTTATTTCATCCATAGGTCTTTAATAGGATTTACAATTATACAAATAGTAAGGTACACGCACCCAGTTTGCAAGTCAGTGCGATTTGCTTTGTACATACATTACAAACAGAAACATTAATATCTTAAACCCCTATAATTATGTTCCCTTGTACAAAATTCCCTAAAGTAAATGAAGTAACATATTCTTTGAGGGTTGTCACAAGGTACTATTCTCAAGCTATTGAATTGAAATAACTTTAAAATTTTTCCGATCTCTGGGAATATTGAAAACTACGATCGTGGTCACAGCGGACTGGCGAGGAGCCATCTGCACACGCCGTCGTCGGATGATAAAAAACAAGCACCAGAGATGAAGAAAAACAACCGGCTGGACTGGGATACATATGGATTGAATTGGAAAAAATTGAAAATTCAAGAAATAGGTTAAAATGAAAGCTGAATTTTTGATAGCAATTGCAGGCGATCCCAATTAAATTAGTGATGATATGAAGACAGTGCCGCCGATTCTGTTGTGCACAAACTAAACTTAATTTAGGCTATTGCTAACTTTTTCTCTCTAATAAAACAAGAAAGAGACGGACGTAAATTAGAGCTGTCAAATTTAAATGAACTAATATTTTCATAAAAACTTAGACTACACGTAAAACATGTAGACTTAAAACATGGTGAAGCGCAAGGCTATCTCTAACTTAGTTCATAGCTATTAGCCGTCCTTTTCTCGCGCTGCCTGTTAGTAAAATATATCGATTCTCTAATTTTAGTTTAGTTATTGAACGAGAAAATCGGCACTTAGCTTTCATGTTAACTTAGTTCTCAATATAATATTTCAATATTTTCTAATAGTCCGTATGTACGCACTTTAGAAGGTCTTCTTAGATGCGAGGGCGATGGCAAAACATTTATGCGCAAGCGATAGAGTATGAGGACTTTAGTTGACACAATCAGCGCGGCATTCCGCGCGGGATTCGCATTAGTATGACCAGATCTCTAACTATTTGTGCGAAAATTTGTGTTAAAACCATCATTATACTAGGTCACACATAAATAAGTAAATACTGCAAGTACAATACATTTTGTTTTTTTTTTTTCGAGCTCCCAGGAATACATGGACTGCATTTATTTTTATTTAAAATAATGCATATAGCGGGGCAGGTATGTAAAACAGGACTTGTTTTGTTTTGAACTGCACTCTGTGCTCCAATTTACGCATACCATTCTTTGTTTGCTAGGCAAATTGCTGAGCGTGACGCTTTTATAGCAATAACGTGTTATGGCGTTATTAACAATAGCGCTGTCGTTATTAATGGTCTACGAATAAATGTAGTTACTTTATGGATGTGGAGTGAAATTATCTGTGAGGCTTTTTTATGTCTGGCAATTTTGGGATGGCACCATTATTAATTGGGCTTGGATTTTTCACTGGACTGGGATCAATCTACGACTGCCGCTTTCCCCTTACACTTAAGGGAAGATTTATAAAACAATGGTTAGACCTGCTGTCTTGTATGGATCAGAATGTTGGGCCTCAAAAAAATAAATGAAAGGCAATTGCATGCAGCTGAAATGAGAATGCTAAGAGGGATGTGTGGTGTTACGCAAATGGATAGAATAAGAAATGAGTACGAGTATGTAAGAGAAAGTCTGAAAGTGACACCGGTGACTGAAAAGTTGTGTGGAAATCGGTTGTCACGGTATGTGCATGTGATGCGGAGGAATAAGGAAAACGTCGTCAGGAAAGTTTTGAGTATGAATGTGGATACGAGAAGGGGAAGACCAAAGAAACGATGGATGGACTGTGTGAAAGATGATATGACTAGAAAGGGAGTGACTACCGAGATGACGACTAATAAAGTATGGAAGAATAAGACAGGTTACGCCAACCCCAAATAAATTGGGACAAGGGCAGGAGAATGATAATGGATGTTTTACTGGACAAGAATATAAAGATCTAGATAATTGGATACGTGTTAATGACAATAAGCTCACACCTATTACATGGGGCTTAAACAAATGTAACTATCTAAATATGAGTGTACCGTACAAAATGTTCACCTCTGTTTAACCCTTCAGAGATTACAGGCGTGATGAAATATTATGCTATATTAAGAATTTAAAGTTAGGTAAACATCTATGGAATTTTATTGATATAAAACGGAATAAGGCGGACAGATTATTAAGTAAGAATTATTATTATTAAGAAAATAAATAGACTTCCTTAATTTGTATTTAAGGTCAAAGGCCCCCAAGCACAAATTAATTCATACCAAGGTAAATAAATTTCTCTTAACACAATCGTTGCATACAATTTGGTCTCGCTTTGTTGTGGACTTATTAGTTTGAATGGTTGAATTGCATGAACAGGGATAATGAGGAAATTTCATTTTCCAGCGTTTTGCTTAACTAAAATGCCTATGACATCTTTTTATTTCAGCAAAAAAAAAAATGTATATTTTATTTCGAACATATAAATAATTATATCATCCTCATAGGCTTTAAATTAAAATCGTCCTTCGCTTAATTCACCAGGACGGCAAGCGTGAAGTTTATTTTATACATTAAAAACTCGAACATTTTACGTAATGTCCCTCCTCTTATTTCGACAGGGGAACTGCAAAAATAAAATGCAGGGGCAAAAATTAATGACGCCTGAAGCGACACCAATCAGCTTAACGATCGTCACGACAGCGACGACGGTCCCGCAATTATCGTGCGACTGTCGTTTGCGACCATGTGCCTGGTTTGGCACGTGGCTCAAAATCGAAAATGAGACCGGTTTGCTTTGATTCCGGAAGTTTGGAAGGACCGACGTTTTAGAAGGACCAATTTTCCCGGTATTTTAGAGCGAATGGAAGGGTTCGGTTGCGGAAACAAAATGGCAAACTTGACATTCCGTTTCGATTTATGTTTCCGGAGTTTTTTGCCGAGGGAACAGAAGACTCAGACTTTGGTGTGTTGAGTTTCAAATCTCTTCTGTCTTCTAAATTATTTCATATGAACTTTTTCAGCTTTATTAAGAAGATTTTAAAGCATCATGAATATCTTTTGAAACATCAGCACTAACGAATGTGGTCGTTAAGCAGAAGTTTAAGTAAGAAGTAAACTTCTTTGAAACTTCTGGATTAACTAAGTCATTCGATTGCAAATGATCAAAGGACCAGATTCATTAAGCGAAGCAATCCACTGTCGCTAAGATAAAAAGGTACTTTCTGTATAATAAAATTAAATGGGTACCAAAGGTAGCGGCTAGGAAACAGATTAGATCTTTTTTTCGTAAAAAACTTATTAAAACTGTGCGTGCGAACGGGTGCCAATTTATAAGAATTAGTGTGCGATAATCATAATTTAGTACACGTCGTTGAAGTAAAAGGCTTCTAAGGTATAACCTACATTCTTTTTATTACGGCTAAGTATAACAAAAAACGTTAAGATGGTGTAATCACATAGTAAAAAATTATAAACTTTATTTTATACAAGATGAAATTGTATTAATTTTGCAAATTGTTTCGTGTTTATGTTGTTTAGTTGGTATTTTGATTTTGTTTTCACGTCATTTTGATTAATTAATGTTATTCATGCACGTGTAAGAAATGTTATTTTTATCGTATTTTACGCGGAACCTAGCAACAAGATTGAACTGCACTGAAAAGAAAAAGTAGAATGCAAATTGGCACATTGAATTAGGTATGGATAAATTTTATTTCAATGGTTGGTACCAAATTCTTTTATTTTTGGAATGCTTAATAAAACATTATCTAACCGTATGAGTTCTAAATGAAAAGTCACTTTTGTATATACTGAGAAAAGTATCAATCATAATGATTAAAATAAACATACGTACGAGATTCGATAATTTCATAACATAATATAACGTGTTGTTTTCTCGAAGAGTACACTCACATTTCGCCAGTTATGTTTTTTAAGTCCCATGTAATAGGGTGAGAGCCTATTGCAGATAAAGATCATAATGATGACGATGACAAATTCCAGACAGAAATACCCAATAAAACTGCCCAACCGGGAATCAAATCCAGGACCTCATTCTCAGCAGGTAGCGCTTGCTATCACTTTCGAATTTTCATAGGTACCCGTATTTAATATCTTCTTTTACGTGAAAATTCGGTTGTGAGGATCCGCTGGATATGAAAAGCACAGGTCCGGTCGATGTGGCGACACTTGAGGGAGGCCTATGTCCGGCAATAGAAGTCTTTTGGTTGAAATGATGATCAAGATAACGAAGTGATAATTCACAAATATTTTTATTACATTCACTGAACTAATGAATGTACCTACCTAGTTGTTTATTAACTAATTAATAACAAAGTACGTAGTGGCACCGAGTTGCCGTGTCTGGCCATACCGCTGTTAAACCCGAAATGTATGTTAACTGTTTTTTAAATCATAAATAAAAATTAAAATTATTAATGACTACATTGAGGTCAGATTTCAGACACGACTTCATTTACCTACTCACAGTATGAAGACCCACGAGGCGCTTGCATAAATAAAATTCATATAAACCGACTCCATAAAAAAAAATACCTTGTCAAGATTACCTTCCATTCCAAAAGTATTAAGACAATTTGATGAACATTTAATATTTATTTTTAAGACCTGAGCACGCCTTCGTCTGGGCTCATAGCCGTTACAAAATACCCAACGATTTTATTCAGTGCCCTGAATTTCTCGACATAACCTACTAGACTTGACCTAGACGTTATTACCACATAAAACAGTAATGCCGCCACATTTACTGGTTGAAGTTTTGCCCTCTTCTATACCTATATAAACTATAAATTAAAGTCGCTTTTTGTGTCTGTCTGTATGACCGCGTTTTCTTCAAAACTATGCAACGGATTTTGATGTGATTTTCACAAACATTTACACTTTTGGAGAAATGATTCCGAAAGTACACACATCAAAAAAGTCTAAGCAACACGCATCATTTACAGAAACTGCGTGTTTTATTAGTTGATATTTTATTTTTTCTTAACAAAGTAGATTGGTATACAATCTTTTTGTTCTCGGAAACATTATACTGGCTGATTTTAAAAATAGAAACTTTACGATTGTGTTTTGTTTTTATTAAAATAAAAGCTAATTATTTTATCCCGATTTCATGTGTTTTCGTTGTTTGATTAATTTGGTATTTATCTCACTTTTAATATTTTGAAATATACAGTTTTTAAAAAAATTTAGTGGTGAGTCATTTTTTATGTCATGGAGCGACGCTATTTGACTGCTACAAGCGGGAAGAAATCAGTCCCAGGTATCTCGGCATTTTGGTGTCAATAGAAGCGTGATTTGTCGTCTTTGGTAGCGTTACAAGGAATCCTGCTGAGCAGCACCCAGGACGTGGAAGCAGTACAACTGCTCGACAGGACCGATACATACAACTGACCGCAAGACGTCAGCCGATGCTAACCACCCGAGAGACATGTTTAAAGCTACATTTCTGAAGCGGTGTTGTTTTTAGCCACCAAACCGTGAGAAATAGGCTGCATGAATACGGCCTACGAGTACGACACCCAATTAGGTGCCCACCTATACGCCATGGGAATCGCTCCCGTCGAAACGAATGATGTAGAGAACACTTGATATGGACATAGCAATGGGATGAAATTTTATTTTGCGATGAGTCTTGGTTTGGGTTTAGGCCTGATACGATGATACGAGAAGGGTAAGAGTGTATCGTCGTCCCGGAAATGCTGGACGGCTGAGATGCGTCCAGGAAGTGCATCCTTACAGTGGCTCCACAGTGATGGTATGAGCGCGTATTATGAAGAACAGACGAACTGAGCTCGTTTTTGTAGATGGCAATATGAACGCTGAAAGTTACGATGAAGAAGTCCTCGGGCGTTATGTTCACCCATTTGCACAAAGTCTTGGCTCAGATTTCACGCTGATGCATGACAATGCGCGTTTGCACACAGCTCAGAGAACCAGAGAGTACTTGGCAATGGAAACATCCGGGTATTGCCGTGGCCTGTACTATCGCCAGACCTCAATCCCATCGAGCACGCATGGGACATGCTTCAGAGACGTGCTCTAGAGAACCTGGATGGAGTGTCCGACAACCCAACAACTGTTAGACTTGTTAAAATTCCATTAGGAGCGATTGCCGCAGGATCAGATAAACAATCTTATAAATTAAATAAAAAACCGTTGCTAACAAGTTTTAAACAACTGAGGCGGTCACACTTTGTGTTTGATTACCAAATAATTAAAAAAAAATGTCATTATTTAATTTTGTAAAACATTAAATTTTTAATTTCATTTCAACTTTGTTTTATACTATAATATGTACGAGTATGTTACGGTACACTTATTGTTAATTATTGTGATTAAATGAACAATTGAATGAATAATTTTATTGCTTTAGTCACTAATGCATCATAAAATGCTTAGTTATTATTTATAAAAGAAATATAAATAAATATATTACAATAGTAAAAATCGTTCAAAAGTTCAAAACCGTGCATGTTGCTTAAACTTTTTTGATGTGTGTATTTGAGTATTTACATAATTATCAATTATAAACTTAAATGTTATGTCAAGTCGTAAAAACCTTGCGAAGCATGGGCGGGTCGCTAGTCTTTGTATAAAGAATGAATATGTATCATATGAATATGTATCATAACATCATCTGTTTAGCCTTTTCCCAACTATGTTGGGGTCGGCTTCCAGTCTTACCTGATGCAGCTGAATACCAGTATTTGACATGGAGCGACTGCCTATCTGACTTCCACAACCTAGTTACTGGGTAATACGCTACCCCTTGGTATGACTGGTTGTCAGGCTTTCAGGCTCCTGACTACCCGCAAAAACAGTGCGAAGCAGCGGCGGGTCGCTAGTCCTTGTATAAACAATGAGTTACGTATTTAGAAGTCTAGGTAGTGTATCTAGGCTCGTGGCTTATTATTTATACAGAGTAATGTGCCTGTTTTGGAGTACGCCAGTTTCTGTCTGCTACAAATAAATTATATCAAGTAGGTAGATCGTCATCCGCAAAATCCGCGTAATCACACTTGCATTGTACTTTGGTCATAAATGATTCGTGCCTGATTTAGATAGTCTTTTACAAATCCTTTCAAAATATTTTTTTTTTCGCATAGACTTCTTAAGTCACAATGGGATCTCTAAAAAAAATTAACATGCACAAGCACATCACAAAGATTCAGACCTAGAACAATAATTGTTTCGTACAGGACCCCAATTATGTAACACACTTTCAATTATTAAAAAGATTTTGAAGGAAATTGTGTATCCATTTATTCATATGTTTGTAAAATTCATCTGCTTGACAATGTGAATGATGCAATGAATGTTGTTGAATTGTCAAATGTACGGCATTGCCATTGTGTTTTATGCAATTACATGGCTGTTTAATCTTATTTCCGAAGCTGAGAAGCCAATCGCTAAGCCACTACGTCATGCGTCATCAAAGATTGATGACCATATTACTATTTACTCACATATTTAAGTCTCCGAAACTTTTCTAAAACTTGCCGAAAATAAAAAGATTCCGACTAGTTACTTTTTTGAAGTCGATCAAAAAAAGAGTTTACCAAAATATGCATGTATACTGTACAGTAGCATTACAAATATATGTATGAGGGAAAATCCTCTAATAATCTAGATGAATTTATATGGAACGAAGCCAATATTAAACCCAATAATAAACTAGTAAATAGCCCTTACTACAGCAACACAATAATATCTGTAACATAATTGATTATTAGCTTTTTTTGATGGCAAAGATTGATCTTTGCCATCAAAAAAAGCTATTCCCCTTTATCATAAATTATTAGCAGAAAATTCCTTGCGCGTATATTTAACGGTGCTTTCGGCTAATATGAATAGAAAATAGTTTTTATAGCGATATTTATAAAATAATTTAGTGTAGCTAGTCACGTTATATTGTTTGATAGTGTAAAAATGTTGTGTTCAATTCATAAATAATTGAAACGTCCATAATAATTACAAGTCGAAATGAAAGAGGCCAGTCAAAACGATGTCATTGAAATATTATATAGCGTAGAATATAGACAACGCCGAAGTTTGAATAGAAATTGAAAGCGATGGGAGTATAATAATATAGCCTGTTTATGACAGACATATTACTAAAACGGCTAACCCAGTTGAACAAGCAAGAAAAGAAAATTTAAACGTCAGTAAATTAGACATCCAATGCAAATAACTTCAATGTAAAATTATAAACCTCGATAAACTAGTAACTATTAACAGTAACATCAAAGACGAAAATAATGTTGGTCTATCACTTTTTAGAATAACGAAACCATCTATTACGAATCCGACGGCAAGTAGTCAATCACAAAACGATCTAGTAGGTAATGACAATAACTCAGATAACCTGTAATTCGGTAACAGTCCGACATAAGAGTTACAATATTAGTTTCATCTAGGAAACTTCTAAAAAAATATAACTAATAGGTATACAAAAAAAAAGAAGAACACCAGAGATACGATGGACGGACTGTGTGAAAGATGGTATAGCTACAAAGGGAGTGATCACCGAGTTGACGACTAATAGAGAAGTATGGAAAAAAAAAAACATGTTGCGCCGACCCTAAATAAAGTGGGACATGATGATGATGATACAAAAAAATACACCTCTCCTTTCTTTGAAATTTTCTTTTGTCCGAGATTAGTGCCGACGAAATTAGAGTCGGTATTCTATCTGACTTTCAAGTCAAGTCTAATATTTATAAACATAATTGAAGCCTTTATGCCGCCATATTAAATATCAAAGTTAGATTCTAAATTGGGGATGAAACGAAATTACGGGCTAAACATATTCGTATTAAACATGATCAAAATTATCTGGTTCGGTAGATCTCAAGTGACGTTTGAGAGACCTATTACTGAATGTGAATTAAAATTAATGATAATGGTACGAGTTGTAATGCTGATAATAAAATTTTGACTTTAATAACACAGTACCTAAAATATATACACGCTATAACTTTTAGCACCATTCCTCAATACCATGAATTGCGTCAACCACGAAATAAATCCAAAAATTCGGTATAAATATATGCAAGTACCTAGATAATGTAATGTATGTAGTATGCTTAGATAGTTTGGCCATTTTGAGAGGATGAATGAAAGGCGACTAACAAAAGGTATTTACAAGGCAGATGTGAGTAGAAACGTTGGGAGGGGACGCCCTAGGAGGACATATAGTGACCTTATTGGTGATGTTCTTCAGAAAGGTCAGGTGCGTAGCCGAGCGTGTATGACCAGATATATGAACATAAACGAGGCAAAAGGATGTAAGGATCGTAGCAGGTGGCGTTCTGTAGTTTCTGCCCCATGAGAATAAGGCGTGAGTTTATGTACGAGTATGTATATACTTAATATACAAATACCATTGACTAATCTTTTAATGTGCTATCATCAAACAAATAAATGATTATGATTATGACTAAGAATTCGTCCATTCTCGTTTTAAAATTCACGAAATGCTCTCTTAGACGTGAATTTAGCAATAAAAGATAGAAACAAGAACAACAGATAGAAACACATCTCCAAATAGAATCCATTTATCTCTTTCCATTTAACGGCAAATCTAAAAAAGCAGGTAATGTGTTTTACGTGCCGTGCCAAAGTTAATTAGTTCCAGTCTGGGGCCGAAAGTCCTAAGCCAATTACTACAGATAAAGTATCTGGATGAATCTGACCATCTTGATACCGCCGCTGTGAGATTGGATAAAAGGCAAACTGTAGGGAGAGAAGAAAAATCGTGGCTGGGGAAAATTATTTATGTGATTTCAAACCGAAGTGATGATAATTTCAGAGGGGCAATTCTCGTATTTTCATACATAAAATATCACGCCTGTATTTCCCTAAGGTTTAGGCAGAAGTTTACCAGTAGTATATCCACATTTCGCCAGTTATGTTATTAGTCCCATGTAATAGGGAGCGAGCCTATTCAGCTGCCCTATTTCAAAACCTATTAAGGGACACTTTTTACAAAAATCGTTTTGTTGAATAATCTTTTAACCTAGTAAGTCCCTACCAAAAACAAAAACACAGTGTTAAAAACTCACAAATAAACAGATATATTTAAGCATCGAAACCTTAGTGCCCCATTCACTGTCCCGTGATCACTTTACGTTTTTGTGCTCTCCTGTAAAATTTCGTTTTAAGTTCTTACTAGGTTTTTAATGTTTTCGACATTGTTTGTCACTGAGATGAGATTGCGATTATATTTTTAACGTTTTTAAATGCGGAAATCGGCCTTCAGGTATAAGCAGAAAATATAAGCTGCATAAACCCTAATTAATCCGATGCAGCCTGTCCCTTGCTGTCCTCCCCCAGCGACGCCGTAAGCCGATGTCCGTACCCCACAGCCTTTAGCGTGTAGTCGCTTAGTTTTTAAGTTTTATGCCCTGGCTAGTGACCTTAATTTATTGAGGCACCCACAACTTAGGTTGACCTGCGAGATGCCATTTCACAAAAACAAAAATGCATCTACTCTAAAACATGACGATAAAGATAGGAGGATCATTTTGGTGAATAACCAATTAACATACGTTAAAGTCCCAAGTTTTCCGCTAATTTGAGTAATTCAAATCAAGTCAAAGGTAATGATTAAAGTAATGATAGCACTGTATGTAATATTTAGTTTCAAAGTTACACATGTTAAGTCCGTTCAAATCAAGTCCTTGATAAATCACATTAGGTAATATTGAAGCTCCTACGTTTCATAAATAAAATAAGTAATTTGAGTGATTCAAATGATACGATGAACAGTAATGATAATTTCAGGAATGCATTTAACTAAAGTCCCAATAATGTCAAGATCCATCAAAATAATACAATTCACTTGATGAAAATCCAATCAGAATTTATTTTGTTAACTTGACGGAAACATCGTTCACTGTTCGTTCGGTAAAATGAAGATACTCAATGGATAAGCAATTAATTTTAAAGTAACCTTAATTACCGTAACTTGAGCTAATATAGGATGAAAAGATAAAGCTTTTGCAGCTTCCGTGAGCAAGTAATCTTCAAGTAGAAAATTATTCATTAATTTCTATAAAGCCTTTGTATCAAACAAACCCAGAAGTTTATTTATTTCAGCTTTCTCAAATAATTTTTAATAGTACAAGAAAATATTTGGATAAGTGGGTCGTATTTCGTCTTGCAAAATATCGTTTAATAATTTTGAATTCTCGAGACACCATAGAAAATGTACGCTTGCTACTAATAAAACTATTTAAACACTTTATATAGTAAATAAAAAAGAACCAATTAAACTGATCAACATGATAGTATGTTATAGAAAGACGTAAAATACTTTCATATGCGTAAAAGTGGGGTTTAAAAAATATGTGAAAAATTATTGAGACTTTTTTCTCCGACGGCGACGACGGTTCTAGCAAATATGTTGGTCACAATAGAGCAAATTTGCATTAATGTTTAAATAAGTTTGATTTTCGGACAATATATTAAAATTCTAAAATTATTAATACGTATTAAAAAATATTTACCTCTTAAAAATCCACTATAAAAATATTTTTTTCACTTAACTCACTATCCTCTGTCACTTCAATTCGATTTACACTGAATAATTAAAAATAAAGTTCCTAATTTAATCAGTTTCACGCTTCACGTTCCATTAAAACATTTCCTTATACCATCACATCTGTTCCGAACGAAATGAATCGCGTTGGATTCGATCTAAAAATTTTATCGCGATCTCCCACAATTCGGGATAACAGCCATTAGCAACCGCCCGCAACGAGGTACGAAAACGCACTGGGGTGTCTTTACGTGCGAGCGTGCGAGAGAGACAGCGATACTAAAGCAAGAGGGGTAGCCAGTGAAATCTATATGGAGCTTATAAACTGGCCACGAAAATACTACGGAAGTCTCAAGCCATTCAGTGTGGACGTCAATAGGGTCTTAAGAATATTTGGCCAACGTCAAGAGTTAATGGATTCTAACATTATGTAATGCCTTGCCGTGACTCGCGAGTTCTACTAATGGAGGTTTTATTAACTTTTAAGCGTCAACTGCATTCGAAATGCAAAAAACAAATAGTTTTTTATTCTAAATTCAATTCGTTGAATTGTAGGAGCTTAAAACTCTGAAAAAAAAATCTGTTTGGTTGTTCAAAGCCCAAATCGTTGAGCCGATCGGATGAAATTTCATATTGGAGGATATTTTGCAGAAATCTCGAATGGCATTTTTTATTTTCCTTAAATAAAGCTTTGTGACATTTTACTTTAATCAATTTGTATCTGGCTTGAGGAAAATACTTTGTATCCTTTAATATCTTTGACCAACGTTTTCTGTTAAAGCTCTGCACTTAAAGATTCGCGCAGCACTTTCTTTCTTTGATCACAGTAACAGGCATATAGGAAAGTGCGCTCGACAGAACACATTGCTGTTAGCTTCTGACGTGTGTATTTGGCTTAACCATGCCTACATAGGTGTTGGCTGCTTTGACAGGAAAAGCTTTACAGCCTTACTAATAAAGATTTACAAACGAGTTATAACGGAGTTATAACACTTATGGCCCTTTTAAAAAAGCGTTATAACTCGTGTGTAAATCTGTATTAGTAAGCCTGTTATGGTTTATCGAAAGTCGTGAAACTTGCTTCTCCTGCATTAGATAATACTTGTGTACATTTTTGAAGTGAAAACTTCTTTAGGCGCGTTGAGCGTTTTGGGTAGGAGGAAATCTTACGGGTTCGCGTCACCGCATCACCGTGACACTGCGACACCGCGCTTAAGTTTTCAATACTGTCGGCAGTCTGACTGAGACTGCCTATTTTTTTTTTTTTGTTTGACACATCTGCAGCTGAAGCAATTCTTCAGAGAACACCGTATTTTCACCGTACTCAAAATAATGATTTTTTTTTAGTAATAATGATGATGGAAAGTCAATGTATAGGACTGACAGAAGGGGGTGATCTGAACATAAGCTACCAAAAAAGCCTATGTCAATTCTGTAAGTTGAAAGTAGTTGTAGAAATACGAAATGCCTTGAAAGCGATTGCCACTTGTGTAGGCCCTCTTAAAGTAAAATAACATCAAAACATGACATAACATCACGCCTGTAATCCCCAAAGGGTTAGACAGAGGTGTAGGTACTTACTATAGTACCTTCACCCACATTTCGCCAGTTATGTTTTTAAGTCTCATGTAATAGCGAGCCTATTGCCATCAATCAACCGGGCACAAATCCAGACTTCGGGCTGCTACTAAGAAATTCCTGATCAAAAAACCCAATAACACTTTGACCAACCTGGTTGTCGAACCCAGGACCGCATTATGAGCACTAGACAAGCCCTTGCGACCACTAGGCAAATGAAGCAGTCAATACAAAATAATTAACAGTTATATCCATTTGTAAATCTAAGGGGCCTGGTCGATCAATCAGGTTAAGCTACGTTTGCCGCGGTTGGTCCGTAGATGGGTGACCACCTATATATACCAAGACCCCTCCGTGCCTTCGAAAGCACGTTAAGCCGTTGATCCCGGCGGTCTTATTCGTGGATCTTTGACAGGCGTTACAGGTCGTCAGAAGCCCGAAAGTCTGACAACCAGAGGGGTATTGTATAATACCCAGTAACTAGGGGAATAAGATAGGCAGTCGCTCCATGTAAAATTCTGATATTCAGCTGCATCCGGTTTGACTGGAAGCCGACCGCAACATAGTTGGGGAAAGGCTACGCAGATGATCATGATAATCCATTTGTAAATCAATGAAAAGTCTAGTTTTTGCAAGCATGGCATAGCGGTCATTGGCCTTTCCCTAATATCTCTCCGGCGGAACCAAAACAATAAACTATAATACGGTTTTTCGTTACTGGAACACGTTGAAGATTACGGTAGATATTGATTTAGGACGATAACAGAATTTGTTTTAGTTTTTTAAATAAAAAATGCTAGAAAATGAAGGCGGGTGAATGACCGTTATTGCCATGCTATAACGAGTCAGCTATAATTACCTAGTTAGCTATAGTTATATAGTTACCTATTTGTTTATTCAATATTATTGCAATCTTTAGACCTTATTGTTTTGGCTTTCCTGACAATGTTTAGTCAACTAATGCCTTTCTTCCGTCATTTAATTCTAATGGATGGTGTTTATTCTGTTGGGAGATGAAGAGGGTGGGTTCGACACGAAAATCTGCCTAGCCCCTTAACTATCTTACGTACACATGCTGTACGTAATAAAAATCTTTATAAATTTATAATAAACCAATATGCAATGGCGACCGCGGACTTACAATAGTTGTGAACGTATGGGGTTCGGTTTACATTCGAGCACATGAGTCTATGGAGTTATTCGGACAGTTCAGGTGTTAATGGAAGTCAAAGTTTTATTTTGTCCTATTTGTTTTGAGAATTAATATATTTATGGTATCGGTACCTAAATTCAAAATACTCAATCTCCCTAGCCTTTTCCCAACTATGTTGGGGTCGGCTTCCAGTCTAACCGGAAGCAGCTGAATACCAGTATTTTACATGGAGCGACTGCCTATCTGACCTCCACAACCCAATTATTGGGTAATACGATACCCCTTGGTAAGACTGGTTGTCAGACTTTCGGGCTTCTGACGACCCGTAACGACTGCCAAAGATCAACGGCTTAACGTGCTTTCCGAGGCACGGAGGAGTCTCGGTATGTACAGATGGTCACCAATCCCAATCCAAACCAATCAGATGGAACCAACCCCGGCAAGCGTAGCGTAACCTGATGGATCGACCCTTGCGGCTGTTATTATTTAGCCACGAGCTCCTCATCAGTACCTAAATTCTATAAATTAAATGAATAAAATCTTCGTAAAAGTGATGTTTATGGTTATGTACTAGCCGCCCTCCTCGCTTCGCCTTATGGAGATCGGAATTATCCCATACGAACGTACTACGGAGATAAAAAGTATCTTATGTCCTAACCCAGGTCATGGTCTACCCGTATGCTCGTTCAGCCATTAAGGTGTAAAAGGGTATCAGACAGATACGTAGACAGAGTTAATTTCGCATTTATAATATTTGTTTGGGTTGATAATTTGAAACAATAAAAATGAAAGGAATTATCTGTGGCACTTGGTTTAGGTAAGGTACAAATCATCTATCAATCTGCCTAGCCTTTTTCCAACTATGTTGGGGTCGGCTTCCAGTCTAACCAGATGCAGCTGGATACCAGTATTTTACATGGAGCGACTATATCCTTTAGTAATACGATACCCTTTAGTAAGACTGGTTGTCAGACTTTTAGACTTCTGACGACCCGTAACGACTGTCAAATATCCGGAATGACAGCCGGGACCAACGGCTTAACGTGCTTTCGGAGGCACGGAGGAGTCGCGGTATGTAAAGATGGTCACCCATCCACAGACCCACCCCGGCAACCGTAGTTTAACCTGATGGATCGACCCGTGCGGCTTTTGTTACTTAGTCACTTAATAAGTACACGAATTTGATCTTGCTCATGACGTTGTATCGAATATTCCTACTAATCCTAATCCCGGTTTCTGACGTCTACACAGACAAGTCGCTAGTGGCTTCATAAAAATGAAAAGAATGATCGGTCCTCCTAAGTGTAAAGTAAGATACAAGTGCCTATATAGTAAGTAGATGAAATTAACAAGAAATCGATCTTGGGCATGACGTGGTATCGAATAATGAAAACTTATAACCCAATCTGCCTAGCCTTTTTCCAACTATGTTGGGGTCGGCTTCCAGTCTCACCGGATGCAGCTGAATACCAGTATTTTACATGGAGCTACTGCCAATCTGACCTCCACAACCCAGTTATTGGCTAATACGATACCCCTTGGTAAGACTGATTGTCAGACTTGCGGGCTTCTAACGATCCGTAACGACTGTCAAAGATCCACGAATGACAGCCGGGACCAACGGCTTAACGTGCTTTCCGAGGCACGGAGGAGTCTCGGTACCTATGTAAAGATGGTCACCCATCTACGGACCAACCCCGGCAAACGTAGCTTAACCTGATGGATCGACCCGTACGGCTGTTATTACTTAGCCACAAGCTCCTCTAACCCAATCATAGACCAAACCATGAAAAATCCTAAAGTCACAAAAAACCTTTTTAAATGACTGTATTACAGAAAACATAAACATATTTTATCTCCGACTCTGGAAAGAGCATGGTTCATTAGACCCTTTAGGAGAATCTCCAACAAAAGGATCCTTCACGAATTTTTTCCCGGCCGCACTCCGGAACTCAAAAAAGCTCGCGTACCTACAATTATGAAGGAGGGTATTTCTTGATACAATTACATTTTTTATTGTATGGCGAAAGAAGAATGTTTTTATGTCTTGTTCTGTCCTATAGCTTGGAAAAATTTTACTTGGAATTTTGGGTACGAGGCTTTTAGTCGTTTTGTTTTTTTTTATTATTTGAGATGGGTTTGCTCTTGACTCTAGTTTAGGTCGGAGGCGCGACAGAGACAGAGTCGACGATGGAGTGAGCTTACCCAGAACAAGTCTGTTCACTCTCACTTTGAAGAGATTCGGGTTGTATGCGTTCGGGAACACAGACGCAGGTAGTGAGTTCCAATCTTTTGCTGTGCGCATTATAAATGACATTTGAAAACGTTTAGTGCCAATTGGTGGAATGGCAACGAGGAAGGGATGGTAACTTGCAGAGCGTCTAGATGTTTTTTTTTTTTTATTTAGTTACTGGGGTGCGTTAGGGTCTTAGCACTCCTCCGCTGCGAAACCGTGTGGTGCATTATAAATAAGCCTTTATGAGTGACAATACTTTTTTAGAGGTTCAAGTCGAGTGCACCTCCCTTGCAGGGCTATTATATTTACCACGATTTGAACTATTAAAAACATACAATTAACAACATACATTCTCCAACAGTTTGCGTCGAGACGAGAAAAGAAAACCTAAAGTCCGGTCGCTGAGCAGGAAGAAATTCGTGCATTAACCTGTTATTACTCTCTATCTTGCTCCCGCGTAAATATTTATTTACTTTATTTTATTATTTATGTACACACAGTAAAATATATAATTATAGGTATAATATTAGAAGTACAAAGGTACTGCATATTTCTTAAGAAAATTCTTCCAGCAGACTTGCGAATGGAGAAATGAAACAGAAATATAGACAATAAATAATGTGTGAGGACAAGAAGAGAAAAATATGAATATGGGAAATATGTTGCCGTCGCGCTTGTATCATTGTAACTGAGCGAGCGCGACCGTGTATTCCCGTTCGTCCAACTGCCGTCGCCGTCGTCCCACTTGTGGGAAGAACGGGAATTTAATAAGTGTAATTTTTTTAATTCTCGTTTGTCTCACTAAGTAATTTGAGTCTGGTTGTTCAATAGCATAAAAAACACTTATTTATTCTAACTAATATTATAATAATTAATGTGAAAGTTTGTATCTTTGTTTATTTATTACTCAATCACGCAAAAACGGCATATCGGATACGGATGAAAATTGGCACACAGATAGTTTATAACCTGGATTAACATAATATAATACTTTTTATCCCGGTAGTACGTTGCATGCATAAAAGTAGGATTATTCCGAACTAATCACAGTAGAAACACTTATTTTACCATTGAACAACCAGACTCAAATTATTCAGACAAACAGGAATAAATTTAATATTATTAAATTCCTGTTGGTCCCACCAGTGGGACGACGGCAGTGGGGAACGAACGGGAACATTTGAGCGCGACGGAAATATATTTACGCGGGAGCAACAGATGTAGGTATCTAATAATAGGTTAATGTACGAATTTCTTCGTGCTTGGCGACCGGACTTTATTAGTTTTCATACATAATTTTTTTCCTCCTCTTTTATTTCTATCGTACACAATATCGTATAAATATCGTACCGAATATCGTATTATCCATCGCTTCCATGCAATTTTTCCATCAGACGATATCGCCGTCAAGAGCAGCACCCTAATTACGTAACACGCTATCAATAACATAAATAACGCAATGAATGTTGTTGAACTGTCAAAATGAAACTGATTCCGATTTATGAAGTGATACGCAATTGCCCCGCAGGCCTATTTCGCATTAAAATACAATTCTATGCTCTCTGAACGGCTGACCTTAACTTGTCAGTTATGCCTAAATATAGAAAATAAAATTAGGTTGGGGAAAAAGTCTTTTCGCATTATAGTATGTATGAACTTGTAATAAAATCTATTTGTATCTGGCTGGTTTTGGTATCATTGAAAGTTTAAATTTTAAAGAACATAATTCCAAATTCAAATTAGGAAAATGTGTGATTTTCATTTGTTTTTCGTACCGTCAAGATGAGTGAATCTAATGAAGAAATTCGATACATTTTAAAATTTTACTACAAAAAAGGTAAAAATGCAACGCAAGCAGCGAAAATAATTTACGATGTTTATGGACCTAGTGTAGTGTCTGTGAGAGTAGCACAAATTTGGTTTAAGCGTTTTCAATCCGGAAATTTTGATGTCAAAGATGCACGTCGCTCTGGTCGCCCTATTACGGATAAAATGGATGCCATTTTTGAAAAAGTGGAGCAAGATCGGCATATCAGTAGTTACGACGTAGCTGAAGAACTGGAAATTGACCACAAAACAGTTTTGGCGCATTTGAAAAAAACTGGGTACACAAAAAAGCTCGACATTTGGGTACCTCACGAGCTCACTGAAAGAAACCTAATGAACCGTGTACTCATTTGTGATTCTTTATTACGACGTAATGAAACCGAACCATTTTTGAAGAAGCTGATAACTGGTGATGAAAAGTGGATCACGTATGACAAGAACGTGCGAAAAAGGTCGTGGTCAAAGGCCGGTCAGGTTTCACAGACTGTGGCGAAACCCGGGTTAACTCGCAACAAGGTGATGCTGTGTGTGTGGTGGGATTGGAAGGGCATTATTCATTATGAGCTGTTACCACCAGGCAGGACCATTGATTCTGAACTCTACTTCGAAAAACTGATGAGATTAAAGCAAGAAGTTGAGAGAAAGCGGCCGGAATTAATCAACAGAAGGGGTGTGGTTTTTCATCATGATAACGCTAGACCTCACACATCTTTAGCCACTCAGCAAAAATTAAGAGAGTTTGGCTGGGAGGTGTTAATGCATCCGCCGTATAGTCCTGACCTTGCACCTTCAGATTCCACCTGTTTCGGTCTCTTCAGAATTCTTTAGGCAGTGTCAGGTTAACATCACGAGAGGACTGCCAAAACCACTTGTCGCGGTATTTTGAGTCCCAAAATTTATATAGCAATGGGATCATGTCCCTACCTACAAGATGGCAAAAAGTTATCGAACAAAATGGTACCTAAATACTTTAGTTAAATGTAAATAAACTATATTAAAAAATGTTTTTAATTTTCTTAAAAAATGCGAAGAAACTTTTTCCCCAACCTATTATCTGCCTTGTTCAAATAGTTAGTAAGTAAGTCATTTAATTTTATACCTAGTGTAAATAGTTAGTTGTGCTCAAGTAGTAGATACCTATAGTAAAATTAATCAAATTGCAAAATATGATCTTTACGCTCAAGTAAGAAAGAAAGAAACGCACACAAAATACACATAAAAATTGCAAAATAAAATTATAAAATACAACAAAACAAAAAACTAAATTGTTGTTTAACAGCAGGTTAAAAACATAAACAAATGGGTATCTATTTTAAAAATAATAATAATATATTATACTAAGTATACGGAAATATACGTCATTAAAAGTACAAATCAAATTACTAAGTACTGTAAAGGTTTCATGCAATGGACAACCTTATATTGTACTGGCTGACATTTTATCACTCACGCCGGTATAGAACCAATCAATCTGCCTAGCCTTTTCCCAACTATGTTGGGGTCGGCTTCCAGTCTAACCGGATGCAGCTGAATACCAGTATTTTACATGGAGCGACTGCCTATCTAACCTCCATAACCCAGTTACTGGGTAATACGATACCCCTTGGTAAGACTGGTTGTCAGACTTTCGGGCTTCTGACGACCCGTAACGACTGTCAAAGATCCACGAATGACAGCCGCTACCAACGGTTTAGCGTGACTTCCGAGGCACGGAGGAGTCTCGGTATGTAAAGATGGTCACCCATCCACAGACCAACCGCGGCAAGCGTAGCTTAACCTGATGGATCGACCCGTGCGTCTGTTATTACTTAGCCACGAGTTCCTATTATAGAACCGGTATAGAACCCTCTTTTTTAAATAAATAAAAAAAGTAGTCCGTGTTTTTGTTTTAAGAAGATAAAGGAGTGCGCGATTTTCTTCGAATATTGGTATTGTTCCAACTTATAATATACTAACAGACCCGACATACGTTGTCCTGTCAAAATTTAATCTATGCGAAAATTAATTTTCTTCATATTTTTTTCTTTTTTTCGTGTATTTTTACGATGTTTTAATAACTATTCTGCTATTCGTTTGAACAAACCCGACTTTCTTTTATATATACGTATATAGATTATATGTAATCATCTATTCTTTTTAGCTTGCTAATCCCACTGTGGAATTACAATCCCCACAGAGGGAGCATTTTCTTTTATTTAACTTATTTTTAGATAACTTTACAAATTAATTACACTCTAACAAACAATCTTACATTAAAATAAAGTTACAAAAATAATATCCTAACCAACTAAAAATATAAAAAAAAAAAAAACTAAAATATGGCGTCGAAAAATTCATCCGCATCGCTGTCGTCTGGTGATGTACCCAAGAGACTGGCGGCATTGCCACGTTGTATGGTAATGCTTAGCCTCTGGCCAAGGTAAAAGCCTGCCCTTGGGTCACGGGAAGTGTCAACCAGCAGTTTGGAGATTTCCTATTTATCCCCACAGTAATGTATAAAATACTTAAAGATATTTAGAGGTCTAGAGTTTATGATTACAAACTGAGCAGACAGTGCAACAGGTAACCCGATATTTATTTTAAAGTAAACATCTACGTATTTTCGTAACGAATAAAAAAAACATATAACAAAGTAATATTTATGGATATGGAAACAGTCTGTTTTTCTTACAACGAGAAAAATAATGTTTATCATAAATAAAAGTTTCACAGAATTATTTATTAACACAACTGTCAGGCAAAGTAAGTAAAATATACATCCTTATAACAACTAAGTATAGTCCGCCCAAAAATCTAACAAAATAACAAGCAAGAGCCGTTTTCTTTGAGCGAATTGTTAGCGAAGTTTCAAAACTTCTTTATTGCCTTTCGCGAATAACTTTTGTTGCGTTTTTATTTTTCTTTCGCTTCAGTAAATATTGATAAACTGATTGATTGAATCCGGAACGGTTTCGATTAATTATTGCGAGAATGGATTTTTATTGAAGCGATCGTATTACTGAGTTACTTTGGGGATTATTTAGATACAAATTTCAAGGCGTTTTCATAACCAGGCGGACCAATGACATTATGAAGACGGCAAAAATCCGCTGGATGCGAGAAGCACAGAACCGACCGAATTGGCGTCACTTGGGGGAAGCATATAGCCAGCAGTGGCCGTCTTTGGCCGGCTGAAAAGGTGATGATGATGATGATTTAGAAGAAGAAGAGTTCATTCGCGAAGAATTGAGAGAATACAAAGAGCACTAAACATCTAGCCGTTATATCCAGGAAGATTAGCCATCGCTGTGGTATGAGCAGCACTTACACTTTTTCCATATACAGACACAGCAAGAAAATGCAGTTCGTAAAATGTAGCGATCTTTTTGAGCGTATCCAATATTCAGTCCCTTCAACACCTCCCAGACAAACCATCACCAGGTGGTTTCATATCCATTTCTGCAAATCCAATCATGATTTCAACGCTCCCTTCCTCTGAATGTGCAGAAATTACAACAGTTTAAGTTAAATGGTCAGAAACCGACTTACACGGTGTATCACTTAACAAAGTTTAGAAGATCAGTCTCCGAGGTAACCAACATTTTTTTTTTTTTAATTTTGTTCCTACTAATCTTAAATATTACTCACACTCGTACCCTTTCGCGTTCCACCTTGCATGATAACACTTTATATAATTTTATTTAGTAAAATGCATATAACCACATATTTTGAATTTTGTTTTTAATTGTATTCTATGTTGTTCTTTTAAGTTAGTTACGATGTTATCTTGTGGTGTGTGTTGGTATGTATACCTATAATAGGCATACATACCAATACTTTTATTATGTTACTATTCTGTTTTTTTTATGTACCTGCTCAAAAGAATAAAAAAAAACAATAAAGAGAATCTAATTTCTTAGTAATTTTCATCATTTTTATTGTCGATTGATAACAAAAAAATTAAGATACTTTTTTACTTAGAATATGGGCTATTTAATAATTGCCTCATAGTAAAAATGTATATTTATTTTCTGTAGCTTCGTAAAAAGAATTACGCAATTTTGGAACACATAATTTTTCACTATATTTTTCCTCAATAAACCGTTTCTCCGAAAACATGCGATAACTTTCCCGCTGACAGCTGTCATATGTGAATTTCTTGGTACTCGCACACATTAGAGAACCCAGCTTCTGCTAAAAACAGATAAAAGAAGAATGTTTATGTTACGGGTTCTTTTGGAAAATTATCAATTTGCAAGTTAAAGTCAATATGCCTAGTCTTTTCCCAACTATGTTGGGGTCGGCTTCCAGTCTAACAGGATGCAGCAGAATACCAGTATTTTATATAAAGCGACTGCCTATCTGAACTCCACAACCCAATTACAGGCTAATACGATACCTCTGTTGTCAGTCTTTTGGGATTCTAACTACCCGTAACGACTGTCAAATATTTACTAATGACAACCGGGTCCAACGGCTTTACGTGCTTTCCGAGGCACAAAGGGTCTCGATATGTAATGGATGGTCATCCATCAACGAACCGACCGCGGCAAGGTAACTTTACCTTCGACCGACCCGTGCGGCTGTTATCATGCAGCCTCGAGCCCTACTGGCAGACTGTACTTTTATTTTTCAGAGTTCATTTCTTCATTCTTTACGTTTAGATTCGACGGCGTCGACCTATAAATAAATAAAGAAGCAATTAAATGATTCGACTTTTAAACATTAAATTAGCAAGAAAAATCTGCTATTATTTCGCCTTAATAGCAGATTTTTCTTGCTAATTTAATGTTTAAAAGTCGAATCATTTAAATACTTCTCTATTTATTTATAGGTCGACGCTCCAGGTAGCCTGCGAAATTCATATTTTCTTACTTTTTTGCATTTTGCAGGTCAGTATCAAGTTGTATGTTGATCTGAATATGATTCGCGACCGTAACAAATCTGTATTTATAGAATAATAATCATTAAAACCACTATCTAAGTTCATATAATCGTAATGAATGACTATTTCATGAAAACTTGAAATTTAGGATTATGTATGGATTATGTGGATACGGGTAGGGGAAGACCAAAGAAACGATGGATGGATTGTGTGAAAGGTGATATGGCTGGAAAGGGAGTGACTACTGAGGTGACGAAAAATACAGAAGTATGGATGAAAAAGATATGTTGCGGCAACCCCAAATAAATTGGGACAAGGACAGGAGAATGATGATTGATATTTAGGATAACATAAGGAGTTGTATTACCGATTTTAATGTTTATAATTTTTTAAATACATATGTTACGGTCGCGAATCATAGTTGATCAACATACAACTTAATACAGACTTGCAAATTGCAAAAAAAACGTTACAAAATTTGCGAACTACCTGGAGCATCCCCCTTAAGTCATTTTGACTATGTTTTTGTCATGGCATGGCTAGAAAGAGGGGTTACTGCTGAGATGACGACTAATAGAGAAGTACCTAAGGAAGAAAAAGACATGTTGCGCCGATCCCAAATAAATTGGGATAAGGGCAAGAGGACGATGATGATGATGTCAGCAGTAAAAAAAAATAGTTCATAAATACTATTAATAGTCATAATAGAATAGAAAATAGGTAATTACTTGGTCAGTAAGATTTTAGGTACAATTGGTTAGCACCCCGACATTAAGGCACCCCGACCAAATGGGGTCGGTTAAGTTAGAAACTCACGACCCACGAAATGAGCTAAGTATATTACAATTGGTCGCAATAACTAGAATAGAGCTGCCCAATATGATATTATTTGCTGATGATTTTTTTTTATTCTTGCTAGCCACTTCTACGTCTCAATCTCAATTGACTATATTTACTGATAAAAAAATAAGATTTTGAAGGTGGCCAAAACCTCAATATTTAGGTGATCCCATAAGTCATTTATACATACAAATTCAATTGAAGTATTTGTTTGTAATGTAAAAATAACAGCTTTTTACTAATAGCTTAAGAAATTGTATACGGTAGAAAATTACAACAAACAAACAATTTTAAAATTTTTTGTCTGTCTGTTTGGTGTCTGCTAATCTCCGAAACGGCTAAACCTATTTTGACGGGACTTTCTCTGGCAGATATCTGATGCTATAAGGTACTAACTTTATAAGTTACTAACTTAGGCTACTTTTATTTTAGGAATAAAATTAGGGTTCCACGCAAAAAAACTTAAAAGCCATGAAATTGTGAACAAAATCCAATTAAAATAAGGAAGTATATCCACGTGGGCGAAGCCGAGAGCAACAGCTAATAGCCAAATAATTATAACACCTTACCTCATATACAGTTTTAGAAAAAAAAAAAAAACATAACATAACATAACTTTTTTTTCGTCTGGCAACTTTTTTACCATCGTGTAAACTACAAGAATCAAAAAGATAAAATCAATCATAAATTAAATAGACCCTATTGCAATAAGTCTGTAAAGTTTATTGTCTATGCATCCAATTTAGCTTGCAAGGTCGCATGTGCCGCATTTGACCGCAAATTCAATTCAATGCAAATGTAATTACTAATGTTCCAAGTTCTAAGATCCATTTGCACCAAAATCAGAGTAGGTATAATTATATTATAATACCTACATAATATATAGTGTTACCACTCTCTTGAGAATATACAATTATATTAATCGAGAAGTTTAATAGAAACTTTATGAGAATCTTGCACAGTCATACATGACTTTAGATTGAATAATTAGTTGTTTGAAGAGACGTTTTAGCGTTGAGTGCTCTTAACTTTTGTGCTTTACCAATCATTTATTGCGATAGTTAAGTTCACATAATTATTGTTTATCATAAAATCTATCGTATCTATCTTAATCAATCTCCCTAGCCTTTTCCCAACTATGTTGGGGTCGGCTTCCAGTCTAGGCAGAAGCAGCTAAATGCCTGAATTTTACATGGAGCGACTGCCTATCTGACTTCCACAAACCAGATACAGGGTAATACGATACCCCTTGGTAAGACTGGTTAGGACTTTCGGGCTTCTGACGACCCGTAACGTCTGTCAAAGTTCCACGAATGCCAGTCGGGACCAACGTCTTAACGTGCTTTCCGAGGCACGGAGGAGTCTCGGTATGTAAAGGTGGTCACCCATCTACGGACCAACCCCGGCAAGCGTAGCTTAAGCTGACGGATCTACCCGTGCGGCTGTTATTACTTAGCCACGAGGTCCTCTATCTTTTCTATCTTAGGGCCGGTTTTTTGATCCGTAGTTAACTCAACCAATGGTTAAACATAGTAACTAATGGTTGAGTTTGGCTATTTGTGAAAGGCTAAACATGAATGAGTTATGCCATTAGTTACTATTTTTTAATATTGTGTCATTTTTATATTTCTGTTTCTAGAGTTTATTATCACTTAATTTATATACATTTCTTTTTTAGCTTAGTTTATCACTGTATTTGAGAATGTTGGTTCACCTGTCATTGGCAACTGTATAAGCCCAAAACTTTTATAATACCTATTGTTAATTAATATTTTGTATACAGAAGCTGTTGGTGTACCTTTATAAATAAATAAAAAAAATGAATGAGCTAACATGAATACATTCATGTTTAGCCTTTCACATTTAGCCAAAATTCAACCATTAGTTACTATGTTTAACTATTGGTTGAGTTAAGTACGGATCAAAAAACTGGCCTTTAGTTATAAGGAATATATGGAACAGCGGGTTAGTTGCGTAACACACACAACAATCATAGATATAGTGTATACTTATATGTATGGTAGTGTAGCAACAATGTACGTTTGGAATTGTAGCAGTATGCAAGCTATGAGGTACTTAGAAATGAAAGGCGTGTCCTTCATAGTGAACGGCTTAAGATGAACTGTCTTTTTATTTAACAACAAACATCTCCTTATATACTGTTCTCCGCGCATGCGCGAGCGCGTGCGTTAAAGACGTTTGAATAATCATAATAAACCGGTGAAGTACCCATACGTGAATGAAGAAGGCTATGAAAATATAAGATATGGCGCGAGAGAATATTATCCTTGGTCCTGATTCACAGCCTTACCCTTGAACGAACTTGGGTTAGGGTAAATAAATCGCTTTACTGAATGAATGGACACGGGAAATTATAACAGTACCTAATATTTTGGGAACTCAATGGAAATATTAATATGATCCTTGAAATATTATATTTGTATACCAATCAGAGCATGTATAATTTCGTAGAAAATTGGAACCCGGTAGATAGGGTTAGAACCATTGGAATTTACATAAATCGTTTCTAAAAATAATGCACCCACACGTGTTCATATTATTTCAGAATATCTGTATTCGATTCATAGGTGATTGGTTGGGTTCGTGGTTTTCATGAATCCAAATTTTTTTAACAAATGTGCTGTGTGTTTTTAGGAATTTGCTCCTTCTGTCTTTATTAAAGACACCTTAATTTATATTATTTAAGATTAAATTACTACTTTTACATTAATGATCGTAATTTAGCTTTACCAGAGTAATTAGGTCTTTTGTTTCTATCCCACCAAAAACACTCATGTAAAATGTAGAACCAAGCTTCTAACTCTACACGCCCTAACTCTACAAGCACTGACTTCACAAACTCTACACTTTAGTCAAAATATTAGGCTTGGCCGTTTCGTTACTACAAGAACTATTGTATAACAGGAAATTAATGAATAGTTAATAAATGTTTCACCTTACGCCCTAGCGAAACGGCCAAGCCACATATTTTCACCAAGGTGTAGGGTTTTTTACAAACTACAATCTACAATTCACATACAATACAACACAATTCTACAACCCCTAACTTTACGTTAGGGATTTTAGAATTAGGGTATTTAGGAGTTAGAAGCTTGGCTTTACATGAGATAATATATACCTAATAACTTTTTAACAGAGCGAGCCATCTTGGCCACATTTTACATGAACATGTTTTTGGTGGGATTTAACTTCTTCTTGTAAGTTGCACAATATTATAGATTTTTTTTTTTTTTTTGTAGCTGGATATCAGATTTCCTTAGTGAACGGTCGATCAGTGTAGTCGTTGATGGCTGCTATACCTTATGGCTATTGATGCCGGAGTTCCTTAGGGGTCTGTTCTCTCTGCAACTTTTCCTGCTGCACATCAATGACCTGCTTCAGCCTGGTATTGTTGGGTACGTAGATGCCAGTACAGTATCTGAGAGATACTTGTCTAGCGGAAAAACCAGCGGGGCCGAAGTTCGTTCTTTGAGAGAGGCCATGGTAGAGCGAACAGATTTGATCTTAAGCCTTGTCTCCCAGTGGGGTGATGATAATCTGGTCTCTTTTAACGCCACCAAAACACAGGCGTGTCTTTTTACCGCTAAAAGGAGTCGTTTCGCTCAAACTCCTACTTTTCGGGGTACATCGGTTCTTGTAACTGATCGGCTTGAGCTCCTAGGCATGGAATTGACATCTGGTCAAAACTTTGGCACCACCATTGAGTACAAAGCCCAAACTGCGGTCAAGAAACTGGGCATCCTAAATAGGGTGAAGCGACAATTTACGCCTGGACAGCTTTTAACTCTTTACAGAGCGCAAGTCCGATCCTGCATGGAGTATTGCAGACACCTTTGGGATGGATCAGCAAAGTACCAACTAGCCACGCTTGACTCGGTGGAACGCAGAGCTAATAGGCTCATTGGCGACGTAAAACTGGTGGATGCCAAGCTTCATAGATTTACTCATCGCCGAAAGGTTGCCTGCTTGTCGGTCTTCTACAGATTGTACTTCGGTGAGTGTGCTCAAGAACTCCACGACCTCATTCTGCCGGCCCCCTTCTACCATCGGACATCTAGATGCGCTGCCAGTTACCATCCCTACCTAGTTGCTATTCCACCAATTCGCACTAAGCGCTTTCAAATGTCTTTTATAATTCGCACAGCAAAAGAGTGGAACTCACTACCTACGTCTGTGTTTCCGAGCGCATACAACTAATCTCTTCAAAGTGAGAGTCAACAGGCTTCTTCTGGGTAAGTTCACTCCATCGTCGACTCTGTCTCTGTCGCCTTCGACCTAAACTAGAGTCGACAGCAAACCCATCTTAAATTAAAAAAAAAATATTTTGTTCATTTTTACTTTCTTTTTTTGGGGTGTATTTTTTGCACATCATAGGTGCCTTTTTATAGCCCACTCTTTGCCTTTTTCTTTGTTGGTTTAATGTTTATAATAAGCGATAGATTAGGGCTATACTTGGCTCTTAGGCGATTATATTTGACTGAAATTAAGTTTGTATGGGGAAACCTCCATCCCCTAATTTAAAGGGTAGGTTAGTATTAGGGTGGTGATTTACTAAAAAAAATGATTTATAAAATCATAATCGAATAATCGAAGTCTCATACAAATTTCCATTCCGTAGTTTAAGAGGGTGGGGGGTAAAAGCTCCAAGTTTTAGAATGTTTTTGTTGTATGTGTACTAATACTAGCTGGTCAGCTTTCTAGGACTTCAGGAAGTACCCTAAGAATTATGATGATCATCAGTGAGTCAGTGACGAAATCGGGGTTTTTTAGATACCAATAAAATCTAAAGTATAAAAGCTATTTGAAACATTATATCTTTAATAAGTGTACTATTGTCATCATATCCCGAGAATTTTGTTTATGTGGTGTAATCCAAACCCAAGTTATGAGGGTTAAAAAAAAAACCACGAAGCGTTTCGATAAAAAGTAGGTAGTGCCCTTGCGATTCGCTTCGCTCGTCTTGACTTTTACAAGGGATGGTTACAACTCGATACTTCTTCTAAATCACATAACCACGTTTTACGACACCTTGAAAAGACATGTGCTAGCAAACCATTAAATCCCAAAATAACTTTAAGCACTTCTCAAAATCAACGTTTACCTCCAGTAACTGTATTTTTCCTAATAATTACTCCAATCGTTAGCACTAATCTCTTCGAGATTTAAGAGAAAACGTCTTCCACAGCTGTCGTATGTTCCAAAGAGATATTTGAGTGAAGATTAGGAATATTTATGTGTCCCTGCGACAATCTTGATTGTGTGGCTTTAAGATTGGCGGCATCGGTGTGAGAGGAGGATTTGGAATAATCTTCTTTTGAATGTACTTGGATAGCGACGTTGAGCTGATTGCTTGGTTTGTATTTGTGAGTATGTTGTATGTAATTTTTGGTTGTGTATGTAACGCCATTGACCACGGTTATATTCATTATAATTTTAGTCCATAGCTGAAAAGTGTAATTACATTCTTGTTCTTTTAATATTTAATTAATAGCTTGTTTTTTATATGTTTTATGATTAAACGAATAATACTGAGATAAATGAATAATACCTAGTAAGATCATTTTAAAACTAAAATTATCATGTTTTGGTCAGCTAAAGTTTAATGAATTAAAGAACGGGACTATAATCAATTCCTTATTGTTATTTTTTATCAACCCCAAAATAGCACCCTAATTGCGTAACACACTATCAATCGGAATCAGTTTCATTTTGACAGTTCAACAACATTCATTGCGTTACGTTGTTAAGCAGACAAATTTTTCGAACATAATATGAAGTAATGGATTAGCAATTTGCTTCAAAATAATTCAGATTCCGATTGACAGTGTGTTACGCAATTATGGTGCAGTTTGTGTTTTTATAAACGCAGTATAAAAATATATTTTAAAAATGACGTTATTTCAATCCGCTGGTCTCAAAGCCCCAACTGACACACGCTTCGTGTAAACTGTAAAAAGAAACGCATCTTTACCTATACCATTTTATTACTTTTGACCAAAAATCGTAAATTCTCTTTATGGTTCTTTAAATTGTACAAGACTTATTCTGTTCACATGTTCAGCATTCGAATTAGGATTATAATTACATTCTGTGTTTAAATTGCTTTATTTATTGTACGAAAGCAAAGTTTAGGCTGTTATAGAATTCACATTTTACTATTTTTACGACCAAACAAAGGTTGCGTTTGACTCATTATAATATACAGTCAGTCAGTCCTTTCATAAAAAATCGGCCAAGTGCGTGTCGGACCACGTAACATGAAGGGTTCCGTAGTCGGGATGAATTTATCCCAAGAACAAACTTAACACTGTAGTTGAAAAACATGTACTCCCATACATTCCAACTACAAATGTAAGCTTGTACGCACAATATTGAGAGATTTACCAAGTTATTGCAAGACCATAGACTTTTATAGATTTTCCTGTAATGTGTAAGAGAACTATTTTATGTATTTTTTCAAAAATTTTGGCTCAGTTATTTGGAAGATAAGCCCCTCCCTCCCCCCCTCTTTAACTCCATTGCATGGTCAATTTTCTGTTTTATTAAATAACTTTAAAACAATTAATTTTAAAATTATACAAAAATTATAAAAATTATAAAATATAAAAATTATATTTGAGACTCTCACAGTAAGCCCTTTCATTTGATATGTCACACGGTACAACAAAAATTTTTTTTTTCTTATTTTCCCCCAAAATTGACCTCTATATTCAAAATTCATTTATTTAGGTACGTTAGCAATCTGTGTTTGGGTCACAAAAATTAATACATGTACCAAATTTCAACTTAATTGGTCCATTAGATTCGGAGCAAATTGGCTATAACAGTCAGACAGACAGAGAGACAATGACAAGACATGAGTGATCCTTTAAGGGTTCCGTTTTTTTCCTTTTGAGGAACGGAACCCTAAAAACATGATAAGTATACCTACCTACTTAGGCTTTCTCATAACCTAAAAAGGATAAACAAAAGAACATTATAATATTTCCATAATCATCACCAGTTCTTTCTAAGCTTAGAACGACAATATTTCAAAATTATCACACCAAAAAATTCAAATATCAAATCTATACCCACACACAAATTCTTGTAGCGAACGCAAATACGGTAAACGTTACACGTATTTGGGAAAATATAAAGAGGGAATAAATTCTCCTCACAGATGGTTGTAGGCATAATCGAATATCGCCCACTATTGCCAACCCAAACATAAGCAAAGAAATATGAATAGCAGATGCGACTCTAATTTGATGGATGTCGAAATTTGTCGTGGCGTTATGTTTCCCAAACTGAATGGATGGAACACCGCCAAGATTAGGCCCATTGTGTTGGTAATATGTGTCGTTTTGCGTGGGTGGTTTTATTTACTAGGTTAGCCACGGTCATGAATGAATGTGTAGGCGTTTGAGGGATGTTATCAGGTTTGGTATTTGATCCTACATGAGTAATAGTCTTTTAGTTTGGGTTGTGGAGGTCAGATAGGCAGTCGCTCCATGTAAAGTACTGGTATTCACCTGCTTCCGGTCAGACTGGAAGTCGACCCTAACGAAGTTGAGAACGGTCAAGGCAGATTGATTAATAGTATCTTGTTTTGTAACAGAAGATTCAACTTTCAAAAGTGCATCAGACGATAATGTATTAATGTATTTTACGTGAAAAATATCGTGCACCAAGGGAAATCATAAATGACCATTCTCTAGAAATGAAAAGAAAGAAAGAAAAATAGGTTCATTTGTCACAGAAAGAAGTGCATACAAAAAGACAATTAATTCGAGTAATAAGAAAAATAAAAACAAAATAGATCTATTTAATCACGAGCATAAAACAAAAATAGTCGGGAGCTGCTCTTCAAATCAAATCTATCTCATGTCTTCCTTAGCTAAAAGAGCATGATTCCTAGGCAGTCGCTACGGGTAGCGAGAAGCCCGAAATTCTAAAAACTGATGAGTAAGATATTGATATTGGCAAAGATTGGTTTGTGCAGACAGATAAAAAAAAACAGCTAAGTGCGTGTCGGACTCCGTACAATGAAGGGTTTCGTAGCTGGGATAAATTTAACCCAAGAAAAAACTTCAATGTTATACTTGAAAAACATGTTCTGCCATACATTCCAACTTTTTCTTAATAATATATATTATATCTAATAATTTCTCAATATTTTGCGTACAAATGTGAGTTTGTACGCAAAATATTGAGAAATTTACCATGTTATTTTAAAACCATAGACTTCTTTTAAGTTTTCCTGTAATATATAGATGTAGAACTGTTTTCTGTATTTTTTTTCAAAATTTTTGGCTCAGTAGTTTCGGAGATAATGGAAGGAAATGGTCGATTTTCGTCTATTTTCTTAAATAACTTTAAAAATGTTTATTTTAAAATTATAAAAAATACCATAGACCCTCACTGTAAGCCCTTTCATTTGATATGTTACACGGTACAGTTTGCAAAACTTTATTTTTATTTTTTAATTGGTCCCCAAAATTGACCCCCATATAAAAATATATTTTTTTATTTCCCTTACACGTCCGTGTTTGGCTCACAGAAATTCATACGTGTACCGAACTTCAACTTAATCGGTCCATTAGATTCGGAGCAAATTGGCAGTGACAGACAGACATACAGACAGACATTCAGACAGACAGACACACGAGTGATCCTATAAGGGTTCCGTTTTCCTTTTGAGGTACGGAACCCTAAAAATGGCAGTCGTTTCATGTAAATATTGATTACTAGCCGCGTCTAGTAGCAGCATAGTCAGCCTATAATGTTCCCACTACTGGGATGCAGGCCTCCACTCAGCGAGAGGGAATGAGACGTAAATCCACCGCGCAGGCTCAATGCGGGTTGGTGGATATCACATGTCTTCGAATTTTGAGTTCTAGGACATGCCGGTTTCCTCACGATGTTTAACCTTTTGAGAGCAGTGGTGATGAAATAATTTACACAAAGTGACTGCCTAGGTTCAAACCTACGACCTACATACAACTCGTAAGCCGCAGCCGTTTCTATTGGGCCAACACTGCTCGTCCACGACGCAATCAATCACAAACTGCTTCATACCGCGTTAATATGTCGCGTCGTGTGCGGAACGCCATTAAAGACGCGATTGAAATAAGTGCTGTGACTACTATAGCTTCTCATTGATGATATGAGTTTCTATCACGATACTTTTGAGTAGCGTCATGGACGATGGGCTTTATAGATCGTTGTTTCCATCTGCAAATAGCTGAAAACGCTTATCGCATAGCGGCTTTAAAACAAAAAGAGGTCGGATAGGAATCCAATCATTCTGAGTGTTAACCGTTCATACGACCGCTTTCAAATTCCCCCAGCTTTTTCCCTCTTTAAAACTATGAAATATTTCCTAGGAATCGCTCCCACCTTTGCATTGATTACATATTGTGAGTTCAAAGTCAGATATTTCATAGCGGCTTTCTATTTGATTCGTGGAAAGTGAAAAGCTTTCATGTTTGATTTGAAAAAGGAAAGGTCAGGTAGATGTGTAAAGTACTCCAATTATGTGGAAGTTCTAAGTTTCCACAGGGTGTGTAGTTAAATAAGGAAAAATAGCCAGAGACGCAATAACGAAATATATAATTTATAAGTTAAAAAGATACAATCTTCGGATAAAATCGCACACTTCTTAAAACAACACCGCCTAACACCCTAGCTAAAGCCGAAGCACAGAATACTATTTGAGCCGTGCAGCCTGGCAAAAACATACGAACTATCTTTTTTATTTATTTAAAAAAAGAAGTTCTATACCGGCGCGGCGCAAGTAATCTAATGTCAGCCAGTACAATATAAGGTTAAGGTCCATTGCATGGAGCCTTTACAGTACTATAGAAGATCAGAGTTAAATTAGGAGTGTGTAGTTTGATAATAAATAATACTCAATTAAGCAACTGCGAGAGGTGTAATTTCACAAATCGGACATTGGACAAGGCACACTTCTTAAAATTATACCGCCTAGTCTCTTAGCTAAAATCGAAGTGATGTCAAGCAAAACATCCGAACCATCTCTTTTTAATTATTTAGCTTTGTACTGGCAGTCGAATATCAGCCAGTACAACATAAGGTAAAGGTCCATTGCATGAAACCTTTACAGTACCTATATATACCCACATTTCACCAGGGGCCGTATTATGAACTATTAACGCCATCATTTTGCCAGTGCTAGAGAGAGACGGAGCTATACATGTCCTATATCACCATCCCTTTTTCGCAACCGAATCATGATGGCGTTAATAGTTATATTTATAATACGGCCCCTGTTATGTTTAAGTTCCAAATAGTAGCATAATCAGCCTATAATGTTCTCACTGCTGGGACACAGGCCTCCTCTCTGTGAGAAGGAGTGAGCTGTAATACACCACGCGGGATTTTTTCCTTCACCGTTTTGAGAGCAGTAGTAATGATATAATTTACACAAAGTAAAGTGCCTGACTTGGTTACCACTGGGCCACCACAGCTCCACTGTGTATAAATAGGGTGACTGGTAATTAGTGACCGATTTCTAATCTGATCCAGCCTGTCCCATCTTGCTGTCCTCCCCCCAGCGACGCCCTAAGCCGAGGCCCGTTCCCCACAGGGGGAGCCCTTAGCGTGTAGTCGCTTAGTCTGTAAGTTTTATGCCCCTGGCTGGAGGCTTTGAGTAATCTTAAGGCAGCCACAGGATAGTCCGGTTAAGTAGTCTCGACCTCTCTAGGTCAACTACGAGATGCCATTCATAAAAAAAAAAAAAAAAATTAGTGACCGATACTTAAACGCAAGAAATCAGCTGCTCCCTACATTTTGACGAGTTATGCGAACATGAATGTAAGCAGCTGATTTTTTTTTTTTTGCGAATTCAGGTTTGGTCCCACAGTAAATATGTTTGTTATCATGACTACAATCATGTGTTTAAGTATCGGTCGTTAATTACCAGTCACCCTACGTAATACACTACCCATATAATAGGGGGTGAGCCTACTGCAACTTGCAATAAACACGGCACAAATCAAGGCTCCAGGCCTCTGCAGAAAAATTCCTGATGAAAAAATCCAATAATATTATAGTTTCTCCGAGGTGGAAATCTAACCCAGAACCTCACACTCAGCAGTCACATTAGACCACTAGACCAAGAAAGAAGAGGAAGAGTGATTCGCAAGAGTGGTAATATTTTAGGTTGGCACCACTGTAATCGCGAGGGAATCTAAATGCAATAAATCATAAAACTGTCATTTCTGCTTTCCCCTCAGTATTAAGTTTCATGCCATGGAGGGTTGGCTTTTGTGACTACACGGTTGCTTATAACTTACTGATCGTCTGGATAAGGTACTATAACAGTCAGAAGTCGACTAGCATTCTCACAAAACTATGGCATAGCAATATTAGTTGTACTTATGACCTTCTTCTATATGAACGTTTGACAATACTACACATTGGCAACTTTGGCAGCCCGTATAGCGCAGGCGATAATGGTCATTG
Organism: Dicycla oo; assembly: GCA_948252095.1. Lineage (NCBI taxonomy): Eukaryota > Metazoa > Arthropoda > Insecta > Lepidoptera > Noctuidae > Dicycla > Dicycla oo. The sequence continues at coordinate 8,547,753 of OX411733.1, read as the reverse complement.
CGGTGTAAGTGGACTTCTAGACGTTGACTGTACATATTTTGTTAATAATTCAATTAAATGTTTTGTGTTTCGTAATATTAGGTACTTTGTATACTATTGTATAGAATTAAGTTCAGACAGCTACTGCTGCTGAGGAGTTTGGTGCGCCACTTCATGTTCCCAGCTAAAGCACTAGGAATTAGTGAGCGGCGGGCGTTTTGAAGGACTGTCTTATACAGGGTTATTGGTAAAATACCAACAACCTCTTAAGGGGTCATTGTATTCATCATTTTGAACAACTTCTACTATGGGACCAAACCTGAAATCGCGAGGAAAAATCAGCTGTTCAGTACATTTTGACGAATTATGCGAACATGAATGTACTGAACAGCTGTTTTTTTTTCGCGATTTCTGGTTTGGGCCCGTAGTAAAAGTTGTTCATAATGATGAGTACAATGACCTCTTAAGAGGTTGTTAGTGTTTTCTCAATAACCCTGTATAATTTTGACGTTCAAAAAGAGCTGATTTTCAGCCTAGTTTGAATAAATGACTTTTGATTTTATTTCTTAACTAGCTGTTACCCGATGCTACGCCCGCGTTGATGCCAATACTTTTTTTTAATCGGATTTTGTTCACAATTTCATGTTTTTTTTTTGCGCGGAACCCTAATTCTTTTTCTAATATAAAGTAGCTTAAGTTACTCCTTATAATATTAGCTATCTGCCAGTGTCAGTCTCGTCAAAATCGGTCCAGCCGTTTCGGAGAATAGCTGGAGAATGAGACACACAGCCAAAAATAAGAAAAAATGCTTTTTTATATGTACCGTATATACTTTCATATGCAATTAGTAAAAAGCTGTTATTTTGACATTACAAACAGATACTGTGACTTTATTTATTTGCATAGATTTTGAACCATAGTCGTCAACGCTAGGTTATAGGGTTTTTTTAATCTTTATGAAATTGCTAACAGATTTCCCTATTAGTTCAAATTATTATGATGGATAACAATTGCCGAGAGTAATATTTACATCAATTTTGAAAACAATAGCCAGTGACAAGAGATCCGTAGAGATTCAACAGGATTAAGAATGCCCACACAATAAAGTACATTACACCAAAATAAGTTAATATATTTTTATCAATATTCCAAAGATATTATGGAACTCTCTGTGAAATATTTAAAATCTAAATTACATAAATGTCTCCTAAGCAATCAATCTGCCTAGCCTTTTGCCAACTATGTTGGGGTCGGCTTCCAGTCTAACCGAATGCAGCTGGATACCAGTATTTTACATAGAGCGACTGCCTATCTGACCTCCACAACCCAGTTTACTGGGTAATACGATACCCCTTGGTAAGACTGGTTGTCAGACTTTCGGGCTTCTGACGACTCGTAACGACTGTCAAAGATCCTCGAATTTCAGCCGAGACCAACAGCTTAGCGTGCTTTCCGAGGCACGGAGGAGTCTCGGTGAAAAAGATGGTCACCCATCCACAGACCAACCCCGGCAAGCGTAGCTTAACCTGATGGATCGACCCATGCGGCTGTTATTGAGATGTATTACTTAGCCACGAGCTCCTCAAATGTCTCCTAAGCAATCCTTTTTATAGTGTAATGTAAAATAACTCTTTAATAAAAAAAGTAATTAATCAAATATTGTTACTGATATCGCTGCTTTGCATGAATACCCGCACAAACCAAAATTTTGAAATTAGTGGTTTATAACACAGCCAAATGCAAAATAGTGCTTATTTCATGGTCAGTAAGATTCACATTCATAACGGCATAATCGGCGGTTTTGCCGTTATGAATGTGAGTCTTACTTCCATGAAATAAGGATATTTGATTAATTACTTTTTTTATTAAAGAGTTATTTTACATTACACTATAAAAAGGATTGCTTAGGAGACATTTGAGGAGCTCGTGGCTAAGTAATACATCTCAATAACAGCCGCATGGGTCGATCCATCAGGTTAAGCTACGCTTGCCGGGGTTGGTCTGTGGATGGGTGACAATCTTTTTCACCGAGACTCCTCCGTGCCTCGGAAAGCACGCTAAGCTGTTGGTCTCGGCTGAAATTCGAGGATCTTTGACAGTCGTTACGAGTCGTCAGAAGCCCGAAAGTCTGACAACCAGTCTTACCAAGGGGTATCGTATTACCCAGTAAACTGGGTTGTGGAGGTCTGATAGGCAGTCGCTCTATGTAAAATACTGGTATCCAGCTGCATTCGGTTAGACTGGAAGCCGACCCCAACATAGTTGGGAAAAGGCTAGGCAGATTGATTGCTTAGGAGACATTTATGTAATTTAGATTATGTAATTTAGATAATTTACACAAAGTAAAGTGCCTGACTTGGTTACCAATGGGTCACCACAGCTCCACTGTGTATAAATAGGGTGACTGGTAATTAGTGACCGATACTTAAACGCAAGAAATCAGCTGCTCTCTACATTTTGACGAGTTATGCGAACATGAATGTAAGCAGCTGATTTTTTTTTTTTTTTGCGAATTCAGGTTTGGTCCCACAGTAAATATGTTTGTTATCATGACTACAATCATGTGTTTAAGTATCGGTCGTTAATTACCAGTCACCCTACGTAATACACTACCCATATAATAGGGGATGAGCCTACTGCAACTTGCAATAAACACGGAACAAATCATGGCTCCAGGCCTCTGCAGAGAAATTCCTGATGAAAAAATCCAATAATACTTTCTCCGAGGTGGAAATCTAACCCAGAACCTCACACTCAGCAGTCGCATTAGACCACTAGACCAAGAAAGAAGAGGAAGAGTGATTCGCAAGAGTGGTAATATTTTAGGTTGGCACCACTGTAATCGCGAGGGAATCTAAATGCAATAAATCACAAAACTGTCATTTCTGCTTTCCCCTCAGTATTAAGTTTCATGCCATGGAGGGTTGGCTTTTGTGACTACACGGTTGCTTATAACTTACTGATCGTCTGGATAAGGTACTATAACAGTCAGAAGTCGACTAGCATTCTCACAAAACTATGGCATAGCAATATTAGTTGTACTTATGACCTTCTTCTATATGAACGTTTGACAATACTACACATTGGCAACTTTGGCAGCCCGTATAGCGCAGGCGATAATGGTCATTGCGGTGTAAGTGGACTTCTAGACGTTGACTGTACATATTTTGTTAATAATTCAATTAAATGTTTTGTGTTTCGTAATATTAGGTACTTTGTATACTATTGTATAGAATTAAGTTCAGACAGCTACTAATTCTGGGGAGTTTGGTGCGCCACTTCATGTTCCCAGCTAAAGCACTAGGAATTAGTGAGCGGCGGGCGTTTTGAAGGACTGTCTTATACAGGGTTATTGGTAAAATACCAACAACCTCTTAAGGGGTCATTGTATTCATCATTTTGAACAACTTCTACTATGGGACCAAACCTGAAATCGCGAACAAAAATCAGCTGTTCAGTACATTTTGACGAATTATGCGAACATGAATGTACTGAACAGCTGTTTTTTTTTCGCGATTTCTGGTTTGGGCCCGTAGTAAAAGTTGTTCATAATGATGAGTACAATGACCTCTTAAGAGGTTGTTAGTGTTTTCTCAATAACCCTGTATAATTTTGACGTTCAAAAAGAGCTGATTTTCAGCCTAGTTTGAATAAATGACTTTTGATTTTATTTCTTAACTAGCTGTTACCCGATGCTACGCCCGCGTTGATGCCAATACTTTTTTTTAATCGGATTTTGTTCACAATTTCATGGTTTTTTTTGCGCGGAACCCTAATTCTTTTTCTAATATAAAGTAGCTTAAGTTACTCCTTATAATATTAGCTATCTGCCAGTGTCAGTCTCGTCAAAATCGGTCCAGCCGTTTCGGAGAATAGCTGGAGAATGAGACACACAGCCAAAAATAAAAAAAAAATGCTTTTTTTATATGTACTGTTGGCGACTGGCTGGGAAAGCTACAACCTTTTTTAAATACATATTTTTTTTTATTGATTTGCTTTGTCTTTTGTTGGCTGAATTCTATGTAATGTCACTGTGCTATCCTTTGTGTTCGCTGTATTTTTCTTAGTTTTACTTTAATTTAATTAAATATCATTCTAATAACCACCATCACATCGTTTTGATTTCATCTCTTTAAATACAGTCCACACGCTCACCAACATTTTTTGGTCCATTCGTCGCCTAAATTTACCATTAGTGTTCATTTTTTCGATTATTTCCATTGATTACTTCAATTTCACACGATGGTGGTTACGCGTAGTCAAACTAAATCAGCTGTGAACCCGACGGCACAAAATCCCGCTGAATCACATCGCGAAGAAAATACTCCGACCTCTCTCCGCGACTGTGCCCAGCCAACGCCGTGTGGGAACGGAACTAATCGACCGGCCACCAGGACAAGGGACTCACAACCAGAGGAAAGTATTACAAACGTTGCACACCAGCAAGAAACAACAGTACTCCCTACGAGCTCCGGTGTCAGAAACAAGCCAGTCGACAAAGGACACTCTAGACACAGCGCTACACATTCACGCACTTCTTCTGTACATGCACAAAAACTGGCCATTGAGGCCGAACTTCAGCAACGACGCGTAGAGCGTCAACGTGAGTTATTTGAACGTGAACGCGAACGTGAACGCGAACGTGAACGAGAACTTTCACGTCTGCAACAAGAAGCAGACGAGTTAGAGTTACGTGCTAAACTCGCCTCCTTGGAGGGACATTCTGATAAGTCGTATAGTAGCTCTTCTCGTAGTTCTCATAAAGAACGTGTCAAAGCATGGGTGGGTATTCAAAAGACAACTAATCCTCAACTTGATAATTCCCCACAAGCAGCGACATACGACGTTCACACACCAAAAGTTGGCAACCCGGTTTTTACGTCAGCTGACATTCCACCTGACCCCATTTCACAACTAGCGAAGGCCATTTCTTCACTACCCGACCGCAAGAAAGGACTTCAGCTAGTTCCTTTTTCAGGAAACATTAATGAATGGTTAGCTTTTAAATGTTCTTATGAGCGAACTAAAACCTTTTTTTCCCCTTCAGAGAATTTAGCGCGTCTTATCACCAATGTACGCGGTGCGGCGCAGGTTGCAATCTCATCTATTTTGTGGGAAGCACAAGACCCGGAGGAGATAATGTCTGCGTTGGAGCAGAACTACGCGCGGCCTGAGCTGTTGGTCGCACATGAGATTGCTGGACTTCGGAGCTTAAAGATAAGTAGCCCAGAACTTTTAAATACCCTGGCTAACAAGCTCCGAAACTGTGTTGCTACCATTAAGTGGCTAAAGCAAACCGAGTACCTGTCCTCTATCGAGCTTCTTCGCACGGTGCTTTCAAAGCTTAGCGAGAACACTAGAGATCGTTTTACCGACTATGCTGCCACACACAAACCTTTCGAGCCTACACTCACTAAATTAGAGCTGCTTTCTAGGTTTTTAGTTATTGAAGCGGAGCGACAACTAAATTTCAACTTTCTGATTGACGTAACAGCAAGCTCTTCGCAGAGTAAGGCTCCAAGCCCTTCATACAGTAAGACCCAAAACTTTTTAAATGTCCATGCCACCGATTCTAAAGACAAGAATACTGAATGTACGTACTGTAAACAAGGTACACATGCAGTAAATAAATGTAAGGCATTTTCATTTCTTACTGTTGACGACAGATGGCATTGGGTGCAAAAAACCAAAACTTGTTATAGGTGCTTAAAATCTAACCCGCATACATGGAACAACTGCCGAGCTAAGCGTTGTAGCGTTAATAATTGTACCAGGCGTCATCATGCCCTACTTCATGGAGATTCACCATCGCAAAATGATAAAAATAAAGCCTCCACTAATATTTCCAATTTATCACAGAACGCTACTAATAATGTCGTTGAGCTTCATCAAGCTGGTGACGTCGTGGCCACTATATGCGGTGTACCTGCAACGGGCATCCGAGGACTACTCAAGATCCTGCCAGTCACCTTAGAGGGACCGCGTGGCACTATCAATACCTTCGCGCTGCTTGATGAGGGCAGTACCGCTACACTTATCGACGGTGACATAGCCACACGTATCGGGGCAGAGATCACCGACCGACAACAACTACGTGCCACAGGAGTAGGTGGTATGTTCCTCGATACAGAGGTGTGCTACGTAAACTTTCACATATGGGGGCGGAACTTACCTGAACAACACTTCATTCAGGGCGCACGCAGCATCACACCTCTTCGCCTTAGTCCGCAAACTATAGATATTGACGAAATTTCAAAATACGACCATCTATTAGATCTGTCTAATATGCTAGTATACCAAAACGCTGTGCCGACCGTGCTTATTGGAGCCGCTGATTGGCACCTGTCTTTGAGCCGTGAGATGCGCGTAGGGAGAAAAAACGAGCCTGTAGCGTCAAGAACGCTTTTAGGCTGGGTTCTGCACGGCGCTATTTCTACAGTTTCTAAGCCTGTAGATTTTATTCACGCTATTTCTGAAACCGATTACGCATCGCGAACTTTAGATTCTCTTGAGGCGCTGGTAAAAAGACAGTATGAAATAGATTCTTTAGGCATTCATAAGCATGTGACCAGGCAAAACAGTGATGATGCACGAGCGGTTAGTTTAGTTGAGTCTTCAGCTCGGAGATTAAGTACAGGGCGTTTTGAGGTAGGATTACCTTGGAAAAAAGAGGCAACAACTAACGTACCTGACAGTTACCCTCAAGCCTTATCTCGCCTTAAGTCTCTAGAGAAACAGTTGGCTAAAGATAAAAATTTCGCGTCAGCCTATAAAGATTTTATAGACGGTGTCATTCAAAAAGGATTCGCGGAAGAGTGCGAATTATCATCGTATCATCAAAATTATGTAAGGTCTTCAATCGGCGAATCTATAAGGTGGTACTTACCACATTTTGGTGTATACCATCCGCAGAAGCGCAAGTTGAGAGTTGTACATGACGCTGCAGCCGCTACTAGGGGTGTCAGCTTAAACAATATGCTGCTGCAGGGCCCTGATTTACTACAATCTTTGTTGAATATATTATTTCGTTTTAGGGAGGGGCCTATAGCATTTAATGCTGACATTAGAGAAATGTTTCCTCAAATAAAGATAAAAGAAACTGATCGTGATGCACTTAGGTTTTTATGGCGTGATGGCAACTCTCAAGATGTTGTCAAAGAGTATAGGATGTCGTCTTTAATTTTTGGTGCGGTCTCTAGTCCTTTTATAGCCGTGTTTATTAAAAATAAAAATGCCAAAGATTTTGAAAGCAAATATCCTGAGGCCACCCACTCCATTATCCATGACCATTATATGGATGACTATATTGGAAGCGAGTTTCAACTCGGCGATGCCACTCGTTTGGCTTCCGATATAGTCACAGTCCACAAATTGGGTGGTTTCGAAATGCGTTCCTGGATATTAAATGTACCAGAGGCACTTGCGTTGGTACCTAAAGATCTGCATAACAATTCAGGATCCGATATCGATTTACCTCCAAATCGTGACGTAGGCGCATTAGGAGTAAAGTGGAATCCTTTTAATGACACCCTAGGTTTTCGCACAGGCCACAAATTGATAGGCTCACAGTCACCACTGACTAAACGAGGTTTACTCTCCAGTGTAATGAGCGTTTATGACAGGGACCGAAAACCTTTATAAATTACGGTACAGGTATCGAAGAATTTCGGTTACCTCTATGATTAAGGTAACCGCTATCTGGGTAACCCAAGAAGAAGAAACATGTTACCTTTATTTAAGTTACCGTTTTAATACCAGTTACCTAAAAATGACCTTGATTACGAGAAAGACAGAATATCGCAATGCCGACAATTTGTTGGCATTAGAAAAAATACATTACCAGGGAGATTGTCATGCGTCCTGCCAGTATTGTTTACTTTTATTTAGTTCGCCTTTTTGCGGAGAAAATAAAAAGGAAATGAACAAGGTAAGTAATACGAGTATTACATTGTAAATTGGTAAAATACCATTTGTTTATCTTTTTCCCTTATCATAGAAAACAACTCGGTAGTTTGTTTATTTAACTTGCGGAGAAACGTACACGCCCTATTTTCTAATAGAATGCAGCACTTATTCGTTTGGGGTGGCTTGGGATCTACCTCCTATTGGTCCACCCCGGGCAACGGCACCACAGGCTTGCCTGTGGTAAGGCTGAACGATCCCACTTAGCGGTGGTAGGCTCCGCTAGGGGCCGCCTGGCTTGCGACCACCATCCCACCGGAGTCTGGCGCCAAGCAGCTTGCTGTGTTCCGTCGGTGAGCGGGAGTGCCAGTGCCTTTGGGGGAGAAGGAGATTGTCAGTTGCGCTGTTTGGAACCGGTCATGGTCTCTGAGTCGGCTAGCCGGGTAACTCATTTTGGAGGGTAGCGGGATCCGCAGCACGGTGCCAGCCGTTGGCCGACCGCAGTCAGTAGGGCGCCCAAGTAGCACGCTAGTCACGTGCCAAAGGCTGCCCCGCCAACTCGCGAAAAATCCCGGTATGCTCCACCGTGCCAGCCGTCGACTGGATGGGAAGACCTGGTGGCCATATCCGAGGGGGGTTCGGGCGTCCCCGCAGTCTCCAAATGAGTTCCCCATAGGTTTGGTTGGCTCTAGTGTTCCACTTGGGTCACTAAGCTATGCCTCGACAATCGACTTTCTCCCCAACAACTCCACTCAAATGACCAAAGTAAAGAAAAATAAGGGTAAACAACGGTTGCACTTCCTCCCACTAAAAATGCACCTCGCTAATATCAGGGGGTTGCACTCCAATCTCGATCCGGTCCATCACCACCTTGAGACCGAGAAGCCGCACCTGTTTTTCCTAACGGAGACGAAGATAGCAACCCCATCGGACGTGGCGTACCTCAACTACCCGGGTTACTCTCTTGAACACAAGTTCAAGAAGCAAGCTGGGGTCTGTGTGTACGTTCGCGATGACATTTGTTGTCGCTTTGAGAAATCGGGTTTCTTTGCCATATGGAAAGAAAGAAAGAAAGAAAAATATTTTATTTGGCTACTTGTGGATACTGGCGTGGAGAAATCTCTCTACATCGGCATCTACCGAACGCACAGCGGTGACCAGGAGACAACAGCGCTCTTTAATTTCCTCGTGGAGTCGACTGACGTAGCCCAGCAACGGTACCCAACGGCGAAGCTCATTATTCTGGGGGACTTCAACGCCCATCATAAAGAATGGCTGTTCCCATACCAGAAAACTGACCATGCTGGATTGGAGGCGCGCACGTTTGTTTTAGCGCTAGATCTAATCCAGATGGTGAATATGGCAACGCGGGTACCGGATGTTGACGGCCATATACCCAATTGCTTGGACCTTCTGCTGGCATCTGATCCGGACAGTCATTCAGTATCGGTCTCAGCCCCGCTGAGAACGTCTGACCACTGTCTGGTGAAATCCATATCGACCTACTCTCCTCCAGATGAGAGCCCTAGAGGCACGAGGCAAGTATGGCGATACGGGTCAGCAGACTGGGATGAGATGCGGCACTTTTTTGCGTCTTATCCATGGCAGCAAGTGTGCTTTTCCTCGGGTGACCCCTCGTGCTGTGCTGACTCGCTTGCGGACGTAATTCGGCAGGGGATGGAATATTTTATTCCATTCTCCGACATCTCGCTCGGTCACAAATCCCGGCCTTGGTATAATGCAGAATGCGCCGCGCTGCGCACGCTGAGGCCCGAAAAGAGACTGCCTACCAAGCCTGGATCAAGGCCCGCGACCGCAAAGTTAGAGCGCGTAGGGTTCGCGCGAAGAAAAGAGCCTTTAATTCTGCCGCCAAGTTCTGCAAGCGGGTTTTACGTAGGGCACATTTTGACCATGTCGGATGTATCGGGGCCAGGCTGGCTTCGCACCCTCCGGGTAGTAAACAGTTCTGGTCCCTGTCTAAAGCGGTTGAAACAAATTTCTGTCGTCCCACTTTACCTCCTATGATGAAACCTGATGGGTCGCTGGCTCACTCTGCAACTGAGAAAGTAAATTTATTTGCATCTCTCTTTGCAAGCAATTCACGTCTGGACGCTGGCTCAAAGCAACTACCTACTGTACCTCATTGTGACTCCTCGATGCCGGAGATCGCAGTACACATTAAAGAGGTCCGAAGAGTATTGTGCAGTCTAGACGTGAACAAGGCCAGCGGGCCTGACGGCATTCCAGCGAGAGTGTTGAGGCAGTGTGCGCCTGAACTGTCTCCTGTATTGACACGTTTGTTCCGCCTCTCTCTTGAAAAAAGAACGGTGCCGAAATCCTGGAAGCTTGCAAATGTATGTACAACCAGTGCCCAAAAAGGGTGACCGTGCAGACCCTGCCCATTACCGTCCTATCGCCATTACCTCCATTCTGTGCAAGGTTATGGAAAGGGTCCTGAACAATAAGTTGCTGATCTACCTTGAAGACAATGATCTCCTCAGTGACCGTCAATATGGCTTTCGCCGGGGACGGTCAACTGGCGATCTTCTTGTGTATGTCACGCACTGCTGTGGCGAAGTCATAGAGAAACACGGCGAAGCTCTGGCTGTATCGCTTGACATCTCGAAGGCCTTTGACAGGGCCTGGCACGCTGCTCTGCTCAGCAAGCTTCCTGTTTATGGCATCCCAGCTGATTTTTGTAGCTGGATATCAAATTTCCTTAGTGAACGGTCGATCAGAGTAGTTGTTGACGGCTGCTCTTCTGACCTTATGGCTATTGATGCCGGAGTTCCTCAGGGGTCTGTTCTCTCTGCAACTCTTTTCCTACTGCACATCAATGACCTGCTTCGGCCTAGTATTGTTGGGTACGCAGATGACAGTACAGTTTCAGAGAGATACTTGTCCAGCGCAAAAACCAGCGGGGCCGAAGTTCGCTCCTTGAGAGAGGCCATGGTAGAGCGGACAGATTTGACCTTAAGCTTTGTCTCCCAGTGGGGTGATGATAATCTGGTCTCTTTTAACGCCACCAAAACACAGGCGTGTCTTTTTACCGCTAAAATGAGTCGTTTCGCCCAAACTCCTACTTCTCGGGGTACATCTGTTCCTGTAACTGATCGACTTGAGCTCCTAGGCATTTAGTTGACATCTGGTCTCAACTTCGGCGCCACCATCGAATACAAGGCCCAAACTGCGGCCAAGAAACTGGGCATCCTAAATAGGGTGAAGCGATACTTTACGCCTGGACAGCGTTTGACCCTTTACAAAGCGCAAGTCCGATCCTGCATGGAGTATTGCAGTCACCTTTGGGATGGATCAGCCAAGTACCAACTAGCCCCGCTTGACTCGGTGGAACGCAAAGCTAAGAGGCTCATTGGCAACGTAAAACTGGTGGATGCCTAGCTGCATAGCTTGGCTCATTGCCGCAAGGTTGCCTGCTTGTCGGTCTTGTACTTCGGAGAGTGTGCCCGAGAACTCCACGACCTCATTCCACCGCCCCCCTTCTACCATCGGACATCTAGATGTCGTGCCGTGGTGGTGATGTGCGTCTAGACGCACTGCCAGTTACCATCCCTACCTGGTTGCTATTCCACCAATTTGCACTAAGCGCTTCCAAATGTCTTTTATAATGCGCACAGCAAAGGAGTGGAACTCACTACCTGCGTCGTGTGTTTCCGAGCGCATACAACCCTAATCTCTTCAAAGTGAGAGTGAACAGGCTTCTTCTGGGTAAGCTCACTCCATCGTCGACTTTGTCTCTGTCACCTGTGACCTAGACTAGAGTCAAGAGCAAACCCATCACAAATAAAAAAAAAAATAAAAAAGAAAGAAAGCGCATAACTTTTTGCTTGCAATTTGTTTGAGCGCGCTAGCACAGTAGGTACCTACACTTATTTATATCAAAACACTATCGTGAAGTGTTCGACCATTTCATGAAACGGTTGTATCATGATGTGGATGTGGTCAGCAGTCAGCGCAGGCACCCATTGCGTAACACACGCTCAGTCCCAATCGCTTTCATTTTGACAGTTCAACAATATTCATTACGTTATTCACGTTGTTGAGCAGACAATTTTTTCGAGCTTATGAAGCAATGCAAATTCAGATTGTGATTGATCGTGTGTTACGCCATTAAGGTGCTGGCCAGATTATTGAATACTCAACGTTTGACGATATGAACAGTTAAACGCGGCGACTTTGACTAATACCGACGGCACGTGTAAATATAGGTAATTTTTATTTCGGTAACCGGTATAATACCGGTTGTATTCAAGGTTTAAGAATTAAGGTAACCTTTGAAAATACCTGTAAAAAAAAATAAAGGTTGTAACCGAAAAATACCGGTATTGTTCGTACCGGTTTCGGTCCCTGGTTTATGATCCCTTAGGCTTGCTTATGCCAGTAGTGATTCAGGGCAGGATTTTAATTCAAAAACTTTGGAGGGAGGGTACTGCCTGGGATTCACCAATTCCCGCAAAGTACGAAGCCGAATGTAAATCCTGGTTTGCACAACTTGCATCAGCAGCTAGTCTCCGCATTCCGCGGTGTTATATGGGCAGACCAGACCAGTGTGACACTCAACTTCATATCATAGCAGATGGGGGGGAACAAGCATATGCTTGTGTTGCGTATTGGCGCTACATTTTTAATAATGGCTCAGTCAGCCTTGCTTTAATAGGCAGCAAAGCGCGTGTTGCTCCCCTGAAGCCACTTTCAATTCCGCGTTTCGAATTGCAAGGTGCTGTTATCGCGACGCGTTTTGCGCAAAGTATTATAAGTGCGCACCGGACACCACCTTCCGCCGTGTTTTACTGGACTGACTCCACTACGGTTTTGAAATGGATCCGCAGCGACGCACGTACATTCAAAGCGTTTGTTGCTCACAGGTTAGGCGAAATTTTGGAATTTACAAATCCATCAAACTGGAGATGGCTTCCAAGCGAACTTAATATCGCTGACGATGCTACGAAGCCAAAACATGTAGAACTCACTCCATCACACAGATGGTTCGCTGGCCCTTCATTTTTACTTTACCCTTCTACAGAATGGCCATGCGAACCAGACTGCACCCATCAAGCTCCAGGATTTTCTGAGTTAAAATCAGAGTTCGTGAGCCTTCTAACGGACACTCCATTACTTACACCACCGGTTCCAGATCCATCTCATTTTAGCAGTTAGCTACGATTATTAAGGGCATCGGCTCGCGTTTTCCAAGCCGTAAGAATTTTTATGTCTTTGTCTCGTTCACCGCGTTTAATTGCAAAATTTTCAGACGAAACCGCGTCACCTTCGCAACTTTCAACCGAGGACATATTCCGAGCAGAGAAGATGCTTTACTTGAGAGTTCAGATGGACAGTTTTGCGGAAGAACTGAAGACGCTGAGAGCCTCTCAGCCAGTACCTAAGAGTAGCAGGATAGCCGCGCTGGCTCCGATCCTTCACGAGGATGGTTTGTTAAGATTAAATTCACGCATAAAATCCGTTCCTGGTGTGAGTGATAGTATGAAGTCGCCCATCATTCTGGATGGCCGTCATCGGATTGTACACCTTTTAATCCTACACAAGCACTGCGAAGCTGGCCATGGTAACCATGAGATGGTGCTGAACGAAGTTCGTCAACAATTTTGGGTTTTGACAGCAAGAGCAACGATTCGCAGCGTCGTCAAGGGGTGTGTACTATGCAGGAGACAAAAGGGCCGCCTTGTGACACCACCTACAGGGGATTTACCAGTTGAGCGCCTCGATCACCATAAGAGGCCCTTTACGCATGTGGGCCTAGATTACTTCGGCCCCGTAGAAGTGGCAGTGGGTCGCCGACGAGAAAAACGATACGTAGCCCTATATACCTGTCTAGTCACAAGGGCCATACATCTGGAGATAGCTGCATCGTTGGCCTCAGATTCGGCGATCATGAGCCTCAGACGTTTGATAGCTCGGCGTGGGACTCCGTCAACAATATTTTCCGACAACGGAACCAACTTCGTTGGAACTAGCCGCGAACTAGCATCACTCTACCATCAAGATGTCGAGAACTTTGCGACCAGCCGCAAAATATCGTGGCGGTTCATACCACCCGCCTCTCCATTTATGGGAGGTGCGTGGGAGAGATTGGTGCGTTCAGTAAAAACAGCCCTACGCGCTACATTAAAAAACAGAGCCCCACGCGAAGAAGTTTTTAACACTTTGCTTATCGAAGCTGAATCTATAATTAATTCTCGACCGCTCACCTACGTTCCAAGTTCACCAGACGCCCCAGAAGCTATAACTCCATTTCATTTTATCCTTGGCTGTTCATCGGTGGCTCCATGGCCAGTTAAGCTCTCGGATGCAGACCTATTTCGAAAATCTAACTGGAGACACGCTCTCAGGCTGGCTGACCACTTCTGGCAAAGGTGGCTTACGGAATACCTGCCTACATTAATTCCACGTGGACGCTACACTAGTAACAGAAATAATTTGCATGTAAGCGAAGGTGACGTGGTCGTGGTCGCGGACAATTCTCTGCCAAGGGGTTTTTGGCTTCTAGGCAGGGTAACCAAAACTTTTACGGGACCTGACGGGCTGGTCCGTGTTGCAGACGTGGCCACTAAAGGAGGAACCTTGCGCCGACCAGTCCGCAAGCTCGTACCTCTAGTAGCCGAACCCCAGCCAGTTGCCACCACGGTTTAGTGTTCCACTAGGGGCCCGGAATGTTGGCGACTGGCTGGGAAAGCTACAACCTTTTTTAAATACATATTTTTTTTATTGATTTGATTTGTCTTTTGTTGGCTGAATTCTATGTAATGTCACTGTGCTATCCTTTGTGTTCGCTGTATTTTTCTTAGTTTTACTTTAATTTAATTAAATATCATTCTAATAACCACCATCACATCGTTTTGATTTCATCTCTTTAAATACAGTCCACACGCTCACCAACATGTACCGTATATACTTTCATATGCAATTAGTAAAAAGCTGTTATTTTGACATTACAAACAGATACTGTGACTTTATTTATTTGTATAGATTTTGAACCATAGTCGTCAACGCTAGGTTATAGGGTTTTTTTAATCTTTATGAAATTGCTAACAGATTTCCCTAATAGTTCAAATTATTATGATGGATAAGAATTGCCGAGAGTAATATTTACATCAATTTTGAAAACAATAGCCAGTGAAAAGAGATCCATAGAGATCCAACAGGATTAAGAATGTCCACACAACAAAGTACATTACACTAAAATAAGTTAATATATTTTTATCAATATTCCAAAGATATTATGGAACTCTCTGTGAAATATTTAAAATCTAAATTACATAAATGTCTCCTAAGCAATCAATCTGCCTAGCCTTTTCCCAACTATGTTGGGGTCGGCTTCCAGTGTAACCGAATGCAGCTGAATACCAGTATTTTACATGGAGCGACTGCCTATCTGACCTCCACAACCCAGTTTACTGGGTAATACGATACCCCTTGGTAAGACTGGTTGTCAGACTTTCGGGCTTCTGACGACTCGTAACGACTGTCAAAGATCCTTGAATTTCAGCCGGGACCAACAGCTTAGCGTGCTTTCCGAGGCACGGAGGAGTCTCGGTAGAAAAGATGGTCACCCATCTGCAGACCAACCCCGGCAAGCGTAGCTTAACCTGATGGATCGACCCATGCGGCTGTTATTGAGATGTATTTATTAGCCACGAGCTCCTCAAATGTCTCCTAAGCAATCCTTTTTATAGTGTAATGTAAAATAACTCTTTAATAAAAAAAGTAAGTAATCAAATATTGTTACTGATATCGCTGCTTTGCATGAATACCCGCACAAACCACAATTTTGAAATTAGTAGTTTATAACACAGTCAAATGCAAAATAATCTTTATTTCATGGAAGTAGGACTCACATTCATAACGGCAAAACCGCCGATTATGCCGTTATGAATGTGAATCTTACTGACCATGAAATAAGGACTATTTTGCATTTGGCTGTGTTATAAACCACTAATTTCAAAATTTTGGTTTGTGCGGGTATTCATGCAAAGCAACGATATAATGATAATTAATTAGATACTGCTTTGATTTAAAACCGTTTAAAGACATAGTATAAAAAAATGTATAATTACTGTTTAATTACTCTGTTATTATTGACGCTAGATGCATAATTATAACTCGTTTTCTTTAAAATATTTATATTCCAGTCCACGGCAAGACATGTAGATGATAAGCCTATTATTAAGACAATTATTGTACCATGTTTTAATGCAAATAAATACAGGTATTTAATTATATTCAAGAAAAATATCAACGTTTCAATCGACATTTCGATGTGTTTTTTTTTTACTCTTCATTTGTTTTGGGGTTTTTATCTAGACAGACATGCCAACCCATCGTGCCTTTTAACATTGTATAATATTTACACTTATAACTAAAACTTACTAAACACTTAAACAATATATGAACCACCTTGAGATAAACATAGATGTCATAGATGGAGGACTGTTATTAACCGAGATAACTTTTTGGCACATTCTGACGTTGGTCAAGATAAAATTGATTGAATTAATCCTACGCTAAGCTTATTTAAGTCGAACTCTACAAAAAGACTCTCTCTCGCGTCCGTTCCGGACACAATCCATCAGCAAATGCTGCACGTCACATCACGATCACACTCTCTGCAATCCGGCGAATCAGCTTTTTTCATGAGAAATGCAAACTTCGCTCATAGATAGTGTCCACAGCGAAGTCTTAGAATTAATTTTATATAATTCCTACACCGTTGATTGACATCGAACCGAGGCACACAAGAAGGCTCGCCTTGTATGGTTCTATACCATATACCTTTTTTTTACTGATATCAACAAAGGGTTGTTTCCAGGAGTTATAACAAATTACTTTAAATTTGGATATGTATTGCCAATAATCAGATAAGCAGTCAATTGTTATTTCCGCTGCTGCTACTCGTACTAATTTAGAAAATTGGTCAGTGTCCTCATTGCCACATAGTACAATGTGACCTAGAACCCATTGCAAATATAATATTTTCAAGAATATCATATAGTATATACTATCGATGCACCTCTGAAAGCAGAGGCGCATAACGAGTTTATGGTTTTATTTTTCACTGGATTTGCTATTTTGTAAAAATCTCATTATGAAAACTTAGGTGGAGTGAGTTTGAATTGAAGTGAGCTGTCAATAGTGTCAATCCCTAGAGCCAGATGATATTTTTATGGAACAGACCAGCAGTCTTTGATGACAATACGCCTTTAAATACACGTAATGAAACGGTTTGGAACGGTTCGGATCCAGGGACACCTACATTATCGTGACTAATTGACGATGTGGTCACGTTCAATGAGGCAGCGCCTGCGATACAATTGGGGCGTGGCCTTGGGTTGTATTTGGGATAAAACATGATCAAATCTGAATGCTGTTTAAAATTAAATGAAATGAAATCTTTTATTTCCAGATTTAAAAATCCACACATAAATAAATAAACAAACATACAATATCATAACTATCACAACTATTTAAACAGATAAATAAATAATACATCTACGCAGAGCTAAGAGGCTCATTGGCGACGTAAAACTGGTGGATGCCAAGCTTCATAGCTTGGCTCATCGCCGCAAGGTTGCCTGCTTGTCGGTCTTCTACAGATTGTACTTCGGAGAGTGTGCCCGAGAACTCCACGACCTCATTCCACGGGCCCCCTTCTACCACCGGACATCTAGACGCACTGCCAGTTACCATCCCTACCTGGTTGCTATTCCACCAATTCGCACTAAGCGCTTCCAAATGTCTTTTACAATGCGCACAGCAAAAGAGTGGAACTCACTACCTGCGTCTGTGTTTCCGAACGTATACAACCCTAATCTCTTCAAAGTGAGAGTGAACAGGCTTCTTCTGGGTAAGCTCACTCCATCGTCGACTTTGTCTCTGTCACCTCTGACCTACACTAGAGTCAAGAGCAAACCCATCACAAATAAAAAAATAAAAAAATCTACACATTATACGTATACACACGCACATACGCCACTTCGGTAATCGGCGTGTGGTAGGACTGCCACCTTATATGTAAGGGGCTGTGGTGCCATTCACGTACCGCGGCGACCAATGAATTGGCCGACCGGTGTATGGCGGTGCGTGCAGCAGCCGACCGGCTCCTCTGCAGCGCCTGCCAGCAGGGCGCGCGGCCCGCGGCGATCATGTCGCTCGCGCTGCACCACCGAGGCTGAGTTTACAATAAAAGCATAAAGACTTGCAACGGTAGTGATAATAATGATGATAGACAGTAGATTTAGGACTTTTCTTCTAGTTGTGTGTTACGCAATTAGTTTTTACGTTTTTTTTGTTAGGGTTCAATACCTCAAAAGGAAAAACGGCACCCTCATAGGATCACGCGTGTGTTTGTGTGTCTGTCCGTCTGTCACAGCCAATTTGCTCTTAATCAAATGTACACATTAAATTTAAATTTGGTACTCGTATGAATTTCTGTGAACCAAACACGGACGTGTAACGTAAATAAATGAATTTTGAATATGGGGGTCAATTTTGGGGGGCAAATAAGAAAAAAATTGAAAACTGTACCGTGTAATATATCAAATAAAAGGGCTTACTTACTATGAGGGTCTCAAATAAATTTTTTGTATAATTTTAAATTATACTGTTTTAGAGTTATTTAAGAAAATAGACGAAAATTGAACACTCGCCCCCTTATCTCCCAAACTGCAAAGCCTAAAATTTTGAGAAGAAAATCAGAAAATAGTTATATATCTATAGATTATAGGAAAACCTATAAGAAGTCTATGATCTTAAAATAACATGGCATATATCTCAATATTGTGCGAACAAACTTACATTTTGTAGTTGGAATTTATGGGAGAACCTGATTTTCAACTCCAATGTTAAGTTGTTCTTGTATTAAAATAAACTCACCAAAGCCTACCCTTAAAAATAAAACTTCCGTAGATAGCATCTGTTGCAGTCTAATTGCAAGTAATTCTTAATGTTGTCAGATCTTTAAGTCTTTTTTCGTCTTCTTAAAGTTAAAAGAATGAAGGAAGTGTATTTCACCTCCTTTATTATTTTAACTTTACTAAGATTTGTCTATACGATATCAGCACAATGAGATATTGCCAAATACACAACGCATTTTTTTTTTTTTTTAAAGTAACTGTGAGTTCAGTTATTTGCGTTTTGGATCAAATAAGTACACCAGGTACAGACGCCAGCACATCAAGCTACTACAATCTGTCAGATTTCTTTAATAAATTTTCGACTTTATTGCTAAGGCATTTGGTTCGAGGTTGATTGGGAAAATCTGACAGTTTCGGGTAGGTTGACCTGCTGGCGTCTGTACCTCAAAACGGTGATGGAAAACGTCAGCCATCAGAAAAGGTGTATTTCACCTTCTTCATTATTTTAACTTTACTACGCTTTTCCTTACTTTAAGATTTGGCTTTACCAGAACAACACAATATGCACAGCCATATTCATATTCATCATCATAATCTGCCTCGCCTTTTCCCACCAACCGGCTGGGGTGGCTTGGAACTGGGTTGAGGTCGGCTTCCAGTCAAACCGGATGCACCTGAATACCAGTATTTTACATGGAGCGACTGCCTATCTGACTTCCACAACCCAGTTACTGGGTTACACGATGCCTTCTTGGTAAGACTGGTTGTCAGACTTTCGGGCTTATGACTACCCGTAACGACAGTCAAAGATCTTCATTTGACAGCTGGGACCAACGGCTTAACGTGCTTTCTGAGGCACGGAGGGGTCTCGGTATGAAAAGTTGGTCACCCATCCACGGACCGACCGCGGCAAGCGTAGCTTATCCTGGTCGATCGACCCGTCCTGCTGTTGTAACTTAGTCACGGGCCTCCATATTCATATTCAAATTAGGATCTAATAACAACACAAACTCTACAAACTCTAAACTTCTAAAGACATCGCACGATCGATCTTCCCCGACCCAAATAAACTGACTAACTACGTCCGGACTGACTCATAGATTTGTGTAACATCAGAAAGTTTGACACCGGGATGTGTCAAAGCAAAATATACATATTTAAAGAGTTTCTTTATTACTTCAACATGTCCCAGCATCAACTCTGTAGGTAGTGCTAAGTCTGCCGTTTTATGTCCAGAGGCTATAACACGAACGAGCGACGTATTTATTATACATGTCGCAGCCAACTGGTTTAATTAGCCATTTAGTTAACTGCCTAGCCTTTAGAAGTAGTGCTTTCCGGGCGCTGCTGCGCTCGCTCGGTTCGCACGCGGTTGGTCAGAATTCAAAACTAACCTAACCAATTTGGTCAGGGTTGCGGGTTGTTCGAAAGAGTTACCGTAGCCCTGGCACAGGCAACTGAAGGAACACGGGTGGGTTTTAGTCAGTAGAAGTCTGACACGCCCTCCCACTCCACCCAGAGCGGGAGAAGTTATTTAATGATTTCCCATCCACAAAAAAAAAGGGTGTCCCGGCTTAGTTACTGCGACCAATTCGGCTAGCGCGTGGTTGTCACATTTCCAACCTAACCTATAATTGAATATCATTCAGGCAGTTAAAAGGCTAGGCGGTTAATTAAATCAGTTGGCTGCGTCATACATACTAACTAGCATATTACTGTTCCACTGCAAAGCAAAGGCCTTTTCTCAATCAGAGAAGCGTTGATCACCACACTTGCCCAGACGGGTTGGCGATTTCAGACTTATATTGCTTATAAGTCCAGGTTTCCTAATGATGTTTTTCATTCACCGGTGTTAGTAATGTCCAAGATAAAATTATAAAATCAGAAAGTAACATATGAGTTGAAAAAGTTACATTCGTACTTGCTCGGATTTGACTCCACAACTTCGTGCTTGAAAGGCTTTAAAATCATTCGATTTTGAAATTGAAATTGTAACGTTTTTTTCGCGCGTTTGTGCTCGGCCTACAAAAGGCACAGAATAACGTTCTAATGTGAGGGTCAACATTTTAGGGAATTTTGTTGAATACATAGAAAATGAATGTTGCTTTTTTTGAGTTTATTTGGGTTGTCAGTGCAGTGTTTGTTGGTCAGATTTGATCTTGTTTCCGGGAATGTCTAACATTGTCCTTGCTTTGTAATTCAACGCTGAAGTTATTTCAATTGTATGGTTTTGAAAAAACGAAACATCGCGGCAACGTAGTATTTAATAATTTTCTCGGTGATGTGTTTTACTGAACATTTTTTTTATTGAGATAGATAGGGAATCTTTTTGTGTTTTGTGCAAATGAAATAAGAGTGAATCATATTATTTTCAATACTCCACCTTCAGTTTAAAATGAAATATTATTTTTGCGAAATTCAATTTCATGGATATAAAAATATTTTTCTGTGTTGTAATTCAATTTAAAGACCTCCCCTCTAAAAAAAAACCGGTTAAGAGCGTGTCGGACCACACACAATGAAGGGTTCCGTAGTTGGGATGAAATTATCCTAAGAACAAACTTAACATTGTTTTAAATAATGAGGAGGCACCAACCGACGATTATCCCTGTATGCACTATGCAAGTGCACCTAAGGACAACCCTCGGTTGGTGCAGAACTATTGCAGGACATAGAAACAAAACATACTGGGCTATGGGTTTGGGTGGCTATAGTGGATTGGTTACCCAGAACTATGGAAGGACTATGTCCCCTGCCTGATCAATGTTATGTGTTAAACTGTTTTAAAGATATTTAAGAAAATAGACGAAAATTGACCATTCTCCCCCCTTTATCTCCGAAACTACTGAAATAAAATTTTGAAAAAAAAAATACAGAAAATAATTCTATAGCTATAGATTATAGGAAAACCTATAAGAAGTCTATGGTCTTAAAATAACATGGTAAATCTCTCAATATTGTAACTTACATTAAAAATATGTTCTCCCATACATTCCAACTACAAATGTCCATAGTTAACTATGGACAAATGTAAGTTTGTGCACAATATTGAGAGATTTACCATGTTGTTTTAAGGCCATCGACTTCTTATAGGTTTTCCTGTACTCTATAGGTATTGAACTAGTTTCTATATTTTTCAAAATTTTAGGCTCAGTACTTTCGGAGATAAGGGGGGGATAGTCAATTTTCGTCTAGTTTCATAAATAACTTTAAAATGGGTTATTTTTAAATAAAAAACAATACGCTTAAGACTCTCATAGTTTTTTTTTTCACCCCTTTCATTTGATATGTCCCACGGTATAGTTTGCATTTTTTTTTCTTTTTTGCCCCTAAAGTTGACCCCCATATTCAAAATTTATTTATTTACGTTACACGTCCGTGTTTGGGCCATAGAAATACATATGTTGGTACACATATGTATTTCTGTGGCCCAACAAAAAATTTCAACTTAATCGGTCCATTAGATTCGGAGCAAATTGACTGTGACAGACGGACAGACAGACAGACACCCGAGTGATGCTATAAGGGTTCCGTTTTTTCCTATTGAGGTACGGAACCCTAAAAACACCCGATATTTGTGTAGCCTCTGTTGACGATCCAATAAATAAATAAAATATAACGTTCCTCTATGCGGAATTCAATACATCTTAGCTTTATTAAATGAAAAACGACCAAAAACACCTGCATCACTTCCCATAACACGAACAATAATAAAAATTCTTCCACCTTTTCAATATGGCCGCAAAAGATGCGGTGATGACTTAAGCATCGCCTTTATTGCTCGTTTGAAGTAAGTGAGGAGAGCTCAGAACTTAGTGTGAGCTGCATATTCAATAGGCTCTTCCTACTCCCCTAGCACGGTATAAGAATACTAATATTCCTTTCATAAGGTGTGATATTGAGGGGCCTGTGGCTTAGTAATAACAACGGCACCGCTCGATTGATCAGGTTAAGCTACGCTTGTCGCGGTTGGTCCGTGGATGGGTGACCATGTTTACATAGCAAGACCTCGCCATGCCTCGGAAAGCACATTAAACCGTTGGTCCCGGCTGTCATTCGTAGATCTTTGACAGTCGTTACGGGTCATCAGAAGCCCGAAAGTCTGACAACCAGTCCTACCAAGGGGTATCGTATAACCCAATAACTGGCTTGTGGATTGATATCCACAAGCCAGTTAAGCCAGTTATCTGATGATAGGCAGTCGCTCCATGTAAAATACTGGTATTCCGGTGCATCCAGTTAGACTGGAAGCCAACCCCAACATAGTTGGGAAAAGGCTAGGTAGGTGATGAAGGTACGATATTGATCATCTCAGAATTAGTCTAGATAGGTATTTTGACGGTTCTGTTACTTCGGAAGTCCTGCTGTAGCACATTCAACCTATAATGTTTCCACTGCTGGAACATAGGGTTTTATTTACTCTGTGAGAGTACGTGGGTCATAATTCACCACGCGTACCCAGTGCAGGTTGGTGGTTGTAATCAATCAATCTACCTAGCCCTTTCCCAACTATGTTGGGGTCTTCTTCCAGTCTAACTGGATGGAGCTGAATACCAGTAGGTATTTTACATGGAGCAACTGTCTATCTGACCTCCACAAACCAGTTACTGGGTAATACGATACCCCTTGGTACGACTGGTTGTCAGACTTTCAGGCTTCTTAACGACTGTCAAAGATCCACGAATGGCAGCCGGGACCAACGGCTTAAAGTGCTTTCCGAGGCACGGAGGAGTTTCGGTATGTAAAGATGGACACTTATCCACGAACCAACCCCAGCAAGCGTACTCCGTGCAGCTTTTATTACTTTGTTACTTAGCCTCGAGCTCCTGTATGTTATATGTCTTCGAATTTTTAGTTCCAGACAATATGACGGTCGCGTTGCGGCGTGGATCGCTCAAATTGACTTAGTGTGTCAATTTGAAAAACAATTAATTTCTTTGATTGTAGATACATTAATGTAAGTATCGCCTAGATACCCGTGGCAATTTCAAGCGCTACAATTTATTAATGTATTTAAAAAGATACAATCAATTTGTCGGTAATTAGTTGGCTTGCGATTGAATCCCCACCTGACTGGCTTGGCACGATACCAAGTAAGGTAAAGTTACACTGCAGTATACTTCGATTTTCAGTAAATAGCTTTCCTCGAATTAAGAAGTCTACCGTTGTTCGCGCTTGTTGAGGTCGATGGACCTTTATTTATTGCTTCGAGCCGCTGCAGTAAATACTCTTGAAGGCTCAAAGCCTTTGATAATTTATTGAAATTTTAATGGTTTTTAAACGCTATGGCTTTAGTGGTAGACCTTTTGAGAGCTACAATATTAATGATAGCCATAATGATGTTTGGTAAACGTGTCTATACTATACGCCAAGCACGACATTAATAAATAGCTGTCGCCCGCAACTTCGTCTGCGATTATCCAAATCCGTTCAGCCGTTTTAGCGTAAAACGTAACAAACAAATAAACAAACTCATTTTCGCATTTATAATATTAGGTAAGATTTAATCATGTTTAATACAAATATCCAGGGTGAAAAGTACCCCTTGTATATCTCTTCTCTATCTTTATAAATATCTATTCAGTGGTTTAAGTGTGAAATGGTAACAGATAGACCGACAGGCAGAGTTACTAGTTTGTATTTATAATATTAGTATGAATTGGCCTTTAATTGTCCAAATTTAGGGCAAAGAACTCTTCCACAAAGATGGAACAATCATTAATCACATTGTATTTTTTTATAAGTCCCCGTTTTATTTTATTTTTTCCTTCACCTAAATAGACACAGCGTGAAATGACAGTCACTTACTTACAGACAGTTACTTGTTGAAAAAAAAACTTTAAAAAAGGTAAAAACCGACACCAAAAACCTAAAACGAATAAAATAACTTTCATAAAAAAACTTAACAGCTTTTGAAGTCGGTGCCAAGCTATTAGTGTATTGAAGAACTGAAGACACTGACTTAAGAAGCTGTTAAATTTTTTATGAAAGCTATTTTATTCGTTTTAGGTTTTTGAAGTCGATTTTCACTTTTTTAAAGTAAATTTATTTTTCCATTTATAGTTGAATATACAAAATACCATAAGTTTAAGACGAACGAAAAGAAAAATCATAAAAATCCGCTTAGAAATGCCGTAAATACAGTACATTTATGCATACATCGCACATAAGAATAATTGCCTAATGTTTTATATACTTACTAAAACCTTTCTAAAAGTATGTAGATCACATTAGTGAATGAATCATCAAAATTGGTTCATTCGTTTTTGAATAAATCGTGGACATACAAACAAACAAACATACATACGGGTCGAATAGAGGACCTATTTTGAAGTAATGAAGTAAGTTAAAAAGAAAGAAATGGTATTCAAGATAAACAGTAAAGTCTAGAGAACAACTTACACAGGATCAGCCAGGTTTCGAATTTTTATGCATCAGAATTTAGCTCTTTAACCTACAGTCTTTCACGACAGGTAATATCATTATACCTACAGAGAGAATTTTTCAAAAGAAATCAAATGATGCAGTTTAATTTTTATCGAAATCGGCCCCGGAAAAAGCGGAAAATACTCAAAGAAGTCTCGCGAGAATTCTTCTTTTCAAATTTACGCACACTTAGGAAATTCGAACCCTGTTTATTACTGTATTTTGGCTAAAGGGTCCTTAACAACCTGACCTCTACCGGGTATTTAATAAGTGTTGCTCGATCACACTATGCTTGAGAATCCTGTTTGAAAGAGAGCCTTAATAAGGTGCCTTAATAATGACTATATTTCAGTGGCCACTTGTTGAGAAATGGAGAAAATATAATTATTAGCTTTGAGAGTGCGACTTTGTTCTCAGGATTTTCTTTATTGGGACTTATTAGAAACTGACTCCGTTTGTAACGTAGGCTGAGCAGAAAACTTATCTATTTGTGGTTTTAATAAACGTCATGATAATTAGTTTAGACGAGGTATATATAGTGTATCTGTTAATAGGGCAGAAGTACAGGGAGACCTGTAATAAACGTTCTAACAGAAGAGAAAGGCAGGGAGACATGTGAATTTGACTGTCATAATTCATAATTGTCCATAGTTAAACGAAAAGGATCCAACCCACATTAAGTGTGTTGTAGGTTGGATCCTTTTCATTTACCTATGGATAATTATTGAAATTAAATTACGCAACTCAGCTTTTTACATTTAATCCAGCGTACTAATATTTAAAAAAAAAAATTTTTTTCTTACTATCGTAAATCCTATTTATGTTTATTTTACTTTCATTCGTTACAGAGGCGCTTGTAGCTAAGTTATAACAGTCGCACGGGACGATCGATCAGGTTGAGCTACGCTAGCCGAGGTTGGTTCGTGGATGGGTGACCACAGTGGCGTGCACAGAGTTTTTAGACAGGGTAGGCAGAAAATTTTAAAAGCCAAAATACTTACTGCATGTTGGTTTTGGTTCGTCGTCTTGTCGATTAAATAATGACGTAGGTAAATAAAAAAAAAATATCACCACAAATATCCATACATTGACTGATTTTATAGACATATCAATTTACGGATATTCAAAGTGGCCTTTCGGCGCGTTTGTTTGATGTTCAGTATTTGTAAAATTATGTAATAGCAGTGAAATGATGGTGGTGTGAGTATAGGTACGGACGAATTCAAACAGGCGCGACTTGCATCGCGTGTCACGTCTGTTTGCAAGAGCTTTAAAGTTATTTTAAGATTTTTTTATTTGTAAATTAAATCTACACGTCTATCTTTCTGTAAGAATATCTGCAATATGGAATCGTAAAAGTTGGGAAGGCGTTTCATTTCCGTAAGAAGTTTTTTTTCTATTGAAATCATGGAAAGATCTGTAAGACGTTTTTGGCCTTGTGTATTTCTTAAGTAGGTGTGTACGGTGCACGTACATGGGTTTTAATATATTGTTATTGCAATAAGTTAGCCAGTAGACTCGCGTATTTGCACCTTGGACGCGACCTACATTTGGCAATGCATTGACGCTGACACATTGCATTATTCTATGCATTTCATGTATATTACATTTTTAGTGTTCAATTAGACGTGGTTTGAGTCGGACAAGTTGCATTTTTATTTAGATTCATCCCGTTGAGCACTCACTGACATTTTCTGCATTTAAGTTACATTGACATTCTACATTTTTGCATTGACATTACTTATGTTAGGGATGCACCCTACAAGGTGTGTATACGTTTTAGTGACGAGAATGACCTTTCAGTAGAAGCACTGCTCGCCGGAACTGTAACAATTAATTTTGCCAACCGCAGTACTTCGGGGAAAACTGTATTTATGTTATTTTCGTAAAAATGTTCTATGATTTTGTAAATACTAAGGTTTTTGAATTCCGCAGATTTATAAACACATTTGAGCTCATTGATAAGGCGGTCTAAGTTAAAGTTGATTCAAAAATGAATTCAAACCTAGATCTAAATGATTCTAAAAAAGATTTAAACTCATAAAATTTTTTGACGCAATAAATCACATCCGACGTCTTTTTTAGCATAATTTCGTAAAGCACATCAGTTTCTGCGAATATTTCATTAAATACATGGAGTAGAAACTGGAATTCAAAGACTTTTAAATTGTCTAATAAAGAGAAAACTTGATCTAACGTCTCGCCATCCCAGGACTCTATGTGTTCAGCCATTTCCTCAAATAAATCAATTAAATGTGAAGAAGAATTGAAAATGACATTTACAGTACGCGAATTGTAAGTCCATCGAGTGCCAGCTACGCGTGGCAATTTTTTCATATCAGCCATTTTATTGTAGTGGTTTTGCCTTTTGGTACTATTATTAAAGAAATTGGCTAATGTTTTTATGCGACTGAAAAAACGTTTAGTTTCATGAATACGTTCGCACGACTTGGAAAGTATCAAATTAAGAACATGGGCGGAACACCAAACGTATTCAGCAAGAGGACATTGCTGGCGAATCATCGTCTGAACGCCGTTCCGTTCAGATGATAATACAGCAGCACCGTCGTATGTCTGAGCTATTAATTTCCCCAAACAGTTAAATTCTGATAAAATCTGCAGTATGATGGCACTTAAAGTTTTCGCGGTACGGTCGGAACTTACGTCAATATATTTTATAAATCGATCAAACACTTCTGACTCACGAAAATACTTTAAAACCAGTACTAGTTGCTCTTTTCCACTTACGTCTGGTGTTTCATCAACCATCACAGCAACAAAATCAGTGGAAGCAATTTCTTGTTTTATTGTTTGAATCATTACAGACGCTACACTGAAGATTAGGTCATTTTGAATTCGATTTCATAAACCCGTAAATGAGCTAGTGCAATTTTGCAAATGGTTTTCCAAAACTCCGTCGTATTTCGCGAGCACGTCGACCAGCTCTAAATAATGTCCCCTATTCTCTGACGAGGCAGATTCGTCATGTCCACGAAAAGCGAGCTCTTGTTTCCCCAAATAGCAAACAATGTCAATAAGTCGCTGAAAAATATTTCGGTTCCGAACGACTTTCGCGTTATGTCTATCAATGTCGATTTGTATCTGTGAATTTAAACGCGTCTCAATACTATTTTTTCCAAAGGTGTGATATTTAAGGGAAGCTTCTAGGTGTTTTTCAGATTGGTCATGTTTTTTAGCTGCAGTAGGAAAGTTATGAATATCGATGTTGTAGACAAGGGAAACAGAACAACCTATTGCTATGTATGCAACCTGTGAGCCAATAATATGAAACATATTGTTTTGTATTGAATTTACGATTGACTTTACCTTTAGTTTGAACTAATTGCAAATCCGGTGTACAACGACCTTTTACAATCACTTGTTTTTTATCACCGAATGATAGTTTTGAAAACGCATCATTTTTTATTTTCTCTATACACACACCACCTGAACAACTTTCACAGTGAATATTATCCATTTTTCACACTATTATCGACGTTAAACTCTTTAAATACCAATTATTATGGCTCACAACACAAATCAAAACGAATCAAAGAAACAATATGGCCACGAAACAAGTCACAAACTCGGAGATAGTGCAAAAAATAATACGACAAAAAGAAATAGTGTAAGCTAGGATGCAATATAAATGAAACAATGCCACTTTTTAAAATAGTTGTATAGCTAATTTCGGTTCGGAAAACATCGGATAATTTCGTAATTTGTCGTGTTGTGAAAAAGACACTGCCTATTCTGTACGGTTGTGTGCGTTATTGTGACATTGTGTGCTACGTATTTATAGGAACGCACACCCATTCAATCCGCATGACCACGAGAGCACACATATAAACATTTAGACCCGAATAGTTTGTGTCTTTCCCGAGGCACTCCTGGTACTCAGGTCGTCGTCGCGGCGCTAGCGCCGCGCAATGCCACAATACAATACTGAACGAGCTTGCTTGGAGCGACTGTTTGTTGATTTTTTTTTTTTGTTTATTGTTAGTAAGTAGGTACTCGTCGGACTCGTAGATAAAATAATAATAGATATCAGAACAAGATTATACTGAATTAGGTAGGGTAGGCAGTGTCTTTCTGTCTTTATGAAACGCACGCCACTGGGTGACCATTATTTACATACCAAGACCCCTCCGTGCCTCGGAAACCACGATAAGCTGTTGGTCCCAGCTGTCATTCCTGAATCTTTGCCACTCGTTACGGGTCCTCAGAAGCCCGAAAGTCTGACAACCAGTCTTACCAAGGGGTATCGTATTACTCAGTAACTGGGTTGTGGAGGCCAGTTAGGCAGTCACTCCATGTAAAATACTGGTATTCAGCTGAATCCGGTTCGACTGGAAGCCGACCCCAACATAGTTGGGAAAAGGCTAGGCAGATGATAATGTTTATTTTAGTTTCATCGCCTGACATAATTAAAAATGTATAAAATAATCCGATAGGGTAGTAATTTTATAACAGAAATCCCGTTTACGGTGGTATAAAAACAAGCGTTATTTTCAGTGTATTAATATTTTATAAAATATATAAAAGCAATATGATCTTTTAGTTAGCCTTTAAAATCTGTATTATAGACGAATTTAGCCTGAATTTTTGCTATAAGTTGATACAGTTTTAGGCAGTAGCTTATAAAAACCTATCCTACAACGCATCACACACACTTAGGGGTGAATTGAAATAGTCTTCACGAGTGGCGACAGTCAAAATATTTATTTTTCTATTTGGTTGTGTGAAGTTATGGCATGAGCCGAATAAACATGTTTTTTTCTTTCTTTCAAAATATGTTTTATCACAAGTACATGTTAAGGACCTAATATTATTTGACTCAGCAAATGGCAATGCAAGCTCGATTTGTATAAAAGGAACTTGTACATAAAGATACATAAGAAATTAACGGACCCCTTTAAAGATTTACCTTTGACCATTTGTTTAAAAAAAACCGACCAAGTGTGTGTCGCACCACGCACAGTGAAGGGTTCCATAGTTGGGATGATTTTATTCCAAGAACAAGTTTAACATTGTAGTTGAAAAACATGTTCTCCCATACATTCCACCTGCAAATTTAAGCTTATACGCACAATATTGACAGATTTACCATGTTATTTTAAGACCATAGACTTCTTATAGGCTTAAGAAAAGTTTGCTGCTCTGAAGTAGGCTACAAATGACTGCGCAGTAGTCAATATCTATACTAAAATAGCAGCGCGCCATGCCATGCGCATTGGAAAGCCTGGATTCAGAGTGGAAGACTTATGTGACGCTAACTATATAGAACTATGTTCTGAACTATTTTTTTTTTCAAAATATTTGGCTCAATAATTTCGGAGATAAGGGGCATGGACAATTTTCGTCCATTTTCTTAAATAATTTTAAAACCATTTATTTTAAAATTATAAAAAACATGTACTTGAGACCCTCACAGTTACCCTTTCATTTCATATGTCCCACGGTACAATTTGCAAAACTTTTATTAATTTTTTTATTTACCCTCCAAAATAAATGAATTTTGAACATGGAGGATATTTAGAATTCATTTATTTACGTTATACGTCCATATTTGGGTCACAGAAATTCATACGTGTACCAAATTTTAACTTAACCGGTCCATTAGATTCGGAGCGATACGACTGGGACTGACGGACAGACAGACAGACACACGAATGATCCTTTAAGGGTTCCTTTTTTCCTTTTGAGGTATGGAACCCTTAAAAGGTAACGCAATGGTTAAAAGAAAAATGCTTACACAATCTGAATGAATACTTCATATCACGACTGAAATCTATAATATTTGACTTATAATAATTAATTAATGTTCAAATCTTACTGAATCAACACTTTGACATTATAATAGTTATGCTTATGACATTATCAATTATAATTTTTATTATCTCTTGAACTGACATAGGTAATTTGACATAAATAAATTAATTTGTTCGATAAAAATCCTAATGCATGAGCTCTAATCTTTTGTTGGCGTCTTTTTTAATTTAATTAAAAAAACTGCATTGTGCATGATAAAATTAAATATTTGCACTCCAAATGTAATGATAGAATGTAAAGGAGCCATTATAGTTTAAAGATCATACATTGTAAACCTACATTCTGGCAAATAAATGAATTTGAATTCGAATGGTGTCTGAGTACTGGGCGGTCCTTACTATGAACTATTAACGCCATCATGATTCCGTTGCGAAAAAGGGATGGTGCTACAGGTCATGTATAGCTCCGTCTCTCTCTGGCACTGAAAAAATGATGGCATTAATTGTTCATAGTACGTCTCTCTGAGACGTGGGGTTGCAGTCTCGACATAGATAGTGATTGCTTTGCGACCGAACTCGGTCACAAAATCCTAATGGAGTCCCTAGACGGTCAAAATTGATTGACATTTACGAAAAAATCACTTACTAGTCAAGCAGTTTTGACCGTCTAGGGACCCTTTTAGGACTTTGCGACCGAATTCGGTCGTGAAGCGATAGCTATTTAAGTCGAGACTGCAGCCCTTGGTCGTATCAGATTGCGTGCCGTCCCGATGGACTATTACAGTGAGGGAATACAGAGTGCACCTGTGTCTGCGCACACACTTATGCACTATAATATCTCCCGCGCCGAAGGCTAGTCTCCGCTGAGAATGGCCGCCATGGCCGAAATTTGTTCTGGATAGGGTTGGCATAATTGTTCGGCCGGGACAAAATTGTTAAAATTAAACAGAAATCTGAATTACGTGGGTGATAATAATACTGATAATAGTTTATTATCATAAAATAATCGAAAGATTTAAAAATCAAGTGTAACCAATAGTATTAACTGAGACTCCAAACAAGTTAAATGAACTACACTACCTACTTGACAAGAAGATCCAGAAAGAGATTCATCGTTTTTCGCCATATTTTGAAGTAGATTTGAGCTCCCGCACCACCCGGTGTATTTTGAAGAAAACGGGACAGTAGCAATACAAATAAGGTGACAGTCCCGTATAAACGGGACGTATGACAACCCTAGTTCTAGAGGAATATTATTACTGGACAAAACAAAAACTTCTTTTCGAACAATATTTGCCATCAATACGCTAAGAAAAAGAAAACTGAGATACACAGTAGTGAAGCAGTTATCCCCGCTACTGATAGCTTACTGGCTACTCTTTTCTGTGGCATTATCTATTCATAACCAGTACGTGACGATACGGTAAAAGACTTGGAAGACGAACAAACTTCATAACAAAAAACAAATGCAAAAGCTTTCTTCATTCTATAACATCAGCTTTGCTTCCCCTCAATTTTCAATAAAAATTTCATCATGCCCGTTATAATTGAATGCAAATATAGCATCTTCATCTTCCAAGACAACGTTTGGAAGACGTTATCGATTCCCAGTAATATTATTACTAGTTTCAAGTATGACAGTATACACGATGTATTTTGGTATGCATTTCTGAACGGCAACGTCAAAGGAAGAGCGTGCAGTGCATTAAAATCATAACGTGGTGTTTTGGGAGGCTCTCCTCGTGTTAGTAGGATAGTATTTGACATACTGATGTTATCGGTGTAGTAAGAACAGTGAAATATAGGTAAAAGATGAAGTTTGTGTTTTGTTTTCCAGCTGGCACCTGATGTTGATTCTTCATCATGATTGCAATGTTAGTTTGGCACTCTTGATTTCCTTTGGGAGTTTAGGATGTACAGTCGCGACCAAAAGTCGATAAGCAAACTCACAAAGCAATAGCTTGGCGTTTAGTTTGACTTAAGACCTTCTATTTCCAAGAACATAAACATGCATAATTATTGTCGTCAACAACTGATTGTAGTTCATAATTTCAACGTTATAACATGTATAAATATGACCTAGCGGTTAAGCGCGTGCAGATAGATGCGTGAATCAATGAGCCGTGAGTTCTAATCTCACGCAGTACTTGACTTTTTGTAAGTTTTTACTTGATTGGAAGTAATGGGACAGAAATATAATATTCTTTATCTTGTTCGTGTGGTCACTCATTTCGTAAAGTTAGAAAGGTTATAGAAAACTAAATAAATAATTTCGATTTCTGTGAGGTAGACAACAAAAACTTCTTTTATCTAGTAGGAATGTAACGTCACAATTCTCTTAAGTTTGTTAATTTTATAAATAAGTAAATAAAACGAATAAACATTTTTGTTACCATTCAGCACGACTTTTTTATTTCAACCTTCCAACACCAAAAAGATAAATTAAAAATCACAAAAATAGTTAAATAATAATACAATAACTAATATTTAACTTCTTATAAAAGTAAATAATAAATAAACATAAATAATCTAACAAGTTATTGCTTAAAATAGTACAAATATATTATTATGGTTCCAAAGAAACAAAAAACAGTCCCACATTGTGATTAAGATTCGAACTCAGACTTCATTGATCGTGAAACCATTGCTTAGCCCAAACAGCTACCAGCACATGTTATGTTTATGCGAATTTTAGCAATGCAATGGTAAGAACAGGTCGCCACTATGACGAGTATTCTAAATGCAACAGAAATATAATGTTATTTCGCGTAGTACGACGACATGCGACAATTCATTAGTGTGTGTTATCTGCGGAATGTTGAGTGAGACATCGCTCATACACGCACACGTACTGGTTCGTACTCGCACAGTTCATAGCAATGTAATCCTTAGCAAGCTTATGGACTTTTGAGCGTTTACTGTACCTTTTAGATAGGTTGCTTCAGTCACTTAGCTATTTACTTAAATAATCTCAGATCGAAATGACAAACATTTCTCATTGACTTAACTTGAAAATTCTAGAAAACTACACTGCTGCTGCTGTTTCTCATCTTTATTTAGGATATAACTCTAACTCTAACATAAATATTCTAAGTAAAAACCTCATGATTTTCTCGACTCGACTCAACCTCATTTAAGTAGTTTGATATTCATAGTTACAATTTGCTCCTCATCTCTAATAGTTTCCTCAGTTAAGGTGAGTTTCGAGTTGAGGAACCAACTTACTGTCAAATATAAGGTACATTGGCATTTACCTTGAGAAAGATAACTGCGTATTTTATTTATTTATTTTACCATTTATGTACACACAGAAAAATACATAATAAAATACATAATTATAATTAGGAGTACAAAGGCACTGCTTATTTCTTAAGAAATTTCTTCCAGCAGACCTGCGAAAGGAGAAATGAAATAGAAATGTAGACAATAGTGTGTGATAACAAGAAGAGAAAAATATGAATATGCGAAGACTTAAACTAAAATATTAACTATACCTACACGCATAACATAAACTTAAATAAATACATAAAGCTAAAATATATAAACATACATATACTATACTTATATAAATACTCACAGTTGAAAGGAAAAGTAATTCTCTTTTACTCTATATTTGAAAAGAGACACAGTTTTTAAATCGCGAATGCTAGGCGGAAGTAAGTTCCACAGTCTCACATAATGGATAGAGAAGGAATAAGAATAGTAGCTAGTTTTATGAGGATGAGATTTAAGGAGGGATCTAAGGTGTGATCTACACGGTGCGTCACTAGGGCGAGCAAAGGAAAAACGCTCACGCAGGTAGGAAGGATAAGACGGGTTGTGTAAAATGTTGAAGAGGAGACATAAAATCCGAGTGTTCCTGCGAAGGCGGATTGGGAGCCACTTGAGTTCCTTGCAAAAGTGAGAAACATGACCATACTTTCGAAGACCAAAAACAAAGCGAATGCACAAGTTTTGCAAGCGCTCAAGCTTGTTTAATAGCTCCTCAGTAGCATCCAGGTAGCATGCGTCGGCATAATCTATAATCGGCTGAATAAGCGTTTGTGCCAAAGAAATTTTAGTCTTCAAGGGCAGGAGACTTTGAAGGCTTTTCAGCGAATGAAAGGAGAAATGTACCTTTCGATTGACCTCATTGACCTAAGCACGCCACGAAAGATTAGAATCAATAATAACACCCAGATCTTTGGCGGTTTCGGTATAGTCAATGTGTACACCATCGAGATATAAAGGCGTCAGAGATGTAACATCAGCCGCACATTGCGAACGATCCTATGATCATGGCCTGAGATTTAGTTGGGTTAATTTGCAAACCAAATGAATTTGCCCAAACGCTGACGCAAGCCAGATCATGATTCATAGCAGCAATTGCAGAACTCGCATTATCTACAGTAAAATGTCGGTAAAGCTGCAAGTCATCTGCGTAGAGATGAAAACTAGATGAAATTACTCTGGTAACAAAGTTGATGAAGATTGAAAAAAGAAGAGGAGAGAGAACGCTTCCCTGAGGAACACCCTCAGTGAGGCTACACCAATCAGAGAAAGACTCCTTATTAGATTTATCGTAATGTCTTTTGAAGAGAAATATTATATTATTTAAACGGAATATTTTTTTTCCAAACACTGACGTTTTCGTGACGTATCACCTCCACTCACACTCATTCGAGGAACCTCATAATTGCCTTAATCTTACGACTGTGAATACCTTTCGACGCACTTTTGAGGATCTTTCGACGCACGCCTTGAGGTCTCCTTGACCGAAATTTCCTCACAACTGAGGAAATTTTGAGGCTATGGCTTAGAACACGGGTGTAAATGTAAATAAAAGGGCAATGGACATTTGTGTCCATTAAAAATAAAAAAAAAACTAATTTGAAAAAGATAATTCAGAAATCGACAAGAGAGTCCAAAAAACTGATATTCTAACAAAAAATATTTCTACACATGAAAATAATTTCACAAATAAACTCACTGAAGCAAAGTTCAACTATTAAACCAGTGATTGTAATCACTTGAGCGTGTGTATAACATATCGGATTGCTTGATGTAGAATCTGTAATTCGTAAGCTAGTTCATCTATTGGTGTATGTAGACTTGGTAATTTTGTGTCTACAATTCTACATACTCATGAGTACTGATCTGTTTATCTAGCCTACGGAAATCACATGAAAACTTGATTGGCTCGTTAGTATGTACTGTAACGTAGCAGGAGTTTGGCCAAATAAATTTCTTTAATACTTTTAACACAACCGGTATATTATTGCACAGAGTCACGTTCCTATCAAAGTATTTTCCAGGACTCACCGTCACAATTATATTAATTTTTATGTGTGCCCATGTGGCGGTAGCCAAACGGCCAAGCCACATACATATTTTGATTAGGGCGTGTAGAGTTTGAAGCTTGACTCTACGTGAGATCTGATAACTTTTTGACAGTGCGAGCCATATGGTCTCGTGTTGGCAACATTTGTCATGAAAATGTTTTTGGCGGGATTTCACTTCTTTTTGTAAGTTGCTTATGACAATATTTTTTTAAACTTCCATTCCCTAATTTAACGGGTAGGGGGTGATTTCCTAAAAGTCCTGAAATATGTATTTTATTATTTATAACAAGGAGTCCCTATATCAATTTTGAGACCAGCATCAAAATTTGCGGAAGTCTCATACAAACTTCCATCCCCTAGTTTAAGGGGTTTTTAAAAGTTCCAAATTTTAGATTTTTTGCCGTTTGTGTACTAATACTAGCTTACATACCAAATTTCAGCTTTCTAGGACTTCAGGAAGTACCCTAAGAGTTTTGATGATCATCAGTCAGTGTCGAAATCGGGGTTTTTAAGATATCAATAAATCAATAAATCTAAAGTATAAGAGCTATGCAATTGAAACTTTGTATATTTAATAAATTTAGTATTGGCATCATATTTCGAGAATTTTGTTTATCTGGTATAATCCAAACCCAAGTTATGAGGGTTCAAAAAAACGACGAAGCACTTCGAGAAAAGGTAGGTAGTGTCCTTGCGCTTCGCTTGGCTTGTCTTGGCGAGGGCACTACTGTGCCCTTAGATATGAAGATGTGCAGATCGAAAATAACAGCAGTGAAATATACGTATACAGGATGACTTTCGAAACATGCGACAAAAGTTAAGGGGGAGTTCTACCCATCAATATGAACAACTTTTATTATGGGACCAACTTAGAATTCGCTTAAAAATTTCGTCCTTCTTATACAAAATGGTCCAATCGGGTACGTACTGTTACATGGGAAGGTCAATTTTTTTTTTGCGAATTCTTAGTTGGTCCCTTAGTAAAATTTGTTCATATTGATGGGTAGAACACCCACTTAAATTTTGTCGCATGTTTTCAAAGTCATCCTGTATATGTTTATTAGAAGGAAAGATATTGATTTAATAAGAAAATAATATGGTTTTTTCCTTAAACCTGTAGATACGTTGTCTGGTTAATGTAGTTTTTACGAGGACTTCCGTCCTTTAAAATAAAAGCTTGAAATTAAAATTAACAGTATCTAAGAAGTATACAGCAATATCAACAGATCAGACTCGAGTTAATTATTGTATATCTAAGATCATATTTATCATCGTATCATATATCATATCATATCATATCATATCATCATCATCATCATCATCTTTCATTTCAATATAAAACAAAAAGTTATCACCTAAAATTGCAAGCATATTGTCGGATGTGAACATATGCTTGCAGTTTTAAGCACTCATCTACGTAATTATATGTCAGGCATAAAGTCTGATGTAAAGGATGAAATAGATTAAAAATTATATTAAATTCATTTTAGCAGTTAGAGTGGTGCTTGTAATTAAAATCGAAAGGTACCAAATATTAAAAAAAGGAATACTGACATAAATACTTATAGTTCAATAATTATGAAGAAAAAATGTGTGTCAATTTGGTTTTTGATCTCCTGAAAAGTCAGCATTTTACACATCCAACCTAATGCTTATTTTAATGATGTCCGAAAAATATAAATGTCGTGGCCAGATCTTAGAATTGATTACTTCATAAAGTGTTCGGTCATTTCATGAAATGGTTGTGTTTCATGAAATGGCCAGCTAAAATTGACCATATCGTTGAAACAGACGCGTTTAAAGATATGTCAATCAATGTTTGGCCTACTCATTAATCTAGGGTATCTATCGTGGTCCGATCGCAGAAATGGCCATCGTGACGAAAGCCACCTATTTTTTATCGCCATTCCCAGCTGACCACTGGGCATATCGCAAAGTAGTTGCATTTCACGCTGCTAGTAGCACCCCAACCAAATGAGTAGGTTTAGACAAAGGTTAGAACTGTGACCAACCACGCGCGAGCCGAGCGAGCAAAGCGGGTGGTGCCGCGGCAGTAGCCGGCGAGCGCTACATCAAAGTTGGTCGCAGTTACTTGGCTATTTAGTATTTTTAGGACCGATGCACAACAAAAACAAAGCCACATCAACGCCTCTACATGATCACTAACCCTTAGCCACATCATGAAATAGTCGTGAGTATAGTCAAAGTCAAAGTCAAAGATTTATTTGCAGATAAATATGGTTACAAAAGTTCTTACAATGGTAGTATAATAGTAGCTTAACATACTCAATCATAACATAACGACATGCAAATTTTTGGTATAGGTACAATTGGATCAATTAAATTTAAACTGAAGGAAATCTTTTATAGTACTCGTATAGAAGGGATTCTCAATTAACCAACTGTGTAATGCCCTTCTGAAGCGGACCATAGGAAGTTCTTTAATTTGGTTAGGAATCTTGTTATAAATCTGAGCACACATAGGATAGCAACTTCGCCTATATAGCTCCGTCTTCGTTCCAGGAATAATTAATCTATTGGGGTATCTAGTTTTGAACTTACATTTATCTCCCGGTTTTTCAAACATCTCAGGATGAGATTTGGTAAACTTGCATATTTCCTCAATATAAATACCAGTTAATGTAAGTTTTCTAAGTTTTTTTAAATAGTAATTTACAGGATGTAAGTGGGTCTACATTACAAATCGCACGTAAACATCTCTTTTGTGCGACGAAAGCTCTTCCGAGATGCACCGAGTTTCCCCATACCAGTATACCATAACGCAGTATTGAACCAACATATGCATGGTAAGCTTGTAATGTGGCTTGTCTACTTGTTAGGTTAGACAAACGCCATAGAACATAAGCAAACTTACTGAGTTTTCCACATATCATATCAATATGACTACTCCAGGAACACCTCTCATCTAGAACTATCCCAAGAAAAGTCATACTATCTGATTGTTGTATTTGTAGATCTTTATATGTGATGTTTAAATCCATTGTATTCCAGTTTTTGTTACGAAATTGTACATATTTGCTTTTACTTATGTTAGGTTTAAGGTTATTATTTTTCATCCAAGTTATAACATTACTTACGGTACTATTTATTTCCTCATTATAATTTTCTTTGGTTTTAGGAATAATTACGGACACGTCGTCTGCAAAGAGTATGCAGGGATGATCAGTTACTTCAGTCAGGTCATTAATATATAACAGAAAAAGTGGGGGGCTTAAAATACTGCCCTGTGGAACGCCTGTGCAATTGTAACCTATTTTAGATTTAAATTTCAGTTCACCGTTTTGATTTGGTTTATCCATTGTAATTTCTACAAATTGCGATCTGTTCGTAAGGTAACTTTTTAACCATGCATTTGCCTTACCGCGTATTCCACATTTTTTTAGTAGTAGCTCGTGCGATATAAAGTCAAAGGCTTTTGACATGTCAATAAATACAACAGTTGTCGGGATTTTCTGATCAATATTAAAAATATTGGCCAGAAAATCCCGACAACTGTTGTATTTTTTACTGCGGCATTTAACTTAATTAATTAAGTTAAATGCCGATGTGGTTGTCGATTTCCTTTTTTGGAATCGATGCTGTTCATGTTTCAAAATTTGGAACTTACCGATAAAACTTATAAAGCGCGTATGCATGACCTTTTCGTAAATTATCGGTCTGTAATTATCAACAAGTTTTTTATTACCTTTTTTATATATTGGTTTAATAGCTGTCATTTTCAATTTCTCAGGAAACACAGCCGTGAATAATGATAAGTCTATTAGATGTACGAGTACCGGAGTAATAATAAGACCTACGTATTTTATAATTTTTGTAGGTATTTTATCATACCCTGTTGAATTTGTATCCCTGAGTGATTTTATTACCTTTTGTATTTCGTCATCATTAGTGGGCATTAAAAACATGCTAGAATTAATAGAATTAATGCTATTATTATTAGTGTTAATGTCAAAGTCGTTGTTCGTCAAATTGATATAATAGTCATTTAAATAATTGGCAATGTCCGTGGGGCTTGTTAATGGTCCGGTTTCAGTTTCTATCTCCTTTATGTTCGATTCCTGAATTTGATTATTATTGGAATTATATTTTACTAAGTCCCATGAGGCCTTACATTTATTTTTAGCCCTAGTTACGCAATTTGTATTATGAATTTTTTGTGCTTTTTGTATACATTTTTTAAGTAATTTATTATAGTTTAAGTATTTAATTTTACTCTCTCTGTCAGATGAGAAGTAGTATTTAAAACGCAAGTTCCTTTTGGTTTTAGTTGATTTTTTAATACCTTTGGAAATCCATTTCGTACATTTTTTCACTAGGTTAATTTTGATCTCGATTTTAGGGAAGCACAAATCAAAGAACAGGACAAGTGTATCGTGAAAGTGATTAAAGGCACTGTCAGCTTCCTGATTAAGAAAAAAATCTGTCCATTTTAAACTTGCCATACAGTTAAAGATTTTTTCTTTATTTTCAGCGCTAAAATCACGGTTATGAATTGTGCGAAAGCGTAGAGGTGGAACTTTATTGTCTGTTTGTATGGATATGATTTGAGCTGTTTCGTGATCCGACAGTCCCAGTGGTATATAGTCCTTACATATTGCATCCTTACAGTTACTTATTATTTGGTCCAGACATGAATTTCTTCTTGTTGGTTGTTTTATATGTAGTGTTAAGCCGAAATTATTTACAATCCTAGTTAATTCGCCTATGGATTTTTAATTTCTATCGATTTTTTTACTCAGAATGTCAATGTTAAGATCACCCACTATCACTAATTGTTTTTTTGATTTATTTCGAAGGTTGCACAACATTACTTCTAGATTACGTAGGAAAACAAAGGGATTTGAGCTTGGCGTACGATATAAAGCTATTATTACGAGTATAATGTTATATTGTAAGAGTTCAATTCCACAACACTCAAACTCATTTTCAGACGCATATTTTTTCAATTGTGTTAGTATTTTGTACTCAATGTGATTTAGGCAGAATATACAGACACCCGCCTCGCTTTTTATTTTTTATTTATTACTTTTTATTTTATTAACTGTTCATATCATCAAATGTTGAGTATTCAATGATCTGGCCAGGCCACATCATGATGTGACCAGCGGTCGATGTTCTATTTCATGAAATACAACCATTACTTGAAATGGACTGCATGAAATGATCAATTCTAAGATCTGACTATAACATCAGTCTGTATTCGCTGAAGGTTTTGGCAGAGGTGTACCAATAGTACAATCACATTTCGCCAGGTATGTTGAAGTCTCATGTAATATAGGGGGCGAGCCTATTGCCAATAATCGAGAACAAATCCAAAATCCAGACTGCTACTGAGAAATATAAGCAACACGTCATTAAACAAACAAATCTGGCACAGAATAATAGAATAGTGATACCCAAAACAGCTGTAATAAGTTTACAAAAGGTTTCTTGTTTGCAGTCTCCCGAGACACGATATGGACAGAGATGGGAAAGAAATTGTCTAAACTTTATATGGGGTAAGAGGTCGCGAAAGTTCCACAAGAATGTTTGTTTTACGAGTATGTACGGTGATAGGTGTGTTATATTTGTCTTTGAATAATATCATAACATAATCATCTTCGTTGTGTTGTTTAGGGTTCCGTACCTCAAAAGGAAAAAACGGAACCCTTGTAGGATCACTCCTGTGTCTGTCTGTCCGTCTGTCACAGCCACTTTTCTCCGAATCTAATAGACCAATTAAGTTGAGATTTGGTACACGTATGAATTTCTGTGACCCAAAGACGGACGTGTCACGTAAATTAATTGAATTTGGTTATGGGGGTCAATTTTGGGGGGCAAATAACAAAGTAAAAAAAAGTTTTCAAACTGTACCGTGTGACATATTAAATGAAAGGGTCTCAAATATACTTTTTTATAATTAAAAAAAAAAAGTGTTTGAAAGTTTTTTTAAGAAAATAGACAAAAATTGACCATCCCCCTTAACTAAAATTTGAAAAAAAAAATACAGAAAATAGTTCTATATTTACAGATTACAGGAAAACTTACACGAAGTCTATGGTCTTAAAATAACATGGCAAATCTCTCAATATAGTGCGTACAAACTTTCATTTGCACTTGGAATGTATGGGAGAACTTGTTTTTTAACTACAATGTTAAGTTTGTTCTTGGGATTCATCCCAACTACGGAACTCTTCATTGTGCGTAGTTCGACACCTACTTGTCTGGTTTTTTTTTTTTAATATGAGTTGGATATTCGATATTTAACAAATAAACAAGTTTTCAAGTTATTTGGTTTCTTTAACAAGCAAGCGACTCGCCCCTGTTTCGCACGGTGAATCAAAACATCGATATTTCGTTTTTGTACTTATGTTAAGTTAAGTTAAGTTAAACTTCCAGAATGAATTTTCTAAATTAAATATGATAAAAACCGCAACAAAATCGATTGGATAGTTTAGAAGAACTAAGGAGTACACAGACAGACACGAAAAAAGTTTTAATTTTATACTATTTTTAGAATTAATTAGAATTCAATTAAGCACTATCGGAATACCTTTTACTTGTGTATTGCCGTCAAATAATTTGACAAGATCCCTTTTTCGAGTAATTTGAATGTCTGA
The DNA here is from genome assembly GCA_948252095.1 of Dicycla oo. Classification (NCBI taxonomy): domain Eukaryota; kingdom Metazoa; phylum Arthropoda; class Insecta; order Lepidoptera; family Noctuidae; genus Dicycla; species Dicycla oo. Next base: position 8,504,848 of record OX411733.1, on the reverse strand, counting down.
ATTGACTAATTGGTGGACTAATTCAATTGGTTCTGCATATGAAAAAAAAGTAGACTGCTACTATCCAACCTAAAGACATTACTATAATAGAAGGACAATTGAACCCACATCGGAAACATATCATAACAAACTAGAAATGAACATTCATATACCCAGCATCTATCATTCATAAGTACTTTTGGAAACAATAAAAACTCTACTAAGCTTCAAAATTCTCCGAAGTGCGATCGATGGCCACATTATAATGAATTATGATCGTCACCTTCTCCCCATCTGTCATAATAACCACCAAATGGCGCGTTTATTATGCACAGACAATAAAACAATAAGGTGTGACCATTACTATAAGTGCGCCGTCTCCATTGGCTAATAACTGGGGAAATGGATTTTACTTAAGCGTTTGATAAAGTTGACTGACCCAGTTTTAGTGGGAATTGGCGTTGTTAAAAGTATTGGGGAATGAAATTGAATGGATGCAGTTTTGTAAGGATATAATTTAAAGGGTACTGGCATTTGAGGGGTTGGGAGGTGAAGTAAAATCTCAGTTATTCTTGAGGTATTTTAACGGTTGCGTAAATGAGACGTAAAAACAAAACCCTTAGGTTCACTCCCTGTGTCTGTCTGTCTGTCCGTCTGTCACAGCCAATTTGCTCCGAATCTAATAAAGCGATTAAGTTGAAATCAGGTACATGTATGAATTTCTGTGACCCAAACACGGACGTGTAACGTAAATAAATGAATTTTAAATATACGGGTTTATTTTGGGGGCAAATAAGAAAATTAAAATAAAAAGTTTTGCAAACTGTACCGTGTCACATATCAAATGAAAGGGCTTACTGTGAGGGTCTCAAATATATATTTTTAATAATATTAAAATAAATAATTTTAAAGTTATTTAAGAAAACAGACGAAAATTTACCATTCCCCCTTATCTCCAAAACTTCTGAGCCCAACATTAAAAAAAAAAACAGGAAATAGTTTTGTACCTATAGATTACAGGATATCTTATAAGAAGTTTATTGACTAAAAATAACATGGTAAATCTCTCAGTATTGTGTACATAGACTTATAGTTGCACTTGGAATGTATGGAAGAAAATGTTTGCCAACTACGACGTTCAGTTTGTTCTTGGGATAAATTCATCCCAACTACGGAACCCTTCATTGTGCATGGTCCGACACGAACTTGGCCGGTTTTTTATAATCTATATATACTCTATATCATCATCATCTGCCTAGCCTTTTTCCCTACTATGTTGGGGTCGGCTCCCAGTCTAACCGATGCAGTTAAATATACTAGTATTTTACATGGAGCGACTGTCTGTCTAACCTCTACAACCCAGTTACTGGGTAATACGATACCCCTTGGTACGACTGGTTGTCAGACTTTCGGGCTTCTGACAACCCGTAACGACTGTTAACGATCACAAATTACAGCCGGGACCAATAGCTTAACATGCTTTTCGAGGCACGGGGGGTTTTGGTATGAAAAGATCCCATCCACGAACCAACAGCGGCAAGCGTAGCTTAACCTGATTAATCGACCCGTGCGGCTATTATTACTTAGCTACGAGCCCTTCTATATACTCTATATCTATACTAATCATAAAGCTGTGAGTTTGTTTGTTTGAACGCGCTAATCTCTGAAACTACCAGACAGATTTGAAAAATTCTTTTTGATTTTGATAACCTGAATTATTGAGGAACGTTATAGACTATTTAACATCACGCTACACCACTTAGTAGCCGAGCAAAAATAAAAAAAGTCAGAAAGAACGCTAAGCGAAAACGAAGTAATAGGGCGTGCGATGCGATGCGATGCTATATGTATAGAATATAATTATTTTATGTTAAAACAAGAAATTTCACGCAGGCGAAGTAGCAGGCAGAAGCTAGTTTCCGTATATTAACGTTTCTGGATTAATAGCATTAACTGCATTAAATTTATTTACTCGGTAATCTGGCTGCCAGAGTAAAAATTGGCGCGCTCATAAAATTTTGGCCGACTTGAATATTCAGGTCAAGTGCCAATCATAATTCAAGCAACCTGTCAGAGGACCTGAATACCTGCTAAAATCATATTTAAAGCGATAATTTGCTGGTTCTTTCGGATACCATTCCGTGTAATTTATTTATACTGATAATCAGCATATTTATAACAAGTATACGTACATATATTATCATAAATCAAGGTCGTTTTTTGTGATGGTTTGTTTAACCGCGTTGTTCTTCTAAATGGATTTTACGTGGTTTTCAACATTATCATAGAATTTGTTCTGGAAACTAATATTTATGTATAATAAGGAAATCTGTATACTTGGCTTGGTATGGGCATGTGATGAGAAGGGACGAAACGCATGTGACTCAAAGAGTGATGAATATACATGTTGATGGATGGAGAGGGAGAGGAAGGCCGAAGAAAAGATGGATGGAATGTGTAAAGAATGATATGCAAGAGAAGGGAGTGAATGATAGTGTGACGGTTGACAGGGGAGAATGGAAGAAGAAAACATGTTGCGCCGACCCCAAGTAACATGGGATAAGGGCAGGAAGATGATGATGATGATGATGAAGGAAATCTGTATACTTTGTCAAGTCATAAAAACTGTGCGAAGCAGACGGGTTCGCTAGTATTTTATAAATATTATTATGAGCATAAAGCATGAAAGAGTTAAAGATTCTGACTCTGCTTATGACCACCCATTGAAAGCTTTATAGCAGTGAACTGCGATAAGATAATAAAAACAATGATTGTAATTGTAAATGATGAAACATTTATCATGCAAAATATTATTTATGCAGGTCAATACAGGAAACAATTTTAATACCCCAATTCCGAATATCGGAACCATTTATACACGCAACGGCAAAAATTCGAGACGCTTTATTGCATTCCGGAACCGTGCCGTATCTAATCTTTACCCCTCCTCGAACTTCCTTGTATTTGTCGTTCGAGTACATGCCTGCTTCTTTAAAATCTGCATTTCCGAATTCCTTTTTTACCGCGTCATTTATTTTTTAACAAAGGACTTGTCCCAAATATCCTTTCGACCAAAGCCCACTTCATTATTCGGAAATCGTAAATATAAAACGCAGTTGCGTCGTAAATCGGAACGATTAAGTGCCGGATCAATTTTTGGTCAACGAAATGAAAAATATTTTACACAGCCAGAGTATCGGATTATTCAAATTAACTTCATTATTGATCGGCGTTATAATGGGGGAGTCAATGATATCCTTTTCTGACATAAAGTGATGTACTTACCACATTTCATGCTTTATAATCAATGTGGTGCCCGGAAAATTGCAGGTCATGAATTTTAAGTCAGCATGAAATTTTCCTCCTAATGTTGTTAAATTTTATTAAATTTGATGTAAGTGGTGTTATACAGAGAGAAGTGAATAAACAACAATTGCATCAACAATTTGCGGCGCTTTTTAAGGGTCAGATTTGATGTTAATCATCATCACCATCAACTCAGTCTAATTCAGTCCACTGCTGGACATAAAAGGCCACTGCCAGGCTGCGCCACAGCACCCTGTCCTCCGCCTTTGTTAAGGTCGTCGGTCCATCTAGCTGGGGGGCCTCTCACATTACGCTTGCCGATACCCGGTCTCCACTCCAGGATTTGTTTGATCTACCGGCCATCGGTCCTTCGACAAACATGGCCAGCCCGCTGCCACTTTGCTTACTCTGCAAGGTATGTTGGTTATTCTAGTTCTTTTCCGGATAACTTCATTCCTGATTTTATCTTTCAAAGAATCTCCGAGCATAGTCCGCTCCATCTATGCTCGGAGTTTCTTTGAAGGATAAAATCTTTATCTTTTTTTAATCTTCCTTTTTTTAGCTTCTTCTGGGTAAGCTCACTCCATCGTCGAATTTGTCTCTGTCACCTCTGACCTAGACTAGAGTCAAGAGCAAACCCATCTCAAATAAACAAAAAATAAAAAATATCTTTAATTATGGTGAAGATAAAATGTATGGTAATACTTCGAAGCTATTTGAAGTAGAGTGTGTGTGTCTGTGTCTATGTTGTTAGTTATTCTTTTGCTATTTTCTAAACCTTAAACTATTATCCAATTAAAAGCCAATTACGTCAATACATCAGTCACAGTACGCATATCCTGCCAAAAAAATAAAAAAATAAACCAGCACAACTTTAAAAATGAGCGAAAAACTCCCAAACCAGCGCTTTCAATCATCCCAACTGCCGAAAAAAAACGTGGCCTCAAATTGACTACTATAATTGGCATTGTTACCCAGCCTATTTATGGATTCTATTGAAGAAGGCTCGGTATACCGAGACACGAATAGATTCGGGTGATCGTTGTCCAATCGGACGTGACCTGGGTGACTGATACAAGCTGGACTGGGTTCAGTAGGGAATAACTTAGATCCCGCTGATCGATTTTCGTGTGCCGTTACCGGGATTTCGGGAGAACTGCAGTGACTGCAAATTGTGTGGTCACGTTGGTTGAATGAAATATTCAACACGTATAAAAATATGCTAGTTTTCAGCTATGTTATACTCATCTTTCTGAAAAGGACGGTAGTAGATGGTTGAAGGTGGACATTATTGGCTTCAAATTCATGAATTTCGTGAGATATTGAAATTACAAAGGTGGCATCGCTAATACACAGTTAGCTACTTTACCTCTTGGTAAAGAGTTATTCAATTTGCGTGAAAAAGTCATAATTATACAATATGTATCAAAAACGTTGTAGAAGGAATTCTACCTACTTTTAAGAATCGGTATACACACGTAATAAAGCAAGTCATTTAAAAAAAAAACTTTTAACAAAAATAATTGAAATTGAAATTGGGCCACCAAGATACAGGCTGAGCCTAGTTTGGGGCCCACGGCTATTTCTACTTTGCTTGTTTATTATTTTCATTGTATTCTCTGTGTCTGTATGTTACCTAACTAGTGTGTGTGTAAATAAATTATTCTTATTCTTATTCTTAAATAAATATTTAATTTTTAATATTTGTTGTTTTTAACTGATTTCTTACTTCTGCATAAACCGATGACGTGAAACCAGAAAGAGATAAAATGTTCCCGCCACTCCCTTTGATCGGTGCCGCTGCGATGGGGTGTATTTTCAACCGACTTCAAAAAGGACGAGGTTCTCAATTCGTCTGTATGTCTTTTTTTTTGTATGTTTGTTTCGCGATTACTCAAAGATGGATGGACCGATTTGGAAAATTATTTTTTTTTGAAAGGGTGGTCCCATATAAATTTTATTAACTTTGCTTGGGGAGTTTTTGAGTTAGCTTCAATAATGCGTATATTTCCCACTTATTTTATGTGGATGATGTGATGATGTTTTAATAACTTCCCATCACTGTTATTTACATGGTTATATCTACAATTATTGTGGTCAATTATGTATTCGAATTTGTGTGGGGTAGGTTCCACCACTAAAAAGTGAAAAATAAAAACTTTTTAACAAAAAATAAAACCGTCTTCCAAAACAAAACACTACAAAGTGAAAAATAACTTTAATTTCGGAAGTTGGTGGCAAAAAACGAAAATATATTACAAAACCAATGGCACCGACTACCGAAATTAAAAGTTATTTTTCACTTTGTAGTGCTATGTTTTGGAAGTCGGTTTTATTTTTTGCTAAAAAGTTTTTATTCTACACAAGTTCGTGACCTTGTCAGCTTTTGTTTATCAATTTAACGAATAAATCTTTGAAAATGTCGGTTAAAACGGTATTTTTATGCACAATTGATAATTTGATTTTGACCACGCGACCAGACAATGCTTAATTTTTTGCAATTATAATTTCATCAATGTTGTGCATGTATGTAAATGTATACGTCCCTAAAAGGAACAACAGGGTTTTTGTTAAAAACCGTAATTGCAGTTATACAATATGTGTATAACTGCAATTACGGTTTTTCACGCAAAATGAATCCTAGGTTATCATTTCGGATTGGAAAGTATGCTAACAAGATTGGCAATACAAATGAAATACGGTTCGCTATGCAACGATGCAGCCGATGAACTTGCCAGAAGGGGGTCGAGCATGGCATCAGTAGGACCTGAAGTCATGGCGGCACTCCCCTTCGGGTATCTACGCACTCTGGTAAGGAAACGAATAAGGGGCCAACATCAGAAACTATGGTTGGACCAAGGTGAGTGTAGGCTGACTAAGGAAGCACTCCCTACAATCGATGTCATCACCAGCCCGGATTACCTGTTACCTATGGATGAAATAAGCAGCTTACTTTTCTGCGTTTCCCAAAACATCGAATTCGTTCAAAAAATTAAAGAAACTCAATTCTCTATATATCTTCAAGTGTATGGGTATAAAGCTCTTAATAAACACGAACTTATAACTAGAGCAGCCAGCAACGACACTGTTTAAGCACGCGTTCAGCTAAACTAAGTTCTAAGGCAGCAACATTAGGTACTTGCCAACCTATTTCACTGATATTAATTTCATGTGTTAGTTCCCTTGGCGGGGAAAATTTCTAGAATATAATTAAAATATTATAATTAATACCACCGTGTGGTTCTCGGTTACGAATATAATTATCCCTTTCGTTAGTTTCTCCAGGGGTAGTGGTGTTTTGTATGTGATCATTTATCAACCTACGAAGTTGAGTGTTTTTAGGATTCTGTCGTCTTTAATGTGAAGTGGGTTCCAAAGAGGTTTTGACGCATTTCGGCTACACGCAAAATCAATTTCTGTCCTCAAAAACTACAAAGCCTTATTTTGTCATGATTATAATTTACATTGAAGATTATTTTTTGTAAATTATGAGGGCCAAAACAAGACTGACAGTTGGCAGCAAGACAGTTTGGCTCAATATAGAAAAATCGCATAGTTTGCTCAAAATTAGCCTTTTTCCTTTGTCCGTTATGAGAAAAGACTGTTTTATTAAATTGTAACTAAAGCAATTTCAATGAAATTTTGCCTACACGTTCATTAAAGAAATTGGAGTATTATGGGTTTATTTTTATGAAACAGAGCATAGAATTCCAAAAAGAAATATTTTTTTAAAGCGTGCCTTAAATTTGCGCGCGTGCCGGCCATACGATATACCGTTAGGAATGATACCGTTTCGCTATAAGCACTATTTCTTACTACATATTTTTTTACTGTCTGTTTCAATGACAATCAATTGTAATTTTTTTTTTTTTCTTTCGAAAGGAGATCTTCCATAACTAATAAATAGATCAATTCTACAGAACAGTCAAGCTTGTGCTCATAGGTCTGATCAATAAGTTTTGTCCAACATTTAACATATTTATTAGTATGTTTTCATTAAGTGATTGTAAAGGCGGAGTTTCTTCTTCATTCTTTCTTTTGAGCATTGTGTCTTCCTATTTTTTAATTACGCTATCGAAACATTGTGGCGTTCATATAAAATTTTTAAAAGTCAAAATATCTCTGTATTACAAACTCTTCCAATTTTAATTTATTCACTCAAAAACCAGCTGAAAACATAAGAAAAGTATCAACCAGTCTTAAATTACGTCACTCCAATGTAAATTCATCTTACCTACCAGGACTACAGGCGTTCACAGGTGTAGCGCGTAGTTTTTACAGGTATTAGCGACAACGTTTTAATGTTATGTCCGTCGACCTACGTCAACTTGGGGATTACATTTTGACAGCCTGTGGACCTACCGTCACTTGCCGTAATCCACGTTTCATTCGTGGACATAGATTTTTAAGCCAATCCGAGTCCGCGTATATATTGTTTGCTTACTAGTAACCTCAACTTATTTTTCAGGGAGTAGGTATGTTGGGGTGAGTTTGACACTGGGATAAGACTACGGTGTTATCCCAGTGCATGCATCAAGTTCCCCGCTAATTTGACAATATTTTTAATGCTGACAACATTGTGCTCAGAATAAAATGGCACAGAATCTGATTCGTAAGGACTTATCCGAGCGCAAAAATGACAACATACCTACTCTATATTTATTATGTTTTGTTTATTAGATTTTTAAGCCGATCAGAGTCTCACGTGATTTTGCTACGAGAAATATGTTTTCTTTATTTTGACGAGCTTTTACCTACGGCTTCGCGTAGGCGAAGCCGTAGGTGGAGATCGGAAATTATTCCACTATAACGTCTACCGGGATAAACAGTGTCCTACGTCCTAACTCAGGTCATGCGTTAAAGTGTAAAAAGGTAACAGACAGACAGATTGAGTTATATAGCATTTATAATAATATTAGTATGGATTTTATTGGACTTGATTTTATATATTTGATTACTTCAATATTTTCAATCATAGTTTTATTGTTCAGCTTTGGTCTTGGACTTACGGAATCATAATCATTCTCCTGCCCTTGTCCCAATTTATTTGGACTTTCAGGAGGTATGCCTTTTATATTTACTGTTATCTTAAGCCTCATATTCAACTGCTCAAGGCATAAAGCTGGTTATAAAAGGATATTCTTCAACATTGGAGGTACGAAATCATTGCTCGTACCATGTTTATTACAAAAAATAATTATTATAATATAAGTATTGTTAAAATCTTAACAACAATGTACAAGCTAACACTAAAATATATACCTAATGTACAAGTGTATAACAAAAAATAAAAAGGGGAAGAGCTCATTGGGCTTCAATAAAATCGTCAAAAAGTGCCCAAAAGACTGGAAGCATTGCCACGTTGGATGGCAATTCTGATTCCTTGGGCTAAAAATAGGCCAGCTCCCTGCTCCCGTGAAGAGTCGACCGCTTGGCGATATACCGAAATACTCGATGAGCACTTGGACCCCAAGGCCCCAGTGTTTCAACCCCAAACGGCTCAAACATACACGTATAACTAGCTATCAATACCCAAGGTTGTTATTTTCTGCTCCTACAGCATTATATATATCTCGACATGTATTAATTATAATGCAGCGATAAATTTAAAACAGTAGTTTAAAAAAAAAAATCATATTAAAGGGTATTAAAAGCAGTTTTCTGTTAGAACAAATAAACGCAAAGACTTTTGAAAGACAAAGTTATATTCAACCAAATTTATAAATAAGTATACTAGCAATATTTCAAAAACTTTTGTTTGCAATTCTTAAGCACATCATAAATAATAGAGCTATCGAATTAGAAAATGCAAATGCCTTTGACAGATCTTGAACATAAAATATGAGAGTTAAATCAAAATTTCTATCCATCTTAAATACAATCAGCAGTCAAGCAGAAACGATTCATCAAATCGAGTTACAGACTAATCGATTCTTCGTCCATAATCGATATAATGGGTAAAATTCTATCATTCACGCCAACATCTTAATTCTCGACAATGGATGGACGAACAAAAGATTCCAATGTGAAATATCGTCCAGGCCTATTGTCCGATGACTTGATATATCGACTCCCATCCGAGTCGAACGGCCGGCAGACACCAGTTTTACATAGGATGACTTATGGTTCGTTCACTGATAACGCCTCTATAGCTTGATGTTTGAGTACCCCTAATGATTCTTCTTGACCTACTTCCGTAGATTTGATTGATAGATCATTGGATTTGATTAGAGGAACCGATTTTTATATAGTTTGATAATGATAATATATTAGAGATGAGACGATTGCTGTTCAAAATGGATTCTTTTGTTATTCTTTATGGAAAACGATGATTGTAAGAAGGAATTTTATGAATTTGGAAACAGATGTAATGTAACATTATACTGAAACGCTATGAGCTGAAGAATTGCTTAATTTGTTTGATTACTCTAAAAACTTGGGAAGGTAAAAAGAGCGACAAAATAAATAACAAAACCTTTTGTTTCAATTCGTCACAAAATAAATTGATAAAATTCATTCAAAAGAAAAATAATATTGAGACAAACGTATCACATGTTTTTATCACTAAAGATTTTCGGCAAACATGTTATGGGATTTTCCATCTGGAATTTCTCAATAGTAGGATTGGTTGATGGGAATAGGCTCGCCATTATTACATGGGACTTACACATATCTGGCGAAACACCTTACCCTTCGGAGATATACAGGTTGTTTGGTAGATGGGTGCAAAGCCTGAAGGGGGTGATATTAAGATATAGCTAGCTGATACAGATTAGCTTAATAAGGTCTAAATGGTCTAAGGACCATTTAGACCTTATTAAGCTAAACTTGTCTTAGACGAAGTCTGTTCCTTGTTTTTTTTTTTTAAACTCTGATGTTTTTTTCTGACAGATTGTAGTAACTTGATGTGCTGGCGTCTGTACATCCTAATTCCAGGAGCTAATGAGATATCTGCGTAAATAGTACCTCAAAAGAAAGGGCAATAACCAAGCATGTTTTTAAAATGGTTTGAACGACTGAGGCTATTTTTGTTATTTTTTTATTGTGCCGTAAACAAAACATGTTCTTGATTTTTAAAAGTTTCTTAAACTTGAATATGGCGTAGAATGTTTCTCTGATAACACAGATGCTTGGGGATTATTTTGTTTGAGTAATCATACATTACATAAATAAAAAATAATAACATAACAGCTTTTACTGGACACTATTAACAATTAATTGAAAAAAATGGGTATTATTGTTAAAAACCTCAGAGTTTAAAAAAAATACAAGGAACAGACTTCGTCTAAGACAAGTTTAGCTTAATAATTAATTCTAAATAGTCTAAGATATCATCCCCTTCAGGCTTTGCATCCATCTACCAAACACCCTATATATAGACGTGAGAGGGTTATGTATGTATTTTCAATAATTTCGTTGGCGAAGAACGATCATGTTAGCACGAATATCGTAGGTACATAACAAAACATATTGCTGAAAAGAATTAAAGTGGCGATACCATACAAATAATATCAGAATTTATCGGGGAATGTTAGAAAGACGTACAAATGCCAGCGTATATTAAGTTACAAAAATACTCTCAGTACCTATGAATTTTAGTTACGACGCTTAGTTCAGAAATGCGTATAATAACTTGGATTTTCTGAATTATGTGCCGTGATTCTTTAGCAAGGTTATGAGACTGTATTAAATCATTGTCTACCTTTCTCTTTGTATATTATTTTCTGCATTTTTTTTTTATTTTTCCAGGAATCATACAACAACACAAATGAATCCGTTTTCAGCCCGTTGCCTATTATTACGTTACTTCAATCTGTTTTTACAAAAAGTATTTATGTAGGTGCAATGGTACAATTCTTTATAAATGAAAAACATCCTGAATTAAGTAAAAATATGTAAAAGAAAGCGTCAACTGTATACAGGGTGACTTGTAAATTGACGTATTCCTTCTAGGACGTGATAGTGTGACCAGAGAAAGACAAAACAAAAATACCATTATATTTGACGAGGGACTGGCGATTGTTGTTAATAGAAGAAAAGAGTTCGCTGCTACCAACTTTGTGCCTATGAAAACTTTTTATGACATCCAGTAGTAATAGTCCAACCCACCAATCAATTAACTCAGTTTATCGCAATCCACACACTATACAGGTTGACTTGTAATTTGACGTATTCCTTCTAAGACGTGATAGTGTGACCAGAGAAAGACAAAACAAAAATACCATTATATTTGACGAGGGACTGGCGATTGTTGTTAATAGAAGAAAAGAGTTCGCTGCTACCAACTTTGTGCCTATGAAAACTTTTTATGACATCCAGTAGTAATAGTCCAACCCACCAATCAATTAACTCAGTTTATCGCAATCCACACACTATACAGGTTGACTTGTAATTTGACGTATTCCTTCTAGGACGTGATAGTGTGACCAGAGAAAGACAAAACAAAAATACCATTATATTTGACGAGGGACTGGCGATTGTTGTTAATAGAAGAAAAGAGTTCGCTGCTACCAACTTTGTGCCTATGAAAACTTTTTATGAGATCCAGTAGTAATAGTCCAACCCACCAATCAATTAACTCAGTTTATCGCAATTCAACACTATACAGGTTGACTTGTAACTTGACGTATTCCTTCTAAGACGTGATAGTGTGACCAGAGAAAGACAAAACAAAAATACCATTATATTTGACGAGGGACTGGCGATTGTTGTTAATAGAAGAAAAGAGTTCGCTGCTACCAACTTTGTGCCTATGAAAACTTTTTATGACATCCAGTAGTAATAGTCCAACCCACCAATCAATTAACTCAGTTTATCGCAATTCAACACTATACAGGTTGACTTGTAACTTGACGTATTCCTTCTAAGACGTGATAGTGTGACCAGAGAAAGATAAAAAGAAATCATTGCATTAATCTCTGATCATGGACTGGTGATTGTTGCTAATAGTAGAAAAGAGTTCGCTGCTACCAACTTTGTGCCTATGACAACTTTCAAGTAGTCAGAACTTGTCAATTCACAGCTGAACCTTGACCTCTCCCGAGCTACTTGCATGATATAAAATAATGTGCTGCACAATCCCTTTAAGAAATTATTATAAATGATAAATGATTTTTATTTCTGTAAGTAGGTTTGTACAAACACTTTTACAAGTCAATCATGTTTTTTTTTTTTTTTTAAACTAGATGAGGTCGGCGTTTCCTATCTGACTACTCTGAGAAGAAAGGCCGAAACAAACTCAGAGGTCACAGTCTCTTATAAAGTCCAGACATAATCTTGGTCACTTCATGTGAAGACCATGTAGATTGGTGTCTGAAATGGTCTTTTGAGGAAAGAACCACACAGATTGAGAGGACCTGTCCAGTCAGTGCACGCATTTGTCAGTAATCGCGCAGCTCAACCCAGAACTTAAGGAGCTCAAGGATTCGACGAACAATACCAAAGAAAGGACATTGGGGTATATATATTATATTACTGTGTTTGTTTACATAGAGCAACTTAACTCACGTGGTACTGCCAGTGCACGTTTTAATAATAAGTTATTTCTTTTCAAAATCATAATTTGTCAAATCCATGTTTTTAAAAATTTGGTTACATCCAAATATTTGTTAAACTATTAGAAGCCCAATGAAATGAAGGCCATTCAATTTGAGAGTTTAGAGAAAAGTAATATTATTTAGTGACGAATTCTGGGAAATTTTCAAAAATACATCAAAATTGGGTTTTCTCGAATCCCATGATTTTTTGCTTAGGCTTTATGGGGTGCTTAATTGTTGCAAGTGGGTCACGTCCTGGAAGGAATACGTCAAATTAAAAGTCACCCTGTATATTCTATTTTTTAAATACTTTAGTAAAAATACAAAAAACGACGAAAAAAACATGTTTCTTGTAAGGAAATTAAATTGAACCCCCTTAAATTTTTAACTTTATTTTATTTTTATTATTTGTTGTTATAGCCATAGTACTAAATACTCTGTGAAAATTTCAAGTGTCTTCCTATTATGGTTCAGAAGTTATAGTTCTGCTGTGACAGACGGATGGACGGACAGATAGCGGAGCCTTAGTAATATGCTCCCGTTGGCACTCTTTATGTACAAACCCTAAAAGGCAAAAAAATAATCACATTGCAACGCCCATTACTTCAGTTTGCATGACACCGTGAAGAACATTGTCATCAGAAAATAACAATCAAATTCGTATATTATTTACTAATACTTTCTACGTTACTGAATGACAAGCCATTACATTTTTATTGCCAACACATATAATTGGATGTTTTTCTTTGATTTCCAATAAGAATCGCTTTTATTACGTGAATAAAATTAGGTCCTGCCTTGACCTAATTTTATTCACGTTGTCAATTATTTTCGAGATTTAATTCATGAAATCTATTATTCATTCCTCCAACAAACTGTCTGACTCATAGTTTTACTTAACAATAATCAATCGTTAAATGTAATTCTCCAGCCTTTGCAAATGTCAACGCGATATAATTTAAGTCCAATTTATAAAAACAACATCAATTATAATACCAGCCTATTTTCCCACTGCAGGACAAAGGCTTCTTCTCATACAAAGAAGGTACGTTGATGACCACGCTTGCTTAAGACGGGTTGGTGATTTCCAACTTATACAATATGTAACAAAAACCCTGTTGTTCCATTTAACATATGATTGTATGATATAAAATCATGATAAAAAACAACTTTTACTATGGGACCAAACCGAAATTAACGACAAAAAAAATTAGCTGTCCCATACATTCATGATCGCATAACACGTCAACATGTAGGGAGTAGCTGATTTTTTTTCGCGATTTCATGTTTGGTCCCATAGTAAAAGTTATTTGTTATTACGAGTACAATCATGTGTTAAAAGGAACAACAGGGTTTTTGTTACATACTGTATATTAACTATGTATAAGATATTTAAATCTAATATGGTGAATTTTACAAAGTGTAAAATTATGTATGTAGTAATAATCGTTCTTAATAAATGTACTGCAGGCGTTGTTTAGCCTACGGTAGTTCGCGCCCTGGCCTGGCGCCGACAACTATAAGTCTAGGTTTCCTCACGATGTTTTTCCTTCACCGATATCAGTTATTACGAAAATGAACTCAGAAGACTCTAAGTTAATAATTGACTAATATTAAGTGACTACCAAGGAGAGTCTTATATTTTTAAAGCACAAAAGGCTTTTGTACCAGCCAATTCCATTAAGGCATCTTTATGCGGATATATTATTGACAAGTTACAATTTCTGTTTACTTTTCCTTATTTTTATGTTTTATCTACAAGATCCTCAACCGAGTTTGAGTGTCATAACACTGTTACTACATTCAAAGTCACGAACTGTTTTTGCTAAATTCTTAAGTAAATAGAAGCGTTATTGTTTACTCTAAGGAGATGAGGGTCTTCGACTAAAATGTTGTCTTTGGAGTAGTTTATTTTGGCTTTAGTGTCATTGGAATGATTAAAGATAGAACTATTATTACATAATTTTATGACAGCGTCATGAAAAATAATTAAAAAAAAATTCTGTCTGTCGTCATTTTTATTCTCCTGCCCTTTTTATTTGGGGTCGGCGCAACATGTCACTTTCTTCCATACACAGTCTATCCATCGTTTCAAAACTTTCATCACAAAATTTTCCTTATTCCTCCGCATGACATGCCCATACCACGACAACCGATTCCCATACAACGTTTCCGTCACCGGTGCAACTTGCAGACATCCTCTTATGCACTCATTTCTTATTCTCTCCATTCGAGTACCACCACACATTCCCCTTAGCATTTTCATCTCAGCTGCATGCAATTGCCCTTCAATCATCCCTTTTGTGGCCCAAAGTGTCGTGATTTTAACAATAATAAATAGGTAACATCACATTTACAATTTATAGTTGATACAGTTTCTCATAATTTTGTCATGGAACACTGAAACTAACACCCAGCTAAGCCTAGCATCGACAGATTTAAAATTAAAAGCTCAATGTTATTCAATAAACTTTTTTACCAATTTGATCCCATAATGCCAACAGGCAGAAATATATAGCTATTAAGTCCACATTTCTGGCCAGAATTTAATGAAATACATAAATCATTTTCGGTTACAGAAAGTTATTATTCATTTCGCGATATATTTTACGTTACATAACAAATAGTAGGAACAGAAGGCAGTTCAAGGACTGGTTCAAAGGGTTGTTTACACAATGGAGATAGGTACAAAGAAAATATTTGATTTCGTGTTGGCTCGGCGTTGGTACGGGGCTGAGGGACTCGATGGATTATGCATTGCTTTACGTTCACGCGATAACTTCTTCAACTCTCTTTTTAACCGACTTTAAAAAAGAGGTGGTTCTCAATATTCGTCTGTATGTTTTTTTTGTATCTTTATTACGTGATTACTCAAAGACCGATAGACCGATTTAAAAAACTCTTTTTTGTTTAAAAGGGTATACTTCCAAGGTGGTTCCATATAAATTTTATTAACTTTGCTTGGGTAGTTTTTTAGTTAGCTTCAATAATGCATATTTTTCCCACTTAGTTTATCTGGGTGATGTTTTAATAACTTCCTATCACTGTTATTTACATAGCAGGTAGTGGTATTCGAATTTGTGACAAAGAAAAAGTTAAAAATATAAACTTTTTAGCAAAAAATAAAACCGACTTCCAAAACAATCACTTTGTAGTGTTTTGTTTTGGAAGTCGGTTTTTTTTTTGCTATAAAAGTTTTTATGTAAGTAGTAAAATGTCAAAGACCGACTATGAAGAGGAGAAATTACATTTTTCAGATAGTGTATTTTCTTTGGATGATAAAATGATAAATGATTTTTATTTCTGTAAGTAGGTTTGTACAAACACTTTTACAAGTCAATATTATTTTTTAAACTAGATGAGGGCGGCGTTTCCTATCTGACTACTCTGAGAAGAAAGGCCGAAACAAACTCAGAGGTCACAGTCTCTTATAAAGTCCAGACATAATCTTGGTCACTTCATGTGAAGACCATGTAGATCGGTGTCTGAAATGGTCTTTTGAGGAAAGAACCACACAGATTGAGAGGACCTGTCCAGTCAGTGCACGCATTTGTCAGTAATCGCGCAGCTCAACTCAGAACTTAAGGAGGAGGATGTTATAGTTTATTGAAAATAGTGTGTCAATGACTGTCTTCTTTACTTTTCAATTTCGTCGTGTCTATTCTCGATCGACTTCGCCACGTCCAATGTATCGTCTGTGGCAGCGCAGAGGTTGCTAGGGCAACATTTATTGGGGCACAGAGGGCAGGATTCACATATATTATTATTACGATTTATTTATTTTATTATTATTTATACGTATATAGGTATTGAGGGCAGGTGGGACAAAGGTTGACTGGATCATCACGAAATATATTTTCAATTACGAATTTCATCAACCGTAAATAGAGTAGTCACTTGAAATACCAGTTAAAAAAAAACTGTTGTTTTGCGTAAACTTCAGATACGTACGTGATGGGTATCGATATCTAAACACTGTTTACAGCGTTTAATGATTTTGATGATTTTGATGGGTCAAGCGCTGGTACTTTAAGTCAGAATTAAGAAAATATTTTTTTGTTTTAACAAAAAAATATTTTCTTAATTCTGACTTAAGAGGATTGTGAAGCTGTAAATGTTCATACAAAAAGAGATAACGTTTTTCTCCCCGTAAACATAGTCTAATTTTCATATTTTTTGGAAATGTTGTTGGTATAATGAAAAACTAGGTCCGCCTGTTTTTATTATAAAGAAATATTGTATACAATATAAGTTATTAGCATCTAAATATCTATATTTTTGACATAAAAACATCCTCGAGCATTTTTATTTTTTTAAATTAAATTAAATTGAAATACTAAAAACGAAAATCGTACAGACCTAGATTAAAGTGTACTGAATGTAATGAGATTAAAATTGTCTCATTTGGTAAAGGTTTAGAGGAGGAAAAACGTTATCGCCCGAAACAATATTTATGTAAATAATTGTATGAAATGTAGGCAATTGCCTCTAAAAATCGCGCCGCGTATCGGCGCTTCACAATCCTCTTAAAGTACCAGCGCTTGACTCCAAAAAAATCATCAAATCTATTTTATTTATATTTTGTCGTGTTTAAATATCCATCACGTCTGCGGAGTTTCGCTAGCTAATTTAATTTGACCCAGTACCTATATGGTGAGACTAAAATAGACTTAAGGGTAAAGAAAATTGATTGTCATATTGAAACGCTATTTGTCATGTAGTTACCACGAGTAGGGTCAACTTAAGAAAAGGGATTACTGCCTTTATTGAGAATTTAGGCGATGAATAACCAACCTGTCAATATTTATGAGCAGCTCGTTTTAGGCCTGTGGCTAAACTCGCTCGGACAAAATGGACCGTCCAAGAGACTGTGCCTATATTTTGGGCGCTTGATATTATGAAAAGAAAAATATGTATCCATTTTGGTTCTCATACAGGTAAAATATGTACATAAAGACCAAAATAACAATTTACTAAAAAAACAAGAGAAAATCGTTTGAAAATAAGACTTAGGTAACTTGAACAAAAGTAACTTTAGTCCATATAAGAGATCTTAAAAACTATGCTTAGTTTTTAGGTTTTTGCCCAAATTGAAAATAGATGCTTAACTTGAACAACAAGTTTTAGCTTTTGTAAGTCTTTAGGGCTTTCTTAAATATGTTTAAATTCAGGTCGAAAAGAAAGAACATGATAAATCACTAAAGATTATGTAGGAGGTACGACTTCTTTAGAAGTCATACGAAAAGCTAACTTAAAAGCAAGTTAATACTTTTAGAGCATGCTACTACTTTAATAGTCCAGAGGGTTATTGTAATTTCGCCACAAAGTAAATTCATCACATTTTTGAACACTCCATACATTGAATGTGTATTAGCCATTTGCATTAAAAATATGTGTAAATTCGTCACAAGTCTTCGTTATAGATACTTACATCATTTTTGCATAAAATACTGGTAGCAAGCAAAGTTACTTATTGGTTTTTAGCGCTCGAAATGAAACTTAGATAGATTTCTAAAATTATGAAAGTTCAGGTTGTAAGATAACCTACGAAAAATTACGAAAACTAACCATACATCAATGTAAATAACGGTCACACAATAACGGCTGTCCAAATACGGAGCGTTTTTAACCGACGTTAAAAAAAAAACGGAGGTTACCAAATCGACACGTGTATTTGTAATATTATTGGAACAGCAATATAATAATAGGGCTTCCAAACAAAAATATTAAAAAATTATAGATGTATGATTACGTATGTTTGTAAGTTTTTATGTTTGTATGTATGTATGTTTGTCCACGCATTTCTCCGAAACTATTTATCAGATCGTGACCATTTAATTTTTGTTGGCTTACATTTACTTCAACTTAGGGAATAGTGTAGAATAGTTTTCAAGATAATGGACTAGTACGTGTAAGTGTGACGGTCTGGCTTATTGATATGAGGTACGGGTCAAAGAGAAAACATCTCAAAACCTTGGTCTTCTTGGTTGGTTGGTGATTCTAGTGCAATATTTATAACAAAACTATTAACTACTTACTACCAACAAATATTCCAGTTTTTACTAAAAACTAAAAATTACGAAATAAAAAATAATTAAAAATAATTAAATCAACTTCAAAAAGAAATTAACTCAAAATTATGAAATAACTTTAATTTCGGAAATCGGTGTCAAAAACTAAAATACAAATCCCAAGACACCGACTTCCGAAATTAAAGTTGAGTTGAGAAAATTTGTTTTAAAGTCGATTTCTTTTTTGGTTTTGTTTTTTGAGATCATCGCGTACATACAAACAGACATACGCGCTAAATCACTACATAATTATTATAAAGACCCCCGACTTTGTTTTATAATAATTATGTAGTGATTTAATTTTTGCATTCTAATTAATAAATATTATATACTTTCTAATGTATAAAAAGAAAAGGAAAATTTTGCAGTAGGTAAAACAACGTTCAAGTGCCCACTATGGGCCTAGAAAAAAAGAATAACACTCTATTCAAAGAAATCCTTTCTTATCCTTAATAGCCTTCTGGCCTGAAGTACAACCATAGAGTAAGAAAACAGAACAGAAGCGAAACTCAAGTACCCCAAAAGTATTCTAAGGGTTTTCTCGGCCTCGAGCGATGTGATCGGCCATGCGACTTGTGTCAAGGGACACGCGCGTGCGTCATATGTTTCCGTCCGTTGCTACGCAAGTCACGTCGGTCGCGGTGACTCGAGGCATTCTCTAAAAAACTTCTTTCATTTGTTTTCTCCGCAGTCACTGTCGCTAGACGACACACGTCTAGCGAGCTTGAGCGTGTAGCTCGTGGCCGCAGGGTTACTCGTCGCGGACTCGCGGTGACTCGTAGCATGCTCTAAACAACTTCTTTCATTTGTCGTCTCCGCAGTCGCTGTCGTAAGACGCGTGTCGCTTGAGCGTAAAGCTCATGGCCGTGGGGTTAATACATAAATTTTCGTGGTGTTACTAAGGTTACAATACTATTACATGAACAAAACTAACTTCAACTACGTCTTAGCACCAAAAAATTCGCGTATCCGTACGTGAAGTTCATGCGTAATTCATACGTAGGCCACACGCAACGAGCGGTCTTCTTGATCATTACTGGCAGCAAATCGTTATAACAGATGTGTCTATTTAATTCATATCACCTATCCCCAGTGTCCGACCTTACTTCGTGGTCCGACCTGACGTTAGCTGCATTAGTTAAGATTAGCTTCTCCATGTTTAAAAAAAAACGTTGGAAATAATCGATTTTCGCTTTCAGCACAAAACAGCAGTTGGTAATTTCTACAGCATCGGCTTACGCACAAAGACAATTGTGTCGCCTCTGTACATTCTTATTCTATGGTACGACACAAAGCCTATGGTTCTTGTATGCTTAGTTAAAGTTGTTACTTTTGTTACTTTGGTCTTTTTGGTCTTATAGGTTTTTGAAACTATTAGTTTTATGATGAATGTGATATAATAATTTACATGTATTATATATTCGTTTGCTTCATAATTCTATTGTAGCTTGTATTATTGGACTTTGCCTTGAAAATGTTTAGTTACTTCATTGATTAGGGCTATGTGTGGCTGACAAACAAAAGGATTATTATTTTTTGTTTAATTAGTCAAAAATAGACGCAATTTTTTGTTAAGGATCAGTCTCTAGCCATACTCTGCTAAACATGATGAACAACAATGAAAAGAAATCAAAAGTCTTGCTCATGTCTTGGCATGCGGAATATTGACAATCAAGCTGTCGAAAAAGCTAACCATTAGGGCCAGCACACATCTGGCAAACAAATATCAACGTTGCGTGCCTAAAAACAAAGTTGAGAATAAACAACCTGAGAGGCGCTCCTATTTCCGCTTAGACACGCTCTCGAGCTAATGAAAGATTATTTATTTTCAACTTTATTTCATTTGGTTCAAGTTCGATATTTGTTTGACAGAGATGAATGCGCGGCGCTGCGTCTCGCCAGATGTGCGCCGACTCTTACACTATCCACGCTTCCATAATAATATTATAAAAATGTCTAAGTAAGTCTGTTTGTCTATTACCTTTTTATGTGTTAACCGGCTTATAAGATTTGGTTGAAATTTGAAACACGGATCCCGTGGGATAAATTCCGTCGTCCACGTGGGCGAAGCCGCAGGCCAAAGTTAGTCTGTTATAAATGGCAGCCAGTAAGAAAGTTATAAGGAGGTTGAGAAACAAATGGACGAAAAAAATACCATTTACAGTGGAATCGAAATAGTCCTAGATCATTTTAATGATATATTCTATTCAATGTCGCGTCAAAAATAAAATCAATTTCAGTCAGCCTTCGGGGAATGCAGACACGAAAAAATTTTATGATTTTCATTTTACTGTATTCAGTTTGGAAATTGATATTTGAAGCAAAAAGCATTCTCCATATCTATTGTGTGGGTGGTATCGTTGCAAAATTCTACTGAAATAAAACAGTTATACACAAAATGATAGGCTCGATTTCAAAATGGAAATAAAAATTTTGTTGTTTGAAATTTCGTAGTGTTGTTAGGTATGGTTTGTCCCAAAAGTATGTGATGAAAATGTAAACAAACCCTGTTCAGATTAAATTCTTACGCCATCAGTCAATAAAGGGAATAATCTGTAGTGGGTAATCTGTATTTAGATGATTTTAACTTTATTATCGTCACCACTTTTTTCCAACAATTATTGTTTTAATAACATTAATAAATTGTAATTGAAAAATCATTAAAATATAGGAAAATGAAAGTATATAGAAATGTGAATCACTGTAACATGAAAGTCAATTCGTCTATTCATAAAGGTTCCCGTAGACAAGTTCCCACCTGTACTTTTTGGTGGAACAACTTCTATGAAATCTTCATTAGAATTGTTCTACCGGAGTCGCGCCGCACCGTCACGTCGCGCCTGTCTGCGGGAACCTTAAAACGTTGAAATTCAAGTCGCAATCTCATTTCAGCGACAATCAGAGTTAAAACTTGTCAAAAATATGTAAAGGTAAATCAAATGTATTTTTGACATATTGAAACAGATTATAATGTGAGCGTTTTTAAAAATACAAGAATTGACAAATGCGCCATTGTCAAGCTACAATTGGAATAGCTGATTTACTTAAAGGAGATGTAACGTCAGCGAAGAACAAAAGTCAAAATTTAAAAAATATATAAGGTAAACATAATCATTTGACATAAGGATCGTTAGTACTCATTGGGAGCACTGTGACTAACTTTGGCCTGCGGCTTCGCCCACGTGGAGGACGGAATTCATCCCACGGGATCCGTGTTCCAAATTTCGACCAAATCTGATCAGCCGGTTAACACATAAAAAGTGTAACAGACAAACAGACTTACATAGACATTTATAATATTTATAACAAAAAAAAATGAATGTGGCCATCAAACAAGCGTAAATTAATGACTACTGGAAAAAAAATAGAAGGTCGTCGAAAAATATATAAATTTATACACGAAACCTCTTATGGAGTGGAGTCATTGTGCTCAATATTATGAACAACTTTTGCTATGGGACCAAATCTGAAATTACGAAAAATATCTGCAGTTCCGTATATTTTCACGAGTTATGCGAACATAGGTAAATGTGATTCATTTGAGGGAATCGCTGATCCTTTTTTCGTAATTTCAGGTTTGCAATGTTTGTTTACAATGACTGCTTAAAAGATATCGTGTATGAATAGATACCTAGCTATACCTTATATTATTCACAATAATACCCAGTTTTATATTTATTTAAATGAAGGAACAAATTAGCGCCACTTCCGCTGTTGCAAACTGATGAAAAGGTAGTAAGTACCTAAATTCTTGAAATCATCCTATGCTCAAATTATTTTTTTGTTACGTGCCACCAATGGCACGCGTGCCATTACAAAATATGAACAAATAGATAATTGGTTCATATTTTGTAACTAATTAGCAGCGTTGTGTCATCGCGCTTCTCTTTCTTTTCTATGCAGTCCACAGTGACCGCACTTTAGGTCCTCTAGTCCCCATAATAGCTTTATTTCTAAAAGTTGCACAAACTCGTGGATCATTTTACTCCTCTACAATATTCTTTGCTGTTACGCTTCCTACACTTCAAATGGTTTTCTTGACAGCTGTCACTCGCCAGAATCTTGTTAGTCAACGTAGGGATGAACTGCATGCAGATGATTTTTAACGTAGAAATCTTTATATTTCTTTTAAAATATGAATATTTTTGCCTTATATGAAACCTTCATTGTTTTATTTCCACACAGTTCAGTTTAAATGGGCTTTGAGATTATGTTTGGGTTCATTTTCTTTTAGATTGTTATATTATAAGTTAATGGCACGTGTTTGTGTTCAGATTTATTATTAGAACGTAATAGTTTGAATAACATAGGTCCGTAATTCGTTTGCTTCTGAATCTATATATTGGGTTTAAAGATTCTTTATTTATTCTAAAAGAACATACATTGCGAATAAATACATAATTAACCTCTCGAATGTCGGAGACTAAATTGACTTGACTGAAATTGTCAAGCTGTATTAGGATTACGTTATCATAAAGGTCATTTTAATATTTTCACTTGTCAATTTAGTGTAACTGTCCGACTTAAGACACTTGGAGCATTTTTTCTTATGTCGAACTGTGTAACATAAGACATTCGAGAGGCAAGGTAGTCCAGTAGCTAACAGTTTTTTTTTTAATATATATTAGATATATATATATATATATAAATAAAAATAATATATATATATATATATATATATATTTACTTTATCTTAATAGGAAACGAGGTCACGTGGTCATTTTTTCCTTGGTCAATAATACTAATCCAAATATTTTTTTACTACTATTTTTAAATGTATATTGTCTATTACTGCACCATGCCCCTATATTTTATTTTGACTTCTTTTTTTAAAGACAACCATTGGATCTTTTGGAGTTAAGGTTCCCGCAGACAGGCGCTACGCAACGGCGCGACGGTGCTTTGGTGGAACAATTTCTATGAAAATTTCATTAAAAATTGTCTTTGGGAGCCTTTATTTTACAGTCGACCGTATGTCGCGTCAGTGGAAACACTGAGCTTGAACTGGCCTAGTGTAGTATGGAGTTTCAATAGACTAAGGGCCAGTCCACACGTTGCGGTGCAGCTCCGCACCGCAACGATTTTGCAGTATGAGCGTACACATGTATGATGCGGTGCCACGCCGCTCGTTACTACGATGCCGCAGTGACCGAAGAATGTTGTAGTATGATGTAAAATCTGGCCCCTCCGGCTCACATCCCTCCGCCTCGTCTCACCTGGTTGAAATCCGATGTACGAGTGTTGCGACGCCGGAACCCACCGTGTGGCATACCATGGATATTTTTGTATCTAGGACACCGCAGCGGCACCGCTCAGGTGCTGCGCCCGTAGCCACACCGCATTGTGTGCACCGGCCCTAAAAGGCCAAGGCTGAGCTTATACTGGATTTGCTAACACTGACGTGTGAACTATTGCACTGACTTAAGGTTCCCGCAGACAGACGCGACGTGATGGAGCGACGCGCGACGCTGCTCTAGTTGAGCATTTTCTATGAAAACTTCATGGAAATATTTTTACCAGAATCGCGTAGCATAATCGCGGTGCGCCTGTCTGCGGAGTCTTTAAATATTTAGGTTACGGTTAACTGCTTTAGGGCTGATAGATAACTTTTATCTGACTATTTAAATACCATACCATTCCACCATATAACTATATATTAATTTACCTGTAATCTGTGGGTCAACTACATGCAGCGGGCCATCAACGCTCTCTGTTATGTTATATAATTACGGTACTGTTGGGGCTCCCAAGCCGCCGCTGTAGTACGTCTCCGATGTTTGAGTACGCGCACACAGACGGCTTTCACACTGTGCTGCGGCGCTGCATCGCTTCGCTGATGTTCCGCACGCGTGGGAGCCCAAACAACACCATCCTGAACGTGCTAAGCCACAAGCTTAACAGCCCCTTTTGGGGCATTGGGTTCAAGCATAAGTGCGTGTGCCCACAGCCCCAGAGGGCGGCAAATACTTAAATTAATTTATAAATATAACATAGTTTTAAGTCGTACTAACAATATCATGGGCAAATATGTCTGAAATAAAAATAATTTATTTTTTATCTGAAGAATAAATATGACAGTTTGACATATTTTCTATGCAAAAGCTGCCAAACCGCCATATTTATTCCATAAATATAAGTTATCTGACGTTTGGAAAATTTGCCCTTAATCGATATAAACATGACGCATGCCAGCAGTTTATTAAAATAAACTGACTGATTATGGTTTAGGTCCAAAATGAGTTAAGCGTACAAAGAAATTCGTTTTAACTAAATATCTTCAAAATATAATTTCTGTATCCATATTCAGTTCATCAATCATTCCTACAATACATTGTTTCACTATTAGTATGCTTTATGACTAAGTTATCTGCCATTTCGTAAGACAATTTAGTGATTGCGATTTTTTTAAATCAGTCAGTCTATTATTAAGCATGCGATGTTCCCTTCATCTCTCTCTCTGTTTCATCACAAACTAAAATATTAACTTGATAATAAATAATATGATGAACAATTTATAGAACTTGCTTTTAAAGTTTACCCTAACAACCCAGTTCTTTTATAAATTTTAGCATAGGTCATCTTTAAATTATTCACAACTTCATTCTCATTCAAAGGGTCCTATTCTACCTTTTCTTACTAATGGCTTTAAGTGCTATCATCATTAACATCAACTACACCTGGATCTACCCACTGCTAAGTACTAGTTATACCTTTTCCTACGTCACTTCCATTCACGTGTACCCATATTTTGCCTTCTTTACGTGTATTTGCCTCGCAAAGTCGCAAGGGTCGACTCAGTTAACCGCAATACGGGTCGAGCCAATTCAAGTTTACGGTACTGCCATTATTTGTGTGTTACTACACTGACTTATAAAGTTTCACACACAGCATCACGCCTGTATTTTCTAAGAGGTTAGCAGTGTAGTTAGTAAAAAAGTGGCGTGAAGTGTTTTAGATGTGTCACATAAATCATTGTAATTAATTCTACAAGCCGTTGTCCTAATAGAAAGCAATTGTGCGATCGTCGCGCGAGTGCCATTTATTTTGAATGGGTAGTATTTAAACGCAAATCTAAAAAAATACTTTTTGTAGGTATCCAAAACTAATCCGAATCCCAATCAAACAAATCAATTACTGATTGCACAGCAAAATATTAAACTCAAAACATAACTAAATAAGTAACAGTTTATATTCGTGGTACACCGCTATTTATCTTAAAGTAAAGCTTTTATTATTAAAGTATAGCTAATAATGAGTAGCGCACATTAAACCTATTACCCTTTACCATTCTTGAGAAAAACACATTATTGTAACTTACCATTCATGCCCTTTGCTCGCTCTTGCATTCTATGTTGACGGAGCCTCGCGATGCGGGGCTCCTATTTCCGTGTAAAGGGTTTAAGGTAACCTAACTACACCTAATCTCGGGGTCGGCCATGTCACTTTTGCTATGAGTGTGAGTATTATGTATGTACGCTCTAGTTAAGGCGATATGTAAAAAGCTAACTGAGCGGTAATAAGAAAGTGACAGAGTCAATTACATCCACATGCGAAAAAAAGAGAGCGCAACAATGCGCTGGAACCAAAATAAAAGCGCCAAATCAAATAAAAATATTTTAAAAACAAATCAAAAATATGTTCAGCCAGAGTTTTCATTTACCTAATACGCACATTTTAAAGCTATTTTGCAATGAAATTACTTAGGATTTTAGAATTACAGAAAAAAATATAAAAAAGGAGAGGTATTTTCGGAATTAAATTCTATCGAGGAAATTTAACCCAATCGTGTTTTCCTTCAGTCAGCGTATTAATCAAATAGTCAATAAACATATATCCAAAAATTAAATCCATACTTTCTTTAATAGTGAAATAAATGGTTACGAAAAAGCCCCCAACTTATTTTGGTATCGCCTTAATTTGCTGTGCAGTCAGTATTTTTGATGTAAAAATGTATATAAATGATGGAAATAAATTGATAGGTGATTATTTATTTGATGTGCAATTAATAATATCCTATTTTGAATTAGTAGTACACCTATTCGACAGCTTCACGCTTGTTCGCGAGTTCTTATAATACCTACCTAGGTACGAACAATGTTTGCGTCAACTTGTGATAGTCGCGTAATTGCGTTCTGTTAGGACATTGTGTATTGCAAAATTGTTAGGTAGGTATAGTATAAATTTATTCAAATTAATAAAACTTTTCATGAAAATGAAATATCGAATCGACTTTTTCCCATATCTTCCAAGCCTCCATTGCCCATACGCAGAACAACAAAGCCACATACTCGTATCTCCCTCCAAATATGACGAGTCCGACTTATATCAATTCTGATAGATTGCATTGCTTCCTCCGACCATAATTCAAGATAAAAAACCATCTTGTATCGGATTTCTAACGCGTTATGTCGATTTTTTGAGGCCCTAGTGCCTTTGCAATATGGATTATAATGTGGGGTGTGCAGACGAAAGATTTTTATGTGCGATATGTCGCAATCGTGACTTGAATAAGTTCTGGTTTATTGTTATGTTACATTTTTGTTGATTTTGGTATGAAGAAAACAACAATGATTTTGTGTTTTAGCTTGTAGCAAAATTGTCACAATCTAGTTCGATTGAAAACATCGATTATTATGTCGCTACTTTCGCTGATTTCAGTGTGAAAGAAATGATTTTGTTAAGATACAATTTTGACCCTTATCTAAAAGCCCCTGCTATCAGAGGCAGGGTGCAAAAAATTTCGTCCTCACTTCACTCGCTGTTGCATCCTTGGCTATGCATAGGGTCCCCAGAATCCTAAAGTGTCCAGGGTCTCTAAGAGGTTTAAAACAGCCCTGGGACCAACTCCGGCAAGCGTAGCTTAACCTAATGGATTGACCCGTGCGGCTTTTATTACCGAGCCACGAGCTCCTTCATTATATATCGTTGGCATTCTTATTTTGAGCATTTATAATTACATCTTCATCCAAGCCTTCTCCGCTCACTGCAGACCATAAACCTCATTTCTTACGCCATTATTCCCTGTGTTGCCAATGATGAATAACATTTCGTTTGCTACCCAGCCCTAAGGCCCAAATCATTCAGCCTACCTTTCTATAGCAAACCAATTAATTGCAGTAGCTCGTGTACTACAGATCAGGATTCAATAACGATCACGTTGATAAATGGGAAGGGAAACCATTACAATTTATGGTTGGTCTGCTTTATCTACCGCCGAATGGCAGTGACGTTACTTGATAGTTATAATAAAAGCGGGCAGAGCTAGACTTGGGGTTGGGGTGTGAAAATAATTTTGTTCTTGTGGTATCTTATTGGTATTATTCTTTGTCGAGCGGCTCGTGGTTAAATGATTGAAGATTAAGTTACGCTTGCCGCGGTCGGTTAGTGGATGGGTGACCATTCATTACATATCAAGACCCCTCAATGCCTCGAAAAGCACGTTAAAGCAGCTGGTTCTGCATTCATTCGTAGATCTTTGATAGTCGTTACGTGAAGTCAAAAGTCCAAGTTTGACAATCAGTTTTATAAAGGTTCAGGTTTGTTAGAGCTTGTCTACTCTGAAATGACGCACCCCACTATTTAAATGTTTATACTTACACTACGGTAAATGCGGTACTTGGCGTGTCATTTCAGAGTAGACATGCTCTACCCAGTAACTAAGAGGCTCATTGGCGACGTAAAACTGGTGGATGCCAAGCTTCACAGCTTGGATCATCGCCGCAAGGTTGCCTGCTTGTCGCTCTTCTACAGATTGTACTTCGGCAAGCGTGCTGAACTCCACGACCTTATTCCACCTCATTCTCTTCTACCATCGGACATCTAGACGCACTGCCAGTTACCATCCCTACCTAGTTGCTTTTCCACCAATCCGTACTAAGCGTTTCCAAATGTCTTTTATAATGCGCACAGCAAAAGAGTGGAACTCACTACCTGCGTCTGTGTTTCCGAAAGCATACAACCCTAATCTCTTCAAAGAGAGAGTGAATAGGCTTCTTCTAGGTAAGCTCACTCCATCGTCGACTTTGTCTCTGTCACCTCCGACCTAGACTAGAGTCAAGAGTAAACCTATCTCAAATAACAGGGTTGTGGAGGTCAGATAGGCATTCCTCCGTGTAAAATAATTTAACAATTCAATTTAATTTGTTTTTGTAATTCACCTGCATGCGGTTAGACCGGAAGCCAACCCCAAAATAGTTGGGAAAACTAGGGAGATTAGGTAGATTGATTGGTATTATTTTTTGTTCATGACATCCACGACCTTCTCTACATGGTGTAGAGAAGCTACAAAAAGCTTAGTTATTTTTATTTTATTGGTCGTGGATGTCTGAAATTATACCACGGGAACGTACTACCGGGATAAAAGTATCCGTTCAGACGTTTTAGCGTAAAAGCGTATCAAACAAACAAACTCACTTTCACAATTTATAATACTAGTTAGGATTTTAGGTTCGAATAAGGGAATCCTCTCTCCTATTAAAAATTAACTTTGCTGTGCCCGACAGGGTCCATAACTGATTCGATGTTTTAACATACCAACAGTTATATGTACACATTGTAATGCATTAAAATTGAGTATTGAGTATTGAGGAAATAGAAATACCTTAGGATTTTTACAGGTAACTTAAAATCCAATGAAGGTACAAATAGACACGACTTTCAAAGTACAGCTTCCTATTCATTATTAATCTCTGTCACCTACACAGCTATTAGCTAATTAATTAAAATGTAAGTCTTACTCTTTATAATTAAGAAAATATAATAGATAGTTACTAAACAAGGCCTTCAAAACGCCAATGGAGATACTCCGAAAATGTTCATAAATCATTCAACAATTTTCAATCTTCAGTGGCGCAAGTCTGAAAATATTTCTTTTTGCAACAATATTAGCAAGGCCGTTCATATCTATACAATATGTCCGAACCCTTTTAGATCCTTACACAGATTCACAATAAAACCTATTTAGAAAAGAATATCAATAAAAACTTTCACGTACATACTCGCCCTCATATCATAGAAAGGGAGGACTAATACAAAACGACATCAAGGGGTGGCAAGCCGATCATCTCCCTACAGGATTCGACTAGCATATATTGCTACTTACATTGACAAACATAAATTGACACCTACTTATCAAAATAGATACAAGAAAGGCAGGTCTAAATTTTCTGGTCACCTACCCCATCTTAGATTCAGTGAATATTATATTACTTATTGGAATAAGTAAGAATCACGAATGTAGATTTTTGGCGAATACGTTTACGCTTTCAATATGGTTTTAGGGGACTTAGAGAATATCTACGTAGTATTTTAGTGTACGGAATAGACGAAATTTCCGAGATTTTTCTATTGACGATATTTGGATTAAATGTAGGGATTTATTTGTGTATTGCGAACAATTTATTTTTCCCTGAAAAAGGGATTTCTGTGTGGCTTCTCTCAGAAATCCACTTACTTTTAAGAAAATATGTACCTATAACATTTACAAGGTTGTTTACAATTATACGTATGCATACTAATAAAGGTTGAATATCTACCTATCACTTTTTGTTGCATTTTCGGTGTAGTACCCACAGCACCGTTCCCTAATCAAAATCCATACTTCTATTATGTTCATCAAATAATCTTCTTCAATCTTAATGGAACGGAGTTCCTTAACGCGGCATGTGGTAGGAATCGACTGGTAGAAATCGTCAAAACGCAAAATCAATTTTTGTCCTCAAAAACTATAAATTAGCCTTCATTTTTTTTTCATGATTATAAATTTTAAAATTTGCTTTATGATTTTTTTAGGGCCAGCTAAAACACAAGTGACACAACTTTGCTCGATATCAAAATTAGCATAAAATTGCCCGCGGACCGGGCATACCACCGCTCTCGTACACCGTTAGTCGTCCGCAGCGTGCAAATTAGAGGTATAAATGTAGTTTTTTCTTAATCCTTAGTAAGACGAAAAAAGTTGCCAAATACGCGGTATATCGAATTATTTAGGTTTAGTAACTCGAACAAATCTTTATCTCGAACTTCAACACAAAGCTGATTCCGTAAAATGGCACTGTATAAAACATTTACAGCGAAAGGAACTTCTATCCAACCGTGTGTCCTTTTTTTTTGGTGGGAAGTCATCAAATAACTTCTCCCGCTCTCGGAGGAGCGGGAGGGCGTGTCAGACTTTTACTGATTAAAACTCACCCGTGTTCCTTCAGTTGCCTGTGCCAGGACCACAGTAACTCTTTCAAATAACCCACAGTGCTGGCAGGCATCGGCCCTAGCGGACCCCATCAATTAGTGCTGACATCTCTTTGAGGCACGCGTGGAGTACAACGCGCCGTCGGCCCGGGCCTGGCTGTCTATTCTGTAAAAATCTCACCGTGAAAACTTAGGTGAAGTGAGCTTGATGAGAGCTGTCATTCCACCCGATGCTAGGGATTGACACTATTGACAGCCCACTCCACGCTCACCTCACCTAAGTTTTCATGGTGAGATTTGTACAGAATAGCACAGCTGGTCCTTACTGGACGGCGCGGGCTTGCGGATGGCGAGCAATGGGTAGCTACCCATTGCTCGCCATCCGCAAGCCCGCGCCTACGGTGGCCGGGAATCAGCTATCGATTCCCGACGCCCAGGGCGTCTCCTGCGGCGACTAGGGGCGTGAGGACGTAAAGATTGCCTCTCCCTCACGCATTCCACCTCCTTCTTCGCGAGCATCACTGCTTCGCAGAAGGTAGTGACGGCTTCCCATGCACTCTCGCTCCGTACATACATGGCCTGGACCAGGGCCGGACATGAGAAATCACCGCCACCGATCACCTCCACGAGGACGCTGTAGTGTTCTGCTCAAGCCGGGCAGACCTCCACCGTATCGACCGTGTGTCCCGACTATTTTTTCTCTATTTCTGTTTTAACCGTCATGGTTTTAATCATCATCATCACCTCATAGCAGTCCACTATTGAACGGATGCAAGTCTCTCCATCTCTCATCTTACTTACCTAAGAAAATTCTGTTACACGAGGTGTAGCAAAAGCCTCGCAGACGCTTCTGCTAATCCTTCAAAAACAACACTTTCAAAGACAACCTCTTCAAAAATCTCCAATTCGTATTCGACCCAACAGCAATACCTCTATTTATAGCCAACACGACACGGTCAAACCATCAAAAGTCCAATCTAAAATCTTTTAGCCCGCTATCTAGATTTTACCATCAAAAAAGGCCGGAACCGTAGATTGTGGCATACAATCTATGTATAAAGCGAGTCGTGTTGCGTCATTCATCACTCAGATCGCAATATGACATGTATTCGGGCGTTGGGCACAAAAACTTGTGAACATTTCTGTACGCTTTGCCAGACGTTGGTTCTTCTTTTCTTTTAACTGTTTCTGTTATGTGTTTTGTTAAAGATTTGCTTACTTCGTATTTAAAAACATTCTTGTTCATGTCTAGAATATGGGTTTCTTTAGCAAGAACTGCTAAGACAGCATTCGAATCTCTTTGTCCTACTTTATCCGTAAATAATTCATTCAAGTTTCCTCCCATTTCTTTCTTACCAACTTCCATGAAAGGACCTTTCACAAAGACCTCAAATTTCCCGGGAAAACGAAATTCACGCAAAATCTAAACATTCCCTTCAACGATAAGCAAAACCGCAAGCAAATAAAAAAATAAACAGAGGGAAAACGCGAAACGAATGGAACCGTTTTCTCCAGGACCCTTAGTACATACAATCCTGGGTTCCGGTTGTTTCGTAATAAATCCCGCACATGTTGCCTCATGCGTATGATAGATCGACATAATATGACGTCGAGAAAAACCCATTTGGTGGTCCATTGTTCCAAGTGTTCCAGCAACCAACATTAGAAACTGTGTGTGGCTAGGAACTCACGGAGCGATTTTCACTCGCGCCCGCCGCGGTTGCGGGCCCGCAGCTCTTGTAGAATGCAAATAAATATGTAAAAAATTAAAGCACATTTCACGACGCATTTTACGCCTGCGGTGTGCGAGGTTGTATGCGGCTCCCGCTGTACTATATCCTCGAAAAGGGGGCACCATTATTGAATTTACGGAGAATAGGTCTGAAGGTTTTTTCTTAAAAGGGATTTCACGGTTTGGGAAAACCACCATCCCGCCCCCGTCCCCCACAGGAATACAATTGCCGCCCCCTTGAGCGATAACCTAGATCCGCGCCTGGATCCGTCCAGTCCTCCCTAAGAGTAATAGTGTTCTGTGGTTCAGTCAGTACACGCATGTGTCAGTGCAGTGTAGCCACAGAAATATAAAATAGGTGTAGTGGAGCGAGTAAGATGTGCTATGAAGATGAGCTTTACGCGTAAGTTTGTACAAAAGTAAGCTCCGATGAACCCCTTTCCACCGGAGCTAAGCTAAGCTATGCTATGAATATCAAACGAACGTAATCATTGATTTTATTATCATGCACGAGTAAGTATACGTACTTCCATCGCTGCACAACTTAGAACATTTCTGACAGAAAGGCGGTCTAGACTTCATTTCGTTTACCTTCTTCAATACTGGACTGGGTAATGTCGCCAAGATAGTTATGTCGCTGCCAGCTGGTTTTATTAACCGTTTCGTTAACCGCCTAACCTTTAAACTAAACGGTGGCTATTCAACTAGCGGCTTGAATGATATTCAATTATAGGTTAGGTTGGAATTGTGACCAACGCTGGCAACTAGTAGTATCGCGCGGGCCGCGGTCACACGCAGCCTCGGCGGTTTGCGCCCGCCCGCTCTGCGATCGGTCGGCGGCCATTTTGCACCAGTGACACGTGTCATCGTGACGTGTCGGTGCCCGTTTGTCAACAAACATTACGAAATGGATATTGAAATCGATCTACTAATTACTTTGGTGCAAGAAAGGCCAGCTCTATGGGATAAGCGCTTAGAAGAATATAAGTACATACAAGAACTTGGCGCTCAAAGCATAGGAAGAAATCTGTGAGAAATCGTTAACCGCTCGTCTGACGATCATCGCCCGCCAAGTTTACGGGCGATGATCGCAACCGTGACGGCTGCGTAACCGCACAAACAAGCGGTCTCGTGAGTTTAGAAATAAAACCGCTGTTCCGCCACCGCGGCGGGCGTGAGTGAAAATTGCTCCGTGAGCTCTTAGCCTGTCACGAATAGTCTCGATCAATATCTTGTATTTATATCACTTAGAGAACAACTTTACGGTACTAATTGCCGTTGATCATTAATGTCACTAATTATCAGGCAGTCCTATTTACAAAGAAACGTCGTCATTTAATCCAATCTTGACGTAAAAGCCATTAACTTATTAAGGTCGCACTTTTAATTAGCTGCAGAAAAATTAGAATTCTAATGTTATTTCTACTGTCATTTCTTTAGAAAATGGGAACATTTTTACAGAAATGACGGATAGGAAGTGTCATTTTACTGTAGCTAATTAAAAGTCCGAGCGCAGGATTAAGTTGAGCCAACATCAAACAGCGGTGATGAAGACAAATGTTGGCCAGTGTTTGCCATTCTTACTTTTTCATAGGGTTTTTAAGAATTTGGGTCGAGATAATGTACTGTTCTCAAGATGTTTACAGTCTGTTACACCCAGATAAATAGTACGCTGAATTCTGAAATGCGTAATATGTAACAATAAAAGAGAGAGATGGCAGTGTTGATACCTACATTGAGAGTATTAGTGAGAAATAGTTTCTAACATTTTACGTGAAGCTAATTCAAGTTCTTCTTTTTTTTTTCTCTTTTATTACCGACTTTAAAAAAGGAGGTTCTTTATTCGACCCGTATGTATGTATGTATGTATGGACGTGATTTTCTTGAAAACGAATGAACCAATTTTGACGATTTTGAGGTACGAAGTTATATATAAATGTAGTGTATCTCCGGAATTTTAAGCGGATTTTGATGATTCTTCTTTTCGTTCGTCTTGGGCTTATGTTATTGTATATTCAACTAAAACTGGAAAAATAAAAAAGTAAAAACCTACTTCAAACACCTAAAATGAATAAAATAACTTTCATAGAAAACTTAACAGCTTCTGAAGTCGGTGTCTACAATTCTTAAACGTCAATGCACCTTAGCTGGGCACCGACTTCAGAAGCTGTTAAGTTTTTTTTTATTTTTATGAAAGTTATTTTATTCGTTTGTTTTTTAAAGTATTTTTTTTTTTCAAATCAAATTCATTTATTGTTTATCACAGGTGGAAGGTCAGTTACATAAAGTATTGCTGTAACATACGCTATGGATGTACGATATTCTAGCGTAATCCAAAATTTATTTAAACACTAATATTATTAAATTAATATTCTTAGTAAGTAGTCATTGTTCGAGCATTTTATATAACTTGCATCTAAATTTCGATTATAGATACTTCAACAAATTACTGGTGCGATAAATTTATTAAAAAAAAAGTATAAACCGACTTCAGAAACCTAAAAAGAATAAAATAACTTTCATAAAAAACTTAACAGCTACTGAAGTCGGTGCCAAGTTAAGTTGCATTGAAGAATAAAATTGAAGACACCTATTTCAGAAGCTGTTAAGTTGTTTATGAAAGTTATTTTATTCCTTTTAGGTTTTTGAAGTCGGTTTATACTTTTTTTAAAGTAAATTTAATTTTATATTTTTAGTTTATGTATGTCGTAGGATGATTTGATAATTCTAATTTTCGCAAAAACCCTAGGGATATTGCGAAAACCCGGATAATTAGACAATGGTGAAAACATTTCTCAATTTTACTGGAAAAAGATAGGGTTTTTGAAAAACAGGAGTCACTCTAGTAATATTGCGAAACGAAACGTTAGCTATTATGAAATAGGAACGCTGATTGGCCGGTCGGAGCGTTCCTATTTCATAATAGCTAACGTTTCGTTTCGCAATATTACTAGAGCGACTCGTGTTTTTGCAATGCCCCTAGGGTTTTCACGAAAATTCGTATTATCAAATTATCCTACGACATATATACAAAAACCCAAAACGAACGAAAAGAAGAATCATCAAAATCCGCTTACAAATGAAGTAGATACAGTTCATTTATGCATATAACTTAATACTTAAGTTTTTATGTATATAACGTAATTACCTACTGTATTATAACCTTCCTTAATCTATATCGATAGTGAAAAAATCATCCAAATTGGTTCATTAGTTTTAGAGAAAATCGCGGACATACAAACATACATACCAACGGAACGAATAGAGCGAACCTTCTTTTATGAAGTTGTTTAATAAAAACAAGTTTATAATTGCTTTTTTCTAAAAAGTTAACTGTTTGGGCTCTATACTTAATCCAATAGGCTTTCGACACATAATGGCTTTTTACTTCCATAGTTAATGATTAATTTTGGGTTGAATACCTACGTTAAAACGAAAAAAATAATAATAAAAAGTTACTACTAGAGAGTATGTACTCAGGCCTAAAAATCTACCTCGATTTTCAGTACCCTCGTACAAACAGACGAATGTTTTGAAAAATCTAGCTAAAAACATAGATCTACTAACAAGAGGATTTGATTCATATTTTTAAAATGTCGAAGGCTTAACCTTTTGGCACGAAACTTTCATATTCCATTGTTCTAAATCTAAACTGATAGGATGGCGAATAGATATTGGCATAGCAAAAGGTAATGGAGCAATTTTTACAACAAAGCCGTTTTTCGAATACGAGTAGTGAACCGACGACATGTTTGATGTATCATATAAATGGAAAAAAAAAATCGTACATATCAGTTTGTAGTTTTGAATGTTATTGGAGGTCTATACAGAAATACAGTTTTAATACCTCTGATTCACTCGACTATGTTAGAATTTGAACTACAAATAAATTTTTCGTTGTTGCTGTTCACAGTCCGAAATGATTCAAATCACCAGGGTAGCCCACGAAACTCAATTTTTCTTACATATTTTTGTAATTTGAAAGTCAGTATGATTCGCGATCGTAACAAGTATGTATTTACAGAATTATAATCATTCAAGTTATGTATACTATAAGACCATTTCATGAAATCTTGACATTTAAGAATTATACTAACTTAAGGAGTTGCTATACTGATTCTAAATATTACGGTCGCGAATCATACTTTAACCAACATACAGCCTAAGACTGACTTGCAAACTGCAAAAAACGTAAGAAAATTCGTGAAATTCTTCTATATGTTATTTTTTTATTAATACAATCTTACTCTATCATAACAGGTTCACATCCAATTCAACAATGTTATATGTGATAAGTGATTATCATTTATTAGTTAATAAATCGAGAGTCACGAATTCCGCCAACGTACACTTAAAAATGTCAAGCCTTCGCAAGGCGTTGTTTATTTACCATATGGCTCTTGCAAACGGTGCGAATTTTCCTACGTTAGTGCAAGCTACCTGGACTTCAAAAAGCCGTGTCCTCGGCACCTGCCGCAGCCTGGTGTTAGGAACGAGCAGCCTCAACGAGTCTAATATATCCGGATTATTTAATTTACCACGAAACACATCAAATATGTATTTTGCTAACGCTAAGTTACGCCTTACCTCCAGCTTACCTTATGTTTTTAGGGTTCCGTACCTCAAAAGGAAAAACCAGAACCCTTGAAGGATCACGCGTGTGTCTGTCTGTCTGTCCATTTGTCACAGCCAATTTGCTCCGAATCTAATGAATCAATTAAGTTTAAATTTGGTACATATATGAATTTCTGTAACCCAAATACGGCCGTTTTACGTAATAAATGAATTTTGAAT
The DNA here is from genome assembly GCA_948252095.1 of Dicycla oo. Taxonomy (NCBI): domain Eukaryota; kingdom Metazoa; phylum Arthropoda; class Insecta; order Lepidoptera; family Noctuidae; genus Dicycla; species Dicycla oo. The sequence goes on along the minus strand of OX411733.1, from coordinate 8,467,244 downwards.
ACGGGGGTCAATTTTGGGGGGCAAATAAGAAAAAAAAAGTTTTGCAAACTGTACCGTGTGACATACATATCAAACGAAAGGGCTTACTGTGAGGATCCAAATTTTTAATAACTTTAGAATAAATTGCTTCAAGTTATTCAAGAAAATAGACGAAACTTGACCATTGCCCCCTCATCTCCGAAACTACTGAGCCTAAAATTTTTAATATACCTATAGGATTACAGGAAAACTTATAAAAAGTCCATGGTCTTAAAATAACATGGCAAATTTCTCAATACATTTGCATCTTACATTTGCAGTTGATAAAAATGTTCTCCCATACATTCCGTAATATGTTTCCATATGTTTTTCAACTAGAGTATTAAGTTTGTTCTTGGGATAAATTCATCCCAACTACCCCTTCATTATGCGTGGTCCGACACGCACTTGGCCGGTTGTTTTTATAAAGATAAATCTACTTCCTTTCCCAAGTTTCCAGTCTTCTACGAGCAGGTACATCAGATTATAAATAGGTTAACTTTTGCAGTCTTCTAGTATTCTTTAGTCAAATAATAACATTCAGCCTGTATGGTCCCAGTGCAGGGCAAAGGCCTCCCTTTTCTTATTCCACTCAACTCAATCCTGAACCAATACGGACCAATCCCTCCAATAAGCGTCAAGTTCGTCCCGCCATCTACGCCTGGGTCTTCCGCGATGCCGTTGGTCGTTTTCATGTACCCATGTTGTGGTCGTCTTAGCCTACAATGCATCCGACATGCGACAAACGTGTCCGGCCCAGCCCCATTTGAGCTTGGCTACTTTTTGGGTGACGTCTCCGATTTGTGTCTCAGAGCGAAGTATCGTGTTCTGTATCCGGTCGCTATGTCGAACACTCGATACTAAGTAATAAGTCAGTCATCTGCCTAGCTTCTCCCAACTATGTTGGGGTCGGCTTCCAGTTACGAACATATGATGCAGCTGAATACCCTTGTGTGAGTTAAAGTAATCACAGAATGTAAAATCAATGTCATTAAAATAATAAATTATACAATTAAATTAGCAATCAGTTTGATTTTGTCTCGACTCTAGATTGTCCTATGGAGGAGGACCAGCATGTTCCAAGCATTGTTATCTTGGAAATAATCCTCTAATTTATAATATGATTGTTTGTAAAGTGTACTTTTAATAGATAGTTTTGAATTTTTGTTCATTTAATTGCAATATATCACAAGGTATTTTGTTGTAACATTTAACACAGTAGGTACCCCATAAAATATGTTACTTTATATAGTCTATTTTATTTTTTATTTCTAGTATTAAAATTATGTATATCACTTATTTTATTAAAAAGATGGAGATTTTCTTACATACATAATATTTTCATAAATGAATTGGCAAGGTACCGTAACTTAGATTCTTCGAGATTTATCTATAAGTTATATATGTACCCACATAAACTACTGTCTTGTTTCTCATGAAGTTCCGTTTGATGAATTCAGGACTTGTTAATTAATTAAACACGAGATGTTATCTATCAAACAATCAAAATCTACAACAAAACCGGTCTTTCAAATACAACTACATTATAATCTTACCTAAGTCAAAACAATTGTTAAAATAATCGTGTTTAATGCTTCACATTTTTCTTAGATCAAGACAGATCGCTTTGTCGCCCAAATCTAGATTAACTATGTAGCGACGTTGAGTCAGTGGGTTCGGTTTCATTATTCCTTCTCCATTGTTTGCTCAGAATGCCCTTTATGGCGTTAATTTTTCTAACTTAAAAGGACCTTTAATTAAGTGAGGAATAAAAAAGTTTTTGTTAAAGGTAATCAGAGATGAATGAAGTTGGAGTGAATGGTGATTTTTAAATAAGAGGATGAAGAACCCCTATGTGATATAGCTGTTTGAATGTATAATCTTGAATAGTTTGATCATTATGATGGAATAAATGAAATGCATTTAGACTAATTTAGAAGTAGAAACTCGACACCAACAATAACACTACGCTGACTTGAAAAAGTCAATTTTCCCGCCAGCGATTTTTAGCCAGAGGGGCTTCAAAAATGTGATAACTTTTTTTATGTTAGCCTACATTGTCTCAAAATAAGGTTCCGAGACGCAGGCAAACTGCTGAGTTAAAATGGGATTGAACGGGTCATGTCAGCCGCATGCATAGTGACCACTGGGCAACAGTCTCCACATGGTGGGTGCCTGAGGATGGACGGCGCTGCCGAGGCCGGCCCAGGAAGAGGTGGCGACACGACCTAGACGAGTAACGCAAGGGTTGGATCTTCCTCCACGAGCCTGAGCTGGCCAGCAAAGGCGGGCCGGCACCAGCTGTAGTTCGTGGAAGGCACACAAGTTCCCATGATCCCCAGTCGAAATGTGGGAAGGGAACACCGGGGTGAGGTAGCCCTAGAAACGGATGCTTGGATTTGGGGAGGCCTTTCCTCAGCAGTGGGACAATGTTGGGATATATAGGTATATATATTTCTTAATTTGCACTGTTGTCACCTCTCTTGATAATACAAGGAATGTCGTTATTTAATTTATTTATTAATTGTTAGTTTTGAATTTATCCCGAGTTAGCCGATAAATGAATGTGTAATAAATTACGCCAACTCATAGTTAGCGTACTATTATATATTATGAAATGTCATTAAATTAATTGTCACACCAGTTACCTGGGTAAAGGCGCCACTCCACAGCTGCCCACGGCTAAGCTACGCACTTACCTTCGCTTTGTATTTATAATTTAAACCAGCCACAGATAGCTGCGCACGGCTATGTTTCTACAAGTTAGCAGGCACGCGCACGCTACGCACGGGTGCGTGGTTATATGACGTCAGAGGTGCACGCATGGGTTGCCGCGGATGCGCCGCCCTTGCGAAGCTGTAGACTCGTTACGAAGCCACAGCAGCCATTTTTCCTCCCCGCTACCCGTTCACGCCCTTCTCTCTCCCAAACCATCGCAAGCGCTTCTAGCTGTCAATACCAAAATCTTCGAAGTTTGTTTTCCAATTATCGATACAGAAAGTAATCGAATCCGTCTTCGTATTCATCATCTGACGAACTATTGACGTTTAACACAAATACGTCTGCTCTCTAGAGGTCAGATAGGTAGTCGCTCTGTGTAAAATACAGGTATTCAGCTGCATCCAGTTAGACTGGAAGCCGACCAAACACACAGAACAGACAGGAACACAAGAGCACATGGGAAAAGGCTAGGCAGATGACGTGTAGGAAATGGATTCAAATATCAGTCTCGATCTTAGTGGTTTTTTGTTGTTATGTAATAAGTAATCCTGTATTCTTTAGTTTAGATGATAAATAAATAAAAAAGAAAAATCTGTAAATTAAGGATTGGGATTGAATATAGAAAGCGACCGTAAGTGTATGCCTAAGTGCACGGTCGACTCGAGCGTCTGGCGGGGCGGGGCGTGCGATGTTCGTGTTAAACACTCGCGAGTGTCTTAAGTGACGGCCGAGCGGCGCTCGGTGAACGCTCTTCGCCGCTTGCACGCAACGCTGAACGCCCCGCTGGACGCTTTTTCACTCGGGTCGTACACTAAGGCGGCCAAGACAAATAGGCGTTAGCGTGGCGCAGGTCAGCTATCAGTGTGTGGCCGACTGGCCGTATCTCTACTTGGGGCCACGTAGCTCAAATGTCACTCGTAGGCATGTATCATCGTGTGTAGCTATGTGTCGCCGGCTTTAATAAGGACCAAAGAGAATTAGGCTATATAGTCATTGGTCTGGACCGTCCACTGTGAGTCCGTGACGCTACGCACGGATGCATAGCTGGCAAACAAATGAATTGCGACGCTAACGTAACAAACCTTTTGTTACGTTAGCGTCGCACTTAATTTGTTTGGCGCCGCAGCTCCATGCCCATTCTGTATAGTAGTGGAAGTGGACTGGACGGTTTCTTTAATTATTAGGTACGTCTGTTATTTACTTGATGGTGAATCTAGGGCACTGTCAAGCTCAAGGTGAATCTCTTGAGTCCTTTATCGCTCCATTACTTTAACCTAAAAAATTATACTGAGTTATGATGGACATAATCTCTGACTTTTTATTGTTCCCTAAAGGTGATTTCGTATTCTTTGGAGTGGAACCTGAAATGAACTTTAGAGGTCAAGGGTCAAGGTCATTGTAATAATGCTGGTGGAAAGGAAAAAATCAAATATTTTATTGGATTTTTCTACTTTAAATATCATGCAGGATAAGTTTTAGGTACATTTTTAACCGATTTAAAAAAGGAGGAGGTTATAGTGTTCGACTGTATGTATGTTCATCGATATTTCCGTAAGTTGTGGACCGATTTAAAAATTTCTTTTTTTATTTGGTAGAGCTAGTTTGTGCGGTGGTCCCATATAAACTTTATTAAATTTTCTTCGGTAGTTTTTGAGTAAGCTTCAATAATAAGTACTTTGCCATTTAGTCTATGTAGGTGATGTTCTAATACTTCCTATCACTGTTGTTTACATAGAAAGTAGTGGATATACGACTTGGTGTGGGGTAGACACCATAACGAAAAAAGTGGAAAATAAAAAACATTTAACAGAAAAAAAAAACAAAACCGACTTCCAAAGAAACACTACGAAGTGAAAAATAACTTTAATTTCAGAAGTCGGTGGGAAAAAACGTAAATATAGATCCAAAGACACACTGACACTAGACAAACTTGTCAGTAATACTCACGTAGTTAAAAGGTAGTCTCAATCATCACTCCTGTAATCCCCGAAGGTTTAGGCAGAGGTGTTCATAATAGGGGAAGGTGGGGGGCTATTTAAGATAAAGTCACAATAAATAAATCATTAAGTTATTTATTGAAATAATCAACATCATAAATGTTGAAGTATACCTTAGACATAACTTTGGCATGAAAATGTTTGAGATCAATCTTAATAACTACAAACTATAACAATTATAATAAAAATTATAAATCCGAATTCACCCCATACCTATGGGTCAAACCGGATAGGCATTATAAATTAAAGGGGTGAATACTACTAACAATAAAACAAAATATTCAAATTATTCACAGATTTTGTATACAAAAAATTATAATTCTTGCTCAGAACAACCGATGCAACTTTCGTGAGCAGTGCATTGGTACCATACATTTGTGGACTTGGTTAGACTCTACTTTTCACCACAAACCAAACACTAGCAATCCTCTTGATTGTTTTCTACGTATATTGGTCTTGTTACCGATACCGTAAACTGGGGTTACTTTGATACCACTGGGGTTACTTTGATAACAACTTTTGACATATTAAAACTTATTTTTATAACATATAATCTACAACGCCAAAAAGAAACTATCTTAAATAGATGTATGATGCTTTGTAGATATTATTAAAATAAGTTTTTCATATGTCGAAAAACGTTAACAAAGTAACCCCGTAGTATCAAAGTAACCCCAGTTTACCGTACCTTTAACTTTAAATTTTATTTTAATAACTGATGGCGTAGCCGTTTCAACCAGCTTAATTTTTATACGGCCATTTAGTTAAAATTGCGGGTTTTCCTGAATGTGCTGGCCGCATGTTCTTTTTAAAATGACGAATCTTTAATTGACTTTCTCACTTATGTATGTTCGTGGCATATTGGCACCTGCACTCTGTAAAAAGTAAAAAAAAAAACGAGTGAATTTCATAGTAGTCGCTGAAATCTGTTTGGGTTGGTACCATCTGACGGCCAACTCTAGCACCACGCGCACTCATTGGTCAAAACAAATAGCGCGCGCTTCCCCGGGTTCCTGTTCACTCCGTTCCTTCACTTCCGTCTCTTTCCACGAAATCACTCCCACAGATTGCAGGAAAGCGAGAGGGTTACACATCAAAAAAGTAATTAAAATGGGGCATAAAACAAACGCCCATACCTACATATAAATCAATCGGGGTGAAATCGGATAGTCGAAATCACCCCGTCCGCTTGTACCTCACAGGTAACGTGTTTGAAATGTAATAACTATCAGGCTATGTTTACACTCACAATAACAACAAATACCGTTTTGGAAGGTTAAATATGTATTACTTCTTAAAAAATACAACTGTATGTGATAGCACATAGCTAAGCTTAATGATAACACTTGAAAAAAAGCAAAATATTAGATAACTTACCTTTGTTTTCAATTTCCGTTTAGAGACGCACGCGCTGAGATGTTACCGTCACCGCCATTTGCAGCCGAACTCAGTAAGCGTTCGCGCGCATTTCTCCACTAGCGAGAACGACACAGCTATACGCGAGGTAATAATAATAATATAACCCGGGACATTGTTCACACACGGTCATCTGATCCCAAACTAAGCAGAGCTTGTACTATGGAAACCAGATAACTGATATACTACATATACTACTTTTTTTTTGTAAATACATACTTATATAGATAATTACACCCAGACTCAGAACAAACAGACATGTTCATGCACACAAATGTTTCTCCTGGATGATAATAATAATAATATCCTGCGACATTTCACACACGGTCATCTGATCCCAAACTAAGCAGAGCTTGTACTATGGAAACCAGATAACTGATATACTACATACACTACTTTTTTTTTGTAAATACATACTTATATAGATAATTACACCCAGACTCAGGACAAACAGACATGTTCATGCACACAAATGTTTGTCCTGGATGGGAATTGAACCCACGACCTGCGGCATGATAGGCGGTATCTTAACCAACCACGCCAACTGGCCTGTAAAATATCAACTATCTGGTTTTACCCCCTATCCGGTTTCCCCCCTCATTCCCCTACACATTTCGCCAGGTCCCATAGGGGTGAGCCTATTGCCATCGACCAGCACACATCCAGAATCGGGGCTGCCACTGAGAAATTCATTCCAGATGAAAAAACCCAATAACTCTTTGCCCGGTCCGACCCGTGAATCGAACCCAGGACCTCATGCTTAGCAGTAGCGCTTGTGACCACCAGACCAACGAGTCATATTCAGAACATACATTTTCTTATTTCATATTTCCGCAACCATTGCCGAAATCGGAGATATTCTCACATTTTTTTCCTTTTATGACAAGTGTGACTTATTCAAACCAAGAAAAAACAGGCAAAACCATGAGAATTTATATTTCAATGTTACCTCCAAGGCAATAAATTTCACGACTGATGGAATTATATTTTCGCGATTTACACCTTTGTGTTATTTCAATAAATACCAATTTGCAGATTTTGTGTAAGACGATATTGACTTTGACGACCTTGTAATAAGTTTATTTCTGGCTTGTTTTGTGACTAACATTTCTACCTCAACAGCATGGCTGCTACGGTCACAGAATGACTTTGACAGCACTTTTATTTAGGAGCAGTAAGGACTGGTTTCGGGTAAAAAATGAAGCGCCTTGGAAAATCTATCTATCTATATAAATAAAAATCAATTGCCGAATGTATGTACACGCATCGTTCTTTCTGACTTTTTTCTTTTGTTTCGGCTCCTATAGGTCACCGTGATGTTTTTTTCCCCCTAGAATTGGGCTCTCAAATGCAAAAAGAATTTTTCAAATCCGACTAGTAGTTCCAGATATTAGCGCGTTTAAAACAAACGAAAAAAAAAAGAAAACAAACAAATGGCGGCTTTATTATTTTTTTTATTTTTTTATTTGTGATGGGTTTGCTCTTGACTCTAGTCTAGGTCAGAGGTGACAGAGACAAAGTCGACGATGGAGTGAGCTTACCCAGAAGAAGCCTGTTCACTCTCACTTTGAAGAGATTAGGGTTGTATACGTTCGGAAACACAGACGCAGGTAGTGAGTTCCACTCTTTTGCTGTGCGCATTATAAAAGGTAGATAGATAGATACGTTAAAATGTTTCCGAGAGTTTGACAAAACTCTCGGCAATAATTCTAATTTCTGTTGCGTCAAAGTAAAAGGGGATAAGTAAAATAAACACAACTTTTCAGCAGGTAAACTTAACTCTTTATACTTTTTTAGTATTTTGTTAATTCTGACTAAACTGGAGTTGCAATTTGAGTTTTACGAAATTTTAACACAAATACTGACTCATCTCCTTTTTACCTTAATAGACATTAATGCATCGAATTACGCAAATAACCCGTTTCTCAATAATTATGACTTATCCCCTTTTACCTTAACACCACAGATTTATAGCTTACGTTACATTGCAATGGCTTACAGCACGACAACGTTTAAAGGTTCCATCCTTTATTTTCAGAAACCGAACTTTGCCGAATAATTTTGAAGAATTATAGGGAGTGACGGAATTAGTGCGTCAATTTATAATACTTTAGGTGGGAATATAAAACAATTTCTATTAGTCACATTTTATTCGCTACATTTCGGTTTCTCGAAGATACACGATGGACCCTTTGAACGTTTTTGTACTGTACCAATGCTTTACGTTGAAAGTGAAAGTTCTTTTTACCTTAGAGCGATGCCACACGAGCGCTGCGATGTCGCAACGCAACGCAGCTTATCCCAACGTCCGCGTCGCAGCGTCGCGTCGGTGTAGTCTGTGTCATTGAACGACAAATAATGAAGCTGAATAAATACTGTGCTGTAATCCGTTGTCACTCCGTCTCGTCTCGCCGCAGCACCCCTCCCCGCTTCGTCTCCCTGGGCCTCTTGTCCGATGCGCACGCGTTCCTTCGCCGCATGCATCGTGATTCGTGTGGCATGCAGCTGTTTTTTTTTTTATGAATGGCATCTCGTAGTTGGCCTAGAAAGGCCGTGACTGAACCGGTCAATCCTGTGGCTGCCTTAAGCGAACTCAAAGTCTCCAGCCAGGGCATAAAACTTACAGACTAAGCGACTACGCGCTAAGGGCTCCCCCTGTGGGGAACGAACCTCGGCTTAGGGCGTCGCTGGGGCGAGGACAGCAAGATGGGACAGGCTGGATCAAATCAGAGTAATTATTATTGTTCGGGAAGTTTAAAGCTACTGGCTCAGCTACGCCACCAGCTGGCACTGCATTACCGAGCAAGGGACGGGGGGGAGCCATGAAGCTGACGCGCTCACAGATTTATATGTAGAACTACGAAGCGTCACCGCTCAGGCGTCTCAGCGCCGACGCAACGCATTGGCAACGCCCGTGTAGCATCGCCCTTATTACTTATGAATGACGCTATACGTCACGTTTCTGACGTCGTCGTCGCCGAATGCCGTACAGTCATGAACCGGGATTGTTGAGCCACTAGCTTATCATCTTAACTTGGTTGTATTACACGAATGCCGCCCGTGAAATTTGACATGAGACATTTCAATAACGAAAAACGGGTGGCATTCTGATAAACTAGCGGATCAACAATCCATGTTCGTGACTGTACAATTTGACAAGGTTCTAAGTAAAGTTAAGGTTTTCGTGAGTTGACCTACGTTTGGTGTGTTTACAATAGGTACAAACGTCTCAAATATATTTTTTTTTATTAAAATAATTTTAAAACAATTTATTTCAATAAAAAATATATGCATTTGAGACGTTTTTTTAAGAGAATTTATTTTAAAAAATAGACGCAAATTGACCCCTTATCTCCGAAACCACTGAGCCTAAACTTTTGAAAAAAATACATAAAATTTTCTGTATTTTTCCCACTTAGTTTATCTGGATGATGTTTTAATAAGTTCCTATCACTGTTATTTGGTATTCCAATTTGTGTGGGGTAAGTACCACAGTTAAAAAGTGAAAATAAAAACTTTTTAGCAAAAAATAAAACCGACTTCCAAAACAAAACACTACAAAGTGAAAAATAACTTTAATTTCGGAAGTCGGTGGCAGAACACGAAAATACAAAACCAAAGACACCGAGTTCCGAAATTAAAGTTATTTTTCACAACGTCGCTACATAGTTAATCTAGAATTGGGCGACAAAGCGATCTGTCTTGATCTAAGACAATTTATGAAGCATTAAACACCAATGGAGGATAAGACCAAATTCAGGTAGGTAATGAGATACCATTCTGATAAAGTACATTCGAATGACATAACGCATCCGCCGCGGATTGCTAAACATGCGTGCACTGTTGCCACACCGCATTAAATCCGACCTGGCAACAGCGGAAGCCGCGCGCTGGCGCTGGCAAATAACAGAACAACGTGACGCGTAGACCGTCGCTGGCGTGGCGGGCGTTCCGCGTCAGTCATCCGCGCCCCGCGCCGCGCATCGCACGGATGCCCCGCGTGTCTCTCTCTCCAACCGGTACTGCGACGGTTTCCGACGCGGTTCAAAGCCGCCATGATGTTATTCCGACTTATGGACACTGAAATAGTGATAAATGAAGTACGATCACGCGAATGTTTATGGAATCCTCGAAATGTGTGCTACAAAAATAAAAAGGACAAACACAAGGCGTGGGAAGAAGTTTCTATAGCGGTTTTACCCAAATACACGACGTGTTCCGAAGATGATAAGAGACGAATCGGTGAGTTTAGTAATATTGTAAATATTTATTACATTTACACCGCGTAATAATGATAACAGGCAATGCTCAGTACGCAGCTGATTACCTTAGTACAAGCGTACTGTAGCCAGCTGCGCACTTTGCATCTCGCTCGCACCCTGCTCTGTGCGAGCTAGAGATCGATATGCCTGGCGGATTGCTGTTTGTGGCGCGGGTTCTAAAGGGTCCCACACAAAAACTGCGCACCCGCGCCCGCCAGTTTGTATGAGTGGACGCGGGACAGTGCCGCCCGGCTGCGGCTTGGCAGTCCGCGGAGGCGCGGACTGTAACGGAGTGGGGCCAATGATATTATATTAAATTTAGGCAGTTATGTTACTGCCGCGCGTTTTATGAAGACTCGAAAGCATCCCAATTGGGGTACATTGGGATATTATTGTCTTTAGTCCGCGTCAAGCAAGGCGTTATAATAAAAAAAAAACACGACCCTCTTTTTTTTGGGACATTGAGCACGACCAGATTTTAAACGTTGGTTCCTATGAACGTAACACGTCTTGTGTCAATGATATTATACACAAGATGTCCCGGCAAAAAAGTGTCAGAATACAAAAATAGCTGTTTCGAGAAAATGGTAACTTTAATAGTTTTTTGTTCATCTAGACGTCAATAATTTAAAAACTATAATAGTCAGATTGCTGAAATATGGTGTGTAAATTGCTTATTTATATATTTATTATAGGGCTTTAAATTTAATAGCAAAATTGTATTTTTTTTATCTAACTTTTAAGAAAATTTTAATTTGATGAATATTATGACTCTTTTTCGATTAAAATTTCTGTAGTTTAAAAAATAATACACTATAATATATGTAATCACCATTACTTTTATTATTAAAAGTCTTCAATATTAATTAAGTATAAAGAAAAAGTAACCAAATTATAAACTTCTCATTAAAATAAAATAAAAACATAAAAAAAATAACTTCTTAAGTATAATTTACTAGTTTTGGCATTAACAATCAGTCTTAATTCACTCGTTGGCCGATAACAATATAAAAATTTAATCTTAGAACTAACATGAAATTATTTTTCTTAAACATACGTCTAAATGCAATCATCATCATTACTTTTATTGGTTAACTGTCTTTATTTTTATTTTTTTTGGCGACACAGTACACGTCTACTCTGTATTAACACAAATGTGACACTGTTCACGCCGGTGTTCGGAGCGAAACGACTCCGTGAAAAAGAGAACTTAGTGCCATCTAGCGGTAACCATCCGCAACATAATAACGAATTTTTTTCAGCCGGACAAATGAAATACGCGCTATTTAATGTTGTGTTATACCTAATATGTGTTGTGACACTTTTCTTGCCGGGAAGCGATGTGTTACGTTCATAGAAACTAACGTTTAAAATCTGGTCCTGCTATATACCTATATATTGAGTAAATGTTAAAAATGTTCCCGGTTTAGTGTCGAAAGATATTGCATCTACATAATAATATTAATACCCGAGTTACATTGACGTATGAAGAGCGGAATCCTCCCTAACAAGTCCGTATGGATTGACGAGCCACTTCAGATTTAAAAAGTAAACTCACCCCCTTATATAGTAGGAAAGCAAATAATTTTGTAGGCCAAATTCTGAAATTTGTAGTAAAATATATCTAAAGTTATATCAATGTAAAAGTGGCTCCTGAATCTAAATATTAGAATTGAGGAGCCACCTGGAACACGGAAAGTCAATCTGCCTAGCCTTTTCCCAACTATGTTGGGGTCGGCTTCCAGTCTAACCGGAAGCAGCTGAATACCAGTATTTTACATGGAGCGACTGCCTATCTGACCTCCACAACCCAGTTACTGGGTAATACGATACCCCTTGGTAAGACTGGTTGTCAGACTTTCGGGCTTCTGACAACCCGTAACGACTGTCAAAGATCCACGAATGACAGCCGGGACCAACGGCTTAACGTGCTTTCCGAAGCACGGAGGAGTCTCGGTATGAAAAGATGGTCACCCATCCACAGACCAACCCCGGCAAGCGTAGCTTGACCTGATCGATCGACCCGTGCGGCTGTTATTACTCAGCCACGAGCTCCTCAAGTATTTAATGAATATTTTTGAAAATTTGGTACCATTTAGTAGTAATTGTGTATAGTGCCTACTAAAAATCTGAATCCAGTACTGTTCATATACAAGAATATAAAATACTTTTAATGTGGCTCCTAAATCTATATATAAGAGTGTGAGTATCCATGAAAGTAATTGGTCAATTTATATTCCTCTCCAAAAACAACTTAGTAGGTAGTAAGTGTGTTCGAATTTGTAGCATATGGACAAAGTAGTAAAACTGAGTGAATTCAGTAAATAAACGAATTTTATTTGGCTCCTCAATCCTGACGTTACTGTGAGATTACAACGTTACTGTTCCTACCTGCGATCACAACGGAATCAAAAACCAGAGACACTAACATTTAGTACAAATGTCAACTAAATATTAATGAACATATCAACATTGTGTACAGGGTTATTGGTAAAACACCAACAACCTCTTAAGGGGTCATTGTACTCATCATTATGAACAACTTTTACTACGGGACCAAACCTGAAATCGCGAAAAAAAATCAGCAGTTCTGTACATTTATGTTCGCATAAATCGTCAAAATGTACTGAACAGCAGATTTTTTTTTTTTTTTGATTTTCCTGTCTTTGCAATCCTAACTACCAGTAGCTTGAACCGTGCTCCCGATACCGGCAGACGCACTATTTATTATATTTTTAAATGTTTTTTTATAGGTATATTTTTTAAGAAATATTTAAAAAGTATTGTATAGGAAAAAAAAGAATAAACGTAAATATGTATAATGCCAATTAGATTTCGATATTTTGAATTAATTATTCGATTTCATCATTTCTATCCAATGGATGTTTTGATAAAAACAATGATACTAGCGATAAATAAGATCGTAAGACTGCCTGTACTTGGGCACGCCACAAAATTGCGGCGATAAGTCTCCTCTTTGAGGAGTGGTTGGAGAGGCCTCACGGCATCCTCACCTTCCGCCTGACGCAGGTCCTCACCGGACACGGTTGCGTCGGGAGGTTCCTGTTCCGGATAAGGCGGGAGGAAACGCCCGGGTGTTACCATTGCGTGGATCGCAAGGAGGACACAGTGGAGCGTACGGTGGAGGTCTGCCCGGCCTGGGCAAAGCACCGCCGCGTCCTCGCGGAGGCGATCGGCGGCGGCGATCTCTCGCGTCCGGCCCTGGTACAGGCCATGGTACGGAGCGAGAGGGCACGGGAAGCCGTCACCTCCTTCTGCGAAGCAGTAATGCTCGCGAAGGAGGAGGCTGAACGCTTGAGGGAGAGGCAATCTTTGCGCCCTCACGCCCCTAGTCGCCGCAGGAGACGCCCTGGGCATCGGGAATCGATAGCCGATTCCCGGCGACCGTAGGCGCGGGCTTGCGGATGGCTCACCGTCCGGTAAGGACTAGGCCCGGGCCGACGGCGCGTTGTGTTCCACGCGCGCCTCAAAGAGATGTCAGCACTAGCTGAAGGGGTCCGCTAGGGCCGATGCCCGCCAGGGTTGCGGGTTGTTCGAAAGAGTTACCGTGGCCCTGGCACAGGCAACTAAAGGAACACGGGTGGGTTTTAGTCAGTAGAAGTCTGACACGCCCTCCCGCTTCACCCAGAGCGGGAGAAGTTATTTGATGATTTCCCATCCACAAAAAAAAAAGACTGCCTGTACTTACTGCTGCACATACATTGTTTACAATAATAGGTATGTTCCTGATTGTATGTGTTAGTTTTCTAGAAAATAAATAATACCTATTTACTCTACAGGCTGTAACAGAAAGGTGTGGTCAACACACCATCACATACAACACACAGACCATCAAACTAAATAACTTTCTCCATTAGACCTACATCGTGATCAAGAAAAAAATTATAAGCCATCCCATACATTACTTGGGTCGAGTAGGTATTAAAATTTTGTATGGGACAGCTGATAATTTTTTCTCGATTATGTTGGTGGTCTGTACCAGACCTTTAAATTTGTCATTTTGACCCTATATATTTATCTATCTATCTAAAATACTTTTTTCTTTTCAGTGAGAGCTGTGCAATCAAGATGGAAGACAGCCCGTGATGCTTACATGAAGTGTCGATTAACAGAAGTAAAAAAACCGACATACAAAGCAAGACAACACAGATACATTTATCAGGACAAACTGAGATTCTTGGAACAAGCCAAAGATATAGATGAAGGCGTCAATAACAGAGTCAGAGACGACGAAGAAGGCTCCAACAGCTTTGTTGGTGACAACTCTGCAAGTCAACCCACTGTCGGAGTTTCTGAGGATGACGTTGGCGAAACAAGTGATGAAGTTATGGATTTCGATATCGAGTTACACGACGATTTTAAAGATAAGCTTAAAGATGTAGTTATCGCTATCGACGACGTTGACGACAAAGCTGACAATGATGATAACGAGGATGAATGTCAACCTAGAACGTCATCACAAAGTAATTATCAAGAGGATCCATTGGCAATTGCAGTCACTAAACCGAGAAAGAGGCCTCACAATGCGCGACCGAAAAAGTTGAAAAATAACATGACAGAATTTGAGACAAGACTTTTGAAAATCATGCGTTTGAAAAATAGTACAAGTGCAAACTCTTCCGCACTTCAAACTGATGATCAATTCTTTTTCAACTCTTTAGCACCTTTAATTAGTAATTTTGATATCCATCAGAAACTTAAGTTTAGAGCTAAGATACTGGAAGTAGTTATGGAAGTAGGAAACATAGGTCCAGTAAATATAAAACAGGAGAGAGAGACTTATGTTTTTGGGGAATTGGAAGAATCTAAAAATTAACTTTGTAAACGAGATCACATGATAATTTTGTGACGACTAATTAATACATTTTTGATTATAAAAAGATAATATTGTATTATTTATGAAACACCAACAAAAACATAGTAAGAGGGCAAACGATGATAAATTCAAGTTTTCTCAAGATATATTCCTGTCATTTGTCGTCAATGATTCAAGACTACTAATCTAGAAAATAAATAGATATGAATGAATGAAATGCACCAACCCCAGCGTGGTTTGAAGAGACTCGATTACTCGAATTAACCCAAAGATTCACACTATCCACATGTTACATGGTGCAACAGAGACCATTGCATATCAAAGAGTAGGCCGTGGTGCGATAAAAGAAAGGGAAGACGTGCCCTTAGGATATGGAAAAGGTTTAGAGCCTACCCAATTTGCACCGTAAAGTAAGCAATGGAGTGGTGGAGCTGACATTTATCAATAGATGGGCATCTTTTAACCACGTCGCCACCAGGTTGGCTCAGGTTCAGCTTCACCTGTGAATATTCTAGTGAGGATAAACTGCTTTCTCGACTCTTTTGTTCTTCGTTGTGATGAGATGTCAGCAGCAGAATGTCCAGGACGCGGTCGACCCGCTCCTCGTTGTTTATGTCCAGCTCCAACTTTTAAGAAATTAAAAGACATGGGTTACTTTGACTCTAGGCATAACTTTGGTCCAAATCGAAACAAAATAATGTTTAGTGTCATTAAATTCACCCAAAGTTCCGCAAATACGCGTCCATATCGCCATTTATTAGTTACCGAAGGACATACGACGTTCTGTTGTGTGTTCGCAACACTTCGGGCATTTTAAACATTTGTCTCTATTTGGGCCAAAGTTATGCCCTAAGTCAAGGCAACTCGCCCTAACGGTACTTGAATAATAACTAAGATTCCGACGAACTGATAACCTCCTCCTTTTTTTTTTGAAGTCGGTTAAAAGAAGAGGAAGGCCTCTGCCTTCAGTGGGACAAAATAGGCTAAAAATAAATAATTGGTACTTGTCTGATTTAATCAGCAACCTCGTGTTGAAAGATATATTATAGGTATATATCTTTACCTCGAGCTCACCATGACTTTAAATTGCGATGTAAGAGTTTAAGGCCGGCCACATACAGTCGGATTTCAGTTTCGGAACTCCATTTTGAAATATCAAATCATAATTTTCGAAGGCAGTAAATGAAATCCATACAAAATGAAGGATCTATCACACACGTACAGTAGTTTTCCGTTCAAAATTTCCTGCCTTCGAATTTATTTTGAATGGATTTGTTGCCTTTGGAATTCTGAATCGATATTTCGAAACGGCGGTCATCAACGCGCCGACGACCGCCGACCTATAAGCTACACTTGCAGTTGTAGCGAGTCACGTCCGCCATTTTGTCAGTGAACTGCAAATAGTTTAGGACTGATAAAATGGCGGACGCGACACGCTACAACTGCGAGTGTCGTTTTAGGTCGGCGGTCGGCTGTCGAAACGTCGACAACTGCCGTCGATGCGTACAGTTGTCTCTGCCGTTGACGCGTGTCGCTCGTGTGTAAAAACACTAAACTAAACATTCGAAGTCATAACATGACTATGGCATCCACATATCTGCGCAAACTCCATATATTTTGTCGAGCTACACAATTATGTAAGCGTATGTAGGTGAGTTTTATTTTGCGATTTCAGAGTTGGCATAGTACCTATTAGTTGTTCATAATGATGAGTACCCCATGACCCCTTTTCAGATTTGAGGTAAATGTCGTGAGGAAAGTTTTAAGTATGAATATATACCTACGGTTCTATGAGTAGGGGAAGACCAAAGAAACTATGCATGGACGTAGTGAAGGATGATATGGCGAGAAAGGGGGCGAGGAAGTATGGAAGAATTATGAAGACATGTTGCGCCGACCTCAAATAAAATAAGGGATAACGGCAAAATAATGATGAGTAAACAAAAACTAAGCTTGTATACCGGGAGTACCGAGAGCACTACTATTAATACCCTTCACCAGACAAATTAAAACCCACGTTTCCGCTTTCCCCCTATCATAATGAAGCAATTCTCGATAATTTCCAGTCAATAATCGGAGCTTTATTTATTATGTCAGTAATTACAGGCCACAAGATATTGGAATATGTAAGTATTACGTCCCTAGGGAGTGTTGTAATAACAGTATACGCTAAACCCGTCATTTTAAAACCCCCCTTAGTTGCAAAACCCCTTTACATATGACGACTTGAAGGGATGCAAATGCAATCTCGTAATCGTAATTATAGTGCACGGATAAGAGTTGTTTAATGTTGACGAAAGGCGATTATTTTACGATACAAAATTGTGACGTTTTTCTAAAGTTATCTCTACCAAATGAAAAACAATTTTCAAAATCGGACAACAATTGACGAAAATATCGAAGAACATGAACATAAAAAAAAAATCAACGAATTGAGAACCGCCTCCTTTTTTAAGAGACCGTTTAAAAAGTAGGAAACGTTTTACTTTTACCAACCAAACTCTATGCATAAATAGAGAAGAGAGATATTTATTTATTTACCAACTAATGAGTTATTATCCCCAATCGTATATTATAAACGTCTCCCCATAGAAATTGCCAGTAATTGGCCAGAACTACGCCATACCGCCGCAGAATCACAAGTCACGCCGCGTGTTACAATATAGCGCTCCCATATGTCCGTGTTAGGGGTGCCTTAATAAGAGGGCTCCTTCAAGGCGTAAATATAGTTAATTTGTAATACAACTGTCAGGGTTTGTTGTATACTATCAGTAAGTTGGATTGCTAGCTACTAATTTTCTTTTTACTTAATTTATGGTTACAAACAGGAAAGTGAGGCGAATGCCCCGAAGTGGTATATTATGTGTTTATTATACTTTTACAGTATTGGAAAATCCATAAGACCAACTTCGGCAAGCGTAAAATCAAAATCAAAATATTTTATTTCACGTAAACCTACATGGGCACTTATGAAACGTCAGAAGCTAGGTGCACGGTTCCAATTGGTCGTTTACTATAGAGAAGAGTCGGCAAGAAACTCCACGGTTACTCTTCCTCTTGAGAATCGCATTATACCGCATAGGTTCATGTAAATGTGCGCTCGAAATGTCAACCGAATCTAATAGGTTCGAAACTACTGTCAGCCCGCATTCTCTATTGGCCGATGTTACGTTTATTTGCACTTGCAATACGATATCTGTTAATTCGAACGAACCTACGTCATACGTGGTATCATGCGACACTCATCATCATGTGCCTAGCCTTTTCCCAACTATGTTGGGGTCGGCTTCCAGTCTAACCGGATGCAGCTGAATACCAGTATTTTACATGGAGCGACTGCCTATCTGACCTCCACAACCCAGTTACTGGGTAATACGATACCCCTTGGTAAGACTGGTTGTCAGACTTTCGGGCTTCTGACGACCCGTAACGACTGTCAAAGATCCTCGAATGACAGCCGGGACCAACGGCTTAACGTGCTTTCCGAGGCACGGAGGAATCTCGGTATGAAAAGATGGTCACCCATCCACAGACCAACCCCGGAAAGCGTAGCTAAACCTGATGGATCGACCCGTGCGGCTGTTATTACTTAGGCACGAGCTCCTCTCCTCCTCATGCGACACTCAAGTAGTTAAAAATAATTAGCTTTTACAATGTTTTCAAATTACATGTATGGGGAGGACAGCGTAGCTTGCCCTGATTGATTGATCGATCTGTCCGTACGGCTGTAAAGCCACGAGCTCCTCAAACTTAGCCCTGGTACCAAACGAACGTAATTCAATAAATAATTAAATGAAACTAGAAACTTTGTGATACACAATTCTGTAAAATTGTTTTAGTCAATTTCATTGTTTACCTACAACAAAAACATTTATAGATTCTCTAAACAAATTAAACACTACCAAAATTAATTGATATTTTATCTCCAAAGTGCCATCTGCTTGCCCTGCTCTTTCAAACTTAGACAAGTTAACTAACTAAATAAGTAAACAAAACTCACACAAAGCGATCAGTTCGACGATGACATTTAAGTGCTAAAAGTCAGATAACAGCTAGTCTCATTGAAAACGTCAAGTGTCGAAGTAGATGAAGATAAAGAGCTATTGATCGATACATAGATTCTATACAACGTGTTGTTTTTTTTATATACCATAACTCTAGGGTTTTAACCAGACCATCATGTTTGACAACTTTTACTATGGGACCAAGCCTGAAATCACGAAAATAAATCAGCTGTCCCATACATGTATGTTCGCAAAACTCGTCAAAATGTAGGGAACTGCTGATTTTTTTTCGCGATTTCAAGTTTGAACTAATAGTAAAAGTTATTGTGTATGTACCTTAGAGTTACGGTATATAAAAAAAAAACACGTTGTATACAAAGGTGTGTAAAGCGCAGGCCACACTGGGTACGAAGCTAAGTTAGTTCATTTTCGCTCATCTAGCAGCCGCGTCTTTTCATACTTCGGGTCATAGTTCGCGGTGTGAACCGAAGTATGCAAACACGGAATAGAAAAAACTAGTGGAAGTGCCCACGCCCGCCAGCTATCACGCGTGTGTCACGATTATGTCTAAAAATGTAATATAATAGCAATCTTTGTCAGTTGCAATAAGTCTTAATTTTGTATGAACAACAAATAACTTTTTGTTCAAAGTTGTATTTGTTGTTCATACAAAAGAAAGACATAATTATTACAATTGACAAAGGTTGTTATTATTTTACATTTCTCCGCATAATTATTGTGACACACGCCGGATAGCTGCGTGGGCACTTCCACTTGTTTTTAGGGTTCCGTACCTCAAAAGAAAAAACGGAACCCTTATAGGATCACTCGTGTGTCTGTCTGTCCGTCTGTCACAGTCAATTTGCTCCGAATCTAATGGACCGAATCTATTGCTCCGAATCTATGGAAGTTGAAATTTTGTACACATATGTGACCCAAATACGGACGAGTAACGTAAATAAATACATTTTGAATATGAGGGTCAACTTTGGGGGGCAAACTAAAAAAAAAAAAAAAAGTTTTGCAAACTGTACCGTGTGACATATCAAATGAAAGGGCTTAAGTACTGTGAGAGTCAAATGTATTTTTTTATAATTTTAAATAAACCATTGTAAAGTTATTGAACAAAATAGACGAAAATTGACCATACTCCCCCCCCCCACTCTTCTCCTAAAGTATTAAAAATTCATAATTTGAATTTAAAATTTTGAAAAAAATATAGAAAATGTTTCAATACCTACAGACTATAGGAAAACCTATAAGAAATCGATGGTCTTAAAACAACATGGTAAATCACTCAATATTGTGCGTACAAACTTACATTTGTCCATAGTGAAACAAAAAGAATCCAACCCACATTAGGTGTAATGTGGGTTGGATTCTTTTCGTTTAACTATGGACATTTATATTTGGAATGTATGGGAGAACATGTTTTTCAACTACAATGTTAAGTTTGTTCTTGGGATAAATTCATCCCAACTACGGAACCCTTCATTGTGCGCGCACGCTCTTGACAGGTTTTTTTTCTGTTCCATGTGTGCAAAAACACGCGGCAGCTACACGAACGAACTAAACGCACTTCGCTTCGTTCCCAGTTTCGCCTGCGCTTAATACCTTATAGGTTCTTTTGGTGACGATAAACAAACATCTGCAACATTTTCTCGTCATTTGAAATTGGTTACTGAAAGGACAAGTGGAAAACTGTTAAGCCGTGACGCTTTGGTAGGTAAATGCTTCCCATTTATGGAATGGATGAGAGATTAGCTGCATGCTTACTCGAAACTCAACAGTTGATTCGCCTTTGTTTCTCGCCGCGTTACGAAGAAAAGGAGGAGGTTCTCAGTTCGTCAGAATGTTTTATGTTTTTTTTTTTTTTATGTATGTTCCCCGATTACTCGAAGACGGCTGGACCGATTTGGAAAATTCTTTTGTTTTGTTTGAAAGGGTATAGGTACTCTCTTATTAGCCTAATTTTCATCAAGTCAGGAACTGATGATAGGATCCTGGAGAAATCGACGGAACTCGTTAAATATTATAGGCTCATCTATGGCTCATCTATGGGTATTTTTTATAGTAACTCGTGCATTTGCTCTCGAAAAGCAGCAATAAATGCTGCTTTTGCACCAAATTTTGGTGAAGTCCACTTGATGGTAAATTTACTAGCTTATTAGCTCAGTTTCCATGGAAACTGGAGCTGATTGTAAAGCCAGGAGAACTCCTCAACAATTAACGTCTCTGTAACGGGAAAAGCAATATTTTGTAAAAGGTGATGAGCAGTTTGAAATTAGGCTATGGTAACTTAGATAAATTACAAAAAGACCTACTAAAAAGTGAAAAAAATTTTCTTTTTTCCAAAAAAAATAAACAGCCGACTTCCAAAAAAACACTACAAAGTGAAAAATAACTTTCATTTCGGAATTCAGTGGCAAAAAACTAAAATACTAAATTAAAGTATTTTTTCACTTTGTAGAGTGTTTTTCTGGAAGTCGGTTGTTTTTTATTTTATTTTTTTGGAAAAAAATCTACAGCAATAATTTTAGCTGACTACGGGAATAGGAAGGCCCAGGCAAATGACGATGGGACTATGGAATGGGTATAGATTATTCTAAAACACAGGAAAATTACTTCATATCAAACTAGATACAACTTACACGCACAATGATGAGCTCCGTAGTTGAGATGAATTTATTCCAAGAACAAACGTAACATTGTAGTTGAAACCATGCTCTCCCATTCATTCCAACTGCAAACGTAAGTTTGTATGCACAATATTGAGAGATTTACAAAGTTGTTTTAAGACCATAGACTTCTTATGAATTTTCCTGTATATTAATTTATATGTATAGAACTATTCTCTTCTTTTTTTTTCAAAATTAGCTTAGCAAAATTAACTTAGTAGCTTCGGAGATAAGGGGGAATGGTCAATTTTCGTATATTTTATTCAATAACTTTAAAAAAATAAATTTTATTATAATAAAATAAATGTATTTGAGACCCTCACAGTAAGTGCGAACTGTACCATATGACATATCCGCTGGGCTAATCTGAAGATTGTCTGAAAATGTCATCAAAATCGCTCCAGGCAGCCGTTTTAAGGTGAGCGTCCACTGGTCCGCACAAACGATTTCACGGCACGCAAGGGATTTTGGTTTGCTCTGTTTGAATTCATATAGCACTGCGTCCAATATCGGCACCGCCCGCACCGAACGCGATAAGGCGTTGCGTGCCTGTGACGTCAGCGGCACGCAGCGCATTTTTGAATTCACCGCGTCACCGTGAAAACTGTGAGCGTGAAGTGAGCTTTCAGTGTCATCGCACTGACACGGATTGACCAAGCACAATTTTCGCCCCATCTAGTATAAGGACCAGTACAGAAAAAAAAAAAAACAAAATTGAGTTTCTGACTGCATTTCTGTTGTGCTACTATTATAATAACATCTTCGTCAATCTGTATGACAGACGACGACGTCTACGAACAACAACAAAACACTTCAACTAAAAAAAAAACCGGACACAGTGGACGCATGCCATGCGTGCGTTACGGCCGGCGCGGCCCAGTAGACGCTCACTTTTAGAGTCCATAGGGAACATACATAGGTACAACGATTTTTATATAATATATCTTATGGGCAACTTGATTAATCGGGCAGTATTAATATGGACCGATCATTATGAATAATGACCAAGAGCATCGGTCAAATTGATAAATTTATTACTTTGGCCGGCCTATATTAATAATGCCCGATGGCCCGTGGTCCATTCAATAAATCAAGGTTTGACATATGTAGCTTGAATTTATCAATTGGACCGGGCGGTATAAATACTTCCCTACTTCTAGCGGGCAATATGATAAATTGGGCCGTGCCGGTGCGTCGTGCGTCGCGAGTGCGAAGAGTGAGTTAGTTCGCAGTGATACTTATGAACGCGAGCACATTGAGTACGTTTACCACGCAAAATACGCGAATCCCTGGATATCAAAAGACGTGTTAACGAAGAAATTCATAAATGAAATTTAGCGAAAGGGAAACACAATTAGTTGTTTACTCCCGATGAGCATTATTCATTTTTGACCAAAGTGCAAATGGCTAAAGACAAACTTGCAAGCAAGACATCAACGATTGTCGAGGTATGATACAAAGGTCAAAACAGTCCGAAAATGAATCGTCGCTGTGAAAAATTAAAGATAACCAATTAAATATGACTGATATGGAAGAAACGTTTGATAATATTCACGAAGCTTACATTTTTATCGGGCATGGATGTAGAAATAAAATGATGAAAGAGCT
This sequence comes from Dicycla oo, assembly GCA_948252095.1. Taxonomy (NCBI): domain Eukaryota; kingdom Metazoa; phylum Arthropoda; class Insecta; order Lepidoptera; family Noctuidae; genus Dicycla; species Dicycla oo. The sequence continues at coordinate 8,443,703 of OX411733.1, read as the reverse complement.
CAAACTGAAGTACATAAACATCACTAAAGAATTCATGGCTCTGTATTTGAGACTTTGTGAACCATGTCAAAAAAAAATTAAGTGTTCCAAAGAAAGGGCTAGTGGTTAAGCCTATAAAAAGTAAGTAGTGAATTTAACTCACGATGGCAAGTCAACTTGATCGACATGCAAACAAAGCAGACGGTGATTTTAAGTTTATCATGGTATATCAAGACCACCTCACCAAGTTTGTGATTCTCAGACCACTAAAAACTTAGTGAACAGAAGAAGTCGCATATACTCACAATATTGGGAGCACCATGCAATTTGCATAGTGTCAATGGCAAAGAATTTGTAAATAAAGTTGGTGCCGATTCTCTTGTCACAAATGCCTCTAAACTAGACAAAAATCCCCAAAATTTATTTTATTCCTATCAAACGACGATTTCCCATTCTGAATTAGACTAAAGTGACACAACTTAATTATATTTTAGTTTGACAGCACTAAGATGGCACTGAGTTATTAATTTAGTGAAAATGGTAATTTTGCCATCAAAATTTTAGGAAAAACGTCAAATTCAGAAGAATTTGACGTTTTTCCTAAAATTTTGGTGGTCTAACTAAATCTATTTTTAATCGCGATTAAGATGTGGAATAAAATTGGTTTTCTTGAACACCAACTCCTCAACTTCGGGTGCAAAAATAGTACTGTATCTTTTTTTTTTTGCTTATATCTCGAAAATAGTTCCTATCTCCAAAATAATGAAAATTTCGACCCCCTTAACGATATTCATAAACCCCTAAAATTCAAAATGTACTCATTTTTTCATCTGGTAATCATTTTTTATATTTTCCATACAAAAAGTGAAGAATTCCATATAAAACACGTCGAGGCTGCCCACCTTAAACGCCTCTGGCTCTAAAAAAATTCACGGGGTAGGGCAAACACACGTGGAGTGGCAGTCGTCAAATTCGATTTTAGGTGTGTCAAAAATAATTTTTAAAAGAGGATTTTTTTTTGCTGAATAACTTTAAGATTCTTTTAGGCAAAAGTTAGGAGTTTTAGTGATAGTTTAGTTAGTTTAGTTCGGTGTACAAGACAATCGGCACCACTGTCGAACTATGGCAATTGTGGAAAGAACCCAAAATTGTACGTGGCAAACCCCGTCATAGTCAGTGTTAGTGAGTTGTAAGTGATGATGACCTTGAAGCAATGGTAAAACAAGGTGATTCCGGTGAAGGTTAAAACATAATAGGGATGATGCCTGGGTAAAAAAAAAAGTCCGTCAGTCAGATAATAAAAAAATATTAGATACTATAGCGGATGTGCATGTGCCTATACTCCCAGTGCGCATGGGACGAGGTAAGGCGCCTAAACGTTATTCGCCCTAACGTGTATCGGAACGTCTCGTTTATGCGCCTGGCGTCGTCCAGTAGGAGCGAGGCGACATAAGCCAGTGATTGGCGGTTGGTAGTTTGGTAAGAGGAGAGATTTTTGAGAAGATGGCGGAGCTTAAAATAGTTGTAATGTTCGTGTGTCTTTTTATTGTGATTATATAGTTTATGCCAAGTGACAAAGCCCTTTTATTGTACCTGACCAACCCCGACTATAATACGTATTTTTTGCTTTATCATATTAATAAAAAATGACTTAGATAACTCGCATTAAAGTTCGGGAGTGGGGGCTTGCTACGTCACTTATACGTATAAAATCAACCAAGACGTGACGTCATGCCACATTTTAACTCAATGTATCGCCGTTATCTTTTGATTACGCAGAAAAAAAAAATACGTGTCCAATATATTTTAATAATCTACATGACGGACAAAAAATTATTTTTAGTCATCATCCCTATTGTGGACAGAGCGGTTGATGCAGATATAGACAGCAATAACAGAGCTAAAAATTTAACTTTTGTTAGTCATTCTATTTCTGTTACGATTGAACAACTTTCTGCCGATACAATAAATGACAAATATCAGTCAGAAAATCAGAAACCTGTCCACACAATAAATGGAAACCCTCGACCAAACGATCAACAGCCTGCTTCTGCCAATATAATTAATGAACATGATATAATTATCGAAAAGGTCTGACCGGTCATGTCGCAGCTAAAGTATTACTTGAAAAGCAAGCCATGCAAAATTTAATGTTGCAGAAATAGGCCAAAGCGTTCGAGTAAGGGTACTAGGGGGCCGATTGTACTAATTTGCAACGTTACACGTTCAATTGTGTTTCAACAACAGTTTAGTTTTGATCGCCGTTCGATAGTTACCAAAAAAAGTCATTCTACTATTCTATAAGCAAAATGGAAACTAAACTTAAACCGTATCGTAACGGGAACGTAACAGCGGGTAACCTGTGTCACCAACATTCCAAATAGCATGTTTTAATAATACCACAGAAAAAAAAAGTTGAATCTAATAATATTACTAAATACGAATAAGTGCTACTAAAAGTATTTTAATACAAAAACATATCTAGACCATACTTATACTTTTAGCCTGTATATTTTTTTGTAACATTTCAACTTTATAAATAATAAAAACTCAGAAGAACGTTTCGTTTTCGGCCCCAGCTTGCGAAATCTGTGAAACGAAACGTTTCAATTATATCAAAAAGATAATGATTCGACTAAACGTCACGCTCATGTTCGGTTTTGTTAGCAGAATAACTTTTGAGATTGTTTCGATCGATCGGTGACTGAACTGAAACGTAACCGCAGTTGGATCGTTGTTACATTAGTGGAATGTGAAAACGCTCAAAAGCCGTGTTTCAGCTGCCATTCAGTTGCGATTTTTTAACAATTTTGTTAGTAGAATCGGCCCTCTGATGTAGATCGAGCTAAGACGAACAGTCGTAATATAGTAATTGCTATAATTATTTCTGTGGTAAAAAAAAGTCTTTACAAGCTGGGAACTAAACACGGTATTTTAAACTGTACTCCAGAAATGGTTTTACTGTGAGTAAAAAAAAGTTCAATTCAATTGACGATGTTCCAAAAGTTGATATAACTTTTCGAGAATGTGCTCGAAAATACTCTCATTTTGATGAAAAGGGCTACATTGCAATTGTACTGGTGATTGCAATTCAAAAAGTTTTAAATGCAAGAAGTCATTTTTTTTTTGCAATTGAAAATGTCACAAAAGCTCATCTTGCAAGAATAAATAATTCAAAGTTTAAAATGAAATTCTAGCACAATCTTATCATCATCTTTCTGCCCTTATCCCACGTTACGTGGGGTGGCCCAACACGTTTTCTTCTTCCATTCTCCCTTGTCAACCGTCACGCTATCATTCACTCTCTTCTCTTTCATATCATTCCTCACACAATCCATCCATCTTTTCTTCGGCCTTCCTCTCCTTCTCCATCCATCAACTATAACACATAATTACACAATAAATAAATACATAAATAGTCATCACTCTTTGAGTCACATGCGTTTAGTCCCTTCTCATCACATGCCCATACCAAGCCAAACGATTTCCTTTCAACTTTTCTGTCACAGGCGCCACTTTCAAACTTCCTCTTATATACTCATTTCTTACTTTATCCATTCTCGTCACTCCACACATCCATCTTAACATTCTCATCTCCGTTACACGCAATCTTTTTTTATCCGTCTTCTTCATGGCCCAGCATTCAGACCCACAAAGTACGACAGGCCTTATCACGGACTTATAAATTTTCCCCTTTACTTGAGGGGCCATCCGTGGGTCGCAAGTTGTCCTGTGTCCTGTCGCCATTTCAACCATCCTGAGTTGATCCGGTGCGTTACGTCTCGGTCTACTTCGCCATCTCCCTGGACAAACGACCTTGCACAATCTTATAATATCATATATTTCAGTACCAATCAGTTCATTTTTCCTAGTGTGAAAGAATTACTTATTGCTAACAATAACTTACAAATTTTTAAACTGTTGTTCAAGTAATATTTTTGTAATATACAATGTGCCGCCACAATGGCGGCATTAAATCAACACACGAGTAGGGCTAGTGGCTAATCATAAAAATTATAATTAGATAAAATAATTCGTAAATAAAACAAAACATTATTTCAAACAAACTAAATATAATAAAATATTATACGGTATGGAACGACATATATCCAATTAATTAAACAACAAGTAATAATAGTCCACAGAAGTATATCAAAATTAAATATTAAATTAAAAAAGTAAATTTTTCAAACAAAATAAATATCAAAATAATTTCAGTAAAAGTAACCATTCTATTTAGACAACCGAGCTGGCCAGCTGCGGTGCACCATAGTCCCCGATTCATTGTTCGCCGAAAATGATTTTTTTGTTGGTACACATGTTCAAGGATTCAAATTCATTGACTGCTCAAAATTAAAGTTTTGATCTAATTACTGGACTGGATTTGTTATTTTTTTGTATATCGTCGTTAAAGGCGATCGTTAAAGGCGATAACAAGTACGTGGTTTAATTTATTGCATATATGTCGGTTCTATACCGTATAATAACCAAAATTAGAATCACTATGCAGGACTTATTCATGAAGCTACTGTTCTATAGCAGCTGGTAAAAGACCGTTGACCAATACCTTTTTTTGATCATCGTTTGTCTATTGTTCTGACCCAGCTGATAAATAGCTTCATGAATGAATTTTTTGCACAGTGATCCCAGTTTCAATAAACCCCAGAAAAAAAGCTCGAGTGGCGTGGCCTTTTTTCGTTTCGTTTTAGTGTCATCTCAGCGCTAATGGGTCAAGAATCTATTTTAGAAAATTGTAAATAAATAAATAATAACGTTTTATGAAATAAAAATATATTTATAAAACAAAACGCGGAAGCGTGTACGCGTGTCAAATTAATGTCACCATTGCAGCTGCACGATCGAGTATTATGCTGAATGTTTGTTTGTACCTTCCAATAAGAATTATATACGTTTAAATTCATATGATAAACAAAAACACTACAGATCATCTCTTTTATTACTTTGCTCAAGATAGGGTGAAGTGATCTAGTTAATCATACAGTTTTACTTACATTGACCACTTGATACGGGAGTTATGTATACGTACAGACCGGTCATTATTCATAACGACCAGACTTCTTAAGTCGCCCGTAACATAATATACATATAGCATAATTATATTTACAGTCGTGACCAAAAGTCGATAAGCAAACTCACAAAGCAATAGCTTGGCGTTTAGTTTGACTCAAGACCTTCTATTTCCAAGAACATAAACATGCATAATTATTGTCGTCAACAACTGATTGTAGTTCATAATTTCAAAGTGTAAAGATGACCTAGCGGTTAAGCGCGTGCAGATAGATGCGTGAATCAGTGAGCCGTGAGTTCAAATCTCACGCAGTACTTGACTTTTTGTAAGTTTTTACTTGATTGGAAGTAATGGGACATAAATATAATATTCTTTATCTTGTTCGCTTGGTCACTCATTTCGTAAAGTTAGAAAGGTAGACCATAGAAAACTAAATAAATAATTTCGATTTGTGTGAGGTAGAAAACAAAAACTTCTTTTATCTAGTAGGAATGTAACGTCACAATTCTCTTAAGTTTGTTAATTTTATAAATAAGTAAATAAAACGAATAAACATTTTTGTTACCATTCAGCACGACTTTTTTATTTCAACCTTCCAACACCGAAAAGGTAAATTAAAAATCACAAAAATAGTTAAATAATAGTACAATAACTAATATTTAACTTCTTATAAAAATAAATAATAAATGAACATAAACATCTATCAAGTTTTTGCTTAAAATAGTACAAATATATTATTTTGGTTCCAAAGAAACAAAAAACAGTCCCACATTGTGATTAAGACTTCATTGATCGTGAAACCATTGCTTAGCCCAAACAGCTACCAGCACATGTTATGTTTATGCGAATTTTAGCAATGCAATGGTAAAAACAGGTCGCCACTATGACGAGTATTCTAAATGCAACAGAAATATAATGTTATTTCGCGTAGTACGACGACATGCGACAATTCATTAGTGTGTGTTATCTGCGGAATGTTGAGTGAGACATCTCTCATACACGCACACGTACTGGTTCGTGCTCGCACAGTTCATAGCAATGTAATGCTTAGCACGCTTATGGACTTTTGAGCGTTTACTGTACGTAGATACAAATAACGTACAGACGCCAGCACACCAAGCTACCCGAAACTGTCAAATTTTACCAATCAACCTTGAACCTAATACGTTCGCGATAAAGTTGAAAATCTTTTAAAGAAATTTGACAGATTGTAGTACATAATACATATCGATGGCTCCTAAGTATACTGAGTCAACTGTACTTCTAATAACTTTAAAGGAAGGCGATAAAAAGAGCGAATAGTTATATTTCAAAGGTTAATACAATCAAGAAAAATAGCTAATCATAGCGAATTGAATATCTATAATAAGACCTATTAGCAGTGCAAAATAAATTTCATATTATTTTATTAATAACCATTCGCTCCTTTTGACGCCTTCCTTTAAAGTTATTAGAAGTACAGTTGACTCAGTATACTTAGGAGCCATCGATATGTAGCTTGATGTGCTGGCGTCTGTACAATATTAGTTGTTCTTCAGAAACGAGCTGTTCGTGCTATTTACCAGCTCGGTGCCAGAATTTCTCTGAGAGATTTTTTTAAACATATTGGTATTCTCACGGTGGCATCACAATTCATCTTCGCCAACATCTTATATATTAGACAAAATATACATTTATACACTAAAAACAGTGATATTCACAATGTTAACACCAGAAATAAGGACAAATTATACTTCGTATCTCTCCCGAAGATGATTACAGTTTACATGCAGCAGCACGCGAGATGATGCTGTCCTAATCACACTTTTAAAGCTATTTAAATGCTTAATAGAATTTATTTTAAGTAAATAAATATCAGAAAGAAGGTAGTGTATTGACTATTTTCCCCCACTGGAGTGCAACCCAACGTCTCGGTCGCCGTCGCAATCCTTGACTCATTACGTGATTTAGTGTTGTCCGACTCACACGTATATTTGCTCGTCTGGAAATAACCTTCATTGCGTTATACTATGGGAAAAAGAAAGCGATCTGATAAGGACGACAGTGACGGTGTCAAAAAACTACTCAAAAAAGTGAAAAAGTTAGTTAAAAAACGAAGAAGAATCTCTTCATCGTCATCGGAGGGTGAACCAGCGTTATCTCCTTCGCACTCACTACCGCACGATTTAACCAGTGATCTAGAAACACAAGGTAAGTGAATAGACAAAATACCTAAACCTTATTGTTCATCTACCGCCTTGAGACTGCACATAAATTAAATAGGTACCTACAATACATTTACAGTGATACTAATATCCCGACGTGTATCGTGTGTGGATGCCTAATGCCTAGCCATTTAAGTGGCATAAAATGAATACTATTCATTGTGATATATCCCGACTTTTATCATGTGCGGGTATGACCATTATACGTTTACCTACAACACCAAACTTTAAAATCCCGACGTATATCGTGTGTGGAATGCTGTGGAAGAGTCATAAAATGAATGTATTCATTGTGATATCCCGACGTTTATCGTGTGTGGATACTATGACCGTTATACTGTGGTTACACATACAACACCAGCTTAAATATCCCGACGTACAGCGTGTGTGGATAAAGTACCTACTTATGGTAGGTACTTACAAATATTTTACTTCTTTGCAGATGAGATCCTAACTAGTGCTGTACCGTTAGAAGGAGAAGGAGCAGCACATCCTGATGAACTAGACCCGGATATTTTGCAATTGTTAGGATCAGACCCTACACTAAACAAATCGTTTGGAGAAAATTTACACAAGGATTTGGCCTCGCGATGGAAACACGTCTTAATTAACGGTCTCACTAAAGAGGAAAAAGTTGATCTCCAAAAACAGTACCTACCTGCAGAAAATTGTATATACATGAAGGCGCCTACGCTAAATCCCGAGTTAAAATCCGCACTGTCTGATTCCAACATTAAAAAAGATTCATACAGTGAGCAGAAACAAAATCAAATGGCCAGTTGTATCTCAGCAATCGGCAAAGCATTGAATGTAGCCTTGTCACAAACCGAAACCATTCCACAAGAGGTTATAAAAATACTCAGTGATGCAGGTCGGCTGATGTGCGATACGCACTACAGAGAATCTCTGTCTAGAAGATTCACTATCATAAATTCCATAAGTAAACAAAAAAGAGAAATAATAAAAAACACTAAAATAGACGATTATTTATTCGGTTCTAACTTGTCTGATTATCTAAAATCTACCAAGGCCATAACAATGTCTGCCTCAGAACTGAGATTCACCGCAAATACTGGAAAATTCAATCAACAGCGTAATCAGCCGAATACTTCTACATATCGTCAAACTGGTACTTTAAACGCACGGGGGGCACCGCGGGCACCAGCCGCCGAGCCGCGAGTGTACCCCAACCAGACTCGGCGCCAGCCACCACCGCCGCCACGGGATCATCGCCGCGCGCAGACGGCCACACGCGCACGGACGGCCAACTACTCAGCCCGACGCCGCTAATCATTTCGTCACAGGTAGATAACAATAATGTACCTATAGCTGGCAGATTACAACATTACTTTTATGAATGGCATCATATTACTAATGACAAAACTATCCTGTCTTGGATTACAGGATATCAAATACCATTCCTTTGTGAACCACACCAGACAAACATACCTAAAAGGTCATACACGCGCACAGAAACTAACATAATTGATAATTGTGTTTCTGAGCTATTAGAATCAGATTTTATTTCTCCATGTATCCCTTGTAAAAAACAATTCGTTTCACCTATATTTACAGTACCTAAGCCTAATGGAAAACATCGTTTCATTCTTAATTTAAAAAAATTGAATAAATTCATTCATGTTGACCACTTTAAAATGGAAGACTATCGCACAGCTATAAAATTAATTGATCGAAATTGTTATATGGCAAGCATAGACTTAAAAGACGCGTATTTCTTGGTCGCAATTGCCAAAAGCGACAGGGTCTACCTTCGTTTTAGTTGGAACTCAGAAAAGTTTAAGAATCAATTATTCGAATTTAACGTTTTGCCGTTTGGACTCTGTACGGCACCTTACGTGTTCACTAAACTACTGAAACCTGCATTACATTATTTACGTTCATTAGGTCACCTATCAGTAAACTATATAGATGATTTTTTATGCATCGGTAATTCTTATGAAAGCTGTCTTATTAACGTAGAAGCTACAAAAGGATTACTATTAAAATTAGGATTTTTAATTAATGATGTTAAAAGTAAAATTTACCCAAGTAAAAAATGCCTTTTCCTGGGTTTCTTATTTGATTCAAGGGACATGTCCCTAACATTACCTATTGAAAAGAAAAACCGCATAAAATTAATGTCAAACAAGTTGCTACATACAAACAAATGCACAATTAGAGAACTAGCTAGATTTATAGGTCTGTTAACATCTGCATGTCCCGCCGTTAAATACGGCTGGTTGTACACAAAGCTCCTAGAAAGAGAAAAATTTTTAGCACTAAATTGTTCTAACAATTACAATAAACACATGATATTACGAGATTACCTAAAAAATGATTTACTTTGGTGGAAAGAACACATTGACTCCTCATTTTGTTCCTTTCAAACAAGTGATTATACCCTTGTAATATTCAGCGACGCCTCGACCACTGGTTGGGGCGTAGTTTCCAATAACCAAACCGCCCATGGACATTGGAATCATTCCCAATTATTATTACACATAAATACTCTTGAATTACTTGCTGCCTTTTATGGTTTAAAAATCTTTGCATCACACCTTAAATGTTGCAATATCTTACTCAGAATAGACAATACTACAGCAATTGCGTATATCAACAAAATGGGAGGTATACAATTCACACATCTAAATAACATTGCACGCGATATATGGCAATGGTGTGAAAAACGCAGTATACATGTTTTTGCTTCTTATATCCAATCCAAGGATAATTTAATAGCAGATTTTGAATCTCGTCAGGCAATTAATATAGATACGGAATGGGAACTAGCAGATTACGCATTTAATAAAATAACACTTTCACTCGGTATTCCACAATTCGATTTATTTGCAAGTAGTCAGAATCATAAATGTAACAGATATTCTTCGTGGAAATTAGATCCAAATTCCGAAATTATCGATGCATTCACATTCAACTGGAAAAATATACAATTTTATGCTTTTCCTCCCTTTAGTCTTATCTCAAAAGTCTTACATAAGATTAAAAATGACAAAGCAGAAGGAATTGTAGTGGTGCCATATTGGCCAACTCAGCCCTGGTACCCAGTCTGGTTACAATTACTTACCTCGAAAGTATTGTATTTTAAGCCTGACAAAAATTTATTATTTTCCCCTTTCAGGGAGGATCATCCTCTCCACACGGATCTCACCCTGATGGCAGGGAAATTATCCGGCAGTCGCTGCTAAGGCGCGGAATACCCAACGCATCTCTCGACATAATGATGGCTTCTTTCTCCCAAAACACGCTGAACCAATATAATTCTTCACTAAAGTCATGGTGGCTATATTGTAATGGTAAAGGATTAGATTATGGTGATTCCAATACTACTCAATTAATAGAATTTCTGACTTTTAAATTTAATTCAGGTGCTAGTTACAGCACACTTAATAGTTATCGTTCAGCGTTATCAATACTGTTAGGTCAGGAAGTGACTTATAATAACTATATAAAAAGGTTCTTTAAAGGGGTCTATCGCATAAAACCACCCGCACCAAAATACCACACCACCTGGAATCCCAATCTCGTGTTAAATTACTTAACAAATTATTTCCCAAATGATTTACTTACACTAAAAGATTTGTCTTTAAAAACTGTAACTCTTTTAGCACTAGCATCTGCACAGAGAATGCAGACTTTAAGTGTAATAAAAATAAAAAATATTACCTTTGATTCAGAAAAAATTCTAATTAAAATTGAAGACTTAATAAAAACCTCAAGGCCAGGCGCTTACCAACCATTGATTATATTACCATACATTATAGAAAATCCTAAGGTTTGCCCAGCTTTAACACTCAAACACTATATATATAAAACTGCTTGCTTACGTTGTCAAGAAGATTATCTATTTATAAGTTATCAAAAACCACATAAAAAAGTGGGTTCTCAAACTTTGTCTCACTGGGTAAAACACATTTTAGAAAAGAGTGGCATAGATGTAAAATTGTATGGTGCGCACAGTACAAGGCACGCGTCCACATCTGCTGCTCGTAGAGCAGGTGTCAATCTGGAAGCTATTCGAAAGGCCGCAGGCTGGACTGAATCTTCCCACGTTTTCCAAAAATATTATAATAAGAATGTATCTACCTCTAATGAAACTGAATTTATAGATGCACTCTTTAGATGATCATTTACTATTCTTATAAGTTCTATGATAAGATAAGTTTGTTATGTTACAGTGATTAAAACATAATAAATAGTATTTATTGATCGCTTTAATGTTTAATTTTTTCGATGCTCTAAACATCTGCATGTAAACTGTAATCATCTTCGGGAGAGATACGAAGTATAATTAAGAATCAAACGAACTTACCTTGTGAAGTTTGATATCTAATTATACGAGTGTCTTGACCGAAGATGATTACACTCCCTCCCCCCCTGATAGTCCCATGACCTATCGAAAAAATGTAGCTCTAAAAAATGAGTCAAGGATTGCGACGGCGACCGAGACGTTGGGTTGCACTCCAGTGGGGGAAAATAGTCAATACACTACCTTCTTTCTGATATTTATTTACTTAAAATAAATTCTATTAAGCATTTAAATAGCTTTAAAAGTGTGATTAGGACAGCATCATCTCGCGTGCTGCTGCATGTAAACTGTAATCATCTTCGGTCAAGACACTCGTATAATTAGATATCAAACTTCACAAGGTAAGTTCGTTTGATTCTTAATTACGTGCTCCATTTCACCGGCTTCATAAGGTTCATAACTCATTTGTTGGGCTTGGTATATCCTTTTATAACAAGCTACCCTCTTCTTTGCTAGATTTGCCTTACAATGCGTTTAAAGCCAAAGTAAAATCTAACCTTTGTTCAAAGGCATACTATTCTATCAACGATTACTTAAACGATAAGAATAGTTGGTCGCTGTGTTTAACTTAAGACAATGTTTATGTTCTTTCTCCAGAATTAGCTTACCTACTGACAGGTTATATGGGTTCATATAATTATTTATTTTCTTTGACTGTAAAGGTCAATTTATTTTATTTTTATTTATCATTGACATAATCTACTCATTACAATGTTTTTTTTTTTTTATGAGTGGTATTGCAAAATGTGGTTAGCTAGTGACCTCGACAATTGATCATAATTATTCTTGTCTGAGCAACCGGCAGCAGGTTCGTCATGCTCCCTTAGATGTCACTGCTTGCGGTAGCGTCGGGGGTCGGGTTGCCTCCTTCCCTCAAATATGGCGAGGGGGGTAATGGCTGATCTTTGCGTTATGCTCGTGAACGGGTGCTGCTTGTGGTGACTGGTCGTCTTGCTGACCTTGGTTTTGTTTTGTTATTAGTAATTTAACTCGTTTTTTTTTACTTCGATGGTCCTAGTTTATCATCTGTGACTTCGAGTTACGGCTATATGTAAGTGGGCACGCCCTTTATTACTGGAGGCTTTTAATATAGGTATAAAGTTCTACTTACGTTTTTAGTTTTGTAGTTTGATTCTGCTTGAGTATAGTTTTCGATTTTTTTTTCTTCTTTTTTTAAGTATATTGGCGTGTGCTAGCTGACTTATAGCAAATAATTAAATTTAATTTAATGTTTGTGTTGCGTAATGTACTTGCATGTAATTTGCACAGTGTTGTATAGAATATATATATTTTTTTTTATTTAACTGAACAGACAGCTGTGCTGCTGAGGAGTTTGTTGCGCCACTTCTTCTCCTCAGCTAAAGCACTAGGAAGTGGTGAAGGGCGGGCGTTTTGGGGGACTGTCTTATGTAATTTTGACGTTCGAAAAGTGCTGATTCTCAGCCTAGTTTGAATAAATGACTTTTGATTTTGATTTTGATTTTGAATACCGTAAAACTATTATGACAGTCTGTATTAATAAGCAGTTATCCAAAATTATAACAAGGTGACTCTTTTCAAACATACATATTTACTAAATATTTTCAGCTAAGTAATAGCAGCTATTTAATCATCTCAAAACAGAACATTAGTTAATGACCAAACCGCATCTTTACTCTGAACAAAACCTCCTTTTATTTCAAGCGAAACAAATCTCGAAAGCGAACTAAAATCTTGAGAGCTATGATAAATTACGACGAACATAACTCACTTCAACTTAAAATACTAATATTAATACATCACATGTTTCATTGCTATGATTAATTGTAGCATGTGCAACTGTTTTTACAAAGAATATTACAGAAAGTCGGCGCCATACAATGAGTGAAAACGCACGCGCACATTATACAGGGTGACTTTGAAAACATGCGACAAAAAGGGGTGTTCTACCCATCAATATGAAAAACTTTTACTATGGGACCAAATTGGAATTCGTAAAAAAATTTGACCTTCGTATATAAAATGATCCAATTGTGTATATACTCGGTGTAGGGTCGATTTTTTTTTGCGGATTCTTAGTTGGTCCCCTAGTAAAAGTTATTCATATTGATGGGTAAAACACCCCTTTAAATTTTATCGCATGTTTTCAAAGTCACCCTGTAGACAAGCTTCACGTACAGCGAGTGCAAGCGCACTCGCGAGTCTGGCCTGCATTTACCGGAGATATACCAAAAACACCATGCATACGCATCTAAATTCTATTCTAAAATGTATGTTATTTCCACTTAAACGAATATCACCTTAATGTCTGTGTGGATTAAAGTGATTTCAGAATGACTAGTACTAATTAAAAAAGGTCATGAAATGTTTCAGTTTGTAACTAAAATTTAGAGCGAGTATTAAGATCGTTTTTCCAAAAACATAATCATATTTGTGTACACGTTTGGAAACTAAATCGTGAACGCAGTATATATTTGTGTGTACGCCTACTTTCGCCTATTGTATGGAACCAACCGTCTGTAATATTCTGTGGTATTTTATTTTAATGACAGGATTTGTCTCAACTGTTGAAATTGTTTTCGTCCGCGAAACATCAGTCGTGTATGGCTCGTATGATTTATTAGTGTTTTGTATGTTATTAATGGTTTTCAGTTCATCTTTTAAGCTGGTCATGCACCTTTTAAAACGGTCAGAATGTTGAGGATTGAGAGTGATTTATTTAATAATAAAAACAGTCTAGAAATGTCTTTGCAGAAACGAAAATGGTCCCAAGTTTAACTGTGTACCTAGGTGTATTGTTTGCAATATATGGGACTAAGGGCGAGGACAAACGAGCGTTATTTTTGATACGTAAGTCGCGCATTTTGAGTACCGCAATTTACGTTCAACTGAAATCAGCGGGGCATTTGTGCATCACATTATAAATCGGAATATGTTTCATTTTTACAGGTAAACAACATGCATTACGTTATTTACGTTGTCGAGCAGACAATTTTTTCGAGCATATTAAGTAATGGATTAGAAATTTGCTTTAAAATGATTCAGGTTCCGATTGATAATCTGTTACGCAATTAGGGTGCCGGTTAGGCTGCCAGACGCACAGAGTACATTGAATATTGGCCAGACGGACGCAAGTAACTTCAGTTGCTATTCAACGTTCGTACGGGGTGCTTATGTTGACTCTCGTGCATTATGTAACTACTAACTGACGCTTGCCTTGCTCCCATCCCTCACGTGTCACTGACTCTGGCAGGGCCACCATCAGGGATTTTAATTTTGAAAACGCAAAAAAATTGTCACTAATTAGTCGAAATTAGTCGCCAAATATCAGAATTAGTCGGTCACTGGTTCAAAAGATATAAGGGTTTATAGGTGGCCCTGCTGGAGAGACTCTCCCCAGCAGGGCCAAATTTATATCTCAAAAACTAGGGCACCTAGCGAAGATCTGTTTTCTCCCATATTTAGTCGCCAATTAGTCGGAATTAGTCGCCAAATATCAGAATTAGTCGGTCACTGGTTCAAAAGATATAAGGTTTTATAGGTGGCCCTGCTGGAGAGAGTCTCCCCAGCAGGGCCAAATTTATATCTCAAAAACTAGGGCACCTAGCGAAGATCTGTTTTCTCCCATATTTAGTCGCCAATTAGTCGGAATTAGTCGCCAAATATCAGAATTAGTCGGTCACTGGTTCAAAAGATATAAGGGTTTATAGGTGGCCCTGCTGGAGAGAGTCTCCCCAGCAGGGCCACATTTATATCTCAAAAACTAGGACACCTAGCGAAGATCTGTTTTCTCCCATATTTAGTCGCCAATTAGTCGGAATCAGTCGCCAAGTTACAGATTTAGTCGGTGTGTAATTAAAAAGATATTAAAGAATTCAATTTCAAGAATTCAATTTCCCCATACAGTGGTACAAGCGAGTACAAAATACTTTATGTATTTTCTAGATAGTATCTATGACGTCTTATGGAGGAATGTTTGTTTCGAATTAAATAAATATAAACTTAGTCTATAATTTCAACCCACCATAGGAAAGCTTTTTTTTTTTTTTTTTTTTTGTGGATGGGAAATCATCAAATAACTTCTCCCGCTCTGGGTGGAGCGGAAGGGCGTGTCAGACTTTTACTGACTAAAACCCACCCGTGTTCCTTCAGTTGCCTATGCCAGGGCCACGGTATCTTTTTCAAACAACCCGCGACCCCAGCGGCATCGGCCCTATTGGACCCCATCTTTTGCTGACATCTCTTTGAGGCGCGCGTGGAACACAACGCGCCGTCGACCCGGGCCTGGTCCTCACCGGACGGCGAGCTACCCACTACTCACCGTCCGCAAGCCCGCGCCTACGGTGGCCGGGAATCGGCTATCGATTCCCGCCGCCCAGGGCGTCTCCTGCGGCGACTAGGGGCGTGAGGCCTCCTGTTGTGAGTTTTATTTTATCTTTAATGTTATGATTATTAATTCCTTATTATTTTAATTTAATTAGATTTAATTTAGGTATTTTATTTTTTTTATGCTGTACTAGATTAGGGGTGTATACAGTTATAATTGCTGGTTGATCTTCTAATTCAAATTATGCTTTATTAGGGGGTTTACGGGCAGTAGCTCAAACTATTTCTTATGAAGTTAGTTTAGCTTTGATTTTAATGTCTAGAATTATTATAATTATAAATTTTAATTTAATATATTTTTTTTTTTATCAAGAAATAATATGATTTATTGTATTAATATTTCCTTTAGGATTGTGTTGAATAAGATCTAGATTGGCTGAAACTAATCGTACTCCTTTTGATTTTGCAGAAGGTGAAAGAGAATTAGTTTCTGGATTTAATATTGAGTATAGAAGAGGGGGGTTTGCTTTAATTTTTTTAGCTGAGTATTCAAGAATTTTATTTATGAGAATATTATTTGTTTTAATTTATTTAGGGGGTTTTAATTTAAGATTAATATTTTATTTAAAGTTAATATTTATTTCTTTTTTATTTATTTGAGTTCGAGGTACTTTACCTCGTTATCGTTATGATAAATTAATATATTTAGCTTGAAAAAGATATTTACCGATTTCTTTAAATTTTTTATTATTTTTTTTAGGGTTAAAAATTTTATTATTATAATTTAATTTTTTTTTAGTATTAAATTAATAGAAATAATATTCTTTCTTAAGTTTTCAAAACAAATGCTTATAACAAGCTCATTAATTTAATTGAATAATAAGTTATCTCAGTATTTATTAATAAAAGGATTTATAATAAAATAGGAGAAATAAAAAATAGTTAATAGTTGTCCTGTGATAATATAAGGGTCTTCAACTGGACGGGCACCAATTCAAGTTAATAGAATTACAATTGTTACTATTGATCAAAATAAAATTTGATTAATAGGGTAAAATTGAATACCTTGAATTTTTTTGTTAAAGGTAAAAGGAAGAATAATTAAAATTAAAATAGATATTACTAAAGCAATTACTCCTCCTAATTTATTAGGAATTGATCGTAAAATTGCATAAGCAAATAAAAAATATCATTCTGGTTGAATATGGACAGGAGTTACTAAGGGATTAGCTGGGATAAAATTATCTGGGTCTCCTAATAGGTATGGATTTGTTAAAGTTAAAATAGTTAATAGGAATAATAAGATAATAAATCCAATTAAATCCTTAAAAGTAAAAAAAGGGTGGAAAGGAATTTTATCTAAATTTCTATTTAATCCTAGAGGGTTATTAGATCCTGTTTGGTGAAGAAATAGTAAATGAATTATTGTTATTATTAAAAGAATGAAGGGTAAGAGAAAATGGAATGTATAAAATCGAGTTAATGTGGCATTATCGACAGCAAATCCTCCTCAGATTCAATTTACTAATATTACTCCTAAAGATGGAATAGCTGATAAAAGGTTTGTAATAACTGTTGCCCCTCAAAATGATATTTGTCCTCATGGAAGAACATAGCCTATAAATGCTGTTGCTATAAGTAAAAATAAAATAATTACACCTACTATTCATGTGTATTTTAAATTAAATGATTCATAATAAATTCCTCGTCCAATATGTAAATAGATACAAATGAAGAAAAAAGAGGCTCCATTAGCATGGATTGTTCGAATTAATCACCCATAATTTACATTTCGACAAATGTAATTTACTCTATAAAATGCTATTTCAATATTAGCTGTATAATATATAGTTAGAAATAGTCCTGTTAGAATTTGAATAATTAAACATAAAGCTAGTAATGATCCAAAATTTCATCAAGCTGAAATATTAGATGGGGAGGGTAAATCAATTAATGATCCATTAATAATTTTTAAGATAGGATGAGTTTTTCGTAAAGTTAAAAATTTATTTATCATTTGTTAATTAAAAGATGAGCGAATTGGCCCATAAAAAATATTGGTAATTTTTACGACAGCAATTAAAGTAATAAATAAATAAATTACTAGTATTATTATAATTAGGAATGTTTGGTTATTATATAATTTACTTAAATTAATTTTATTTTCATTATTAAAAAATAATATTAATTCATGAAAATTAATTATATCTGAGTTTATTGATAAATTTATTCAAGATATGTTATTAAAATAAATAAATTGAATTAATATTATTAAAATTAATAAAAAAAAAAATATTTTTTTTAAATTTATTATAGGTTTAAATATTTCATTTGAGGCAATTCTTGATACATAAATAAAAAGAACTAATAATCCTCCTAAGAAAGTAAGAAATAAAATATAAGAGAATCAATAAGTTTTAATTAATATTCCTGATAATAAACAAGTTAATAAAGTTTGAATTAAAATTATTAGTCCTATAGATAAAGGATTATTTAAAAATAATATAAAAAAGGAAATTATAATTAATAATAATGAAAAAGTTAATTTTATAATATCAAATCAAAGAATAGTTTAATTAAAATAATAATTTTGGAGATTATTGATAAAGAAATTCTTTTTCTTTGAAGTTTTTAAAGTAAATTACTTAACTTTGATTTACAAGACCAATATTTTAGTTAAACTATAAAAACAAATGATAATTTTAAATATGTGAATTATTTTTATTTTAATATTTGTTATTGGAAATTTAATTTTTATTTCTAAACACAAGCATTTATTAATTGTTTTGCTTAGTTTCCCCATACAGTGGTACAAGCGAGTACAAAATACTTTATGTATTTTCTAGATAGTATCTATGACGTCTTATGGAGGAATGTTTGTTTCGAATTAAATAAATATAAACTTAGTCTATAATTTCAACCCACCATAGGAAAGCTGTATTCATTACTTATCAACAAATCTACATAATGTACGATGTAATGTGTATGTGTGTGTGTGTAATGTGTGTATGTGTATGTGTAATTATTTATCCAACACAATGTGCACTTACCACTTAGTCACTGGCAGATAGATCGCTGCGCTCCGTTTCATTTACGGTAAGTAAGAAAGAGATAGATGCGCGTGTACAGACGAGCTGCTTAGAACGAGTTGCCCGTCACGTAAGTTAAAGGGTCAGCGCAGACAGAGAGGAATAATCCCCGCACGGTCTCGGGTATTTTCTTTACGGATCGCGTATGTTCGAGCTTGCGCGCGACCTCTCGAGCCTGCGCGAGTAAACCGTTCTAGGTTACAGCTACAGTAAACATGCCAGTTTGTCGCGAAAGTTCGTCAACGATGGTGGACTGGGATATGATTATAATTGTGCTTTTGGCGGAAGAAGAAGAAATGGAAGAACATGTTAATAAAACCCCTAACATCCAAACTCACAAACTATATCTGTTCATAATATTGAATAAATAGGTATTTGTAACATTTTCTGAAAGTACAATAATTTTAAGGTAATAAATCATTTTATATTTCGACAACAGAAGTTTTATTATTCTAACCTAAATTAAGATAAAATAAAAACTCAACCCGTCTATACCCACAACTACTGATGGGTAATGGAAAAATTTCGGAAAGAAAAGAAAAGAAAAAAAAATATTTTTCCAATATTTTTCAAATATTTTTCCAATACTTTTCCGATATTTTTCCAAATCAAAAAGCTGACTGTGATTAAAGATTTAGAGACTATTATGTGTACTCTGACATCAAGCAATGAACAATTATAGACTGCTTGAATACGAGACTTTTTGCTGTAGTTATTATTCTAAGGTCTTTTGCCTGCTTTGCATGTGTCTTTACTTTAGGTCTTTTTTTTTTTGTAACGTGCGTTTTGTTCGTGCAGAATAAACATTTTTTCTTTCTTTTTTCTTTACTGAAAAATTATAAATATCTAATCTTTAACAATTTATAATTCTTGCCATAAATTATATACATAAATCAGAAGAAATTACAATGTGCACTATAAGTATCAAGTAGTTCTTTTTGGCCGGGTAGACGTGAGCCGACGACGATGCGCAGAATCCACAATTGGGAAAATACCATATGCAGATGGCGCAAGATGGCGGTTGCGCTCACTTCAACCCGCGGAGCAAATTGCGTAATACATCATTGGAATCAGTTTCTTTTGACAGTTCAACAACATTCACTGCGTTATTTACGTTGTCGAGCAGATAATATTTCGAACATGCGAAGCAATGGATTAGCAATTTGTTTCAAAATGATTCAGATTTGATTGATGGGTTGTAACGCAATTAGGGTGCTGGTCAAAAAGATTGGGGACTAATTGGACTACTGTACTTAATCACGTCAATTCACGTCCAGGCGGAAAATTATACTGAACTGTTACTTGGACCACATTCACATGTTTTCCTTTATAACCGTCTAAAAGTTTTAAAAGTTTCTTCTAACATTAAAAAGCAAAAATGATTTTCTTTTGTCAATATTTTCTTGTTTCTTGGCACAAAAATCAAGGCATTCCTACTCATTCATTTTAGAGGTATGATTAATTTCGCTTGTATTGCGCTGTTCTACAGCTGATTTAATTTTGGCGGGTTCTATTCCTGGGTTTGGTTGATTTTCGGTTTTGTGTAACTAGATCGGTTTTTTCTCTGAAACTTGTTGATGATATAAAACCCACCAACTGAAGATTACGAAGAGATGCAGTAGAAAATATTGATCATGATACTTTTCTCCAGTGATGATTCGGATTCTTCAACAGAATAGATGTGTTAATGCAATAAAACCCTTTGAATGTAAATAAAACCCTTTAAACTCTGTGTTAATTTACTTCCTAAAGTCAAAATTTTACAGTAAACAATACTTTAAAAACCGAAAAATTTCCAACTTTTGAATATTTTTCGAAAAGGTTTCAACCCCTTTGTAATGTTGTTTTCGAAAATTCATGTATACGATCTTTATCATTTAAGTAAAAAAATAAGTATTCGGGCCATTTTTAAGTTACAAAGGAATAAGATTTTTCAAATAAACTGTATATGTATGTGACCACAAGGGTGGAATTTTGAAAAATCGTTGAAGTTGTTTCCAAAACTTGTGTTAAAGATTATTTATACAAAAAAACAATGGCAGCTTCCCATACAATGTTTTATTTGAAATTAAATCACTACGTCTTGAAATGAAAAATACCTTATTTAACTCAGCGTCATCTTTTGAGCTAGTTTGTGCTACATTTTTTATTAGAGAAGGGTCAGATTAATAGATATTCAGTGTTGAAATTTAGAACAAAAACTGTCAATGGTTGTCAATGTCAACCACCAATAAATATTTTTAAGACTTTGAATACTAGTCGTTTTTATTTCAGAATTGCCATAACTTTTGATATTTTCCTACTTTGCTGCAATACTTTTATCTAAGGAAGAACACAATAAACTCAAACATACAACAAAATAAATGTATTATTTATTTGAAGTCTTTCGACTTTCATTTAATGTGTTCTCCATGTTCAGGTAGGCGTGAATTATCGGGTAGGAAGGCAGTTTGTCAATAAAATAACACATATCACAATCACTCCACTCCTAGTTCTCCACAATTCAATGAAACACTTCGCAAAATAATTATAGGTCGCTTAGATTAAGAGGGATGCGATTAAAAAAAAAACGTCCACCGACCACGGGTTCAATGCTCGTTTTACAAGATGGCCGCCTCACCAGTTCTCGATGTTCGTTTTTGAGGTTGACATTTGTACAACAAGTCAATTAAGTCTAGACAATCTGAGGCGCCGACCATGTTCAGGTAGGCGTGGATTACCGGGTAGAAAGGCAGTATTTAAAAAAATAACACCTATCACAATCACTCCACTTCTAATTCTCGATAATTCAATCAAACACTTCACAAAATAATAATAGATCGCTTAGATTAAGAGGGATGCGATTAAAATATAACGTCCACCGACCACATGGTTGCGTGCGCACCTTACCAAAATTCGAAGTTACCTGCTCATTTTACAAGATGGCCGCCTTAACTAAAGTATACTTTATTTTTAGTCTTATGTATAAATAGTGAGTTTAGAGTTAATTGGTCAGCGCGTTAAAATTCTTCAATACAAACTTTGACACACCCAATTCCCCTTTATGGGGGGTAGTTTAGAAAAACAATAATGAAAAAGTGCATAATTGACATAAATATGTATTCGTGCCAAGTTTCAAGTTTATTAACTCAAGGAATAAGATATTTCATACAAACAAAAACCCTCCTTTTCACCCCCTATAAGATTGAATTTCCAATAGCCCCTTCTTAGTGCTCCCCTAAATTATAAAAGGAAGCCGTGTGCAAAATTTCACGTTCCTAGACCCAGTAGTTTCGGCTGTGCGTTGATTTGTCAGTCGGTCAGTCATTTTATTCAATCAATCAGTCAGTCAGTAAATATGTTCAGTATAAATAAAACCCTTTAATTCATATGTTATTTTAATTCCTGTAGTCAACATTTTACAGTAAACAATATTTTTCCAATATTTTTCCATATTGTTATTTTTCGGAAAAATAAACGGAAAAATTTCCAAGCTTTGAAAAATTTCCGAAAATTACCCATCACTACCCACAACACAACACTCACAATCACCTCAAAATACACACACACACAACACACATCAAACGAACTTTTTGAAAATTCATTTTTATAAAATAAAATTTGATTACAATTGACAATACGTTTTCAACGTTTTAGTATTTTAAACATTTTACTAAAGGTACGATATTTTTTAATTATTCTAACGTTAATTAGAGGTTAACATTGTAAACTGGTAAAACAGTTGCATGCGACTGTACATCTTGACACCAAATAGACCAAGAGCAAGGTTTAATGTTTTCAAAGAAGTTTAAGCCACTCAAAACTAGTAATTAAAAACATAAAAACATGAATTTAATTGAGAATTTATCTCTCTCGGACATTACTAAAGACTTTAGACCGATAAAACTAAAAGTATATTACACATATTAATAGAAATATTGTTTCTTGGTAATTTTTCGTGAACTCTTCGATCTAGCTCTTGGACTATACCTTACTAATTGAACTCATTATATCTCCTAAACTAAGACCTGACTAAATCTGTAACTTGGCGACTGATTCCGACTAATTGGCGACTAAATATGGGAGAAAACAGATCTTCGCTAGGTGTCCTAGTTTTTGAGATATAAATTTGGCCCTGCTGGGGAGACTCTCTCCAGCAGGGCCACCTATAAACCCTTATATCTTTTGAACCAGTGACCGACTAATTCTGATATTTGGCGACTAATTCCGACTAATTGTCGACTAAATATGGGAGAAAACAGATCTTCGCTAGGTGCCCTAGTTTTTGAGATATAAATTTGGCCCTGCTGGGGAGACTCTCTCCAGCAGGGCCACCTATAAACCCTTATATCTTTTGAACCAGTGACCGACTAATTCTGATATTTGGCGACTAATTCCGACTAATTGTCGACTAAATATGGGAGAAAACAGATCTTCGCTAGGTGCCCTAGTTTTTGAGATATAAATTTGGCCCTGCTGGGGAGAGTCTCCAGCAGGGCCACCTATAAACCCTTATATCTTTTGAACCAGTGACCGACTAATTCTGATATTTGGCGACTAATTTCGACTAATTAGCGACTATTTTTTTGCGTTTTCAAAACTAAAATCCCTGATGGTGGCCCTGCCAGAGTCAGTGACACATCCCTCACCCCGAGCGCAATTCTGTTGAAATAATGCACGTGAGTCGGCAGACAACTCATTTGGCGTTGCCGTTTGGTACAAACAGGACTTTAGTATGAAACCGAATGCAGCGTAAAATCCGCGACTCATTTTACGGCGACTCACAGCTCAAAAAATTACACGGTTAGACGCCCTCAGGCTAGGTGGATCGATGATCTATTTTTTTTTTTTTTTTTGTCATCTTTTCGGAGCGATGATCTACGAAGGGTGGCTGGTAGCAGCTGGAGGAGAGTTGCCAGAAGTAGAGTTGAATGGCGTGCAATTAGGAGAGGCCTTTCTCCAGCAGTGGACTGGTGTAGGCTGATGATGATGTGGACTAACATGGACATACAGACAGTCTCATGTCAAACACTCATGGGTAAAACTGACTGACTTTCTTCTTCGATTTATGAATCGAAGAAAAATCTGCCTAGCCTTTTTATACTATGTTGAGGTCGGTTTCCAGTCTAACCGGGTGCAGCTGACTACCAGTATTTTACGTGGAGCGACTGCCTATCTGACCTCCACAACCCATTTACTGGGTAATACGATACCCCTTGGTAAGGCTGGTTGTCAGAATTTCGGGCTTCTGACGATCCTTAACGACTGTCAAAGATCCACGAATGACAGCCGGGTCCAACGGCTTAACATGCTTTCCGAGGCACGGAAAAGTCTCGATATGTAAAGTTGGTCCCATCCACGGACCAACCCCTGCAAGCGTAGCTTAACCTGATGGATCGACCTGTGCGGCTTTTATTACTAAAGAAAACAGAAAAAAAATCTTGTTATCAAAAAAAGAAGATGATTGTTATTGTCTTGATAAGAGCTCGTGGCTAAGTAATAACAGCCGCACGGGTCGATCCAACAGGTTAAGCTACGCTTGCCGGGGTTGGTCCGTAGATGGGTGACCATCTTTACATACCGAGAGTCCTCCGTACCTCGGAAAGCACATTAAGCCGCCAAGTTTTACCAAGGGGTATCGTATTACCCAGTAACTGGGTTGTGGAGGTCAGATAGGCAGTCGCTCCATGTTTAAAAATACTGGTATTCAGCTGCATCCGGTTAGACTGGAAGCCGACCCCAACATAGTTGGGAAAAGGCTAGGCAGATTGATTGATTGTTATTATCTTGTTGTTAGTGTTGTTGAAAATAAATCTTGTTATGAAAAGATTTTTGCAACTAACATTTTGCAATTCCAAGTATAGCTTGCACCATCGCTGCGGAGCTGCAGCGCTGCGTCTTTCAAGCTAGGCGAAGCGGCTTAATCCCTTAGTGAAATCTAGTATGTCTCTCAGTAATAATGTTGCAACAACGCGATGCCACGCGTTGTGGCGACAGTAGCGCTTGTCAAGCAAATTGGAATCATCCCAAACATTTGCCACTTCTATGATTTCTATCTATTATGGTATGCAATGTTTGCTTATACGGTGCAGAATGCGTTAAATATTGCGTTGTGTTGTTGCACTGTATTGTGTGTTTATGGCTTGTGTGTATGTAAACAACATACACATATGGTAAATAGTGGCAAATATTCGACCAATAACGGACGATGATCGTTGATGCAGACGAATTGAGGTTTGAAAGGATTGGTAGTCCAATTAATAATCTTTGACTGAAGAAAACATACATAATTTAACAATCCTCTCGCGAACCTTAAAAGATGTCTCTTGTATTTTATTTTGTAAAAAAAGTAAATTTATAAAATCAAAAAGCCTGACTGCGTAAAAAATGAAATTTAAAAATTGAGGAACAAGATGATCTATTTTGTCTCCAAACTATCTAACGCAGTCGGAGGCGGTCTTGTTAAATTTAAGATGCCTCCCACTGCATAATATGTGAGATTGAAACAAAATATGTCATCTTGTTCCCATCTTTTTTATTAAAGTTCACTTTTTACGTAATCGGGTATTTTGATTTATTAAAGTTACTTTTTTATTTTACACTTTTTAGTTGGGAAGGATTATTTTGCTCTCACTCTATTAAGTAACGCTTTAGATACCGGTCCTCAAAATTATAAATTATCTTTCAAAGTAATAAAATTTAGGGTTAGTCACTCGTTTTTTTTTTTTTTAAATACTACGTGAGAAGGAACTTCTTTCCTGACGCCCCAAGACCACACACGTTTTCTTTATCATTTCTCATTCCAAATTACATTTAAACATATAGTTTATATATATTTTTGTAATTACCTTTTAAAACCCTCATTTTAATACCCCACTTGATAGGTTTGGGAGAATTTTATTTTTAAAACACATTTTGGCGCCAAAATTCCGCCGTTTTGATTTTTATAATTTTAATATACCTAGTGACACTCGCAGAATAAAAACAAAGCTAACAACATAATTATCATTCATCAAAATCGGTCAAGCCGTTTAGGCTACAGAAGGCCACAATGGAACGGACATACACACATACATACGAGTCCAAAACATAACTCTCCTTTTTTGAAAAAACGTGTTTTGTTTTGTTACCACAACCTTTTTGTGCATTGTGCTTTTCCCCCATACAAGTCTTGTATTACATTAATAAACATCATCGACATAGACGAAGTATGTAGATTAAATACGTGTTATTGTAGCCAAGTCAAAAACCAAATTGGGACCCATAAGGAACCCTATTTCCAATAAAAAAACAAGCGACGGAATGAAATAAATACTTAACGATAATTTTAAACTAATAACCGCCCAAATAGAATAAGTAAAAACAATCAAATACATTTGTAAAAAAAAACCTAAAATTTTGTCACAAAAAAAAAACGTCATTAGTCGCATCAATGTTTGCACATGTGTAGCGAGGTATATGCATATATTATTGAATATTGCACCTTCAAGTTCATCCCATCATAATTTTTTAGCATAACAGTCTGTGTTTAATTTATTGTTTTCAGAAGAAAAAAAATCATTTGCCACTGATGTGTTTTTAGCAAAAACGGAGAAACACCCCTGTATGTCTTGCACACAAACCAATATTGTTATTTTGACTGTTTCCCGTAAATCATCTTGCGTGTATTTGCTTGTATACAACGTAGGTAATAGGCATCGCAATGTATCAAGTTGAGTCAATATATCAAATGGTAGATATGTTTGGGATAGGTACACAAACATGACTGGTACAATCGATTTGTTTCCTTAGTAAGTGGTTTTAGTGCTATGTGAATAATGGTTTATTTTATTAATCGACTTGTTTGACGAATTATCAAAATAATATGTTCCTAAATATGGATGTGTGATTCTGATTACTGTGATTAGCTATAGTTTTTGCTGAATCTGGAATACAGACATGAAGTTTACACAGATAAACTAAACGGGTAGAGGTCATTACTGTCATTAGAGGTGTTTATTAGGTACGCATCTTGCCATTGGTATTTTTCAGTCCCATGCAGGACTTGGGAACGGTTTTGAAATACCGGTTAATACCGATCATGAAACCGTTATACTTACTCGTAATTCCTTTCATCGATTAACCGCTTAATTACAAAAACGGTTTCGACTAAACCTATATAATTTTGGTTACCGGTTATTCAGGAAATATAATTTTAAAACTCACGCAAACCACTAAGACCTGAATAAACCCAAACGCACGCACGCCGCCGCCGTTTGTCACATTCTCACGCGCTTACTTGTTTGTGTTTTCTTTCGTTATTCGCCGCAATTAGTTTCGCGTCTTTCATACACGTGCCGTGTATAAGACAAATGGCATAGTAGGAAGAGCTTGCTTAATACCGTCGAAGCTCAAAATCAACCTGTTAAAGTCGGTCAAAAGAATCGGAATTTGTAAAAAAAAATCCGTTTCTTCCATTAACCGGCTAAAATACCTACACCTGAACCGCAATCGTTGCTGGTTCGGGGGCAATGCAATGACCTAAACCGGTTTGGAAAATTAACCGGTTTACCAACCAAACCCTGGTGCCATGTATAACACAGGTTGAACTTATTGCCATTAATATGACAAAAATCGACAGTCCCCGCGGGCTGTTACTAAAAAACTCACATTGGAAAAATCCAATAATACTTTTGAATAACCGGAATAACTGAACGATCGAATCAAGCAATGGAGTCTTGGATTCGGTCCATTTAACCATACCACACGGTATTTTTATTTTTTTGTAAATGGCATCTCGTAGTTGGCCTAGAGAGGCCGTGACTACTTAACCGGTCAATCCTGTGGCTGCCTTAAGCGAACTCAAAGCCTCCAGCCAGGGCACCATACGGTAAAGTAACCGCGTGAAATTTCTCATTCCCCCGACACATCACGTCGCATCGCATCGCCCGCCCGCATTATTACTTTCTTACTTCGTTTTCGCTTAGCTTTCTTTCTGACTTTTTCCCCGACGGACCCAGAAGAAGGGTAATGTTTTTCGTGCGCATGTATGTATGTATGTATGTAAATATGTTGCGACCTCAACATATTGTGACCTCATGTAGTCTAAACGGCTTGATGTATTTTAATATGAAGTGTTGTGTGTTTCTATATAATATTTATATATTGCATCTGGAAATACAAAAAAAATCACAGATCTCGTGATCTATATGACCTTCGGGTACATTGAAAATGCACTTAGGCAGGCTTTTTATTTTGTACGTGCCTAATTTTATAGATTTAGACCAGACCTAATAGATTTTGTATCGTCTTTGAAGTACATAATAGAGCACGAAGTAAAAAATCCTTAAGGTAATTTAAATTACGCCAAGCAATTTTGAATTTTAATTAAATATTCTTAAGACTATTTTTGAAGGAAAATCATTTTTTCGTTTAACACAGCAACAACGAAGCGAATACAAAATAGTTATGAACATAGAAATAATAATTTTAGTCACAAATATAAAGTTTTAATTAGTAATTTGAAGTATGTATGTATTTTAAAAGTATCGCAAAACAAAATAAATTAAAAAAAATAACATTATTATAAAATTAAATTAAAATACGTATTTACAAATAAATACAAATACATTTCACGATCAAACTCTTAAACACTCCCATAACAACTCAGCGACGCGACGCGCATCTAAGGAGCGCGCTCCCTGAAATTACGCCACAGAAAGGGCACCCTCCTGCCTAGACTATTAGGGATACAAAGGTCCAGTTTTTTTTTTAATGTAGCCCAACTCAATATCCTGTGGACTTTTAAATTTTTTTCGATATCGCATTTAGTTTTTTTTTAGGAAGAGATTTTGACTGTTTCATTTTATTTTTCACCATATTGTAGCCCTTGTTAACATGCGTCTTTTGAAATCTTAATAATTCATGTAGCCTTAAAACTCATGAAACCAAGGCGATGTCACACTCTGAGCGAAAATGGGGGCTAAACTGAAGCGATCGAAAAAACATTTTCAATGTTAAAAGGAAGGGGAAAGTTTTAACATTGAAAATGTTTTTTCGATCGCTTCAGTATATCCTCCATTTTTGCTAAAGCGTCCATTTTGACTTCCTTTTTTGCTCGGCTCTTAACGGCCCTAGCGTGATGTTAAATAGCCTAGCCTTCCTCAAAAATGGGGCTATCAAATGCAAAATTTAATATGTTTCCCTATCCCACTGGTAATTCCAGAGGTTAGCGCGTTCAAACAAACAGAAAACAAATTCTTCAACTTTATTATTAGTATATAGATCTTATACAGATATACTTAGATTTTATTTTCAACTGTACTTGAACACCTAACTTTTTGACCAAGCACATTGACACTACAAACTCTATCCCCAAATTTATCAACAACTGTGAATACCAGCTTAAGGGGACTACAGGACCTACACGCAACTAAACAAGTTTTTTGATGTTTAAAAGTGTATGATCTGCAGCAGTAAACAAAATCAGAAAAATATATAGTAGTAGTGCAAGTTAGACAGTGCATTGAAAACGTAATACTACAAATTTGATACGATAGAAAAAAAATTCACGAATATACCTCTAAAAACGTCTTTTAACGATTAAAAACCATACTTAATATACATGCAATCATTCTGGTTTTTTGTCAGATTATTCTATAAGCAACATATAATAATGTTTTATTCCAATCAGTATATTTTTTGTAAATAGAATGCTGCATATTTTGCAATAAATTACCGGCGTTGAAACATCGCGCTTCTCTTTCTTTTCTATGCAGTCTGACAGTGACCGCGCTTTAGGTCCTGTAGTCCTTTTAACATTTTTTTGTAAATAGATATAATTGCTTCATATTTTTCAACAAATTACCAGCGTTGTGTCATCGCGCTTCTCTTTCTTTTCTATGCAGTCCGACAGTGACCGCGATTTAGGTCCTGTAGTCCTTTTAACAATTTTTTGTAAATAGATATAATTGCTTCATATTTTTCAACAAATTACCAGCGTTGTGTCATCGCGCTTCTCATTCTTTTCTATGCAGTCCGACAGTGACCGCGCTTTAGGTCCTGTAGTCCTTTTTAACAATTTTTTGTAAATATGTAGATATAATTGCTTCATATTTTTCAACAAATTACCAACGTTGTGTCACCGCGCTTCTCTTTCTTTTCTATGCCACCCGACAGTGACCGCGCTATAAGTCCTGTAGTCCTTTTAACAATTTTTTGTAAATAGTTATAATTGCTTCATATTTTATTACAAATTACCAGCGTTGTGTCACCGCGCTTCTCTTTATTTTCAGGCAGTCCGATAGTGACCGCACTTTAGGTCCTGTAGTCCCCTTAACAAATTCATAAACTATGAAGTAGGGAGTTTGTTTGTCCCCAAATATTGGCTTTCCCAAATGAAAGTAAGTTGTAAACTGCTAACTCAACGGTTTGTTTAGGTAGTCAGCTAATTGAGAGCGCTCCTATACGTTGTGAAGATGAGTCGGTTAGGAGTTTCGAGAACTATTTTAATATGAAATGGTTTTGGCTTTAGGCACTGATTAATTCAGATGGGACACCCCGCAGTTTAGGTATGAAGCTACAAGTACGCGGCGGGCCCTTGTCACGGGGCCAATTCAGTGCGAGCTACCGCGTACCGGCCGGCTCGCACGGCCAGTTCGATACTCACTCACACGCCACGTCGTAAAAGAAGACAAGCGTAACGAGTCAGAAGGTAAAGGTAAAAGAGAGGCAACTTGTAGGTGAATATAAATGTAGGTAATAAACGTTGTTCTACCTGAATAAAATTGCACTTTATTGTGTCGTAAGTCGCTTTTTACTTAAATGATTTTGCGGAGTGTCCTATCTGTATTAATCTATGCTTTAGGTAATTCGTGCGTCGGACTGCAACGTTGGTCTAGTAGTCACAAGCTCTACTGCTGAACATGAGGTCTTGGGTTCCATTGCCAGTTTGTGGTATCTCGCTTTTTAAACCACATATTTGTTTTCTATTTTTACATTTAATTAATCGGAGCTCATACTTACATTTTACATAAATTTCACACTATTCCATCACACTGTTTCCTTGATAATTCATAAATTTTATGTATTATTGTCCTCATTTCTTTATTTTTGTAAGATTGTTTGAATATGTTTATATTCTCAAAACTCATGTCATTTGTCATGATAAATGTAACAATTAATATAATAGGGATGATGCCTGGGTAAAAAACAAGAAATTCTATTTAGTCCGTCAGTCAGATAATAAAAAAATATTAGACACGTATTTTTTGCTTTATCATATTAATAAAAAATTACTTACATAACTCGTATTAAAGTTGGGGACTGGGGGCTCGCTACGTCACTTCTACGTATAAAATCTACCAAGACGTGACGTCATGCCACATTTTAACTCAATGTATCGCCGTAATCTTTTGATTACGTACAAAAAGAAAAAATACGTGTCCAATATATTTGAATAATCTACATGGCGGACAAAAAATCATTTTTTAGTCATCATCCCTATTAGGAAACAATGAGAATTTAAAAATGTGACAGGTTAGGTAGATTTTCACCTGTTGATTCAGTTTTACCTTGAGGTTTGAAGAAGCGAATATAACTTAAAATCTGCAACAGTTCTTTTGTTTTTGAGTGTTCCGGGAGTGAAGATAAATCGAGAGGTCTCCGATGCCGAGATGTCCGAGAGGACTTAAACATAACTGGTGAAATGTGGGTGTGCTATAAGTACGCCTCTGCCTAACCCTTCGACGATTACAGGCGTGATATTTAATTTAATAATTAGGTAATTCATGCGTAGCTTGTCTTTATCGTCAGGGTAGCCCGCCAAATTCCAATTTTCTTACGTTTTTTTGCAATTTACAAGTCAGTATTAGGTTGTACGTTGATCAAAATATGAGTCGCGATCGTAACAAATATGTATTTACAGAATCATTAAAGTCTATATACACAACTCTTTAAGACCAGGTAAAATAAGATCCTAATTAATGACTATTTCATATAATCTTGACAGTTGAGGATTTTACTAACATAAGGAGTTGTAAATAAATAAATAAAAATCTTTATTTATATAAAAACCTTAAACAATGCTTAAATATTAGGTCGCATGAATTTCTGTGAGTAAAGGTCATACAGATAGAGTAAACCCTGACTCCCAAACTAGGAGATCATGTGACTCAGGAGTCAGTGTTCTGCTGTCACTGTGCTACCGAAAACCTTTTACTAAGAAGTGTGTTATATAGTATACAAAATTGTATTACAAAGTTGTATTACCGATTCTAATGATTATATTTCTGATTACTAAAATACATATTTGCTACGGTCGCACATCATACTTTGTTCAACATATAACTTAATACTGACTTGCAAATTGCAAGAAACGTAAGAAAATTTGAATTTCGCTGGCTACCCTGACGCTTCTCCCTTAAAATCGCTTATTCATGTCGTGAACTCGAACTTTAATCTCATTGCCTCAGTTTTAAGGCTCCCGTAGACATACGCGACGCAACTCCGGCGGTAGAATAATGTTATATATTTATTTATTTATTTTATCATTTATGTACACAAATAAAAATAAATAATAAAATACATAATTATAATTAGGAGTAAAAAGGTACTGCTTATTTATTAAGATTTTTTTTCTAGCAATTAATGAAGCAATTTTAATGAAGTTTTGAAAGAAATGGTTCCACCAGAGTCGCGTCACGCCGTGGCGTCGCGCCTGTCTGTTCGAGCCTTTATTTATTTGTATTTTAGTACAGTCAACCGCACGTATATGGTACTAATTTGAAATTGATAGCGCTATTCAAAGTGTTGCTAATATTGTGGAGCTGATCGTACAGCTGTTTTGCAGATTTTGTTGTATCTGTCTTTATTTTTGTCATACCTCATTAGTAATAGATAAGGTAAGTAAGTAGGTCAAAATCTGCCTAGCCTTTTCGCAACTATGTTGGGGTCGGCTTCCAGTCTACCCGGATGCAGCTGAATACCAGTATTTTACACGGAGCGACTGCCTATCTGACCTCCACAACCCAGTTATTGGGTAATACGATACCCCTTGGTAAGACTGATTGTCAGACTTTCGGGCTTCTGACAACCCGTAACGACTGTCAAAGATCCACGAATGACAGCCGGGACCAACGGCTTAATGTGCTTTCCGAGGCACGGAGGAGTCTCGGTATGTAAAGATGGTCACCCATCTATGGACCAACCCCGGCAAGCGTAGCTTAACCTGATGGATCGACCCGTGCGGCTGTTATTACTTAGCCACAAGCTCAAGTAAGTAGGTATTTCCTAAAAAGGTAACTGGCCAGACAATCTGTTTACTTTTTAAACACAGTTTTTTTTAATTTTTTAATACATAAATAACCCCCACACCTAAAACGTCTGAAACCCTAAACCAATGCATCATACCGAAACCAAAGAATTCACTTTAGGAACTTAACGAGGCAAGCCAGATCATCAATTTAAGGGAATGACACTCGGAATGGAAATTATTATGAATATTCGGATGATTCACCGGGGTTGTTGACATCACGTCCCGTCGTTAATCATAGCATTGTCGGATACTGGGACGTTCTCTGTCTTGGGAGATCTCGGCTTTTTACTTGCATATAACATAGTATTCAGAGCATGTCCTGGAATTAAGGCACAATCGCTTAAGGGAACCACTTTTAGTATTGGACCAAACCTACAATCGCGAAAAAAGTCAGCTGCTCCCTACATTTTGACAAGTTATGCGAGCATAAATGTGCGAAACAGCTGATTTTTTATAAAAAGTTATTTTCTGTCTTTTTAAATTAAAAGAAATAACAAAACAAACGGTGAGGGCGCCACTGCGCGCCCGGTAGCGTCTTAAATAAAATAAAATAAAACCTCTTAAGGGGTAATTGTACTCATCATTATGAACAACTTTTACTATGGGACCGAACCTGAAATCGCGAAAAAAAAATCAGCATTTATGTTCGCATAATTCGTCAAAATGTCCTGAACAGCTGATTTTTTTGCAATTTCAGGTTTGGTCCCATAATAAAAATTGCTCATAATGATGAGTACAATGACCCTTTAAGAGGTTGTTGGTGTTTTATCAATAACCCTGTATGTGTAATTATATCCGCTATCTACCGTAATATAGTTATATGAAAACTGTCAGAGTGCCTTAATTTTGTTACTGCGACCAATTTCAACGTAGCGCTCGCCGACCGCTGTCGCGGCACCGCTCGCTTCGCTTGCTCGGCTCGCGCGTACTTAGCGCGTCTGTATCGATGTAACTCCGCACTAGTAGCACGTCGACAGCACGCGAAAAAGTCGTCGTCTGCATAACACAATTTTATGAACGTGTGAATAGGTAAATTGGTTGCGATAACATCGCATTTGCAGCGCGTTACAGTTGCGTATGACGCGCGAAAAAAACGTAGTGTGTAAGAGCCGTAAGACGCAAATCTTCAAGGTTAGGTAGTGAATCGTAAAGGTATACCAATACTACACTACTAGCAAATACGGTTTAAAATGGCGATGCGTTTGATTTTATTTGAATCTCGTTTTCGCCAATATGAAAGTTATTTCGCAGTTTAATTTTTTTTTTTTTAAGTACCCCAATAAGTTAAAACATATTTACTTAGCTATTTCGTTAGTTGATTAAATTTCCGGTTTTATAATTGCAAAAACATTAATAGTTGTCGCTCAAAATATTGAGCATTTCGAGACGAAAAAATATTTCGTCTACATTTGCGATTATTTTTTTTTTTAAGATGCTAGATCGTTTCTATAAGATATCTGTGTACAATTCTTTTTTATACATTTGCCTATACACTGTATTTTTTTTTTGAACCTGTAATACGGCTGTGTGATGAGAAAGTAGACCTTTTACGGTGTCCCGGTTAGATCAGCGCCTAAGTCCCATGTAATAGGGGACGAGCCTATTGCCATCAACCGGTCACGAATCCAGACTCCGGGAAGCTATTGAGAAACATACAACATACTTAAAATCTACTTTAAAACTTTTTTATTTCACCAAATATAAATAAAATGAAAATGATCTTTTGACTTTTCCTTCCGGAGTGAGTTTCGGATTTCCTAAATCGCAACAAACTCCCCGGTATCTTTCAGCAGTGTGACTTGGCTGGGAGCCAAAGTTATGGCTTTCATACATTTTAAAAGCGTGTTGATAAGGTTGTGGCCAGACCTCACGATTTGAGGCAATTCGTGTGGAGGACTCCGAGCTTGCCTAAGCCACTTGTACTAAATAGGATTGACAAAAATGTATTTTTAAAAAACGCAAGTTATACCTATAGGTTGCACAGTATTCCTACAAATCCATCCAATATTTAACAATTGGTCTATACCTATTCCGATAATTTGCTAACAAGATGTAGTCGTAGTGTGCACGGGATATTGCTTTCAAATTGGTCAGATGTAAGTTTACTCGATAGTACATCTTCTATCACAAACCATCTTTAAAGCTGTCAGTTTCTACAGTGTCAAATTAAATTAGCTAAAGATACAAAGACGTGATGGGTATCGATTATCAAAACGTGACAAAATAAAAATAAATTATGATATTTTGAGGTCAATGATCGCTGGTAGTGTTGTCTCTTGTTACTTGAAATGTGAGTTGACAAAATCTGTTTTATTGTATTGAGATATCGATACCTATCACCAATCAGCCGTTCCATACATTTGGGTCGAGTAGGTATTGAATTTTTGTCTGCGACAGTTTTTAATTTATTGCGACTATGATGGAGAAAGTTGTTTAGTTTGATGGTCTCCACCACACTCTTAAATATGACCACATCTTTGTGATGTTTACGTGAAAATAATATCACATTCAAGTTAAAAACATTCTGCGGCTAAAACGAGAGCTATACGACCACAGCCTAACCAGGGCTTAGTGCAAACAGTTAATTTTACACCAAATAACCCATAATTTAATTTAATGTGAATTCCGATCCGATTTGTTACATAAATTGGTTTCAAAATAAATTCGTTACTAAAATCGCATTTAGTTAATGCTCGAATGGGTGAAAAGTAAATAGCGCAAACACTGATTGGTTTAAATATTAATTGTATTTATTATGATCAGTTATTGCAGTAAAATGTATGTTAGTCGTTAAATGCTAGCGGTTTTCGTTCATATACAGATACCTAGGCCAATAATTTTGCAATTAAAATATGTTCGAGCAAAATTTAATGTAGAGGAAGTTCATTTAAATAAAATCCGGCCAAGTGCGTGTCGGACCACGCACAATGAAGAGGTCCGTAATTGGGATGAATTTATACCAAAAACAAACTTAACATTGTAGTTGAAAAACATGTTCTCCCATACATTCCAACTACAAAAGTAAATTTGTACGCAAAATATTGAGAGATTTACCTACTATGTTATTTTAAGACTATAGATTTCTTATAAGTTTTCCTGTAATCTATGGTAGTAAAGAACTATTTTCTGTATTTTTTTCAATTTTATGATCAGTTGTTTCGGAGATAATGGTCAATTTTCGTTTATTTCCATATATAACTTTGAAACAATTTATTTTAAAATTATAAAAAATATATATATATATTTGACACCCTCACAGTAATCGCTTTCATTAGATATGTCGACGGTAGAGTTTGCAAAACTTTTTTTTACTTTTCTTATTTGCCCCTCAAAATTGACCCCCATATTCAAAATTTATTTATTTATGTTACACGTCCGTGTTTGGGTCACAGAAATTCATTCGTGTACCAAATTTAAAAATTAATCGGGCTATTAGATTCAGACAAATTGGCGTGACAGACGGACAGACACACAGACAGACACGCGAGTGATCCTATAAGAGTTCCGTTTTTTCCTTTTGTACGGAACCCTAAAAAACATCAAACATCAGAATGTTGTCGAACTGTCAACATTAAGGATTTGGCCGCAGGATTTAAAAACAAATGCTTTTATCTAAGACAATCTAGATAAACTTCCTATTTTCAAACCTAAAAATAAATCCAAGAGCGCACCAGTTGCGAGAAATCTCGCTTTAGTTCAATATATTGAAGCAACTTTGCTAGAAACAATACAAACGTCCAGCTTCCCTGTCTAACAAGGAAACAATAAAACTGCTAGCACACTAAAAACAGAGCTAAGTCCACTATCCTCTTTGCACTCAATTTTCAATAAGACAATCTTAGTAGAAAGACTATTTAATTAAATTTTGCTCACACAATGAAATCAGCTCGGAGCGTTAATGCTAAAATTCTGAAATGAATTACACATTTAAATCCTGTGGGAACAATGCACTATTTTGTTCCACTACATTGCAGGCGAATGAATCTCGTACAATTTAATACATCCACCCTCATTTCTATACCGACTAGGTTGGCCATGAATCAATGTCAAATACAGGACGCGTTCCAACACAACTGTCAAATAAGTTATGCGTAATTTCACGTGAAATATAATTTGGTATAGATGTAATCTAGGGCTGGTGTAATTTTGCCAGAGAACTTCACTCGGTGTTCAGTTCGACGCTAGCAGTCTTTGTAATGAAAATTTAATGTGGTCGAGTATTGTTTGAAAATATACGAAGGTCGGGTTGGGTATTGCGGTATAATTTTTGGGTCTCTAACCAATTTGATTTGACGAATCACTCACGATTATTTTTGCATACATTCAACGAGTTAAAATTCATTTTCACCTTTGATGAAAATGAATTTTAACTCGTAGAAGATAGAATGATAACTTTGTGCATGTTTTTAAAGCACATTATTAGAGATGGGTTGACTATGACTGGCCGACTAGCCGACTAGTCGGCCAAGCAGATCATTGCTTTCGGTAGAGTTCGAGTGACATCGGCAATGTTCGTGACTACGCTTTCGGCTCGTAGGTTGCACGCGGCGCACGGCGGCCAGGCGGACTTGTCGGGTCATAGTCTTTTTTAACCGAATTCAAAAAAGGAGGTTCGCCTTTCGAACCGTATGTATGCATGTATGTTTGTATGTATGTAAGTTTGTATGTCCGCGATTTTCTCATAAACTAAGGAACCAATTATGACGATTATTTGTCTAGCGTGATCAACATTATTTCAGGAAGGTTTTAGTATATAAAACATTAGGTAATTAAACTTATGTACGAAGTTATATGCATAAATGTACTGTATCTCCGCCATTTCTAAGCGGGTTTTGATGATTCTTCTTTTCGTTCGTCTTGGGCTTATGTTATTGTATATTAAACTAAAAATAGAAAAATTAATTTACTTTAAATAAGTAAAAACCGACTTCAAAAACCTTAAACGAATAAAATAACATTCATAAAAAACTTAACATCTTCTGAAGTCGGTGTCTTCAACTCTTCAGTGTCAATACACTTTAGCTTGGCACCAACTTCAGAAGCTGTTAAGTTTTTTGTGAAAGTTATTTTATTCGTTTTAGGTTTTTGAAGTCGGTTTTTACTTTTTTAAAGTATATTTTCTATCATTGTTTACGTGCGACCGTTTTCTACTGTTAGTGAAAAATAAAACAATGTTGAATTACGTAGCTAACACAGTGTATATTATTTTCTTAGTAGTGGAACTACCTTATAGAAATTTTTTGCTTCATGTCGAAGAAGAAATCACGCATTTGGACTTTCTTTCACTGATTCTATAATAAAAAAATATAACAGTACAGATTTTAATTTCATTTCAATCGTGTTCTTTAAATTTTTTAAGCATATTAATACGAGTAAAAAATGGGCCGACTAGTCGGCTTTCCCGACTTATCGGTACATCACTACACATTATCATTATAATAGAAAGAACCACGGTATGATTGTATTCATTTTGAGAGAGAGATTTGTGTCAATAAAAACATAAAATAGCTTTATTCTACATTAAAACATTTAAAAATAAAAATAAAAACAAAAGTAATTCTTTGCAATCTCTATATTCGCCTGCAAATTCACTATCCGTAATTAATCTTACAGGGACATTCATTTGGACAATAGCTTTGTGGTCATCCTACAAATTTAATACCCCACTGTCCGTCACAGAATTGATTCAGATTACAAGGGTGACAATAATCTAACATACAGCGACATGGCCATTATGAATTGATCCACCCATTCAGAACCGGAATTGCATTCCAATGGATTACAGCTGGAACACAAAAGGGGCAGGGATCAATATATGCTGGTTTAAATTATGATTTTGACGTTTGATATTGATGAACCACAAATTATTAGCACTTTTCATTAATTATTACTTTGATGAAACTTATTATTAGTCATTATTTAATATTAATTGTTTGGTTTTCATGTTGAATGAGCTACAATCCATTTATACGCTGCGAAACTCATAATTGATTTCAATTTTGAAATTATTTTGTTGTTTTTAAAAACTGTTTCTTTTAGAGACATTCTACTGAGGCATTGTAGTGCGTTTAAAGCCATTTATGAGACAGACCGCGCCAGGCCAGAACAGGCGCCCTGCGGTGGCCTGTCGTCGCCCGTCCGACCGAATGTATATGATAATCCGTGGCGCTTCTAAACCAAGCTGATAGATTCTAAGCGACGAGACCAATGCAACTGCAAAGCACCGAGACAATTTTCAGAGTTTAAGTAGGTCAATCAATCTGCCTAGCCTTTTCTCAACATGTTGGGGTCGGTTTCCAGTCTACCCGGATGCAGCTGAATACCAGTATTTTACATGAGCGACTGCCTATCTGGCCTCCACAACCCAGTTAGCAGTTAGGTACTGGGTAATATGATAACGACTGTCAAAGACCTACGAATGACAGACGGAACCAAATTCCGAGGCACGAAGGGGTCTTGATATGTAATGGATGGTCACCCATCCAAGGACCGACCGCGGCAGGCGTAGCTTAACATTCGATCGACCCGTGCGGCTGTTATTATTTAGCTTCGAGTCCCTTTGGTATGATAATATAGTTTTTCGATAATGATATGGATGCTGCTGATAGCGGTAGGTAATACTTACAAAAATGCATGTGCGTTAGCAAAGAAACAATAAGATCCTTCGGGAATTTGGACTTCAGGATTTTGGCTTTGGATGGAATGAAATGGAGTATGTAAATTCAACTAGAACGGCTAATAAATCACGCAATTTATTTATGTATGTTAATTTTATACTGTAGGAAAAAGCAGCCAAGCGCGAGTCGGACTTGCTCATGAAGGAATCCGTACCTCCGACCCCTTGAACGTTTTTTATTTCTTTTTATTATATGTTGTTTAAGCCTATTAGATGACTCTTTTTATTGTATATAATTACAGCGATTATCTCATTTT
This sequence comes from Dicycla oo, assembly GCA_948252095.1. NCBI lineage: Eukaryota > Metazoa > Arthropoda > Insecta > Lepidoptera > Noctuidae > Dicycla > Dicycla oo. Next base: position 8,403,565 of record OX411733.1, on the reverse strand, counting down.
TTTTACCTCCTCTCGCCTGAAACACAGGATGTCCTAGTTCAGGCAAATAGCACTGGTGAACTTGACATAGATTTAAGCAAAACTGTATTTACTGTTTTACTTTGAAAATTTAAATCGTCTACCAAAAATGAAAAATCTAAAACTACTCTTAAAATAATAGAGCTAGCGGCATGAATGAAACTGTATGTTGTAGATATAATTTACCAGTTCATAAAACAACACCAAATCTTGGAAACATTATTAGTTTAGTTATCAAAATTACATAAAAAAAAAAAAAATATCAATTATTTTTACGTTGAAAAAATAATGGTTGGTACCTTACCTACATACAACAAAAAATTAACAAAATTAATACTTTGTGTTGCTTCCACGGGTTCTTCCCACAGCTGCCAGGCGTTTGGGCATTCTGTTTATTAAGTTTATTATGCGATGTTGCGGGATATCGGTCCATTCTTCCACTTATACTTTTTTCAGATTTTGAAGTTACACTTCTTACACACTTCCCACACTCGTCCCAAGTATGTTCAATTGGATTCCGGGCTTCTCGCGGGCAATCCATGCCATTGATGACCACGTCCTGAATATACTAATTTACAGTTTGAGCTATATGCGTCCTGGCGTTGTCATGCACGAATATTGAATTTTTACCCATATTACTTAAATATGGGCCGATATGCTCATTAAAAATTTCTATATTCACATATTTTGCACTAGTTAGCGTACTATTTTTCTATCAGCACTAACTCTGTGCGACTCTCTGAAGAGATTCCAGCCCAAACCGTAACAGATCCACCGCCGAACGGCACTTTTTTCTCAAAACAAGCTGGAATAAGACGTTATTCTGACCATCGGTAGACTCTTCGACGCCCATTATTATAATAATAATAAGGACATTGTTCACACACGGTCATCTGATCCCAAACTAAGCAGAGCTTGTACTATGGAAACCAGATAACTGATATACTACATACACTACTTTTTTTTTTGTAAACACATACTTATATAGATAATTACACCCAGACTCAGAACAAACAGACATGTTCATGCACACAAATGTTTGTCCTGGATGGGAATCGAACCCACGACCAGCGGCATGGCAGGTGGTATCTTAACCAACCACGCCATCTGGCCTGTCAATTATGTGCATACAGCATAAATCTGGATTCATCAGAAAACGTTACAGATACTCTTGCCCATTCTTCGTCTCCCCATTCTGCGTGTTCGCGGGCCTAACGTAATCTTGCTGCCCGATGTTCGCTTTCAAGTTTTGGACCATTTGCGGGTCTATGTGGGGTCAAAATAGATCGCTCGCTTATGTCGTCTCTACGGGTCTCCCCAAGTCGATTTGTTACTTCAACTGTCTTGAGGTTCCGACTTCGGTTGTAACAATATATCAATCCTCTCGGGCCGTAGTTCATGCATCTCGATCTGCCGGTTCCAGGTCTTCTTATGCTCTGCCAAGTTTCTCGGAAACGTTGGACGACTCGCTGCACTGTTGAAAGGGACACGCCTATTGTTCTTGCTGTACTTCGCTGACCTTCTTCTAACATAGTGACGTTACGTGTAAATTCTTCTGGTGTTAGCGACATGATAGTTATTCAATAATGATGGTGAAAGACGACAATGACAACCTTCTATCATTTTGATTAGACAGATTGAAAACAAAAATGAAAAAAGCAAGCAAAGGTAAAACCATTCTCGGGTATTTCCAAACTCGAGGTTTTTAAAATGTTAGCTTTTTTTAATTACGTTGTGGATCATTTTAGGTTTTATTTTATACGATATTTAAAATTCTCTGTAATATATTAGTAGTTGGTAGTTAGTTTCATGCATGTACCATTATTAATTTACAAGTTACAGGGATTTTCGTCATCGACTCGTATTATTTGACCGCGAGTGTATTACGGTTCTAAAGATACATCCCTATGACAGACGGACGGACGTATAGCGGTGCGTTAGTAATAGGGCACCCTTTGGGTAGGGAATCCTAAAAACTAATACATTTTCTAAAAGTGCACGTCACTGGATTATACAGTTTTAGGGTCCATTTTATGCCTTTATGATCCCAACATGACAAGCTATAAAATTAATCCTTGATAAATTAGTAAACTGTCCCCGTTTATTCTTTACACCTCACACCATAACTGCCGTGCAATTTCCGATTTTATTTCATTTGACACAGAGTCTAAAATTGCGTCAGCTATGTCGCGAATATCATTAATGTGTGTTCTCCCTATGAAGAATCTGAATTTAGGGTCGAATCTACATTAATACATTAATAGATGTACATGTTAGTCCCCGTATTGTTACAAGAAACGAGGGGATTGGCTTATTTTAATTTTAAATCAACCTTAAGTTATGCAAATGATAAAATGTATTTTGTGGGGAGTTGGATACAACTGGCGTATCGGAAAATCTAATTTGTGTGCATTTAATTTCATGTACGAGGTTGTGTTTTGCGCTATTTAATGATATCATTTAGTGGTTGATAATAAAAGTGTTTCGGAAAACACGTAAAACGGTCCATCCAATGGTCCCAGTTCTCATGCGTAGATCTTTGACAGCCGTTACAGATTGTCAGAAGCCCAAAAGTCTGACAACCAGTCTTACCAAGGGTTATCATATCACCCAGTCACTGGGTTGTGGAGGTTAGATAGGTAGTCGCTCCAAGTAAAATACTGGTAGTCAGCTGCATCCGATTAGACTGCAAGCCTACCACAACACACTAAGTTGGGAAAAGGCTAGGCAGATGATGATTTAGAGGTTGATAATAAAATTGGAATTACAACAGCTTCAATTAAATTGGTACACATTTATTTTACATTCTGCTTGAAAAGAAAATTCAGAATCGAAAACACATAATTTAGACGAGAAGACCTGACGAATGACTATAGATGAAGCAAAGAACCATGTAGAAGATGGTACATCAACCGATTCACAAGAAAAGGTGTCAAGGTAAAATGATAGTTGTTTAAAAATGATCGTGGTTTATGTAGAATACTGATAAGATGTAAGATTCAGATAACATATAACTGACATAAAAAAAAGTCAAACAAAAAAAGTGTGTGTTGTATGTCAGTTCCGACGCACGAATGGAGTTTACTCCTGTTTTTTGTGCTGTTTCGACTTTCTAACTTTCTATTGTTGGACGAAAACAAAGGACCATAGGGGCTGGTTTTTTTCAATGAATCAGTGCTATACAAAAAGCAACGTTAAGGTGTGAAGGCATTCGTTTTGTTTTACGTTGCGCAAAAAAACGTAACTCTTAAGTGAACGCTTGTATTTCACTCCTCATAAAATTTCCATACCGGGGGCCTTATATGAAAATCGATTCTTAAAGGGTAAACTCCAAAAACCTTTTACCAACAATTTTCCGAATGACGGTTCTTCACATAAAACCAAACTTTCTATCGACGCAGTTGGCGATGTAGTGAACTAGTGACTGAGGTGAAAAAATATTTAAATACAGAAGGTCAGCTCGGCTCCATACATTTAGCGAAAACGCGTGCTCACCTAGACACGCTTCACGTTCAACGAGTGCAAGTGTACTCGCCAAGTCGCAACTGTCATTTGTTTGTCGAAGCCACACAGCTAGGAGTTTTGTTTGGTGCTTTGCTTGGTGGGTAGCGTAGTTTAAATTCGATCAAACGACAGATTAGTCATGCAGCATGGAACTATCAGCCTCAAAAAGATATAAACGTCAATAAGGATTTATGATTGTCTACAATCTGTGTTCTATAATATTGTATCAATGTGTAGGTTGGTATACATGCTGTATCGACCCTAATATTATAAAGTCGTTGTTGGTACGCGCCTTGGGCGGCCTACACTGCAACTATACTTATTTGTTTCTTTTTTAAAACCTTCAGCAGTGCCTCCAATAGTTTATTAAGTAGAATTAAGTATCCAATGTTTACTACAAATTGATACAATATTGTGGACAGTCAAATTAATTTTGGTCAATGTCTACATCTTTCTGAGGCTGATTTTACCGAGCGCTAGGTGTGGCCATTGCAATAGTGAAACCGTGCGTTGATTCGCTACAAGCATGTCATTGTCACTTAGCACGCAGCATAGCACTTAGCGAAGCAAATAGCTGTGTGTCTTCTATCAAACGAATGACAGTTGCAAGTGCGCTTGCACTCGCTTTACGTGCAGCATGTCTTGGCCCGGTTACGGCTTCTGGCGTTGCGACTTGCGTCAAGCGACACGCTTGCGCATCACTTGTTTCCTTCGCATGAATATTGTTGATCCGCAAGTCGTATTGCGGTGCAGCGGTGACTCCTAGCATGCTCTAACTAAACAAGATTTTAAAGTTGAAGTTTTTGAAGTTTTTTGATGTAAAACATCTAATGCGGCTGGTCAGACCTCGCCACGCTAATGGCGTGGCCACGCGCACATAACTTTGCAACTCTCTCACAGAGTTACGAAATTATTTTAGTATTAACATGCATTTTTTAAATAAAGAATATTTTAATTCTTTATAAAAAAGTCTGAATATTTTGTTTTTAATAATGCCATATTTATTTCCTTGAATAAACCATCCTTTCACGGATAATTTCTATATAAAATAGTTTAGATGTTTCACATCTGCCAGGCGTCCCGCGACGACGGCTCAATCTTTTTCATTTCTTTTGTTTTCATGTCGCTTGAGCGTGTAGCTCGTGGCCACAGGGTATGTGTGCCTGCGTTTTCCCTCATTGTATGGAGCTGGCCTTCTGTGAATAACTATTTTGTGGTGAAGTGACACAACATCACAACTTTACTCGTTCGGAATTAGTTGAATACATCTCTAATGAATGTGCTTGTTTATCTTGTTTCACGGACGATCGCGGCTGAGGGTAGTAATTAAATTATGTTGGTATACTGTGATGATTTAGAGTTGATTTTTATTTGAATGTTAGATTTTTAAATCTAAAATGTGCAATGATTTAGTATAATCATAAAAAATCGAATAATTTAAATCTATCAATAATGCGTAATGACGGAAATAAGTTAACCTCAGCACTCTCAAGTTTTCAGTCTAAATAAAAAAATATAAGTTACCCCTAAATAATTTGTCTGTAATAAAAAGTAATGTAAATTTTTATTTATTTATTTATGTACATACAATTTTCTACCCGAAACGACGAAAATAAAGAACCAAATGCGACTATAATTAGCATTGTAAAATAATACCTAATAGGTACTGTAAACTGTAACCATAGCATAAAAAATTTCAGTTCAAAATTTAAATCGCCCGCCAGCGCCAAAACATTCGAAAATGTGCGAACACGTACCAACAATTAGCTAATCGAATTATTGGACAGCTAAGCTTTAATATTGGACCGTGCATACTGCACACAATACGTGAACAACTGTCGGTGGTCACAGACACAAAAGAACAGCAGTTACAGTGTTGCCGGATTAGTTCCGCTAAGCATTGTTATACTGGCTTTGCATAATAGGCTGTGGGAATTTGGGTGCTAATTCAAGTATGGCTGTTGTGGGTAAGGTTTATGAGTTATTTTATTATGAAAAAAATAAATAGGCGCAGTTTGAGCCCGCGTCGTTTATTTTCGTGAAAATGTTAGGTCACAGTTGTAATCGGCTTATGTTTAACTTACCACCAAATAAAGTAAAATACTGCCAAAAATAGTATATGATCACCAAAGTTAAAACTCCATTTTATTGTGAAATTATAAACAAAATGTTTAACATCTTGCTATCCTAGACTACAAACTAATCATTATTAACCTAACCTAACCTAACCTAGAAAGAACATTAAAAGCAAATCAAACAAATAAAAAAAAAAAACCTAACCTAACCTAACGCAATAATTCGCTCGTTAAGATTTGGTGATCATTTACTAGATTTGGTGATCATTTACTACATTTGGTGTTTGAATACAATTTGAAGTGCAAAAAGCTTAGGGTATCAAAGTATTTTATGGTGATCATTATATTTAATCCCGTTGTAATCTAACCTAACTTAGTGAAAGGTATTTGCTCGGCACTGAACTTTTTATTGCATTCCTTATTATGCAAGCTTTCCTCGCCTGGATTTTTTTAAATTTATGACTAGATTTAAGGCCGATATGAGACGACGTAGAAATTATTTTGCTATTGTCAACTTCATATGCATTTTTGACCCTATTTTGGCCAATATTTTCCTTGTTTCTCGTTAGATCCTAGTAGTGCTTTGTCAACTCTTGACAATGACGCCAGTATCAACATTCTATCTAAACACATTTTTGTGAAAAATAGAGGGTCGCGCGCAAGCGCCTGCATTCGCGATGTGACGTCATAGGCAAATAAAATCCTGCTTTAAAATTTTTACAAATATGGTCTATCTTTTCAATGCTCATTCAAAGTATTATATCATCTGTGCTCTACAATGATGTTATAAGTAAAAATACGTAGATAGGTTACCTACCCAGCATTCGATGTTCAAAAACGACACAATGTCGAACTATTAGATGACACGTGGAAGTAGGATGGCATGTCGTAATTATCGGGAGCGAAAAAGAGACAAGACGACGAAAATGTGGTTAATTAGCCACATTTTGACGTGCCACTTGCGGAGCGTGTATAACCTATCTATGTCTTTTTACTTATAATATCATTGGTGCTCTAGCATTAAAAGTGTCGTAGTTATTTGCGGTTGGCACCTTACATGTTTTTGTCGGTCCGAAATATTGAACTTGCCACCAGTATAAAAATAAACCTAGTATCTTTATCTGACTGATGTATAGGTACATAAATAGTAACGAAGGCAAAACTGTACATTAAATATTTTTGAAAAAAAGGAAGTAATTGCTACGAGGTGTGAGAAAGACTGATGCCGAAAATATAGTTTTAGAATTTTTATCCGTTTGTCTGTTTGTCTGAGGGTATGTTCCTGATTGGCACATAAGCAGCTGAATGGATTTGGATGAAATTTGGCAGACAGTTTTTATCCTGGATTAACACATAAGGTTCTAATCCGATAGTATGTTCCCGTGGGATATTTTCCGTCATCTACACGGATGAAGCCACAGGCAAAATCTATAGGCAGTACCTAATAGACACATAAACCAAGACAGAGTTAAGGGGAAATGGGTCCCAAAGAAGATGTGTTGACGCATTTGGGCTGAACGCAAAATCAATTTTTGTCCCTCAAACAATACAAAACCTTATTCTTTTTCATGATTACAGTAATTGAAGATTTTCATTAGTAAATTATGAGGGCCAAAACACAATTGGCACAAAAATCAAATCATTACAAAAAATCGCAGTTGCCTCAAAATTTGATTTTTTTGTTTTTTGAGAAAAACTGTTTTGTTTGATTGTAATTAAAGCTATTTCACCATTAAAAACATAAGGCGATTATGGGTTTAATTTACTATAACAGAGCATGTATAGATTTTTTATTATTATTTCTATATGCTCCGTTTGGCCATCAGACCAATGCTCCAAACCCCGTTACCATACTGTACCATATTGCCTTAATATACTTTTATGATTTTTAAACAAATCCAGAATACCTACTGTGTTTCATTTCCAACCAAAAAACTACTCAACCACGCTCCGTATTTTTATTTTAATTACTTACCAGCACCCTAAAAGCGCTTTCTCAGTAAGTATCAAGCTTTTCATCGTATTGGAAACGTTGTTGTCCCCAGGTCTTATGCAAATCCAGCTTAAATCGCTGCAAGCCGCTGCAAATCTTCATTGTTAGAAGTGCACAGTTGTGTTAGGTTCGCGTCTTTGTTTAAACGGGCACGTAATGTCAAGAGGGTTTTAATACTACGTAGGAGATAGAATGTGTACAGACCTATGTATTTAGATTCTAAGTAATCATTTCTATTTTCCAAACTATTTATTTAGTATTTAACATTTTGTGTACACACAAATATAAATAGACAAGAAGAAAGGAAGAAGGACCGCAAACCTAGAGCGTGTAGGGTTCGCGCGAAGAAAAGAGCCTTTAATTCTGCCGCCAAGTTCTGCAAGCGGGTTTTACGTGGGCACGTTTTGACCATGTCGGGGCCAGGCTGGCTTTGCACCCTCCGGGTAGTAAACAGTTCTGGTCCCTGTCTAAAACGGTTAAAACGAATTTCTGTCGTCCCACTTTACCTCCTATGATGAAACCTGATGATTGGCTGGCTCACTCTGCAACTGAGAAAGCAAATTTATTTGCATCTCTCTTTGCAAGCAATTCACGTCTAGTCGCTGGCTCCAAGCAACCACCTACTGAGATCGCAGTTCACATTAAAGAGGTTCGAAGAGTATTGTGCAGTCTAGACGTGAACAAGGCCAGCGGGCCTGACGGCATTCCAGCGAGAGTGTTGAGGCAGTGTGCGCCTGAACTGTCTCCTGTATTGACACGTTTGTTCTGCCTCTCTCTTGAAAAAAGAACGGTGCCGAAATCCTGGAAGCTTGCAAATATACAACCCGTGCCCAAAAAGGGCGATCCTGCAGACCCTGCCCATTACCGTCCGATCGCCATTACCTCCATTCTGTGCAAGGTTATGGAAAGGGTACTGAACAATAAGTTGCTGATCTACCTTGAAGACAATGATCTCCTCAGTGACCGTCAATATGGCTTTCGCCGGGGACGGTCAACTGGCGATCTTCTTGTGTAAATGATAAATGATTTTTATTTCTGTAAGTAGGTTTGTAGAAACACTTTTACAAGTCAATATTTTATTTTTTTTAACTAGATGAGGTCGGCGTTTCCTATCTGACTACTCTGAGAAGAAAGGCCGAAACAAACTCAGAGGTCACAGTCTCTTATAAAGTCCAGACATAATCTTGGTCACTTCATGTGAAGACCATGTAGATTGGTGTCTGAAATGGTCTTTTGAGGAAAGAACCACACAGATTGAGAGGCCCTGTCCAGTCAGTGCACGCATTTGTCAGTAATCGCGCAGCTCAACTCAGAACTTAAGGAGCTCAACGATTCGACGAACAATACCAAAGAAAGACATTGGGGTAGGCCGCATAGATTACTCAAACTGCCAGACCATGATTAAAAATAACTGAGAGAAAAAATAAAACAAACAAAAAAAGCAATGACCTACATAGTCTTCACATTCACAATAGATTAAAATAATATACTACTTTACAAAGTAAATATGTATGTCACGCACTGCTGTGGTGAAGCCATTGAGAAGAAAGGCGAAGCACTGGCTGTATCGCTTGACATCTCGAAGGCCTTTGACAGGGTCTGGCGCGCTGCTCTGCTCAGCAAGCTTCCTGCTTATGGCATCCCAGCTGATTTTTGTAGCATCTGATTTTATCAGATTTCCTCAGTGAACGGTCGATCAGAGTAGTTGTTGACGGCTGTTCTTCTGACCTTATGGCTATTGCTCTGCAACTCTTTTCCTGCTGCAGATCAATGACCTGCTTCGGCCTGGTATTGTTGGGTACGCAGATGATAGTACAGTTTCAGAGAGATACTTGTCCAGCGCAAAAACCAGCGGGGCTGAAGTTCGTTCCTTGAGAGAGGCCATGGTAGAGCGGACAGATTTGACCTTAAGCTTTGTCTCCCAGTGGAGTGATGATAATCTGGTCTCTTTTAACGCTACCAAAACACAGGCGTGTCTTTTTACCGCTAAAAAGAGTCGTTTCGCCCAAACTCCTACTTTTCGGGGTACATCTGTTCCTGTAACTGATCGACTTGAGCTCTTAGGCATGGAGTTGACATCTGGTCTCAACTTCGGCGCCACCATCGAGTACAAGGCCCAAACTGCGGCCAAGAAACTGGGCATCCTAAATAGGGTGAAGCGATACTTTACGCCTGGACAGCTTTTAACGGTTAAAAGCTATGTATTTATTTATTTTTTTTATTTGTGATGGGTTTGCTCTTGACTCTAGTCCTAGGTTAGACGTGACAAAGGCAAAGTCGACGATGGAGTGAGCTTACCCAGAAGAAGCCTGTTCACTCTCACTTTGAAGAGATTAGGGTTGTATGCGTTCGGAAATACAGACGCAGGTATTGAGTTCCACTCCTTTGCTGTGCGCATTATAAAATACATTTAGAAGCGCTTAGTGCGAATTGGTGGAATAGCAACCAGGAGGAATGGTAACTGGCAGTGCGTCTAGATGTCCGATGGTAGAAGGGGGCCGGTGGAATCAGGTCGTGGAGTTCTTGGGCACACTCACCGAAGTACAATTAGTAGAAGATCGACAAGCAGGCAACCTTGCGGCGATCAGCCAAGCTTGGCGTCCACCACCACTCTCACCCAGCACTCCACCTCAGCTCTGCGTTGCACCGAGCTAAGAGGCTCATTGGCGACGTAAAACTGGTAGATGCCTAGCTTCATAGCTTGGCTCATCGCCGCAAGGTTGCTTGCTCATCGGTCTTCTACAGCATTCGCACTAAGCGCTTCCAAATGTCTTTTATAATGCGCACAGCAAAGGAGTGGAACTCAATACCTGCGTCTGTATTTCCGAACGCATACAACCCTAATCTCTTCAAAGTGAGAGTGAACAGGCTTCTTCTGGGTAAGCTCACTCCATCGTCGACTTTGCCTTTGTCACGTCTAACCTAGGACTAGAGTCAAGAGCAAACCCATCACAAATAAAAAAATAATAATAAATACATACGATGCTTATCTCTAAAGAAATCTCTTCTTAGGTATACTAGATAAAAATGAGATGTCACCGTGTGTAAGATTAGAAGAAAAAAAAGTACGTGTGTCAGTTCCGACGCACGATTGACGTTTTATCCTGTTTTTCGTGCCGTTCCGACTTTCTATTGTTGGACGAAAACAAAGGACCATAGGGGCAGGGCTTTTTCAATGAATCAGTGCTATGTAAAAAGCAACTTTTAGGTGTAAAGGCGTTCGTTTTTTACGCAGAAAAACGTAACGCTTGTATTATTTCACTCCTTATAAAATTTCCATATCGGGATCCTTATATGAAAATCGATTCTTAAAGAGTAAACTTCAAAAATAAAATAGGCACCTACATAAAATCAAAAACAGTTCAGTTAGATATAAAAAAAAACATACATCGTACTTACATTCATACCAACATACTTCTATATAAAATAAATATCACTAAAATATAAATACATATAATGTAGGTAATATAAAATAATAACTACATACGGAACTATATTGAGATCAGCGCCCAGTCTAACCGGGTGAGCTGAATACCAGTATTTTCATGAATCGACTGCCTATCGGACCTCCACAACCCAGTTACTGGGTTACACGATACCTTCTTGGTAAGACTGGTTGTCAGACTTTCGAGCTTCTGATTACCCGTAACGACTGTCAGATCTTCAAATGACAGCTGGGACCAACGGCTTAACGTGCATTCTAAGGCACGGAGGGGTCTCGGTATGAAAAGACGGTCACCCATCCACGGACCGACCGCGGCAAGCGTAGCTTAACCTGATCGATCGACCCTTCCTGCTGTTATAACTTAGTCACGGGCCTCCACATTCATATCCGGATCTAATAACAACACCTCTACAAACTCAACTTCTAAAGACAACGCACGATCGATATTCCAGTAACTGAATAACACGATACGAGTACCCCTTGGCAAGACTGGTAGTCAGACTTTCGGGCTTCCAACTACCAAAGTAAAGACTGTCAAAGATCTACGAATGACAGCCAGGACTAACGCACGGAAGGGTCTCGATATGTAACAAATGGTCGCCCATCCATGAACAGACCTCGGCAAGCGTTGCTGAACCTTGAAGATCGACCCGTGCAGCTGTGAGTAATGTATGTTACTATTCAAATGATAGATAAATAGTGATTCAGCGATTGTACGCTCGAAATATTAGACTCTCGGAGTTTCGTAATTGCATTTTTAAATGGAACTTGAATGGAACGGTTTTTAACATGACGGCCTGGGTATAAGAATCATTTTTCTGGAATATTTTACTAGGAGTTGTTGGAATTACAAAAAAGTTAAATTACAAGAAAACGTTTTGCAAATTAGTAAAATAATTAATAACGATACGAAATGTATCAGAAAGGTGTGGTCAAAGGAGAATGTGCAAGAGCGTACCCAGACACAAAATTAATTGCAGTATTATGAACTATGTCGATCTTTGTTGCCCTCATGGAATAGTTTAATTAGTACAAAGACAGCGTATCTGAATTGATTTGGAGAAAAAATATGTGTGCATGTTTTTTTTTGCTAGCCTATTTTGTAATCCAGTGCTGGGCAAAGGCCTCCCCTTTTCCCTTCCAAACCTTTCTGTCTTGTGCGATCTCTGGCCATATTGGCCCTGCAATCGTTATCAGATCGTCACACCACCTTCGCCGCGGTCTACCTCGACGGCGATGTCCTCCCTGAGGCGTCCAACGGGTGACGGTCTCTGCCCATCTCTCCGAGTGCATTCGTGCGTGAAAGTTAGTTTGATTTAATAACGAGAAATGTTTATCTTACCCTCTAAAAACTGATTGACCTATCACAGTTCCAATTTAAACTGAATTGTTTGGTCGGGGTACCCTAGCTTAGTTACTGCGACCAACTGTGACAAAAGGCCATAATGTTAAAAAGAGGCTCAATAAGTTTTTAGAGGATAGCTTAAATATTTCCCTTTATTCAATCAATGTAACTTCCTTACAATATATTTTTTTTCTACAAGTGAATTCAGATATGCTTTCTTGCGATTAATTAAACTCTCCCTGAGGGCATAAAATGCAGACAGTTCATAAAGCTACAGTCAAATTTTATTTTTGGGTACTGGTTAAATTACCCATTGTCCTTTAAGAAAAAAATATTAGCTATCCCGAAGCTCGACCCAAATGTATGGTACGGCTGACAACTTTTTCTCGATTAAGATGTTGGTCCCATGAAAAATGATGTTCAGTTTGACGATCTGTACCATACCCTTAAATTTTACCAGCCTGTTAATATAAATAAAATCCTTGCTAATTTACAAGCTAGAAATAAGCTTCTTCTGATCGTTATGGGGGACATTCAAAACTCGATGATCCATTTACGTCCCGCACACGCCTACCATTAAAATACCACAAAAAAAAACACACACACAAAATAATACACTATCGCTACCCCAAACCAACCACACTATAAATAATCGAAAAACTGCGACACTTCTCGCGTTCAACAAACAATGGGACCAACCCTCAAACGCTTTGTGACAAATGTGGCACGTGACGAAAGTGTGACGACAAAACTGTGACCAAAGATAGTTAGTAATAAATTATGTTCAGCTACCGTGTGCACATTGAGAAGCTTTGGCAATGGTTCACGATGATAGCCGAAGTAATCCGAGCTAATAATACATATGATGCTGTGAATTTGGATTAACCTTCGGATAACCTTCGGAACTGCTGATGCTATTCCGAAACTTCTTTCACTAATGGAAAGCTACAGAATTGCCGAGAGTCATGGGATATTTTATTTAAGTTAAAAGAAGCACGTGGACGAAGTCACGGGCAGAAGATTGTTCACAGTATAAAGGCGCCGTTCCTCTAATCAGTCTTCAATCTTCCAACACAACGTTACCGTAAATCGATTTCCTTGAGTTTAACGGTGGTTTTGCGCTATCAAGGCAGTAGGAGGGTTACAGAATAAACGCAAGTTCTATTAGTGGTTTGTACAGAATCGACTTGTAAATTAATTTTGTGTTTATTTTGATAAAAAATTAGTTTCCTTGTTCTTTTTGCTAGATTATCGAAAAGTTTGACACCTTTTTTTTATTTGTGATGGGTTTGCTCTTGACTCTAGTCTAGATCAGAGGTGACAGAGACAACGTCTACGATAGAGTGAGCTTACCCAGAAGAAGCCTGTTCACTCTCACTTTGAAGAGATTCGGTTTGTAAGCGTTCGGGAACACAGACGCAGGTAGTGAGTTCCACTCTTTTGCTGTGCGCATTATAAAAGACATTTGGAAGCGCTTAGTGCGAATTGGTGGAATAGCAACTAGGTAGAGATGGTAACTTGCAGTGCGTCTAGATGGTAAAAGGAGGCCGGTGGAATGAGGTCGTGGAGTTCTTGGGCACACTGACCGACACCTGTAGAAGACCGACAAGCAGGCAACCTTGCGGCGATGAGCTTGATGAAGCTTGGCATCTATCAGTTTTACGTCGCCAATGAGCCTCTTAGCTCTGCGTTCCGCCGAGTCAAGCACGGCTAGTTGGTACTTAGCTGATTCATCCCAAAGGTGACTGCAATATTCCATGCAGGATCGGACTTGCGCTTTGTAACACCTTTGGCTATTTTTTTTTTGTCACTCATTGTCTATACATTATGTATCCAAAAGTATACATATCTTTTTGCTTGGTAAAAGCGCTGTGTATCTTTTAGGCACATGTTTACTACGCGTTTCAATCTGCCTAGCATTTTTCCAACTATATTGGGGTCGGTTTCCAGTCTAACCGGATGCAGCTGAATACCAGTATTTTACATGGAGCGACTGCCTATCTGACCTCCACAACCCAGTAATTGGGTAATACGATACCTCTTGGTAAGACTGGTTGTCAGAGTTCAGGATTCTGACGACCAGTTACGACTGTCAAAAATCCACGAAATGACAGCCGGGACCAACGGCTTATCGTGCTTTCTGAGGCACGAATTAGTCTTGGTATATAAAGATGGTCACCTATCCAAGGACCAACCTCAGCAAGCGTAGCTTAACCTGATGGATCGACCCTTATTTATGCAAAAAAATCAAGTCCTGGCCTGTAGCATTTTTCGGTATAAAAGGTATGTGAACCAGTTCTAGCGCTGAGGGTGGTAAGAATAGCAACCTACAGTTTTTTGATTAAAGAAATTATATTTTTATAACATAGATAACATAACAACACATCTGTATTCTAAGAAAAGTTAGGCCAGGACCCGTATTATGATCAATTAATGCCATCATTTTTCCAGTGCCAGAGAGAGACGGAGCTATACATGACCATCATCCACCACCCTTCTCCACCACCCTTTTTTCGCAACGGAATCATGATGGCGTTAATAGTTCAGAATAAGGACCCAGTTATGTTTAAAGCCCATGTACTAGGGGGCGAGCCTAATGCCATCATCATCATTGCCTCTCTTTTCTTGCCCCACACTCCTGTGCCGGCCTCATCCAGGTTTTGTCCGCGACGGCAAGAAAGTCGTCCGCCTAGCTCGCTGCCGGACGACCGACATCTCGTCTTCCAGTCCTTAGACGCCGCTCTGTCACAGCCTTACTCCACCTGTCGTCACTGCGCCTTGCCAGGTGACCTGCTCAACTCCATTTCAGTTCCATAATAATAATGCCATCAACCGGGTACAATTAATTCAGTCTCCGGGCTGTTACTGGAAAATTCCTGATAGGAAAACCCAATAAAACTGCCCAACCTAGGAATCGAACCCAGAAACTCATGCTCAGCTCTGCGCTTAGGACCACAAGACCAATGAGGCAGTTAAGTGATAATTTTATCAAAAAATTCGTGTCCGTGTCGTGTCGTGTGTTCCTGTCTTTTTGCTCAATTAACGAAAAGATTATTGAAAAATAACATTATTTTAACTAAAGAAGAGATTATAATTTTTATTTTAGAAACACAACAGACAAATCAATCTACCTAGCCTTTTCCCAACTATGTTGGGGTCGGCTTCCAGTCTAACCAGCTGCAGCTGAATACTAGTATTTTACATGGAGCGACTTATTGGGTAATACGATACCCATTGGTAAGACTAGTTGTCAGACTTTCGGGCTTCTGACGACCCGTAACGACTGCCGAAGATCCACGAATGTCAGCCGGGACCAACGGCTTAACGTGCTTTTCGAGGCACGGAGGAGTCACCCTTTCCACAGACCAACCCCGGCAAGCATAGCTTAACCTGATGGATCGACCCTTGCAGCTGTTATTATTTAGCCACGAGCTCCTCAAAAACACAACAGACATAAGTATAAAAAAACTTGTCTGATGCATAACCTTCTCCCCGAAAAAGGCATTATTTTCTTGAATATACTATGTATTATCATTGATTAATACAGAATGGTTTGACTTTATTCTGTTACGCGTAGTATTAGATTATATGTGGCATTGTGTATAAAACACATGTATTCGTTCATGGCCTTCCTGGAATTAAATTAATTAAATTTCAGAAAGTTTTCAGCTCTTGGAAACCTATAGTAAACATAAGTACCATTTTTGTGAAAATCAACTTTTGAATTCATGTTTCCAGGGTCTTCCTTAGTAAGATTTTGCTGTTCATTTTTTGTCTCAACATTTTGTAAACCTCAGCCTTTCAAAGTCTAATAAAATAAACAGTTTATCAGTATCCAATATGTCCGAAAGGATGATAGCGGTCTATTGTGCATTAAATTTGACGGGACAGTTGGCGTGATTGGTTAAGATACCACCTATCATGTCGCTGGTCGTGGGTTCGCTTCCTATCCAGGACAGACATTTGTGTGCATGAACATGTCTGTTTGTCCTGAGTCTGGTGTAATTATCTATATAAGTATGTATTTACAAAAAAAAAAGTAGTATAATGTAGTATATCAGTTATCTGGTTTCCATAGTATAAGCTCTGCTTAGTTTGCGATCAGATGACCGTGTTTGAAAATGTCCCAGGATATTATATATTATATATTTAATTAGATTATTTCGAAGTCTAAATCTTCCATGGTAGAACAGGTGGTACTTTTATTATAACACTCTAGAAGTCGTAAGATGCCCTGCTAGCTGTGCTTGGTTCCCGCACTCGTGCCACAAGAAATGAAACTATGCGACGTACTCGTACTCTTACGCTCCTCAACTCGATCATACTAACGCAAGATGTGGACCTGGGTGAATATTCGACCTTTTAACCGCCCGTCATTACCTTCCGCCAAAAGTTGATGAAAGAGAATATATTTAATGAAATATTTCAGCAATTCCTGATTCTGGTCCTTAAGCAGATTCTGGGAATTGATGAAATATTTCATTAACGATATTCTCCTTCATCAACTTTTGGCGGAAGGTAATGACGGCGGTTAAAAGGTCAAATATTCACCCACCTGTTCACTGATAACCTGAACAAATTTATATCTGCAGCAAATGTCCACCTTACCCATTGCAGTTAAGAATAAGTACTTAATAGCAATATGATAACAACGCATTTGTATATATAATATATGTATATAAATAAGAAATGTAACTTGTTTGTAGACGCGTTGGTTTGACCTGTTAAGTCTACAAAATGTTATAAATAAAGATACATATTAGGTTGGGGAAAAAGTCTTTTCGCATTATAGTATGTATGAACTTGTAATAAAATCTCTTTGGCTATACTATTGGTATCTGGCTGGTTTTGGTATCATTGAAAGTTTAAATTTTAAAGAACATAATTCCAAATTCAAATTAGGAAAATGTACCTACATACTTTAGTTAAATGTAAATAAACTATATTAAAAAATGTTTTGAATTTTCTTAAAAAATGCGAAGAAACTTTTTCCCCAACCTATTAATATACTAAAATAACAGTGACATTTGTACAAAACTCCGCGTCGTACTGCATGCCTCGCCCGCGCTTTTCCTTTATTTCTGTTTAGCGTTCTTTCTGACTTGTTTGCTAGGGTTGCAGAGTGACGTTAAATAGCCTATAATTATAGCCTCGAGAATTCGCCTATCAAATGTAACAATATTTTTCTAAATCCGACTGGTGGTTCCAGAGATTAGCGCGTCCAAACAAACAAACTCCTTAGCTTTGATTAATTTTTAGCTTTTGCCCGCGGCTTCGCTCGCGTTAATTTAAAATAATGGTTTAGGGCGTGAAAAGGTGTCAAGCAAACAAACTTACTTTCGCATCTATAATACTATAGCTAGGAGGATGAGAAACCGGTCTATCGACACTCTACGACTCACAAAATGTATTGAGTACTTAAAAAAAAACTCTTAACACGCTAATAAAGTTTTTTATAATAATATAATTCAAACACGATTTGAAAGACACGTGGGTACTATTTTCGGGATGAAAGGTACCCTATGTCCGTGTCTGTACACCTGACAACGTATATGCAAAATTTCAGGATGATCCTTTCAGTGGTTTAGGCGTGAAAAGGTAACAAACAAACAAGCAAACTTACTTTCGCATTTATAATATTATAGTGAGGATTAGTATAGAATATTTTACTATGATGTTAGGTATCAAAGGACCACATTTTATTATCATTACTTATAGTCTAACGGCCGAACTCAATAACCTATTTTCAGTAAAAGACAGATCGCTATTGATGATAGACAATATAATTCTATTTGTCCTTATTTTCCTTTCGTTCGTTCGTGTTCTTTTGTTTCATCTGTCTTAGATTATTGGGACGTTAAAACCATTGATAGATAGGTTTTTCTATCTCCAGTATGCCAAATCTGGTGATATATACTCGTAGGTTATTGAGTTTGCTCGTGAGAGGTAAAATAAAATCATATTCAATTTAAAATTCCTTCAGCATAATATCTGAAAACATAACCTACCAAACTTCATTGTTTTTCTTCGCTCCTAAAATATATCTTTTCATAAATAATGCTCCGCTTGCAATCAATCAAATCCGTACGCTTTCATAGTATAATGTACATTTATACGCGCTAAAACGGATTGCAGGATTCATAAATTTACCTAATCACGCACGCATAATTTGTTAAAAATGTTGCTAACATGGTGTGCATATAAAAAGGAAATAAGGTTTTAAGCTTCTGTAACGTTTTCGGAACATAGGACAACAAAAAAAAAAAATGTTAATAATAATTGTAGTAATTATAGAAGTTTGTAATGGGCTCATGGCTAAGTAATAACACCCGCACGGATCGATCGATCAGGTTAAGCTACGCTTGCCGAGGTCAGTCCGTAGATAAGTAACCGTCTATTTCATACTGAGACCCTCCGTGCCTCGGAAAGCTCGTTAAGCCGTTGGTCCTGGCTGTCATTTGTTGTTCTTTAATAGTCGTTAGGGGTAGTCAGAAGTTAAAAAAATCTGCCAACCAGTCTTACCAAACGATTTACCCAGTAACTGGATTGTGGAGGTCAGATAAGGCAGTCGCTTCCTGTAAAATACTGGTATTCAGATGGATCTGGTTAGACTGGAAGCCGACCCCAACTTAGTTGGGAAAAGGCTAGGCAGATGAAATATGGAAGTTTGTCTAACGTCTATGTTATATCACACTTCGTCTTTCTTGTTATAATCAGTTGTTGTATATTTCTAAACGTAAATTGTATCAGTTTACTGTTAGTTGCTTTCCTTTACTTACCCAATCCTTTTGTTTTTAATAATTTCCATTTAAAATGTTCTTCATGAATGCCCACTATATTGCCATAGATTTTTTCGAAACCAATGTATCAGGAAAGAAAAATACACCGTCCTTACTTTAATATATAATACTTCTGTATGTATTTACGAAACTAGTTTAAAATCTTTAACAAGGGTCTCGCCTTGAAGGGCCGGGGCGAGGCAAAGGCAAAAATAGATCAGTTAGCCCTACGTCAATGGTAACGAAACTAGTATAAGCTGGCCCTCATTCTTTTGAAACTAGGTTTTCCTCTAGCCGCTTCTGCGATCATAGCCAGGGAAGTTAAGGACCACTCGATTAGCATACTATAAAAGACGAAAGGACGCAAAGATATAGTCTGCCCGCTAAATACAACAAAACATGCTTTATATCCAAATTTGACATGTACCTCGGTCCTCTTCTCTATAAATAGACTAAACTCGAAAGCAAACATTTACTCCCTGAACGACAAAAATTGTAAAAGAATTGTCAAGGAGTTTCTCCAAGGTATGATTTACGAAGATACAGAGAATTTATTAACTGTGTTAAAGTAACTAGATATATACTCATGTATTTATCAAATTTAGAAACTAAGAGATCATCTACTCAACATATAATTTATTTGTCTTTTGTCAACTATCTTCGTCTTTGATTATTAATTAATTTTATAACACTTTATGAGCTATTTTCGCCTGAAACACAGGATTACCTAGTTCAGGCACGTGAGTCTTAGGATTATACCTAATTAACATTTAAGCAAAACTGTAAAATTTTTGTGCCTTGTAATTTTTGAATAAATATTATTATTATTACTCTCAGACAGCATGGCTGTGCTGCAAGCACTAAGCAGTCACACAGTTGACTCTGGGCTAATATACGAGTGTTACCAGCGCCTCAAGCAGGTGGGTACACTCAATAATATAACCATTCAATGGATTATACGACACAGCGGTTTGCTACGTAACGACACAGCCGATGAACTTGCCAGAAGGAGTCGATCATGGCACCAGTGGGGCCGGAACCCATCGTGCCACTCCTCTTCGGGTATTTACGCACTCTGGTAAGGAAACGTACCAGGGACCAGCATCCTAAACTATGGTCGGACCAAAGTGAGTGTAGGCCCTACAATCGATAGCCGCCTCACGAAGCAAGTTCTCCGACTAACCAAACAACAGCTGCGTACAGTTACAGCAGCTATAACTGGCCATTGGTCATTCAAACACTTCTTTGTCATAAGAGTCACAGACAGTCCGCTGTGCAAGGCCTGCACGGAGGACGATGATACAGCAGTTCATGTTTCTAAACTGCCTGGTGGTCGCCGCATATCCTCTCGAATGTCGGAGACTAAATTGACTTGACTGAAATTGTCAAGCTGTATTAGGATTACATTATCATAAAGGTCATTTTAATATTTTCACTTGTCAATTTAGTGTAACTGTCCGACTTAAGACACTTGGAGCATTTTTTCTTATGTCGAACTGTGTAACATAAGACATTCGAGAGGATATAGGGCAAAGTACTTCGGTAATCGAATCGATTTTCCCACCGATCGAATAATCGATTTTCCCACTCATACGCAAAATACACATTGACGCTGAGTCCTGGATATTAGCCCGTTTTACCTATTTACCTAGGTTTTACGCTAGAGTCCGGTCGCAAAGCAGAAAGAATTTCGTACAATGACCCCTAAGTACTTATCTCTATATTATCTTCTCATTACTTATCAGTATTGCCGTCGCACTCGCACATTAGAAGGTCTTTTATTGTGCGAGCACATACATTTGCAATACATTTTTGCGCGAGAAGATTCTCGGGAATTCACCATCACTATCTATAACAGTCGAATAACCCTGAAGGAACCTTTTACTGTCACGTAGTCTTATTCCTATTGGACAATCATTGTTTAAGAGGATTGTGAAGTGCCGATACGCGGCGCGAGTCTTGGAGACAATTACCTACATTTCATACAATTATTTACATAAATATTATTTCGGACGATAACGTTTTCACCCCCCTAAACATTTACGAAATGAGTCAATTTTGGTCTCCTTACATTCAGTACACCTTAATCTAGGTCTGTACGTTTTTCTTTAGTAATTCAATTTAATTTAATAAAAAAAAGCTAGCGGAAGTTTTTTCGTCAAAAATATAGATATTTAGATTCTAATAACTTAAATCGTATGCAATATTTCTTTATAATAAAAACGTACGGACCTAGTTCACACACATTTCCAAAAATTATGAAAATTAGACTATGTTTACGGGGAGAAAAACGTTAGCTTTTTGTATGAAAATTTACAGCTTCACATACTCTTAACGGTCAATCCAGAATCATACTCAACAACTAGCGAATTGTGTTGAATCATAGTATAATTAATTATTCATTGCGGTCATTTGTCATTATTATCATTAAAACAGCTACGTATTGTGGATGATTATCGAATTGTCAGGTTACAAGCTTAATGTGTTGTTTATTGTTCAATAAAACGTGTACAATAAAGAGTGTAAATATTGTAACCGTTTATTTTTAACCGACTTCCAAAAGGAGGAGGTTCTCAATTCGTCTGTATTTTTTTTTTGTATGTTTGTTACGCGATTACTCAAAGACGGATGGACCGATTTAGAAAATTCTTTTTTTGTTTGATAGAGTATACATCCGAGGTTGAGTTAGCTTCAATAATGCGTATATTTCCCACTTATTTTATGTGGATGATGTGATGGTGTTTTAATAACTTCCTATCACTGTTATTTACATGGCTATATCTACAATTATTGTGCTCAATTATGTATTCGAATTTGTGTGGGGTAGGTTCCACAACTAAAAAGTGAAAAATAAAAACTTTTTAGCAAAAAATAAAACCGACTTCCAAAACAAAACACTACAAAGTGAAAAATAACTTTAATTCGGAAGTCGGTGGCAAAAAACGAAAATACAAAACCCAAGACACCGACTACCGAAATTAAAGTTATTTTTCACTTTGTAGTGTTTTGTTTTGGAAGTCGGTTTTATTTTTTGCTAAAAAGTTTTTATTAGGGTTTCGTACCCAAACGATGCCAACGAACCCTATTACTAAGGCTCTGCTGTCCGTCCGTCCGTCTGTCACAGGGCTGTACCTTTTGAACCGTAATAGGTAGACACTTATACACAGTGTGTAGCTACTATGGCTGCTATAACAAAAAATGATAAAAATAAAATAGATGTAGTTAAAAATTTAAGGAGGTCCCAATCCCAATACAACGTGTTTTTGCCGGCGTTTTTTGCCTTTTGGTACGGAACCCTTCAGCTCGTGGCTAAAAGTAATAACAGTCGCACGGATCGATCCATCAGGTTAAGCTACGCTTGCCGGGGTTGGTCTGTGGATGGGTGACCATCTTTTCATACCGAGACTCCTCCGTGCCTCGGAAAGCACGTTAAGCCGTTGGTCCCGGCTGTCTTTCGAGGATCTTTGACAGTCATTACGGGTCGTCAGAAGCCCGAAAGTCTGACAACCAGTCTTACCAAGGGGTATCGTATTACCCAGTAACTGGGTTGTGGAGGCCAGATAGGCAGTCGCTCCATGTAAAGTACTGGTATTCAGCTGCATCTGGTTAGACTGGAAGCCGACCTTAACATATTATAGATGGGAAAAGGCTAGGCAGATTGGTACGGAACCCTTCGTGAGCGAGTTTTTTTAGTCCATTGCTTCTGTTACTGGGTTTGTTATCTTGTGCATACCTAGGATCTTTAGTTTGTGTGGAATCGTGCATTTTTTTAACTAACCTTCAAAAGATTATGAAAAAGCCTATGGATTAATCAGCTTGAATTTAAATGATACTAAACGTTCACACTACACACTAAAGGTCTGTTTTGGGAATAGGAAGTTTGAATTCAGGTTTAACTTATCTGGTAGCAGGTTTATAATTTACAGTCGGTATTTGTAATCTGGATGTTGAAAACTAGAATAAATACGTTACAAAACTGTGTACAAAAATACTTAACAAAAAATAAATCAAACACTACAAAATAATTGTGTGTGGGTCGCCTTCTGAAATCTTTTACAGGCAACTATAGAATGGACAGTGATTTGCCTGGACATAAAATGAGGCTGTCGTTGGATTTAAGACCCTTTCCTCATCGGTAGTGGACCGGGACGCCATGGCGAAATCGCCAGGTCACGCTGCCATCTAAATGTATACAGCTATATAGAGGGCAGCTCACTTGGCGTCCGCTTGGTTACGCATTGATTTACAAAGGCACTGTTTTCAAAGCTAATTTGAAAGCATCCCGTTAGATAAATGTTTATATTCTATATTTGAATTGGTTTGGTGACAAATGATGGTAAATCCTTTTTATATAATATTTAGTAATTTAACACATTAACACATTCTTCTATACATTATTCTATATATTCAACACATTATTCTATATAAATAAAAATCAATTGCCGAATGTATTATATGTAAGCGCATCACTTCAGAACGGTTGCACCTATTTGGCTTATTCTTTTTTTTGTATCTGTAATAGGGATGATGACTAAAAAATGCTATTTTGTCCGTCATGTAGATTATTAAAATATATTGGACACGTATTTTTTTTTTTCTACGTAATCAAAAGATTACGGCGATACATTGAGTTAAAATGTGGCATGACGTCACGCCTTGGTAGATTTTATACGTAGAAGTGACGTAGCAAGCCCCCACTCCCGAACTTTAATGCGTGTTATCTAAGTCATTTTTTATTAATATGATAAAGCAAAAAATACGTATCTAATATTTTTTTATTATCTGACTGACGGACTAAATAGAATTTCTTTTTTTTTTACTCACGCATCATCCCTATTGTCAGGACAAGGTTTATATGAAAGAAAATGTTTTAAAACTTGCCGAGAAAATTGGAAAATTAAGGAAAACTGAAAGTGCATTTTCTATGGGAATTTTGTTTGAATGATTAAAATTTTGACAGGACAATGTCGGGTCAGCTAGTATTATAATATTTACAATCATTTATATAATAACTATTTACAATTCTATTGACATTATGTTTATCATAATTATATTATTGATTATTTTTTGTGAAATTTACGGTTTAAAATTCATAATTTAATATTTTTTGCCGTAATAAATAAATTAATAATTATTTTACATGGAGCGACTGCCTATCTGACCTCCACAACCCAGTTACTGGGTAATACGATACCCCTTGGTAAGACTGGTTGTCAGACTTTCGGGCTTCTGACGACCCGTATCGACTGTCAAAGATCCTCGAATGACAGCCGGGACCAACGGCTTAACGTGCTTTCCCAGGCACGGAGGAGTCTCGGTATGAAAAGATGGTCACCCATCCACAGACCAACCCCGGCAAGCGTAGCTTAACCTGATAATGTACTACTTATTTAAACACAATGCGATTTTTTATATGAATAAATAAATAAAATGAAACATAACTGGCGAAATGAGGACGTACTAGGTAGACGTCTGCCTAGCCCTTCGGGGATTACAGGCGTGATATTATTTTGTGTTGTTACATATTTGTTCTTAATATATGTAAACTATTGATGAATCTGTATCTCATAACTCACGATAATCTATGATATTTTATCGAAACTGCGTTCGGAATTTTGATATAAATGTTCGTTTACTTCATTACCGTACCTAGGCGTAATTATATAACTTCCGTACTTGTAGCTCTTCTAGATTGAGAGCTTCAACTTTGTCGAAATTGTTCTTTATTCACTTGAAACTACTAGAGCTTTAGTTTAGCTTTCCCTTTGTTCGTCCAGTCTACCATTATCATTTAATGGAGTTCGTTTATTATTACTACTGCTTTTATTATTGTCTTAGCTTCTAGGAGGCTATATTCATTTTGTATGATCTGTTGTCTCCAAGAAAATGTTAATGTGCCTTCATTCGAGGGTGCCTTATTTGTGCTAAGTTAACCGAATTTTGCTCTAAAATAATTAGAATCAAACCTCAAAGAACATACATTAATATATATGAAATTTATAACATTCAAATTGATTAATACTCAAGTTAAAATTAAATGTCAGATTAAAAACTATGAAATGTCAAATACAATCGTTAGGTAATAATATAATCATAATAATAATAAAAAGGCAACACACGGAATTGATATAATGTCTACAGTACTGAAATTATACCTAACATGACAAAGTATCCTCTCGAGACATGCCTGCCACAACAGTGCTCAATGTAGGGACAATCAAAACGCTTGGCAGTCATAACCAGGACAGTGTTGGTGCCGAGTTATTGAAGTCGGTTTTTACTTGTTTTAAAGTAAATTTATTGTTCAATATTTTCTGTTCTCATTCTATCTTTTCGCAAAATCACTCCAGCATATTTCAGCTTTTCCTTCCTAAACCCAAAATCCAAACGAAAATACGCTGCCACATCCAGAGGCACCCTAATTCCACAGTCCCATATCACATTCCCCTAGGTATTGTCGGTTCATAAATTATGAATCTCGCGACACGATACAATCTCGACCGATGGGAGTATTATGCTGCGATCGTATCGGGCAGACCCTCTCTTGCATGAATATTTTTCAAATTTTCGCTTGCCACCACACGTTGCGTTGGTGGCTATCTGGATTTGATGTATTTTTGTGTCATTTTTAATTATTTTTTTGTAATTGGTTTGGATTGGGACTGTGAGTGTTTCTTCATACTACAAGGTGAAAATAAATTAGCCAGCAAAACTCCACAGACGTGATGGGTGATATAAACATGAAAAAAAAAAGTTTAGGTAGTTACTTGAAGAATGAGTGTAGGAAATCATTTTTTTTTATTGTCTTTATCACGTCTGAGGAGTTTTGCTAGCTAGATTTACCTACTATTACTTTAATGCCAACGTGCATATGCAACAGCATTATCGATATTTTATATGGAGCGTCTATAATTTGACCTCCATAACCAAAAACAATCGTAATCCAAAAGATAGGCCAGCCAGCTGCCAGTCTTTGTGCTTTAATTTTATTTGTATTGTAAAAGATATGCTGATGATTTTATGGAGTGCGTAGGTTACACGGTCCTCACATGATCTGACCAAGATTATGTAAAGATTTTAAAAGAGATTGTGAGTTTGCTTCGGTCTTTCTTCTCAGAGTAGGTAGTCAGATAGGAAACACCTAATTCATCTATGTAGTTTAAAACATAATTTATTTTTGATGTGTTTTTGTGCCTACTTACGTAAATAAAATTATTTATTATATATCATCACACTGTTTCAAATCATCATTATGTATGATGCGTTGCTTAGACTCGTATTGAAGTGCATTTAAGATTATTGAGTCCTTTGATAATCATTCTACTAAAAACGCCACAGACTCATTTTATCAATGAGCTTTGCGAGAATCGGACGATACAACGTGTTCTGTATAAACTAGAACCATTAGAGATCCGTGTGTAGCGTAATTCAAACCGACCTCATTAGTAATATTGAGTAATGCAGTCGTAAAACAAATGGCCTGAAGCATTAAGTTGATGGAGGGTCATTGCAAAGCTAATGCTTCGAATTGCACTCTCATGGTTTCTGAAAATTGTGGTAGGTAAGTTTTTTGATAGGTTTTTTTATTGCATTTAATGGAACAACTGGTGATTTTTACACAATTATCATGAATTGATATTACTATTTACACTCCATATACCTACCTATTTCATGAAATGGTTGTGTTTCATGAAATGGCCAGCTAAAATTGAATATAATTATCGTTTAAACGTCAACGTTTAATGATATGTCAGTCAACGTTTGGCCATGTTATTAAAGTAGGATATCTGTCGTGGTCCGATCGTAGAAATGGCCATGTCGTGACGAAAGCAATCTATTTATCGACATTCCCAGCTGACCATTGGGCATATCGCAAAGTAATTGATTTTTATGCCCCGACCAAATGGGATAAGTTAGTTAGAACTGTGACCAACCGCGCGCGAGCTGAGCGAGCAAAGCGAGCGGCGAGACTTGGTTATTTAGTATTTTTAGGATTCTAAAATAGGAATTATTCGAGTAGGAATAGATGCACAACAAAAACAAAGCGCCATCAACGCCTTTACCGCTGGATAATCTAACTACATATTTTAAGATGTAGGTAATCATCGCTAATGTTTGGCCACATCATAAAGTAGTCGTGCGTTTAGAATAGAATATAATATTTTTCATAAAATATGGTACATATATTAAGTATAAATAATTCTACATATTTTGCTTACTTTTTTCAGCATGCAAAAAACACTTATTTTATTACTACCTACTGAGATCATGTGATCGACAAATATAAAAAAAAAATAAGTTAATTTTGTTATATTCATATCTTGTTTAGGATGTTTTTTTTTTGTGAAATGGTTTTACTAGGTATTGATGATTTTAAATTTTCTGGAAAGACTTTGCGTAAATTATAGATCTATATTACAATTCGTCATAATCTTAGAACAGCGACGGATTTGGCAAATGTTTAACTTTACAGGGCAGCTATTTATAGTTTTAGCGCTGACCAAATCCATCAGTTTACCGGCTGTTTAATTTGTAATTCACATTATTTATAAATATTTTTTAAATGTAGTTATATTATTTTTATGATCCCAATATAGTAAATAGTAATTTTCGTAGTTTTTTCAAAACCGACACTGTTCTACGATCACAATAAATAATGCAATGAATGTTGTTGAACTGTCAAAATCAAACCGATTCCGATTGATAGAAAAAAAGAAAGAAATAAAAACACTTTATTCACGTGAAAGTGACGCACACAAAATATACATGAAAAAGCGAAACACAAAATAATAAAATATTACAAACCACACAAAACAAAAAACACAAAAACAAACATAAGGTGGTACTATAAAATTGTTTTAAATGTGCGTCACTACCGCGCGAAACGGCTAAACGCTCAGCATAATGCTGCGGCCCGTGCACGAAGGCACGAATCTACGGCGCTGGTTTTAGGTGATAGTGTGTTGTTTGGAACAATTAATGAACTTCAGCTTTTGCATATTTGTTTTACTGTTAATATTGTCAAATGTTGAGTATTCAACGATCTGGCCTGACCGCATTATTATGTGACCTAAGGTCGATGTTCTATTTCATGAAATACAACCATTTCATGAAATGATCGAACATTTCATGAATTGAGCAATTCGAAGATCTGGCTACGACATACCTAATAAATGTCCGTTTTTTCACAATCTATTCATAATATTTCTGCATGAATTTTTGCATTATGTTTCAATTTCAATATTGTATACTTATTTATCAGTAGTTTGGTGGATTTTACAACTTATAAATTTACCTACGAGTAAGGTAAGTCCGAAAGGCCAGTTAAAGTATTTGAGGTTCTATTTAAATGAGGTTTCACATGAACGTAGTAGTATTGTGTCTGGACTTTAAAAGAGACTGTACCATCTGACTTTGTTTCGGCCTTTCTTCTTGATGTGTAAAAGTGTTTGTACAAACTTACTAACAGCAAAAATGGATAAATAAATTTAATTTTAAAAAAGCAAAAACCGACTTCTAAAACCTAAAACGAATAAAATAACTTTCATAAAAAAACTTTACAACTCCTGAAGTCGGTGCCAAGCTATTAGTGCATTGAAGAACTGAAGACAAAGACTTCAGAAGCTGTTAAGTTTTTTTAAGAAATTTAATTTATTCGTTTTAAAAATTTATTTATCCATTTTTAGTTGAATATACAAAATAACATATAAATTCGTACATAAGAATAATTACCTAATGTATTATATCAAAAAAAATCAAAAATTAAAAACCAAAAATTATTTATTTCTCCAACATAACTTAGGCTTAACAGATTAGCGATTGGAGCCTCCCTTTAAGCAAGTAATGCCTGTATAGGGAGACTCCAAATATACAATACCTTCCTGAAAGTATGTAGATCACGTTAGTGAAAGAATCATCAAAATTGTTTCATTAGTTTTTGAGAAAATCGTGGACATACAAATAAACATACGGGTCGAATAGAGAACCTTCTTTTTTGAAGTCGGCTAATAAAATTATTTATCATTTATAATAAAGCACGTTCATAAGAACGTGCTTTATTATAACTGATAAAATGTTCTTATAGGTAGACAACATACCAGTGTACTCAATTATACTAAATGACTAACATTTAAAAGACAGTTGTCAGACTAAGGGTAAGATCCTCCTAACATCTTCTTGAGGCACGGAAGAGCTTCTTGTCAACAGTAGTCTTCCAAGTAAACAACAGTAGATACAGTATTCTTATCTCACGAAGCGACGCGCGCTAAACTAGTGGTAACCAGGTGTACAAACACCCTGTGAATGTGTGCGTGAAGACGAGTAGCGTCAGCATAAACACACGCACACACACTTCTAACTTCGCCATTGTCTCGGACGGTATCCGAGAATCCGACAGCTGCGCTTATACACACATCGACAGCGTGTTTGTAGCAATAGTACCACAAGTGAAGGCTCCTTCAAACAGGCGCTACACACAACGCGAATCGCACGCAACACAAAGGCACCGCGTGTCGCGCGACGAGCGGTGCTTATGTGTCACGCCAGTTTGTAGGAGCCTTAAAGGTAAAGCGCGCGTCGCTTCCTGAGATAAAAATACTATAACCTTGCTATATCTCGTAGATTGATGAAGGAGCCATTCGTGAGCGCTCTCAAGGACGCCGGGCGCCGAAGTAATTAGCTATCAATGAATGCATGTCAAAGTATATCAATATCGAACCCTGTGCATACTAATTTTGTTGTTCAAGCAACTCGATGCAAATCGATGCTAATGGAACAAGTTGGATAAAAGGAAAGTAGGCCCCGTTCAGGGCTCGGGCGCACTATGGGACCAAACATTATTTTCCATCTCAAAAATGGTTTTGACGAAAGTCGTAAATCCATAGATTTATTTATGGTTTTATACTCTCAAAGGACGGAACTTACGAATAAATTACAAAAAAAATTAAATAATTTAGTTTTACGTTTATAAAATGAACCTCAAACATTGGACATAAATATTTTCATGCCAATTAAATTACCGTAAAGGAAGTTCAACACAAAATTATTCGGAAGTTTTCCAAGGAAGCGTGTTAGTGTTATACATCATTAGATAGCTTAGAATGTACACTTTACAAACATGTTCGGTGTTTGTAAAAAAATATTTTTGTTTTATTTTTTAATATTTTTTTTAGTGAAGTAAAGAAAATTTAGTCTTTGTTTATTTCAATTGGAGTTTTCCTAGTTGCCGAAAGCTGCCGGTGTCAAGTTAATCACTCTATTAGAGACCTTATCTATTCAGTAATATGAGGATTAAAAAAAAACTTGCGCGTTTTTTGCGCCAGTGGTGATTTAGAAGCAATAATGTCAATCGGGGGAAAATAAAAAAATCCACGAAAATTACGGTTGTGTCTATCTTGTTTTTTTTTCCATTTCTATGATAGAAGCATACATTAACAAATTATTAGACTACTATTATATTACTTTGAAAGAATGTTCCCATGACACTTGCTTGCGGTGATCACCTTAACCACAAGTATGATAAACTATATTGCTGCGGAAGTTCTATTTATCTGTTGTGGTAATTAATTACAATCAGTACTGATTACACAATTTCGATGAGAACTGTCATAATCAATTGTCCCATGGTTTTTGCACAAGGCACTAATATATTGGCCTTTATATACCCGTGTTTTCGGCGTACTATTCATCAAAGTGTTCAGATACTTCTTTTCAATAACAATTAACAGACAAAAAACATATATTACCTAACAATGAGTGAATTCGTTTGTGTTCGACGCGATCTTTGTGATCAAATAATAAGAGGGAAAAGTACTTCAGACCTGAAAAAATATTTGTTGGACAACTTTCAATTATCGGAATTTGACGTTAATACTGTAATAGAGAGTATTCAAAAAAATCTAACTTCAAGTTGCAACCAAAAATGGACCAAAGCTCAAAGAAAGCCAGATAGGTTCGAGAGCCTATACTCTAATTGGTTAAATGGTGAGTTTAAAGTATCACTGAATTCTTGCAGTACCTCAACATCTGAAAATTCTGGCTTGAATTCTTCTGGTGATCGTGGTAGACCAACAAAACCATATGACGAGTGTTCGGAAAACACAAAGAAACGAAAAAATATGGAACTGGTCCAGGAATATGGAATGGGACATGTCCGTAACGCTTATGTACAAGGTTTACGATCCATGGGTGAAAATGACGAAGCGTCGATTGTGACTATTATCAGAAATAAGGAAAAAGAAGAGAAAAAAGTAATTCTACAAAACATATTCAATCCAGATAATGCACTTTCCTTTACAAAAGAGGAGGCATTGAGTATGTGTATTGAAACAGATCTAACCAAAGCCCAATATGCGTACCTAAGAAAAAGGCTCGTTGATAAGAATTTAAGTTCTGTATTACCTTCGTATCAAACACTAAGTGAAGCAAAAATGGCTTGCTATCCGCCTGCATCCAGCATAACGGTGACAAATATAAGCGCAAAAATCAATCTGCAAGATCTCTTAGACCATACAGTCTGCCGTATAATAAAGATAACGTCAAGATCGACAAATTACAATCGTCTCAAGCTGTTCACTAAATGGGGATGTGATGGATCCTCCGGGCAAAGTGAGTATAAACAAACTCTACCGGAAGAAAACGAACAAATATCGGATGCTAATTTGTTTATAGTGTCCCTTGTACCACTGCGACTAGTAGACGAAGAAACTTCTGCAGTTATATGGCAGAACCCTACTTGCTCATCTGTTAGATATTGCAGACCAATTTCATTAGAATTTGCAAAAGAAACACCCGAAAAAACTACAGCGGTTGTCAGTGAAATTGAAGCCAAAATTAATCAATTGATTCCAACTCTTGTGTCAATAGACGACAAAGTCATCGAACTTAAACATCAACTGTTTATGACAATGATTGATGGGAAAGTTGCTCAAGTGTTAACAAACACATCATCCAGTGCTACCTGCACTGTTTGTGGAGCAACTCCCAGACAAATGAATGATCTCTTAAAAGTTACAACGAGAGTTGAAAATGAAAATGCGTTTAAATAGGGATTGTCACGCATGGATAAGATTTATGGAAATGATCCTTCATATTTCTTACAATTTAGGTTTTGAGAAGTGGTCTGCAACAACTCCAGAAAACAAGCAACTTAAAGAAGACAAGAAAAAATATGTCCAAAAACGTTTCCGAGAAGTGCTTGGTTTGCACATTGATAAACCACGTCAAGGTTCCGGTAACAGCAATGACGGAAATACGGCAAGGAGATTTTTCCAAAATTACCAATGTTCTGCAGAGATAACTGGAATTGATGAAGAATTAATCAAGAGATTATATGTAATTCTTCAAACTATGTCATCGGGATTCCCTATAAACGCAGAAAAATTCGGCCAGTATACATTGATAACCGCGCAATTATATGTAAGCAAATATAACTGGTACTACATGCCATCTTCGGTCCATAAAGTACTTATACATGGTGCTAAAATAATAGAGCATTATGCAGTTTTGCCTATAGGACAATTATCCGAAGATGCCCAGGAAGCCCGAAATAAAGATTACAAGAAATATAGGTTACATCACGCTAGGAAGTGTTCCAGATCAGCAACAAACGAAGACGTTCTGCATATTTTGTTATATACATCTGATCCTTATATATCTAGCTTAAATAAACCAAGTTTTGTAATATCCAAAGAATTGTTTGACGAAGCTAAAGAATTGTTGAAAGTAGAAAGTGATGAATAGGTTAAGCGCTAAAAATTTTTTTTTTGTCATGTAATTGTTTGTTTAATAATAATAATTTAGTTTTAAACTTATTTTAAGAAAAAGTGTAAGTTTTATTGCTATTTTAATATAACTGTATAATTTTTTGTATAAAATTTCGTATAATCTTTGTCATTTTTTTACGAAAAATATATAATTTTTAAAATGATGATGTTTGATTTCTTTTATTGCCTAGATATTCACAAATACGTGAAAAAAATTTAAGGTGAAAAATCACAAAACAACAGACTTATCGATTTTTGAGATGGAAAATACCGGTTGGTCCCATAGTGCGTCGCCTAGATAAGTACCTGTGGTATGCGCCCC
Organism: Dicycla oo; assembly: GCA_948252095.1. Classification (NCBI taxonomy): domain Eukaryota; kingdom Metazoa; phylum Arthropoda; class Insecta; order Lepidoptera; family Noctuidae; genus Dicycla; species Dicycla oo. The sequence continues at coordinate 8,370,321 of OX411733.1, read as the reverse complement.
GTGATTGTGGAGCTTGTGGCTAAGTAATAACAGCCGCACAGGTCTATCCGTCAGGTTAAGCTACGCTTGCCGGGTTAGGTCCATAGATGGGTGACCACCTTTACATACCGAGACTCCTCCGTGCCTCGGAAAGCACGTTAAGCCGTTGGTCCCGGCTGTCATTCGTGCTGACAGTCGTTACGGGTCGTCAGAAGCCCGAAAGTCTGACAATCAGTCTTACCAAGGGGTATCGTATTACCCAATAACTGGGTTGTGGAGGTCAGATAGGCAGTCGCTCCATGTAAAATACTGGTATTCAGCTGCACCCCAACATAGTTGGGAAAAGGCGAGGCAGATTGATTGTATGCTCCCCGTGATTGTCGATAGGAACTTAGTGTCGCTCGGTCATTGACTTATATCGCTCGGTGTCCAACTTGTAAACTTTTTAAAATATTTTTGGGAGAAAATATAACATGGTGTAAAAATTATTGGAATCGATTCAGTTACTTATTCTGAACAAAATACGTATATTCAGGTTTCGCTTATACTAAAAATAATGTTGTAGATTATGAGCTTACACTGACTGCCTCATTGGTCGCAAGCTTGTCGCCAATGCGACTGTGGTCCTCCTGAGTATAAGTGTTCTGGTCTTACTCGTATGTTCGATTCCAAAGTTGGGCAGTTGTAATAGGTTTTTCCAACTATCAGAATTCGTACTATTCTTGGTTGCAGCCTGGAGTCTGGTTGATAGCAATAAGCTTGCCCCTTATCCCTTATTTCTGGGTTATGTATGTCATTTCCACCTACCTACCAAACGTTACAAGGTGGGTGACCAATGTAAGGTGCAGCTGCTTTTTGTAAGGCTGATTTTTAAAAACCAGCCAAGTGCGTGTCGGACCACGCACAATGAAGGGTTCCGTAGTTGGGATGAATTTATCCCAAGAACAAACTTAACATTGTAGTTGAAAAACTCCCATACATTCCAACTCCAAATGTAAGTTGGTACGCACAATATTGAGTTATTTTAAGGCGATAGACTTCTTGTAAGTTTTACTGTAATCTTTAAGTATCTATTTTCTGTATTTTTTAAAATGTTTTAGGCTCAGTAGTTTCGGAGATAAGGGGTGGGGCGTTTATTTCCTTAAATAACTAACAATTTATTATAAAAAATATTAAAAAATATATATTTGAGACCCTCACAGTAAGCCCTTTCACTAGATATGTCACACGGTACAGTTTGCAAAACAATTTTTTATTTTCTTATTAACCCCCAAAATTGACCGTCATACTCAAAATTAATTTATATAATAGGGGTTGGGGAAAAAGTTTCTTCGCATTTTTTAAGATAAGATATAAGATTAAGATAAGATCGCTTGACATCTCGAAGGCTTTTGATAGGGTCTGGCACGCTGCTCTGCTCAGCAAGCTTCCTGCTTATGGCATCCCAGCAGATTTTTGTAGCTGGATATCAGATTTCCTTAGTGAACAGTCGATCAGAATAGTCGTTGACGGCTGCTCCTCTGACCTTATGGCTATTGATGCCGGAGTTCCTCAGGGTTCTGTTCTCTCTGCAACTCTTTTCCTGCTGCACATCAATGAACTGCTTCAGCCTGGTATTGTTGGGTACGCAGATGACAGTACAGTTTCATAGAGATACTTGTCCAGCGCAAAAACCAGCGGGGCCAAAGATCGTTCCTTGAGAGAGGCCATGGTAGAGCGGACAGATTTGACCTTAAGCCTTGTCTCCCAGTGGGGTGATGATAATCTGGTCTCTTTTAACACCACCAAAACACAGACGTGTCTTTTTACCGCTAAAAGGGGTCGTTTTGCCCAAACTCCTACTTTTCGGGGTACATCTGTTCCTGTAAGTGATCGGTTTGAGCTCCTAGGCATGGAGTTAACATCTGGTCTCAACTTCAGCGCCACTATGACAAGGCCCAAATGGCGGCAAAGAAACTGGGCATCCTAAATAGGGTGAAGCGATACTTTACGCCTGGACAGCTTTTAGCTCTTTACAAAGCGCAAGTCCGATCCTGCATGGAGTATTGCAGTCTCCTTTGGGATGAATCAACTAAGTACCAACTAGCCGCGCTTGACTTGGTGGAACGCAGAGCTAAGAGCTCATTGGCGACGTAAAACTGGTGGATGCCAAGCTTCATAGCTTGGCTCATCGCCGCAAGGTTGTCTGCTTGTTGGTCTTCTACAGATTATACTTCAGTGAGTGTGCCCAAGAACTCCACGACCTCATTCCACCGGCCCCCTTTTACCATCGGACATCTAGACGCACTGCCAGTTACCATCCTTACTTAGTTGCTATTCCACCAATTCGCACTAAGCTATGTCTTTTATAATGCGCACAACAAAAGAGTGGAACTCACTACCTGCGTCTGTGTTTCCGAGCGCATGCAACCCTAATCTCTTCAAAGTGAGAGTGAATAGGTTTCTTCTGGGTAAGCTCACTCCATCGTCGACTTTGTCACTGTCACCTCTGACCTAGACTAGAGTCAAGAGCAAACCCATCTCAAATAAAAAATAGAAAAAAACATTAAAAAAAGATATTTAAGAAGTGTTGGGTTATCGATTTAAAAAATGTTAGTTCATAGAGAAAAAATTGCGTAGGTATACATGATTTCTCAGAAAAATAACTTATTTAATAGGACAAACAACTCTCTGGAAAAAAATGTTGCCGGTAAATTAAAGCAAAGCTGAGAAGAAATATAAACAGACGGCTGATATAGCAAATGAATATTAATAAGGTTTGCCTTATGTACATAAAATGGATGGCTGAAAGACAGAACAAAAACATAAAATAATTCATAGATATAAAGCCCTGTTGCTGTGGGTAACAGTCTGTACTAGGGCAATGACCTCTACAGTTCTGCTGACATAAGAAAAAAGACGTATGTGATATTTTTTTTCGAAAAAGAGTTATCTGCACAGCCGAGACGAGCCAAGCGAAGCGCAATGGCACCACCTACCTTTTCTCGAAGCGCTTCTTCGTGTTTTTTGAAACATCGTCGACTCTGTCTCTGTCGCATCCGACCTAGACTAGAGTCAAGAGCAAACCCTCCTTAAATAAATAACAATAATAACCCTCATAACTTGGGTTTGGATTACACCAGATAAGCAAAGTTCTCGGCATATGAGTCAATAGTGGACTTATTAAACATGCAAAGCTTCAATTGCAAAGCTCTTATACTTTAGATTTTATTGATATCTATAAAACCCCGAGTCACTGATTGATGATCATCAAAACTCTTAGGGTACTTCCTGAAGTCCTAGAAAGCTGAAATTTGGTAAGCTAGTATACACAACCAACAAAAAATTATATTATTTGCAACTTTTACCCCCCAACCCCTTAAACTAGGGGATGGAAGTTTGTATGAGACTTCCGCAAATTTTGATGCAAGAAGCCTGAAAATTTATAAAGGGACTCCTTGTTATAAATAATAAAATTCAGGATTTTTAGGAAATGACCACCCGCCTTTTAAATTGGGGGGTGGAAGTTTAAAAAAATATTGTCATAAGCAACTTACAAAAAGAAGTGAAATCCCACCAAAAACATTTTCATGTAAAATGTTGCCAAGACGAGACCTTACGGCTCGCACTGTCAAAAAGTTATCAAATCTCATGTAGAGCCAAGCTTCTAGCTCTAAAAGCCCTAACTTTACAAATTTTATACCTTAGTCAAAATATGTGGCTTGGCCGTTTTGTGTAATTAATTTGAAAAGTTATGTCTAACACGGATAAAAAATTGTGAATCACGCAAAAATTATCAAGCGTGTTTTTATGAAACATTTTTTTTATTATGAAACCTTTACCATTTAAAAGATAAGTTAATTATTTATTTTTTAATATATGTGTTTTAATAAAATACCTTTTGTTTTATGTATAATAAATTAATAATGGGTCTAATTTGTGACAACGCTCCTTGATAGGCGAGACTACTGCCTGGACGCGTTGCATGAGCTCAGCACAGAACACAAAATAAAAGCGCCAAACCAAATAAAAATTGTTTAAAAATAAATTAAGCTATATATCAAAAATATTTTCAGCCAGAGTTTTCAAATACCTAATACGCACATTTTGAATGCAATTTTGCAATGAAATTACTTAGGATTTTAGAATTACAGAAAACAATATAAAAAGTAGAGGTATTTTCGGAATTAAATACTATCGAGGAAATTTAACCCAATCGAGTTTTCCTTCAGTCAGAGTATTGATCAAATAGTCAATAAACGAAAAAAAATAAATCAAAAAATTAAATCCATACATTCTGTAATAGTGAAATAAATGGTTACGAAAAAGCCCCCAACTTATTTTGGTATCGCCATAAGTATGGTCGACTTCGTAATTTCCTTTATATCACTAAACTTGAATATCACTTGAAAACGACAAGGGCTATTTGTCTAAGTGATAGTTAGGTAGTTTCAACTTTAGTGATGTTTCAATTTAGTGGGAATTGTTGTCAAAAGTGTTCATGCAATTATTATTGCGATGTCGACTAAACCACTTACATGATTATTTCTGCTAAAGATAAAATATTTCAGATTCGATTTTAAGAACCTACCCATCTATTGATAACTTAAGCACTGATATCCCACATTTATCTGAAGTCTTAATTTGCCTTCAACCAACCTCCTAACGCATTTTGAACCATATCCTATACACTATAGAACACCTTTTTGTGAGGATACTGTAGCTTTAGCCTCAGTTTGAAATGACAATATTAATACAGCTTAAATCTCAAGGGAGAGATAGATTTCAGGAATTCATTAAGCGGTGACTTAGCAACTGTTCCTATCTCATGCTTCGTGAGATGAGACACAGATTTAAATGGCATTGTTAGCTGGTTAACAAAGGTTTATAAAGGGCTCGTGGCTAAATGTTAACAGCCGCACGGGCTGATCTTACAGGTTAAGCAACGCTTGCTGAGGTCTGTCCATGGATGGGTGACCATCCATTACATATCGAGACCCCTCCGTGTCTCGGAAAGCACGTTAAGCCTTTGGCCCGTCGTCAACGGTAGTCAGAAGCCAAAAAGTCTGACAATCAGAGGATATCGTATAATCCAGTAAGTGGTTTGTTACCGGTCAGATAGGCGACTGCCTATCTGACCAGCACAACATAGTTACTGGTATATTGCATGGAGCAACTACTCTATGTAAAATACTGGTATTCACATGCATCCGGTTATACTGGAAGCCGACCCCATTATTGTTAGGAAATGGCTAGGCAGGTGATGTTAGCAGCCTTATAAGGGGGATTTATAGGATTTAAATAGTAAGGTTGAATAATAAGGTTGGCTGATCAAACGTCTTGAATTAGGATGTTTGTTTGGAAAGTGGAGTTTAAAAGAAGTTCTGCAGACCTATTTACCACAGATCGATACGCTGCTGTGTTGAATCGAACATCAATCCATGTAATCTATAATGTAATTAAAAGACTGTCCACAAATCCAAAATCTGAAAATTTTGTCGGTTTAAATTAAATAGACGACCGCCATTCTTCCGATAGCACTTTGCTCTCGGGGCAGATTAGTAATTGAAAAAGTCATTTTCAATTCAGCAATCTTTCGAATTGTTGTGCATAATTATGCTGAAGAGCAACTATGGAAATATTGTACAAATTACGTTACGACATGACTACATTGTCTGTGACATCACATAAGCTAACCCAGGGTGGGTTACAATAATGTATTTCAAGACACAACACTTCGCTCCTTTAATCAAAATCCAAAATAACTCAACATTTCTATTTTGTGGGAAAACGCATTAAAAGTTTGACATTGTCTATCAATTTATCACAAAAAATAATGAAATCTCTGTCATTTTCATCGTTATAGAGTCGGCTGTTGGACTGAACGATTCTCCGTGCGAAATTAATTCAGTTTGTAGTAAAAACTCGAAATATGTAATTTTTGAGTTATTTCGGTTTTTGATTAAAGGTGCAACTTGATCAGATTGATGCATACATCAATCAGTGTCTCGTGTGTGTGTGTGTGTGTGTGTGTGTCGTATACCTGCGCCCTCGCAGATACACAACTTACTGCGCAAAAATGCCTGCATATAGCCTCAAACAGGAACCTTGTAAACTGCAAATACACTGAAAGTTCTGATGATGCAGTCATAGTTTGACAACTGAGGAAGCTTTCATAGAAAAAGCAATAATTATTCGATTCAAGCTTTACACTGCCACCAACACCCAGTCATACACAGAAACGAATTGACTCTCCTTTTAACCCGACAATTTTCAACAGAATTCAAATGATAAAATCATGAAACAATGCAGGATTCACAGTAAAGCAGGGGTGTACACAAGTGACTAACTCAACGTGATTTGACGTAGACTATAGAGTAGCTGGAATGTAAAGCCGGGTATCAAACAATAAGCTGGACTTAATAACGGGTAATCCCAGCAGTTGTATCCTAGGCTTAGTTTTTAGAACTGATCGCTCCGTCGAGACTTAGTCTTAAGAACTGATCTCCCTCACGAGATGTAGTCTTAATAGAGCTTCTCGTGTTTAGTTTACCTACTGTCTAGTGTCATTGTTACCACGTCCTTTCACTAATGAACATTGAAAAAAGATTATAAGAGGACATACATGTATCTTCATGTATATCGCAGTCTTGCCAAGGGGTATCGTCTTACTTAGTAAACGAGTGGTGGAGGGCAGTCAAGCAGTCGCTCCATGTAAAATATTGGAACCCAGCTGCATTCGGATAGACTGGAAGTCGAGCCCAGCATAGTTGGGAAAAGACTTGGCAGGCAGATTGTAAGATGTATCTTGCAATTCTTGACATTACTTCAGGCGTTTATCGTAGAGGGTTTAAGCACCAAAACGATTCTTAATTTCTCAGAAATGACTCGGATACATTATGTCCAACATAAGTAAAGAAAATACTAATGAATTGCTATTATAATTTGACCGATACTGCTGTACCGCGCCTTAGGCATATGCGTGGCGATACGGGGAGCAGTGCAGGCCGCTCATTCGTCAACGCTGACGGCGCGCGGCGTCCCGGCCCCGCGGTACAGCTGTAACGGTCAAACTAATATATTACGGACAAGCCTTTATTCAGCGTTACTCTGATATGATAACTACAAAATTATTTTTGCTGCACTAAAAACTAAACATTAAATCATCATAATCAATCAATCTGCTTAGTCTTTTCCCAACTATGCTGGGGTTGGCTTCCAGTCTAACCGGATGCAGCTGAGAGCTTCTGTCGACTCGTAACGACTGTCAAAGATCCACGAATGAAAGCAGGGACCAACGGCTTAACGTGCGTTACGAGGCATGGAGAGGTCTCCGTATGTTATGGATGGTAGAATAGAATATAATAGAATAGATTTATTTTTCTTACCACAAATCACAGCTTAAAGTAAATAGTCTACAGATACAATTGTATACTTAATTTGTGGAAGACTGGTGCCTAAACTAAGTTTATACAAAACCTGTAAGTCAGGTCACCAGGCCCCCTAACAATTCATATATTACAAGTATTGTACTGAAGACGTTTTGCTTGAAATCACAATTTTTTTTATTTTTCATTGTTGTTATTTATATTTTATCTAAGAAACATGCAATGGATGTATGAGAGTGTAACGTGTATGTATGTGTATGTGTTAGTGAGAGTGTGTGTATGAGTATGTGAAAGTGGGGTGTGTGTATGAGGTTGTGTGCGTTATTTTGGGAAACAGTAAAATTAGGACATAGTAGTGAAAAGATCTTCAGTTGGTGCGTAATTTAAGGAAAGTAACCATGTAGTCAATGTTTTTTAAACGTTGTTTTGCCTAGGATATGTGTTAAAAGTAGGTTATTTAATTTATTGTATAGAAACGGGAGAGTTGTTGAGGACGGCAGCCAATTTAGTTACCACCACTATCGTCTTGTTGTGAAGGTAGGTAGGGAGCGGTTAACACCAGTTCTTTGTCTTCACTAAAGAGTCCAAAGTTCAAAATATATTTATTTTAAAGTGATGCAGACCGTTTTTAATGTTATTTTTGAATTTAGGAGACGTTAGTTTTTTCACAGATTGTCATTTGCACACAGAAGTTTAGTATTGTAGGTTATTTAACATTAAAACACACTTTTTCGTCGGATTTTGAAAATTAAAAGTTCCGAGAGCACTGGCAGCACGTCCGTTCACAACAACGTCCGAGGAGGATGGTTACTCATCCACGAAACGACCTCGGCAAGCGTTGCTTAACCTTGAAGATCCACCCGTGAGGCTGTTATTATTTAGCCACGAGCTATTATGACATGACTCTATTATGACAGCAATTATTAAAAATAATTCATTAATACAGAGAGAATCCTATTAGGTAATTATTTATTTAATGTTAATTTGTTAAAAACCAATTACAATAATATTATACATGATAGACATAAAAAAGGTTAGGTAAAATCAAAAAACAATAAAAATATTAATAATACTTTGTTACTAATTGGTCTCGATTGGTCGCTATGACCGAAATTCTGTCTGGAGGACTGTTAGTAATAGGAGTGCTAAGTAATACGAGTAACAGCCGCACGGGTCGATCCATCAGGTTAAGCTACGCTTGCCGGGGTTGGCCCGTAGATAGGTGACCATTTTTAGGTACATACCGAGACTCCTCCGTACCTCGGAAAGCACGTTAAGCCGTTGGTCCCGGCTGTCATTCGTGGATCTTTGACAGTCGTTACGGGTCGTCAGAAGCCCGAAAGTCTGACAACCAGTCTTACCAAGGGGTGTCTTAATACCCAGTTACCGGGTTGTGGAGGTCAGATAGGCAGTCGCTTTATGTAAAATAATGGTATTCAGCTGCATTCGGTTAGACTGGATGCTGACCCCAACATAGGCTAAAAAGGTAGAAAAGTCTAGGTAGATTGAGAACTGTTAGTAATACCCTACCCTAATAGATAGAACATTTTTTAATGCCAGCTATTTCGAAGAAACTCCTTTGATCCTTGCTTAGAAAAATACCTCCTACATAGCGATAATTGTCGACCACAGCTACTTATCAAGCATTACTATCATCAAAGAAAATGCGAACAAAGCTTATGCTGAGAAACGCTTTAAAAATATATTTGTTTGTTGAAAAAGTATTTACGTAAATATCTAGCGGTACTTTTATACTCTTTGCTACCTTTTTGTGACCCCATTTATTCTCAATAGAGACTTCAGAGCTGGTATTCTCAGTTTTATGTAAGCATTAAAAACGTGAAATGTTCATAAAATTTAGTTTCAAGTTACGGGCTATTTAGATTATAAGTTTCTGGAATGTGGAGTAATTTTCTCTGTTATTTTTCACCAGCGACCAGCTCCTGCTTGGCATGGTTTTTAGGCCTTGACAAAACATCGAAATTATTATATTTAACACGTTCACTGGCCGTGACCCACATGTGGGTCATCTTGGGTTGGAACGAGACGTCCGTGCCATACATGTAGGTCACTGCACTTTTCATACATAATGGGTTCTTACTTTGTGGACATAAAATAAAGATATAAGTATTATACATGAACGTATGAGCAATTATGTAGGTAAAATCAAAATGCAATGAGCCATCGATTTTTTTTATTTATTTAGGACTTATAAAGCTCTGAAAATTATACTTAAAAATAAATTTAAAAGAGTTCCTTCAACTTTTATGGCCTATAAGGACCTGCAGTGGTGTAAAGGCAAGTAAGTATCTCAGTACAAAGGAACGAAAAAGTAAATCGGACGTGAAAGCTAATTTCGACATTTTGGCTGGACAGTGAACGTGTTAAGTTTACATGAGTATGTGATACACTTAAAAGTAGGTACCTTCTATTGGAAAATACGTTGCTTGGTTTAGAAGAATAACGCGGTCTCACAGACAGACACAAAAATCGACTTCAGTTTATAATATGTGTCGGGACAGGAGGCCGATTGGAGCTGGATTCTTCACCGTTGAAAATTTTATTGCGCCTAGACGAAGAAGTGTGAAGTTGATTGTTAATATTTAGGTTATATTTGAACTTGACAAAATATTTAAAACAAAACGTTGGTTAGTTATAATATTAGGCACTAAACTTGTTGTCCGTAGGATGTCCGATGGTCAAATGAGCTCAGTAATACTGTTCTGTCCCTGGCTGCTCCAAGCACGCCGCTGTAGCGTTCTCTTCGACTCACACGAACGTCAGGCTAGCCAATTTCACACTTGCGTTTTTTTTTATTTGAGATGGGTTTGCTCTTGACTCTAGTCTAGGTCAGAGGTGACAGAGACAAAGTCGACGACGGAGAGAGCCTACCCAGAAGAAGCCTGTTCACTCTCACTTTGAAGAGATTAGGGTTGTATGCGCTCGGAAACACAGACGCAGGTAGTGAGTTCCACTATTTTGCAGTGAGCATTATAAAAGACATTTGGACGCGCTTAGTGCGAAATGGTGGAATATCAACCAGGTAGGGATGGTAACAGGCAGTGCGTCTAGATGTCCGATGATAGAAGGGGGCCGGTGGAATCAGGTCGTGGAGTTCTTGGGCACACTCACCGAAGTACAATCTGTAGAAGACCGACAAGCAGTCAACCTTGCGTTCGTTGTGTCGTTTCGTTGTCAATTGAGATCCCGTACTCATGAATCTTCCGATATATTATGTATATATACATATTATAATATAATACATAGATATGGAATGGATATGGAAAACAGAAAACTAGCAAACAACACATTATAGATATGTCATTCGATAGAGCAAAATCTAGCTTTCAAGAATCTAAAATCATCACCATCATTATCTACAGCCTAACTTTACCCACTGCTGGGCATAGGCCTTTCTCTGTTGGTGCCCATCTCCACGCTCCTGTGCCAGCCTCATCCAGCTGGGAGCTGGATTCTAAAAGGGATGATAAAAAGTGAAAGCAACTCCCAAAAGCCGTAACTGCATTCATTAATACCTAATACTTCATTTGCCTAGCCTTTTTCCAACTATGTTGGGTTTGGCATCCAGTCTAACCGGATGCAGATGAATACCAGTATTTTACATAGAGCGACTGTCTATTTGACCTCCACAACACAGCTACTGGGTAATACGATATCCCACGACAAGACTTTGTCAGACTTTTGGGCTTCTGACGACCCATAACGCCTATCAAAGATCTACAAATAAGATCCGGGACCAATGGCTTAACGTACTTTCCGAGGCACAGAGGGGTCTTGGTATGTAAAGATGGTCACCGATCCATAGACCAACCGCGACAAGGGTAGCTTAATCTGATCGATCGACCCGTGCGGCTGTTACATAGCCACAAGTTAATTCTCACTGAGAGCAAACGCCTCTTCGCATATAGAGAAGGCACGAGCATTGATCACGACGCGTGCTCAAGACGGGTTGGCTCCATTCGTTAACACCCTAAAACTGTAGCGGTAAATACGTCAAGGGACACGAGACCTAATCAATCATCATATAAGCGTCCGCAGAGCGTGAAGTTTCGATTAATTATGATTTATGGATGTCTACACGTCACTCCTTCATTCCTGTTGTGTTAGTATTTATGGGGGTTACGTGACAGAATTATTGCTTCTAATTTTATCTTACTTTGAATTTTGGATCAATTGGTCTGTTTTAATAAGTGGTGTTCGTGGCTAAGTAATAACAGCCGCACTGGTCGATCTATCTGGTTAAGCTACGCAATGGGTTGGTCAGTAGATGGGTGACCATCTTTACTCCTCCGTGCCTCGGAAAGCACGTTAAGCCGTTGGTCCCGGCTGTCATTCGTGCATCTTTGGCAGTCGTTACGGGTTGTCAGAAGCCTGAAAGTCTGACAACCAGTCTTACCAAGGGTATCGTACCCAATAACTGGGTTGGGGAGGTCAGATAGGCAGTCGCTCTATGTAAAATACTGGTATTCAGCTGCATCCCGTTAGACTGGAAGCCGACCCCAACATAGTTGGGAAAAGGCTAGGCAGATTGATTGGTCTGTTTTAATAGGGGCGATCGATCAGGTTAAGCTACGCTTGCCACGGTTGGTTCATGGATGATTGACCATCTTTACAAACCAAGACCCCTCCGTGCCTCGAAAAGTCGAAACACGTTAAGCCGTTGGTTCCGGCTGTCATTCGTGATTCTTTGACAGTCGTTACTGATAGTCGGAAGCCCGAAAATCTGACAGATTGTAGTAACTTGATGTGCTGGCGTCTGTACCTTTGGTTTCATTGAAATAAATGCTTCGAAAAACTTATCATTTGTTTGTTTGTAATCCTAGATAAGATGGAGTTTTTATATAAAGCTTTGACTTTAAGTTTGCTCCGTGCCTCGGAAAGCACGTTAAGCCGTTGGTCCCGGCTGTCATACGTGGATATTTGACAGTCGTTACGAGTCGTCAGAAGCCAAAAAGTCTGACAACCAGTCTTGCCAAGGGGTATCGTGTTACCTTGTAACTAGGTTGTGGATGTCAGATAGACAGTCGCTCCATGCAAAATACTGGTATTCAACTGCATCCGGTTAGACTGGAAGCTGACCATAGTTGGGAAATGGCTGGGCAAACAGTTATATAGATAGATAGAATAGGTACTTTTATTATGAACACCATAATATTTAAAACTATTTAACTAACTGATAAGAGAAACATGGAGACCTACGTGCTTATTCTTCTCCAAAACAATTCTTTCGTGACCAACTTGTAGTTTCTGTTTTCTAGAAGAAGAATCGTAACATGGTAAGAAACACTGCCCTACTATGTATTCTTTCCAACCATTTACATATTTTACTTTTGACATAAGCACGCCTCTGATGTTCCTCATTTATTTACAGGCAACCGTAGACGAAAAAGTTCAATACTTCATGGAGGCTATGAAGTTCCTTATTTATTGACAGGCAACCATAGACGAAAAAAATCAATACTTCATGGACGCTAAAGTAAAATAATTGGTTGGAATGATTCTATATGGAATATTTTAAGACATTCTTTCAATAGCTAACTACTCTAACAGTACCTGAGAAAGTAATCCTCAGCCTACAGCAGTCTACTGCTTGACAAAGGTCTCTGCAATGGAACGCCATTCATTTTGATCCTCGGCAATTCTCATTCAGCAAAGGACAAAAATAAAAATGAAAAATAAAACGCTGTAAAAATAGAAACATCTCTGCATCTTTGTAAAGCGTGGTTAACACTATGTCACCACACAATATACATCATTACACTGCGGTTCACTCTTATGTACCACGGAGTGTACCCTATTTATTACGAGCATCTCTGTGCCTTTCATTTTTCCACCAAGTGCAGCGAAACAAATGGCAACACAAGTGGCTGAAGTGTCCTGTAGTACTATAGCAACATAAATGTAGAAATTGGTTGAGAGGATAGATTCTTAGTCCATGTTTAATAATGAAGCAATTAGTAAGCATATCCTGGAATCAAACATAGTTACTAAATGAAAAGGGACAATGTTTGCTTACATATATCAGACTCAAAGAGGAATGCTCGAACAGAAATAGATGATACATCCAAACATTCCTTTACGACACAGGGACATCGATGACAAATGCTGAAAATATTCATAACAGTAGTTAACATACCAAGAATATACAGAGAAATGATATTATACACTCAAATGTCCCTAAATAAATTAATAAATATCAGAACATCAAAGCAAGGGACATCAAAAAACACTTTTATGTTTGTAAAACGCCCAAAAAGTAGCCATAAACAGTCGCCGCTCATGGCTTCAAATAATACTTTAAATAGCTTAAGTGCCAAACGATTTTTCAAGTCATAAATTCGTTTGCTAATATGGGGAGTCAATGAATCGTTTTCATTTTCAACAGCAATGTAGATTCAACTTTTTGTTCTCTGCTTTTAAGTTTGAATCTCGGATGGCAATTTTATGTGTTGTATTTTTATTTTATGTGTTTGAAACATGTTGACATTAAACGATCTAGTTTATAACACATGGAGTGGCCAATTAGATGCTTGTTTTGGTTCATGCAGTATGCCGTATTTCATCCTGTGAAACTTGCATACATACTTAAATTATAAATACAATGTCTCGAACGATGTTGAAACACTTAGTAACCGAGTCGAATACATTACTTTGTCTTCGTCTTCATATAATCCTTTGTCATTTATTATATATATTTTTATCATTATAAGTCAAAATAATAGATGGAAGATTCCTTTCGTGAGACTGGAAGACAAATGAAAAATGCCAATACGTTGATTCGTAATGAGCATGTTACCGGTCAATAAAATTCTAGAAAACAAATATGTACAGACGCCAGCACATCAAGTTACTACAATCTGTCAAATTTATTTAATAGATTTTCAACTTTATCGCTAAAGCATTAGGTTCAAGGTTGATTGGGAAACTTTGACAGTTTCGGGTAGCTTGACCTGCTGGCGTCTGTACATTAGAAGTAAAGAAGTGGTATTTTGTAGCAGTTCCTGATATTAACATAAAAACTTTTTAGCAAAAAATAAAACCGACTTCCAAAACAAAACACTACAAGTGAGTTTTTATTTTTCACTTTTTAGTTGTGGAACCTACCCCACACTAATTCGAATACATAATTGAGCACAATAATTGTAGATATAGCCATGTAAATAACAGTGATAGGATGTTATTAAAACACCATCACATCATCCACATAAAATAAGTGGGAAATATACGCATTATTGAAGCTAACTCAAAAACTCCCCAAGCAGAGTTAATAAAATTTATATGCAACCACCTCGGAAGTATACCCTATCAAACAAAAAAAGAATTTTCTAAATCGGTCCATCCGTCTTTGAGTAATCGCGTAACAAACACAAAAAAAAACATACAGACGAATTGAGAACCTCCTTTTGGAAGTCGGTTAAAAAATAATGCTACATCACAAATTGAAACTAAATCAACCGTTCTTGAAATATATAGATCATTAGCGACAGAGATGGATTGAACGCTCCTAGTGAAGTAGAAATATATCATCCAAATATAGTAAATATTTTTCCAACTGCTTACAAAATTTTCAACCAGAGGAATGTAAACATATAAAGTATTTATATTTTTTTATTGACCAAAGTATTCTATGAGGTTCAGAAAGTTTATCAATAATAACATTTTAATAATAAGATACAGAAGAGAGAAACTTTATAATTGTTTAAAATTCTTGGGCCTTGGAATTAATAAACTATTTCGATTTCAGATTCTTTACTTTAATATTATTTTATAACATTGAAATTGTTTTCAAACCTTTTGGACATCCCTTCTATATAAGACACGTTCTGCCTCATCTGCCAAATTCGCTTTTCGTTACTGTGTCTGTATAACCGAGTTGTTCTTCCAAACAACGCAACGGATTTTGATGCGTATTTCACCATTATTTAGAGAATCTATTCCAGAAGGTTTAGATCCAATATTCATATTAAACTTACATTATTATATTAAAGAAATCTCGATGTTTTGTCAAGTCATGAAAACCGAGCAAAGTTGGGGTTCTTGGCTAGTTAGTTATCTTGTAGCAATGATTTCTTTTTCCTTTTAGTTATTAGGCTTATAAATAAAGTTCTATATCGGTGATTTTGAGGTTATATCTTATTTTATGGCGGCAGTTGAGGATATCCTGCTTGTGGTATCTTTTTTGGGCGTGTGCCAATATTAACCTAACTATATATTTAATTTTGTGATAAAATTCTCTGGTTTTTAGAATTGCGTCCGTTGAATCGATTCGAGTTACGTTAAAGGGCCGAGTCTTTTATTTTCGATGATTGGTGATAATATGGCTAAGAAGGAAATAGGATGACTACCGAGATGATGACTAACAGAGAAGTATGGAAGAAAAAGGCATGTTGCGCTGACTCCAAATAAATTTGGATGATAGCAGGAGAATGATGATCGTGATTATGAAACCTGATAGTAACACCGGTATTTACAATATGATATAAACACGTAAAAGTGATTACTTCAGTAAAATTAATTACTCAAGTAACGATTTTTATTCTATCTAGTAATTGCTTGAAGTTAGAACTGTCAAAGGTTAGAATTCTTAGCCAAGTAATAGTCACCATTTTCTTTACTTAAGAATTTTATTGAGAACTTGACCATTTTGCGTTTGATTTTGCAATGGAACGTTGATTCTTACTCAAGCATTCACTCAAGAAACATACATTACTCGACTATAGAACAAGATTTTATAATGAAGAATTCTATCCTCAAGCTATGATTTCACTATGAAATTACTTAGCAGCAAGTAATTGCTTATTTATAAATACGGGTATAAGACAATGCCATTATTAATGTGCTAAAACATCGTAATCTACTAAATGTAAAATGAAGTGACAGTTGTCAAAAGAAATGTTAAAATATTAGGGGAGATTAGACACTTGACGAATTGTCATTATGTACTTTATTATCTACCATTCATCATCATTCTCCTGCCCTTATTCCAATTTATTTGTGGTCGTCACAACATGTCTTTTTCTTCCATACTTCTATATTAGTCGTCATCTCGGTAGTCACTCCCTTTGTAGCCATACCATCTTTCACCAGTCCATCCATCATTTCATTGGTCTTCCCCTACACGTAAAGCCATCCACATTCATACTCAAAACTTTCCTGACGACATTTTCCTCATTCGCGTAATTCACAGCATTTTTATCTCAGCTGCATGCAATTGCCTTTCATTAAAACCTTTTGTGGCCCAACATTCTGATACATACAAGTCTAACTATTGTTTTATAAATCTTCCCCTTAAGTTTAAGGGGAATGCGGGAGTCGCAGATTGTTCCCGTGACCTGCCGCCATTTCATCTATCCCACTGGATGGATTAAGCAGCTTAATTCTGTGCTTAACAGTCCGATCTACTTCGCCATCGCTTTGCACGAGTGAACCGAGATACCGAAAGTAGGAGTAGACCGGGAGAAACGTGCCGTCAAGCCCTAGAACTGAAGAGACCACCTAAACTCAAAGAAGAGACCATATACTCAGTTTTGGTTCTGCTAAATTTTGAGCCAACATTTTCCAGCTTCTGTTGCCATTTCAGCTCTGGATCTCAGGTCCATCTTCACGGAAAAGAACGATGTCATCGGCAAATAGCGTGCACTAGGGTGCGTCTTTCTGTATGTCTGACTTCAGAGCATCTATAATCAATAGGAAGAGGTAAGGACTTAAAGCAAACCCTTGGTGCAAGCCTACCACTACACTGAACTCGTCGGTATTGCCGGCAGCTGACCGGACGTAGGTACAAGATTGACTGTACGTAGCACGAAATAACTCTAGAAACTTCCCGGGTTAATATTTCTCTTTCAAGGCTCGCCACAAGACATCCCGAGGTACCCTATCATATGCTTTTTCCGGATCAATGAACACCATGTGCAAGTTCTTGTGTGCACGTTTGTGCTTCTCGCACAATTATCGGAGTGCAAAAGTGGTGTCCAATGTTCCTCGACCTGGCATAAAGCCAAACTGTTTGGGGTATTATTTTCTCCCATACTTTTAAACTATGGGGCACGAGCTTTATCCCTCGACGATTCTTTTATTTGTTTTGATATTTTGATGGTTTTAGTTTTAAAGGATGTATAAAACTACCTCTACATTTTTTTTTATGCTAACCTACATTGTCCTACTACTGAGCAAAGGCCTCTCCCAAATCCTCACAAGCATCCTTTTCCAGGGCCACCTCGATACGCGTCTAGGTCGTCTCGCCTCCTCTTCCTGGGCCGGCCTCGGCGGTGCCGTCCGTCTTCAAGCACGCACCGTGTGGAGATTGTTGCCCAGCGGTCGCTATGCATGCGGCTGATATGACCCGTCCAATCCCATTTTAGCTTGGCAGCATTTTTGCATACGTCTAGGATCCCTATTTTGGAGCGCAGTATGGTGTTTCGCGTATTCTGTCAGTTCGTTTTACGCCCAGAATGCTGCGCTCCACAGCTCTTTGGCAAACCCAAAGGCGGAACTTTTGTGTATTTCCTGCCCATCTACCCTGACTCTACGCTTAGTGCTTCTGGTTATGGCTTTTGTTTTAGACCAATTCATCGTGAGTCCAACTTTGAGGCTTGCCGTGCTTTAGGTATTGAAGAAGATTTTGACGTTCAAAAAGTGCTGATTCTCAGCCTAGTTTGAATAAATGACTTTTGATTTTGGTTTTGAAGCATAGTCTGTAATTCCAGAAATGTGGGAGCAAAAAGGACTATGTCGTCGGTAAATCGACAATTTGAATCATGTAAATCGGATCAGCCAACCCTTACGCCACCAGAGGAGGCACTCATTAGTAGGGCTCCTCCACGACATTGAATCAGAATCAGCGAGTTAACGAATTAGTCTGAACAGCTCCAATAAGAAGTAACAAGTACGAAAATAAACCTGAAGAACTTGGATCAATCTATTATTTCATCACCACCTACAGTCCACAATATTCTGGTTATCTACCACTGTATGAACAAATTTTTTCAATGGATTGTCATCGGCATTGGAAATCTATAGCGACCAGTGATCGGAGTAGGTACAGCTATTTTGGTTCAATTACCGCAAACCTTGATGTTAATATGGACAATCCCTGGGCTTCTAACTGAAACTCCGGGATTTGAAAAAAATAATTGATTATTTTACATAAAATTGTTAATATTAGTAGCACCGAAAACAATATTATTAAACAAAGAACTATCTGAAGCAATGGACTCTAATCGATTTGTGATGATAATGATTCCACTAAACATGTAAAACGCGAAGTAAAATTAATGT
This sequence comes from Dicycla oo, assembly GCA_948252095.1. Lineage (NCBI taxonomy): Eukaryota > Metazoa > Arthropoda > Insecta > Lepidoptera > Noctuidae > Dicycla > Dicycla oo. The sequence goes on along the minus strand of OX411733.1, from coordinate 8,351,677 downwards.
ACACCTATCTGCAGTAAAGCTCAGCTTAATAAATTTCATACATTTCGCCATTTTGACAAAAAGACTCACAGCCAGTACAAAGAAAATGCACCAACATTAAATTCCGTTTCAAGTTAATTGCTCTCATAAAAGCAAATGGCGTATTTTATTTTCAATTTTGACGGAAGCCGTAATAAATACATTTATCTATATTTCATACTGTGAATGCAAACGTAACTCTGTATAGTCAAAACAAACCAAAATGGACGAAGTACCTACCACGATAGACCCGTGCTGCTAGGCCGTGGACCTAGCGAACTGTGTGCGGGCGTAGATTTGTAATGTGACCAAAGTTTTCTCCTATTCAGTATAAGTAATTTAACAAATAAATAATATTTTATATAATCTTTTATTATTTCGGATACCATCTAGGACCAGAGTTTTTGTCATGACGAATCAAACGAGCCCAAACTCGATAGGGTTGCGTCATTTTTACTGAGTTCCTGTCGCCACCTTCCGACTCCATTATCAGATCAGCACGATGGTACCAAAATATTGCAATGTCACCGATTTGATATACGTTTGCCAAATTTCAGCTCAATCGAACATCGGGAAGAAGGTCTTGCATTGACATGAAAATTTTGAAAAGGACAACTTACATACGAATACGAACATTGCAAGTTAATAAAAATCTTGTAACACCACTCTCATGAAGATCAGAGACGTTAGGTTACACTTGATGTTGTGGACCAGTATATTTAACTAGAACAAACTGTCCAGTTAGGTAGGGTTAACTTCAAGAAAGAGGTCAATCGTCGAATCCGACTCGGCTGGGCAATGTTCGGGAAGCTACGCAATTTCTTCTCGTCTTACATACTGCAGTGTCTCAGGACAAAAGTCTTGCCAGTGCGTGTTGCCAGTGATGACCTACGGCACTGAAACGTGGTGGCTCACAATGGGCCTTATTAGAAGGCTAAAAGTCACCCAAAGAACAATGGAGAGGATTAAGCTTGGAGTTTCCCTACGAGATCGAATCAGAAATGAAGAGATCTGCAGGAGTACCAAGGAAACCGAAATAGCCCGAATAATTGCCGAACTCAAGTGGCAGTGGGCAGGGCACAATGCTCGCAGAATAGATGACCGATAGGGCCGAAAGGTTCTGGAGTGGCGACCGCGTACCGGATGACGTAACGTTGGAAGGCCTGCCACAAGCTGGACCGACGACCTTGTGAAGGCCGCAAGAATCTGCTGGATGCGCGAAGAACAGAACCGGTCGAAGTGGCGGTGCTTAGGAGGCCTATGACCAGCAGTGGACGTCATACAGCTGAAGTTATGATGAAAAACCATCTAATAATAAAATGTGACTATCGAGTTATCGACGATTAGAAATTGATTTAAATTCCCACGTTAATTATCATAGATTGATGCACTAATTCCGTCAATTTATTGGACCAGTCACATTTAATTCGGCAAACTTCGGTTTTTCCGATGATAAACGATAGAACTTAGAAAAGGACATGTGGCTACTTTTCTGAAATACAAAATACGCGCAGTCAAAGTCACGAGCAACAGCTAGTAAATAAATAATACAGAGAAGACAAACCGTCAACCAGCACATTCGAACTAATGTTCCCGACCATTTCATTTTCAATCGTCCACTTTAGTGGCTTGGACATCAAAAAGCAGTAGCTACAAACAAAAATCGACCTTGTCATGTACGAATAGAGAAAATAATGAATTGTAGTTCTGCAGACGCTAAAACTTCCGCAGAAGCGCAGTGCGCAATCAAACTTATTTAATTTTGAATATTGACAGCGAAATTCTTAACGGTCTTGTTTAGTGTGTTTCTAAGAATTGCAGCCTTTTTATTTGTCTGACTGTTTCTACAGCTTTTGCTCATTCCTTGAGAAGTAAATCGAGTCACTAGGAAGTGATGAAGGACGGGCGTTTTGGGGAACTGTCTTATGTAGTTTTGTCGTTCGAAAAGTGCTGATTCTCATCCTCAATCAATCTGCCTAACCTTTTCCCAACTATGTTGGGGTCGGCTTCCAGTTAACCGGATGCAGCAGAATACCAGTATTTTACATGGAGCGACTGCCGATGTCTACAACCCAGTTACTGGGTAATACGATACCCCTTGATAAGACCGGTTGTCAGACTTTCGGGCTTCTGACGACCCGTAACGACTGTCAAATATTCACGAATGACAGCCGGGACCAATGGCTTAACGTGCTTTCCGAGGTACGGAGGAGTCTCGGTATACAAGATGGTCACCCATCCACGGACCAACGCCGGCAAGCGTAGCTTAACCTGATGGATCGACCCGTGCGGCTTTTAATAATTAGCCACGACTTGACGACACGAGTTTGAATAAATTGCTTTTGATTTTGATTTATTGCCTGTAATTAAATTATTAATTTGTATTTGCTTCAAGAAATAATAAGAACTATTATATGAAACCGGCATGACTTGGAGCAAAAATCGAAGACATCCACCCACCTGCACTGGGGTCGCGAGGTGAATTATGTAGGGCATGGCTGACGCCCTTTAACAGAGAGGAGGCCTGGGTACCAGGAAACGTTATTATAGGCTTATCATAAACTGATTTTGTCAAACGAGATCAATAATATTGATTCAAGAAATAAGAAGTCTTTTTAGATTATACTGCCATCCGCATTTGTTACGGCAGGAATCCGCCTCAACATAAGTCCTTGCAAGACAAGGCAAAGGTCTTTAAGCGTTGGTACAGTCCGGCCGTCGATGTGTTTTGCGAATTTGATCCGTATAGTTACTAGAAATTTCCCAACTAACAGCTAGTTTGACTGTATTGAGTTGTGTGACAATTGTGCAGACCGTAACAGAAATAACTCATAGCCAAAGTATGTCCAAAGTACGAGTAACGTTTATAGATCTCGGCTTATTACTCATCAACAGGGCTATTATTGCTCGATTCTAAGAATTTAGCCATAAACTTGGTTTCTCGACATCTTCACCAAAAAAGACAAATAAGAATTTAAACTATCTTTCCACGCAATGCCAGCCCATTACTTGTTCGAAATTTTAATAACAAATCTATATTACTATTAATAAAGCTGAAGAGTGTTAGTTTTTGTTTGCTTGCTTGTTTGTTTGAACGCCCTAATCTCTGGAACTACTGGTCGGATTTGAGAAATTCTATTTGCATTTGATAGCCCAATTCTCGAGGTACGAGTAGGTTTAATTATAACATCAAACTACGACCCTTAGGAGCGGAGCAAAAAGAAAAAAGTCAGGAACAACGCTAAGCAGAAACAAAGTAATATCGGGGTCGGGCGATGCGATGCGTCATGGAGGATTGGGGTCCGAGGCCGGCTGTCCGACGAAAACCGAGCATTACCGAGAAGAGCCGAACTGTTCACAATGTTCTTCTGCATGCCTAAGCCTATGTCAACGAAATACCATCCCGCGCGGCTCAGTCGCTTTATTATAAACTACCTGCTGCCCGCGACTTCGTCTGCGATCTAGGATGATAAAAGTCTATGCCCTTTTCCTGATCATGGTTTACCCATGTGCCAAATTTCATCCAAACCTGTTCAGTTCTTTTAGTGTGAAAGCGTAACAAACAAACTCACTTTCGCATTTATAATATTAGTTAGGATTCGTATACAAGGTGTAGGTACCACTTAAATAACGCACAGCCTCTTAAGCGGTCATTGTACTCATCATTTTGAACAACTTTTACTATGGGACCAAAACAAAAATCGCGAAAAAAAAGTCAGCGGTTTCCTACATTTTGACGAGTTATGCTAACATAAATGTAGGGAACAGCAGATTAATTTGGTACGAGGTTGAGCGTTATTACAGATACACATTGTCATCGAGCTGTCTTACATTTTTCACGCGAACGAAGTCGCGGGCAGAAGCTAGTAATATTGTAAAGAGGAAACTTTTATTTTGTGAGTTTGTATGTAGGGGGTAATCTTCGGATCTACTAATCCGATTCCGAAAATTCTTCCACTAATAGGAAGCTACTGTATTGCCGAGTGTCATAGAATATATTTTATGTTAAACAAGTAATTTCAAACGCACAAATTCGCGGGCAGAAACTAGTATCAAATAATATTATACTTCTCAACTGTCCTCATAAATTAAAGGGCACAGATGTCTACGATGCCAGTTCGGAGAATATCGCCGCAAACGTTCAGAGCAAAGTAAAAAGTGAACTCCGTGCAGTTTTTATTGCTTCCCATATGTTCAGGTAAAACGTCGAGCAATAAATATTTCGGAGCAAGAAAAGTGTTGAGATTTATATTATATAGTTATTGATAAAACACCGACAACCTCTTAAGGGGTCATTGTACTCATCATTATGAACAAGTTTTACTATGGGACCAAACGTGAAATCGCGAACAAAAAATCAGCTGTTCAGTACATTTATGTTCGCATAATTCGTCAAAATGTACTGAATAGCTGATTTTTTTGCGATTTCAGGTTTGGTCCCATAGTAAAAGTTGTTCATAATGATGAGTACAATGACCCCTCCAGAGGTGGTTGGTGTTTTTTATATATATAATCAGCCTTTAACGAAAAAAAAAAAACAATAAATAAATAACTTTCCCACTGCTGGGACACAGGCCTCCTCTTCAGGTCTTCGAAGTTTTGATTCTAGGACATGCCGGTTTCCTCACAATGTTTCCTTCATCGTTTTGAGATCAGTGGCGATGGAAACTATTTAGTCAAAGTAAAGCTCCTGCTTGGGTTCGAACTCACGGCCTACAACTCGTAAGTCGGGATCGTTGTCATTGGGCCACCACTGTTCTCACTGGGAAATTGAAAACCAACTCAAATTGTGCGTATATTCAAAACAGAACTGTCACTCTTTGTCAGTTGTATGAAATGGCTACAACACGACAAATTGACGCAGGTTGTCAATTTGCTTAATAATCCTCTGATTGTACAGTGAAGGGACTTTATTCATGCGTTCCAAAAATAAAACCAATGTTTTTGTAGGGATGAAAAAAGCTTTATATTCAAAGGTTTTTCTTATGTGGGTGGATTTTCATTCACAGGATTCTGTATTGTATGTGGGATGAAATTACATACCTACGCAGTCTAGAGCAAAAAAAGAACCGGCCAAATGCGTGTGGGACCACGCACAATGAAGGGTTCCGTAGTTAGGATGAATTTATCCCAAGAACAAACTTAATTTTGTAGTTGAAAAACACGTTGTCTCATACATTCCAACTACAAATGTATGTTTGTACGCACAATATTGAGAGATTTACCATGTTATTTTAACGTCATAGACTTCTTATAAGTTTTCCTATAATCTCTATGTAGCTATAGAACTATTTTCTGTTTTTTTTTTTCAAAATTTTAGGCTCAGTAGTTGCGGATATAAGGGGGATGGTCAATTTTCGTCTATTTTCTTAAATAACTTTAAAACCGTTCATTTTAAAATTATAAAAAAAATATATATTTGAGACCCTCACAGTAAGCCCTTTCATTTCATATATCACACGGTACACTATGCAAAAATTAAAAAAAAAATCTTACTTACCCGCCAAAATTGACCCCATATTCAAAATTCATTTATTTACGTTACACGTCCGTGTTTGGGTCATAGAAATTCATATGTGTACTAAAGTTCAACTTAATCTGTCTATTAGATTCGGAGCAAATTGGCTGTAACAGACGGACAGACAGACAGACCGACGAGTAATCCTATAAGGGTTCCGTTTTTTCCTTTTGAGGTACGGAACCCTAAAAATTGCTATCGAAATAACATTTTCGATCTATTGGCTAATCATTACGTTGTCAATGTATGTGTAATAACTAGTACCCAAAAAGTTATTTTTGGAAGAAGAACGTGGTAGTAAGATTTGTTAAAATCTGCCGGTCTATTCTATAAAAATCTCACCGTGAAAACTAAGGTGAAGTGAGCTGTCATTCCACCTGATGCTAGGGATTGACACTATTACGGCTCACTACATGCTCACCTCACCTAAGTTTCCACGGTGAGGTTTGTACAGAATAGCACTGTTGATTTACACGTTGCAATTAAATTGCCTTTCTTCTTCTTACCGTGTGGAAAGCAATTTTTTTTATTATTGCTGGCTGGGCCTGCTCTTGACCTCAACCACGCCTGATGGAAAGCGATGGATAAGGTCTATGATGGAACGTGCGCGCCCAGAAGATGCTTGGTCACTCTTGCTTTGAATGCAGACGGATTATATGTGGACACAGACGCTGGTAGAGAGTTGCACACTTAAGCTGTTCTAATAATATAATTTAAATTTCAGGTTTCGCCCAGAACTCGGAAACGCTAACACTACCATTCGCCGAAACAGACACAAAGTCAGAGGTGAGAGGGCATGCGAGACGTCGCATATATGTACTTCTATATGTATCTGCGAAACCCCACCTGTAGAGATTGTCTTTACTGCGGCCGACCTGAGTGCAGAGTCTGTGTAAGGTTTTCTAAGTCGGCCACTGCATCGTTTGTCCAAATGTAACGCACTCTGATGGCTCATTGAAATAATTAGGAGTTTTGACCTTCTCTCGCCAAAGATTACATCTTTCTGAGGTGTTGCCATTGGATGTACTCACGCGCCCAAGAAAACTTTTCAGATTTTAAATTTCCGTGACACTGAGCTGTAATCTTTGTGCATAGGATTTGAAATAAGATGATGTGCTAAGGTCCTTAACAGATGCAAGTCATTTTTTCCTTCAATTGACAATACCAATACAATAATGCCACGAGAAAGAATCTTGCATAGTGCAAATAAGGCTTCAAATTCAAGCAGAAGCAGACTACCCAACCTTCTTGAAAAAAAAAAAAAATACACTTATCTCCATGGTTTTCGTAAAAGAAATTGCTTGAATTTTTAGACACAATAGCCTCAATTGCAAAAGATTGTTATTCCACATCAACATCAACATCAATAAATGATCAATATTTTACATCCAATTTATGGTAGCCAATCACCTGTCCCTACCCGTGTTATATCAAATCCTCCTTATTTCCTCTGGGATTACACTATTGTTTACCATTCGAGCCAATATTTGTACTAACTGACAGACTAAGTTAGTATCACATGAGATTATTGGCACTCTGCAGCATGTGTGGTAGATTCTCAAAGATAGATTGTAGGCTGTGACGTTAATTAATTTGGCGTATGTAGCTTAGTAATTAATTATAATATAACACCTGCATAGTGCACAATGAATAGAAATTATGTATCGGTAGTAGTTACTCATTATGAGTATGTAATTTTAGGCATCGTTATTATCAACATGTTTACATATAAACTGTTTAATATGAGCATCTATAATTGGACCGTGTTATGCAGAAAGCAGCCATGTCAGGAAAAGTACAAACAGAGTTATAAGCACTTTTCTGTGGATGTCAAATGCAGCGATGTCCATGCATCATGGATGCATGGACATCGCTGCCTTTGACGGCTCATATCTCCGTCATAAATAGATATATCGACATGGCTGTTTTTGAAAAAAAGTTTGTATGTCGAAATTATTATGACTGTGTTTATAACTCATTTTTGGAAAAAGTGCAGTATGGCTGCTTTCTGCATAACTAGGTCCAATTATGTACTTTCATAAAGGGAATTATTGGTCACCTCAGTTGGTTGTCTTTTGGCACTGGTGTCGGATTCCTCAAGATCTTAATAATATAGAGGTATGAGGAACAGGGTGTAAAGTTCACTCATCCTCCATAGAAAAATCCTACGACGAGACGGGTGTTGTGACTGGGGCCCGACGATTGATGTCGGGACGTTGTATATATGCAAGTCACGCGCTAAACTCTGATTGCGCAATGCAGGATTTTGCGTGCCGTCAATGTGATGCGTAGTTGCCGCCACAATAATAATATTATTAAACTACATCAGACCTATTAATCGTAATACAACTACGGCCGACGTATCTTAGCGAGTCTGAACATAGGCTCTCCGAACTTTCGCGCTTGTTCTCTCACTCACACTGGCCTCATGTCTCCATTTGGTTTCTAAAAATATCTAACTGCGCAGCCTTCATCCAGTTCCGACTTGCCGAGATACGTCGGCGTCAGCCATATTTGTATTCGCTTGTAACGAAATCTCTGAAGTCCTAATCATCATCATTTAGTTACCCGATAGAAATCCACTCACACACATGTGGCGATATTTGGACATACAGGCCTCCCCAAACATCGCCAGATCGATCAGCCTTTTACCGTTATAACCTCAGTGTAAATAAATAATAATTCAAAGGCAAAAACACTATTCGAATCAGTAAACAAAATCTCGTCAACCTTACCCGGATTAATAAAACAATTCACGACTAAAATTAAAATCGACAAATAGAAATTATACGCGGATGAACGAATAAATTCAATCTGGACGCCTCTCCGTTCGAAGGAAATGCAACTTTATGGAAATTATAAGTGGTAATAACTACAAGACTTCTATCTCTTCAGTGAGTACTGTAGAGATAGCAAAAAAAAAATGGATTATTCCGATCTGTCACCCTGCTTTGTCCCCTTAGAGGAAGATTCTGTAAAAATTTCACCGTGAAAACTTAGGTGAGGTGAGCGTGGAGTGAGCCGTCAATAGTGTCAATCCCTAGTATCAGGTGGAATGACAGCTCTCTTCAAGCTCACTTCACCTAAGTTTTCACGGTGAGATTTTTACAGAAAAGGCTGAAAAGAAAAAAATTGATCTGTCCCACTGAACACACTCCCACTGAAGTTTGAACTGTCCTCTGGTTGCTAACAGGGGGACAGATCAATATTTTTTCCGATCTGTTCCTCTAAGGGGACAAAGCAGGGTGACAGATTGCAATAATCCAAAAAAATAGCGTAGTAACCTAGCGTAGCGTGGAAACGCCACTGCCTCCCCCAGCCCAACCTTCTTCATCTTCATCCTTTACAAAACTAGGAAGGCAAAAGGAGTCAAAGTTAATAAGGTACTTTTACTTTTGTTATTTCCTTTATATAGTTAGTTACTGTTTTTGGTAAGTCTTAAAACCTTCCTAAGTCTTAGACTAAGTTTTTATTAAGAAAAAGAAAAGGTTTTAAGCAAAGTTCGACAATATAGGCGCCCACGTGTTTCTCACTTTGCTATCGACCTAAAATATTATGATAGGATTTTACCATGGTCCGTCCGGATGTTTTTTTTTTTTTTTCTTAATTATTGTTTTCTTATTAAAAGTGGTAGTGTGATAATATTATATTTAAGTTTTATTGTTTATTTTTCATTTAACGACTGCCTCTAAGCTGTCATACGATGATACTACTAACAATACTATCATCATTCTCCTGCCCTTGTCCCAATTTATTTGGGGTCGGCGCAACATGTCTTTTTCTTCCATACTTCTCTATTTGTGGCCCAACATTTTGATCCATACAAGACAGCAGGTCTAACCATTGTTTTATAAATCTTCCCCTTGAGTTTAAGGGGAATGCGGGAAACGCAGATTGTTCCCGTGACCTACCGCCATTTCATCCATCCAGTGTTTATCCATTCTGTGCTTAACAGTCCGATCTGCTTCGCCATCGCTTTGCACAAGTGAACCAAGATACCGGAACTCGGAGCAGGCCGGGAGAAGCGCGCCATCAAGCGCTTTTACTAGATACAACATAATTTTTAAGTAATTTTAAAATTATTTTATAACCACACTAGCGGACCTGACTGACGTTGTTCTGTCTATACTATAATTCGTACAATATTCTCATAGTAAGTGCAGTTTCAGTTTTCCCGACCTTTCCATTTTTCCAGGCATCTTATTAAATTTTTGTTTCCTTAAGAACCTGATTCGGATTATTAGAAACATTTAAAAATATTTTTTCCAAATACCAACCAAAATCATTTTATTTTTATTATACAGTGTTATTGGTAATAATTAGTTCTTCTAAGCCTGAATTATAATATAAAATAACACCTGTAGTCCTCGACAGGTTACGCAGAGTTGTCTTTCGTCCATATTTCGCGTGCAAGCACGTCTGCTATGCATGAGGACCTGGGAACGATGCCAGGTCGGGTATGGACAGGACTTTCTCAGTACTTCGAGGTCTAGATTTGTGTCTGGTGGATATGGCAACAAGCTCGCCATAGCACAACATTATAAATCTTATTATTTTTAATTCCTTTATCATTCGCAACCAAAACCAAGTAATCAAGTCCAAAAGTTTTGGAAACCTCCTAAAATTTCCTTCCCATTCCACTGACTTCTACTCCTACTCCTTCACTGTGCACGCGGTTCGGTTGTGGAATTCACTACCACCTGACATTAGGGACTGCCAAACTGTTGCAGTATTTAAAAAAAGAGTGAAAGAACACTATCTTTCCATTTCGTCATAGTTATTTTAGTGATATTTATTCTAGAAGTATGTATGTATTTAAGTATTTGTTATATGTTTTGTTAGCTTAGTGAATTGTTTTTTAGATTTTATGTATTTTTATTTTCTCTCATATTCTTACACACGGTGTCTACATCTCTTTTTATCCCCTGTCCTATCGCAGGTATGCTGGAAGAGATTTCTTTAGAAATAAGCATCACCTTTGTACATAATTTTCTGTTCCTTTATTCTTGTCTGTTTATTTTGTGTGTACATAAATGGTTAAATAAATAAAATAAATAAACAGAAAAATAATTCCAACCTCTTAATACATAGTCTGTTCTGCGTACAGTACTACCAAGTAGAAATCGATTTCCGGCGCAGTTATTGGCGTCGAGATGCGCCGTGTTCTCGTTTGATTCCCTAACGTTATTTGTTTCCGCGATTGTTACATTCGCTGTAGGTAGACACGTCAAGTTGTAGTTATGGTAAAAGTATCTTTAAAGTTTTGAAGATGCGCAAGCCTTTTGCTTGACTTGGGCTATACACGCTGCTTTTTTATTGGATTGTTACCTAAATTTATGTTCGCATAACTCGTCAAAGTATAGGGAACAGCTTATTTTTGTTCCACGATTTCAGGTGGTCCCATAGAAAAAGTTGTTCATACAGTTGATGAGTACAACACTATCGTGGCAACTCCCTAGCCAGTAAAGAAGCAGCGTGTATATTTTAGTTTATCAAACGTTTTTGTTGGCAATGCCACTTTTTGTTTGGTCCTCGTGTTATTTTATTGTTAAACGCAAAATAATCACAACATTTTATACGGCTGTATATGTATTAGTTACTTTAAAAATGCTTTTCGGTTAAAAAGCAAAGTATGCACATAGAAATTTTAATGATTTAGGAAAAATAATCATCATTCTTTCTCAAAGTGGCAACGAAGAGTGGTAACAAAGATTGTGGAAAAACCTATTGCAAGATGATTCAATGACACAGACAGGAGTAAAGGTAAGTTGATGTAAAAGAGCGTGAATTGGCGTAGAAGGATCAAGACACCCGCAAAGGGGTTGACAAAATAGATGGACCAGATAGTGCTGCTGAAAATTGAGTACTAAAAGACAGCTAAACTAAACTTTTTATATCTACAATCTAGATTCGTTCACGCTTGATAATTTAATTCGTAATAAAAATCGTATATCAAAAGCTGGTGACACAAGCTATAAACAGTGTCAGCATATAACATCGTTCGAGAACTGTTCATGCAAAATGGATACATCCATTAATTGACTGTCATGTGTTCATGACGATGATGGACGTCATATGATGGGTTCTGTTTTCGGGAGTACACAAAAATGGATGGTTTTTGAATCTGCTTGATGAGATCATTAGCACGTTTCATGTATCATTGATTATTTAGTTTGTCCTTTTGCAAAATTACAACAAATTATTTTCTACGTTGGAAAGTGATAGTCGCAGTAGCTAATCAATTGGTTAGATAATGGTTATATCATTATTAAGTGACTGGTAAACAACTACCTAGCCTTTTCCCAACTATGCTGGGGTCGGCTCAAACCGGATGCTGCTGAATACTAGTATTTTACTTGGAGCGACTGCCTATCTGACCTCCACAACCCAGTTACTGGGTAATACTATACGTATACCCCTTGGTAAGACTAGTTGTCAGACTTTCGGGCTTCTGACGACCTGTAATGACTGTCAAAAATCGACGAATGACAGCCGGAACCAACGGCTTGACGTGCTTTCCGAGGCATGGAGGGATCTTGGTATGATAAGACACAGATCACCCATGCACCAACCAACCGTGGCTAGTGTAACTTAACCTGATCACAAGCTTCGCTTTGATTAGCAGATAGTCAAAGCATAAGTTCGTCCAAGGTCAGGTACCTATATTTATAAAATCAGTAGCTCTATGACAATTGATGAGCCTCCCACATACCAGGAAGGCATGGCTCAAAAGAGAGGAGGCCTAAAGCATGGGTTGGAACAAGACCGCAATGAAGATTTTATTTATTTTATTTATTTAAGGATATTTTATACATAAAGTACATGTCAATTTCATCGTAACCTAAAACTCATCGTAAACTAAAATACATCTACTTACTAATTATGGCTTACGATTAAATAACATAAACAGCGCTTTAGCGGCTTCAGACAAAGGAGAGGACAACATCTCGTGGACGTTCTTATAAAAAACTCTCGGTCCGTCTCGTAACAGACACATTCCACCAACACGTCTTCAATGATACTGCACACATCATAATTTGGAGAACCTGATTTCCTCATTATGAGTGCGACTCGTTCAGTGGAACGTGACCAGATCTTAGCCCGAATGCTGTTACAATCAAAAATCTACTCAAACTCACATTAATGAGCCATGGTATTCGAGGAGGCTCACATTGTATTGTTTTATACCAAATTCCATTTTCCAAAGATCTCTCATTAAAATATTCCTTCCAGTTATTGTGTCAGTACTTTTTGTATTTAGGCAACAACTCAGTGTAATTTGGCAAAATTAAAACGTCTTTTCAATCTACTACTGCTTTTCTCGCCAACATGTCAGCCTCCATCGTTACCTCTGATGCCAATATTTGATGGAATCCATTGCAATCTCATAAATTTCAGTGAGGATGTCATAAGCTCTGTCACCAGAGGCGCATCAAGCTATATGATTTATAGCAGTTCTACTATCGGACAAATTAGGACTTTATTCTGTTGAATTGATCGAGTATACAAAAGTGCTTCTAAAATTGAGCTCCATCGACAAAACTGAAAATTCGTAGGTGGATTTAAAACAATTTTGTAAGATGAATTATTTGCTACATGAGAACCATAAAAAGCATCACCGCGACCACTTGCGCTTCTTGAACCATTAGTAAATAATACATACCAATCGTCATACTTTTCTCTTAACTTAGATGTAACATTGTATTTTAAAATATTATAATCGTGTTTTTTTTTTGCGTGAACTATACTGTCTAATTGAAATTCGATTACATTAATAACATTGATGTTAGTCACCCATGCATTCTTAACGGTTATGACGATGACTATGTGCTTTTCTTCGTCTTCTGAAGTGCCAGTTTCATGTGCCTCATCATCCAATACTAATGCCTCAAATGAATTATTTGCAACCTCCTCCTTGTATAATTTCGATAGACCTAACCTTTTGTTCTCCCTTGTAGTTGTCATAAAATCCATCGTCTCAGTCATTTCAGGTTCCTCCATTTACGTTTTTCTATTCTCCAACCATATTGATAGGGCTTTTCGATAGATACAGTTTTAGTAGACTTAATTTTCCTGATTGCCTATTTTTTGGCGAATATAGGGCAAGATTTATCGAGGGCCATATGAGCGCCCTTACAATTAGTGCATTTATAGTCCGTTACTTCACAGTTATCGTGTTGGCCATTACGTTTTGGCCATACAATTTTTTGGTAGGGCAATATCTTATTAGGTGACCAAACCTCCAACATCCTCAGCATTGCGTCACAGGAAATGTATATGGATCCACCTTAAACCGACACCCATATACGTATGAGGGTAAAGTGAACTTTTAAAACATAGCCGTATAGTACTGCTATCTGTCCATTTATTTGAACCATCTAATCGTTTTAATTTTTTTATCAATATTACCACATGATCACACTTAAAATTGCCACCAATCTCCTTATCTTTAATTTCTACATGTATGTCTCGTAAAACACCATATGAATTTATTTCATCGATCAGGTGGCATCATAATAATTTTTTCACAGCTAACTAATTTCCTTGCACTTTCTTTATATCCAAACTGAATCAGTACCTTATATGGGCTTTTGTATTGAATTCTTAAAATATTTGGGATTGTTTCCGCTCAATAGCTTTGCCTTTCCTAACTGTTTGTGTAAAATTTATTTTGATATAACCATAACCATAGCTATTTCTTTTTGCGCTTCCACGTCTAAATTTCTTCTATCTGCGTTGTTAGACGGACTCTTTGTCAACCGTTTTTGCCTATTCTGACTGTGATAAAGCCCTCATCTTCTTCTATTATCTCTTCACTTTCTTCTCTCGCCCTTTTTTCTGGACTTCGACTTCGACTTGTATCAACTTCATTTCTTTTGCGTATTTCTACTTGTACTTGTTGATCGCTACTTATAATATCCTCTTCCATAACATCGCTCCCCTTCGTTATTCATCGTACGAAAACATGTAAAAAGTATGTAGCTACCAACGGTGAATCGCTATCTGCGCGTGCGCTTACGATCGCGTCCTGCGTGTAACATGCCAATGAAGATGAAGATGGTGATGACAATGTTTCTCGTACTCATAAGACGATAAATAGTACTTACAACTTTAAATACCCTAACAAAAAGAAATACAAATATAGAAGTACCAATAAGGAAAATATATGAAATTGAAAACACTTAAAGAATATAGGAACCCGGAAAAGCGCAGATGTAATGAATCTGTAAGATATTGGATTTTTCTGAGCGGATTGTGCTACTTATACCTACAAACATACATATTATTTCTTATAGCCGCAGTACATTTTGGTATATTACGTTTTTTGTAAAGTTCGGTTATATGTATATATTATTTGAGCGAAGTGAAGCTTAGTAGTGTAGTTTTAGATAATAGCTCGAATATAGGAATGGAGAAATATTTAAAATATGAATGTTGATTTAGGGCAGATTTTTCAATGGTCAGATAAGTTTTATCTAAGAAATAAATACTTGGAATAAGTTTAACAGTTTTGTATAGAAAATATGTCAATCTGTAATATTTATTATGTAGATAAAAGTTATGTGTCTATTGAAAAATCCTGAAATGTTTATAAAATGATCGAGTAATTATTTAGAAGAGAACGGTGAAAACATTTTTTGAAGGAAAACCGAAAAAAAAACAAACAACATCCCGGTAGTGGAAATACCATCTTCAACAATGGCATGATAAACATAACGATCCAGAAATATGAACAAGCTAGAACGTAGCAAGCAACAAACGCCAAAAACTTTCTGACTACTCACTTTACTAAGGAGGTGAAACAATTGCTTCTCAGTCTCGTCTCACACACCTAACTTTAAGGCCTCGTCTATGGTGATGACACGATGACTAGCGCGGTAGCGGGCTCGGTTATGTGGCCAAATTACAACGAATCGCAAGTTGTTGTAGCGGGCAATAGACAGTAAAGGCTAAAAACATGATTCTACAGGATAAAACAATAGACGATCGCTCGCTAACTACCTACAGCTTTTTCGTGAGTCTCAAAAAATTAAAAAGAATTATGGATGGAATTATAGAACTATGGAGAAGTGTCGGTTGATGCTGCGTGAGCGTGCGTGATCTATTGCCGCCCGTTCGATGTCCACCGCGCACAGGATGGATGGAAAGCAGTGCATGAAGTATCTCTTTGCTGCGTTGGTGTAATTGCTGTGTAGCGTTCCAGTGGGAGGATAGATAAATAAATAAATTTTAGCTCTGACAGCAGCAATCCAATAGCAACCTTATTGTAATGAAACGTCATTAGCCATTATAACAATATTATATTAATATTATAGACCATTGTGATTTTGACAGTCTTGTCAGTGGTGACAACCCAACAGCAACCTTATTGAAACGAGAATAAAGATCACTGTGATTTAATAGTGTTGCAAAATCAGAGGTAACATTCACTGTGAAAGGACTGTAGGTGCCCACAGAGTGCGGTGATGTACGCGATTAGTTGGCCACAGTGCATCGCGATTTGTTGTAGCGGACATAGAGGCTAGAAATATTTCCACACGGTAAAACAATAGACGATCGCTCGTTAACTGTAGTTAGCGAGCGATCGTCAAGATGAAAGTGATCTTTATTCTCATTACAATAAGTTGCTGGTGGAATGCTGTTTCGTATGAGAAGTAAAATAACTGTTATTCGCTCAGTCTCGTCGCGCTAGGTGCCTACGATAGTCTGTTCACTATGGACGCAAACGGTGGTTTCATATTATGTATATCTAGATTATATCTATTATTACATATTTCAAAAGCACTTATGAAACGTCTGAAGCTAGATGCACGTTCCCAATTGGTCGTTTGCTATGAAGACTCCACAGTTAAAAATAATTGGGTAGGTCTGTAAATACTTCTTTATTTTATTATAAAATAAAGTCGCTTTTCTTTGATCTCACTGGATTTTAGTGTTACGTATATTATATAATACATTCTTATTAAACGTACATATACAGTATAGAAATCTCGATGTTTTGTGAAGTCTTAAAAACCTTGCGAAGCAGGGGAGGGTCAAGACTCCACTCTAGTGTTAGATATTTTGCGCCCGCTTTAGCACTCGTGCAATATCCTCACCATATACGAGGACTAACTTATATCTTAGAGCTAGTTTCAAAACTTATTCAGGAATATCAAGAGGAAACTTATCTTTGAGAAACAAATTGAATGATAACATCATGTGGAAAGTTGGTGAGAAAGTTAGACCAAAATTCTACACTGCTGACCTAGCATTTTAAAATAGAGTGATATTTTTAAGGGTCATTGTGCTCATAATTTTGAACAACTTTTACTATGAGACCGAACGAAAAAAAATCAGCTGTTCCCTACAGTTTTACGAGTTATGCGAACATAAGTGTATGGAACAGCAGATTTTTTTTCGCGATTTCAGGTTTGGTCTCATAGTAAAATGATCAATGATGAGTACAATGACCCCTTCAAATATTGCCCATGAATTCAATTTCAACTATGAATCAAATTCCCCGAAGGATTAGCTAAAGTGTGAATTACAGTATCCGGTCGTAAACACAGGGTTATTTTAAATTAGCTAGCTAAACTCCGCAGACGCGACGGGTATCAATATCTAAACAGGATAAAATAAAAAATTAATTAATTTGATGATTTTTATGGGGTGATCGACCGCAATTATTGTAGTCACTTGAAATATCAGCTGAAAAAATCTGTTTTTAGGGTTCTGTACCTCAAAAGGAAAAAACGGACCCCTATAGGATCACTTCGTTGACCGTCTACATGTCTGTCAGTCTGTCAAGACTCTTTTTCTCAGGAACGCGTAAAGGTATCAAGTTGAAATTAATAGCAAATACCTAAGGTACCTTGGAGCTCTATAAAATTCGAGCTTTTAAGTCGATGTAATAAAACAATACGGCCATATGTGACATATATTGATACTCGCAAATAAATCAAAACCTACAGGGTCTACTTCTCGTTGACCTAGAATCATGAAATTTGGCAAGAAGCAAGGTCCTACACCTGTCCCGTCTGTGTTTTACCTGTCCTAAGGACAGATAAAATATTTTTCTTTCTTTCTTTCTTTCTGTCACAGCACAAGTAAAGGAAAAAGTCCGAAAGTCATTAATTTGTAATATTACCACATAAAAATTGCGATTATAAACATACATTTATTTTTCAGTTGGAGAATTGACCGTGACGTATATCTATGTATGGGAGAATATGTTTTTTCAATTACAATGTTAAGTTTGGGAATGTCGGAAAACGGAAACTCTTATCTACCAGTCTGTTATCACCACGCCGC
Organism: Dicycla oo; assembly: GCA_948252095.1. NCBI lineage: Eukaryota > Metazoa > Arthropoda > Insecta > Lepidoptera > Noctuidae > Dicycla > Dicycla oo. The sequence continues at coordinate 8,333,847 of OX411733.1, read as the reverse complement.
AAAGACGTATTTATGTTGCGAGGAACCTGCGTCTGGCTTTAGAATCAAAAGAGCAATCACCATCTACGTCTGTTGAAACAGATTTGTTTTTCTGATGTTTAAAATGTCTACAATGCAGTGTCTGATCAGCGCTATACCTGGGGCTGGTGCACTCCAGGGGTGAGTACGTGGAACGTAGTTTATTTTTAGGTTTCCGTACCTCAAAAGGAAAAAAACGGAACCCATATAGGATCACTCGTGTGTCTGTCTGTATGTCTGTCACAACCAATTTGCTCCAAATGTAAGGACCGATTAAGTTGAAATTTGGTACACATATGAATTTTATGGGATAAATTCGTCCTAACTATGGAACTCTTCATTGTGCGTGGTCCGACCGACACGCACTTGGGCGGCGGTTATTTTTGTATAAACTTCACAGATTGATGTGATGGGTCCATATCTAAACTCGAAAAAACGTGCGAAAAGAGTTATTCTGAACTAATACTTCAAGTAACAATACGCTGTCATTGATCTCCCAAAAAAAAAAAAACAAATCTTTATATTTTTTATTTTATCGTGATTAGATATCGATACCCATTGAGTCTGCGTAGTTTAGCTAACCGTAAACCCAGGGTTTAAATAACCTTGTATATGACACATCGAGTTTTGTCGTCTCGGTCACTCATATAGTGTCGAGATAGCGGTTTATGTTTTAAAAAATTCTTAAAGACGCGGCGGCCCACCTAGCTTTTTATACACACAAACACGTTTTTATAACCGTTGTTTGAAGTAGTAAACAATTAAATTGAAATTTAGGGAAATAATAGGTGTACTCTATGAAGTTGCCGTTTTACAATACTTGGTAATTTGAAACGTAATTTATGTATGGCTGGCAATAAACTATAAATTCAAATGAATTTTATTTAAAAAATATGAAATTCTGTTTTCAAATTCAGTCATTTGTTTATTGATTAGTGTTTTGTTTTCACTACAGTTTTATCTTTTTAATCAATATGGACACGATAAAAATACGAGTAATTATGGAATACGAGATCCGTCGCGGTAGCAATGCCACACAAACGGCTCGCAACATTAAATACGTGTACAGAGTGAACACTACAAACGAATGCACGACTCGTTATTGGTTTGAACGCTTCCGACATGGAAATTTTGATCTAAATAATGAACCTCGTGGTCACCCGTAAACAAAAGTCGGCAACGACGAATTGAAACAACACTAGGAAATCCCTTTCAATACGTAAAGCTGCAGCCAAATCGGTGACCCGAAGGGTGTAAGGTCTACTTGTTAGTCAAATTTTAGAGAAAATGATCAAATAATTAATTTTGATTTCGGCTACTTAGAACGTTAAAGCTCATAAAATTAAAACAACAGAAAAAATTTCAGTTCAAATCAATCAATTTCCTGAAAAAAAAAGTAATAATAAATCTTTAATGAAATAAATTAGATTTACAAAAACCTATGAAGCCTTTGAAACCCAAACTAGGTAAAAACCTGTACGTCAGATTTCAGCGCCTTCTCCCAATTCATTACATTTTTATACCAACTAAGACTTTTGAGGAGCTCGTGGCTAAGTAATAACAGCCGCACGGGTCGATCCATCAGGTTAAGCTACGCTTGCTGGTGTTGGTCTGTGGATGGGTGACTATCTTTTCATACCGAGACTCCTCCGTACCTCGGAAAGCACATTAATCCGTTGGTCCCGGCTGTCATTGGAGGATCTTTGACAGTCGTTACGGGTCGCCAGAAGCCCGAAAGTCTACAACCAGTCCTACCAAGGGGTATCGTATTACCCAGTAACTGGGTTGTGGAGGTCAGATAGGCAGTCGCTCCATGTAAAATACTGGTATTCAGCTGCATCCGGTTAGACTGGAAGCCGACCCCAACATAGTTGGGAAAAGGCTAGGCAGAATGACCAACTAAGACTTTTAAGAGGATTGTGAAGCTGTAAATTTTCATACAAAAAGAGGTAACGTTTTTCTCCCCGTAAACATAGTCTAATTTTCATATTTTTTGGAAATGTTGTAGGTATTATAAAAAACTAGGTCCGTACGTTTTTATTTTAAAGAATTATTGTATACATTATAAGTTATTAGCAGTTATTATAAGTTATTATTATTATTACATTATAAGTTGGGAAAAGGCTAGGCAGATTGACCAACTAAGACTTTTAATGAACACGATAATTTTGAGCATGCAGAAATTACAGCTGAGACAGTACTTTAAAGTATTGAAAATGTAGTATGATAGTAATGTGGAGTGTGGGTGTGTGAGGGTGAGTTCACTTTATCCAGTAAAATATATTTCCATTTCTTCGTAGAAAAAAGAAACTGCAAAGGATTAAAAAAAATTGACAATAAAAATCTGTTAAAACCACCTAAATCTCGAATTATATACTCAACGCAAAATAAAAACTCGCTCATTCATTAGATCATAATTGAAATTACCTTTCATGTTGTGCATTAACACTTATAGAAATACAGTATTTTAAATGTAAAATCACGTAAATCAGCGAAATCGGCAAAATTTCGTATACGGCCTCTTAAGCATAATATTGAAATGACAACTACACCTATGCACTTAGGGTGAATGTGTTATTTTGACTGTTGTACAGACGCCAGCAGGTCAAGCTACCCGAAACTGTCAAATTTTCCCAATCAACCTTGAACCTAATGCTTTAGCAATAAAGTTGAAAATCTATTAAAGAAAGTTGACAGATTGTAGTAGCTTGATGTGCTGGCGTCTGTACATTCTTTGATAGCAGCAAATTCAAAAAAACGAATAAATTGTTGTAGTGTATCAATTTGATAAACAATTAATGTCCCTGAATAAGTACATTACATCTTAACTGTTCCAATTGTTTAATTGATCAATTAACATCCCCTTTGTTCTGCAATCCCCTTAAATAGCAAAACGGCGAACTCATTAACAGTAATCAAAAGAAAATCTGAAATGAAATGCGACTAAAGTTTCGTTTGAAAGTATCAAAATTAATTGTAGCAGACGATACAGCAGCACGCACATTGATAAAATGATTTGATACTTTAAATCACGCAAGTTGAATAAATAATGGGTTAATTATTAAGTATTACAATAATTACAATTGTCGACACAATCTGCTTACATGTTGGTGGCTAGTATAACTTGAACTGTTATAGAGGAGCTGTAGCTTGTAAAAAGAACATGATAGCCTCTTCCCATCGTCGTCGCGTGTCAAGCCTTTGGGTTCTAAAACAGCTGACACCTCCGGCGGTGACAATAGCCCGACGGAAGACGTCGTTAATGCTGTCGTGCCGTGCCATCTGACCAGCGCTCTTGCTGCAGGTATGCCATGGTGTTCGAGGCAGTCGACTCCTTAACCGCATTGACAGAGATGTGCAACACAAATACAACTGGTATTCTTTGACAGTTGCGTGATATGGCTATAACATGGCAAATTGATGTACAGACGCCAGCACATCAAGCTACTACAATCTGTCAAATTTCTTTAATAGATTTTCAACTTTATTGCTAAAGTATTACGTTCAAGGTTGATTGGGAAAATTTGACAGTTTAGGGTAGCTTGACCTGCTGGCGTCTGTACGTAGTGTGTCAATTTGATGAACAATTAATTACCCTGACTGTACATATAGGGTGACTGGTAATTAGTGACCGATACTTAAACACATGATTGTACTGATGATAACAAACTACTTTTACTATGGAACCAAACCTGGCATCGCGAAAAAAAATCAGCTTTTCCCTACATTTATGGTTCGCATAACTCTTTTTGATCTGATTTTTTTCGCGTTCAGGTTAGTCCCTTAGTAAAAGTTGTTTATTATCATGAGCACAATCATGTGTATATGTATCGGTCACTAATTACCCGTTACCCCATATAAACAAAGTCTGTATGTCGCCATGTGCCAAGCTTTACTGGTTACCACTTAACACGTACGAATTATGTTGGTTATGTTGAAGTGACATGTTCATTAGTAACACGCTATGGTTTGGAGTGAGACCGTGATCTAACATGATACGCCTTTTTATAACATTTCCGCATTTTCCTTTGTGTTTTAAAAAATTCGGAACAATAATGTTATGTTATTCAATATAACAATTATGTTCTACTAGCTGTTCGTGCCCGGCGTCACCCGGGTGAATTTCATGTCTCTATCTCCAGTGTTTTAGGCTGTATGTTGTCTGTTTTCTTACAAAAATCTGACTTTTCCGGTGAATTTCCCCAAAAAAAATCTGTCATCAAAACCTTGTCGTGACAATTACAAACATAACAAAAAAGAATTAGCCCAATAGATGCAGCCGTTCTGAAATTATGCGCTTACATACATTCGGCAATAGATTTTTAGGGTTCCTTACCTCAAAAGGAAAAACGGACTCGTGTTTCTGTCCGTCTGTCACAGCCAATTTTCTCCGAATCTAAAGGGCAGATTAAGTTGAAATTTAGTACACATATGAATTTCTGTGACCCGAAAACGAACGTGTAATGTAAATAAATGAATTTTGAATATGGGGGTCAATTTTGGGGGCTAAATAAGAAAAAGGAAAAAAAGTTTGGCAAACTGTACCGCGTCACATATCAATTGAAAGGACTTACTGTGAGGGTCTCAAATATATACTTTTTTATAATTTAAAAATAAGTTGTTTTAAACTTATTTAATAAAAAAGACGAAAATGGACCATTTCCACCTTATCTCCGAAGCTGCTAAGCCTAAAATTTTGAAAAAAATACAGTAAATATTTATATATCTATAGATTACAAGAAAACTTAGTTTGTTCACATTGTGCGTGGTCTGACACGCACTTGGCCGGTTTTTACTTATATAGACTGTCAGTCTACAGCTTATTATCCGGACCCTGAACTGTTGTAATATCCGGGCAATGTGAAAGTTTTATGTGCATTTGACAAAATATAATAGACTATCTACTAACTACGATCTAACTACAACCACAGATTAATACAAATGGGTCACTCCGCAAAATCATTTAAATAATTCTGCCCAAGAACTCCACGACCTGATTCCACCGACCCTCTTCTACCATCGGACATCTAGACGCACTGCCAGTTGCCATCCCTACCTAGTTGCTATTCCACCAATTCGTATTAAGCGTTTCCGATTCTTTTATAATGCGCACAGCAAACGAGTGGAACTCACTACCTGAGTCTGTGTTTCCGAGCGCATACAACCCTAATCTCTTCAAACTGAGAGTGAACAGGCTTCTTCTGGGTAAGCTCACTATATCGTCGACTTTGTCTCTGTTACCTCTGACCTACACTAGAGTCAAGAGCAAACCTATCTCAAATAAAAAAATAAAATAAAAAGCGACTCTTGCTACGATAAAATAAAGTGCAATTCAGGTCGCACAACGCTTATTACCTACAGTTATATTCACCTACAAGTTGCCTTTCTTTCTAACGCTTAACCATTATACCTTCTGACCGCAGCAGTCCTACTGAATTGGCCCAGTGAGATAGGTCCGCCGCGTACTTGTAGCTTCATACCTAAACTGCGAAGTGTCGCATCTGTATTAATCTGTGCTACTCGTACAAGTATGATCGACCCGCCCCTGCTTCACACGGTTTAACGGTACTTTTTATTATATAATAATAACATAACATCACGCCTTGTTTTCCTGAAGGGTTGTGTAGACGTGTACCAAATAGTACACCCACATTTCGCCAGTTATGTGTGAGTCCCATGTAATAGGGGGCGAGCCTATTACCTTCAACCGGGCACAAATCCAGACTCCGGGCTACTACTGAGTAATTCCATATAGAAAAACCCAACAACACTGCTCAATCTAGGAATCGAACCGGGACAGGACTTCATGCTCAGCAGTAGCGCTTGCGGCCACTAGACCAACAAGGCAGTATTTTTTGGGTTCCGTACCAAGATGATAAAAAGGAAACCTTTTGGTGCGACTTAGTCTGTCTGTCTGTCCGTCTGTCACGGCTGGATATCTCAAGAACTACTAATGCTATAAATTAGAATTTTGGAATAGTTTTAGATGACGTTTTCCCAACTATTTTGCAAATAAGAAAGAATTTTTTTTTTACAACAGGTACTGAACGGGGTCTTAAATTTCGATGTGGGTTATCATATATGAAAGAACGCTGTTTGCACATTCTCAAACATTTTTTTAGGCTACATAGATTTCGACTTTTAACTCTCTTCATATCTCCAAAGTTTGCATAGAGAAAAATCAGAAAATATTCTGTGGTAGTAGTTTATGTAAAGATTACAGGAAAAAATAAAATAAAAAATAAAACGATGTCTCTAAATAGCACACTTTTTAATATATGATGGTACGGAACCCTCAGCGCGCGAGTCCGACTCGCTCTTGACCGGTTTTTATTTTTATTTTAAACGAGGCAGTCATTTTTTATTATATATTTTAATATTAAACACATAAAACCTATTGTGCAGTATAGAAAAACTAATCAATCACACAGACATACACCTATAATACAATAGATATAGAATAGGTATTAGTGTGCCTCTCTCCTATTCGTAATATATAGAACTTAGTGTCAGCAACGACAGCAGGGCTAAGGCATCCCTTCCTTCCGTACTCCCTAGAGAGTGAGTAAGGAGAACACACAGACAGAACGCTATTATTATGCAAGTGAATTACTGATCTGTACAATCCGATTACTGGTAGCTACACAATACATGTAGATATACTTACTTTATTGACCTAGCGAGCGAATCGTCTCCGCTTCAAGCCTGGCAAAATTTGCTTTCGTCTGTCAGTTTGTTGTTACTCCTCTACAGGGGCAGCAGTCTCGACACTCGTAACGATAGCTTTACGACTGAATTCGCTCGCTAAGTCCTAATGGGGTACGCACCTAGACGGGCAAAACGGTAATAGTTAGGTTTTTTCAAAGACAATTATTGCTCACTTCAAATTAACCTTGAATAACGAGGAAAATTGGAGAACATGATTAAATAAAAAAACGGTTCTCGCCGCAACTGGTTCAGGACTCACTGGGACTGGGTTCAACAGGATGCAACGGAATACCAGTATTTTACGTGGAGCGGCTGCCTATCTGACCTCCACAACCCAGTTACTGGGTAATACGATACCCCTTGTAAGACTGGTTATCAGACTTTCGGGCTTCTGACGACCTGTAACGATTGTCAAAGATCCACGACGACACGACAGTGGGGACCAACGGCTTAACGTGCTTTCCGAGCCACGGAGCAAACAAAGTCAAAGCTTTATATAAAATTTTTATTTTATCTAGAATTACAAATAAATAAATGATCTGGGGGCACGGAAGTGCCTCCACCAAGTCGAACAAAATAAAGGCACGGCCTTATCATCCTTCTCTCGAAACCATTCGGGCTATTTTCAACCCCTGTAACTTCGTATTGAAAAAAAAACTAGAAGCCTAAATTTTCAGTGACCAAGAGGGAATTACATCTACAGATATATTTTCAAATTACATTAAATTTGAACCAGTAGTTTAAGAATTATTGCAACTCAAAGTTCCTTAATTTTGTCACTGACTCACCGATCAACAAAATTCTAAGTTACTTCTAGCAGTTCGCGTTGCAATTAACTTTGATCTACCATAAATTCCACGCTGTTTGATAGACAAAAGAAACACAATGGCATGTTACACACAACACAGTTATTGTTTAGCCTATACAACAAGGAAAAACTCGGACATTCCTTTTTTTTAGTCCCGTTTTCTAGATATACAAACTGCATAAGTTCCTTTGTAATCTATATAATAAAGGCAAAAGCGATTGACTGATGTATCAACGCACAGGCCAAACCCTAAAGGCTAGAAAATATATATTTGCGTGAAATTTCGTATGAATTGAGTACGGCAAAAAATAATAAGGTTCGTATTTCAGCGTTTTTCAAAATTCAACCCCTAAGAGCGTAAAATAGGGGATGATAGTTTTAAATAAACGCACAGGCCAATCCCAAGTCTAGAAAACTAAAATTTCGCACACGAATTCCTCTTATGACGTAGGCTGGATGCCTACGTCATAAGAGGGATTCGGATTAAGGATTTTTCAAAATGCATAGAGGATGTAAGTAGTTGCCCATTCCAAAGTGTAGTAGGCTCCTATGGAGAAGAACGGGCAAAAAACACCATAGACACTCTTTTAAATCAAAAGATTTTTACAAAATGTTGTTCATTCACGTTCAAATTATAGGTACAGTCGCGACCAAAAGTCGATAAGCAAACTCACAAAGCAATAGCTTGGTGTTTAGTTTGACTTAAGACCTTCTATTTCCAAGAACATAAACATGCATAATTATTGTCGTCAACAACTGATTGTAGCTGCATCCGGTTGGACTGGAAGCCGACCCCAACATAGTTGGGAAAAGGCTAGGCAGATTGATTGATTTTGTTCGCTTGGTCACTCATTTCGTAAAGTTAGAAAGGTAATTGTTATGTTATTATGAATTGACTAAGTGGGTATACAACAAAAAATCCTATCAACGGTTACAAAAAAACTTCTTTTATCTAGTAGGAATGTAACGTCACAATTCTCTTAAGTTTGTTAATTTTATAAATAAGTAAATAAAACGAATAAACCGATTTTGTTACCATTCAGCACGACTTTTTTATTTCAACCTTCCAACACCGAAAATATAAATTAAAAATCACAAAAATAGTTAAATAATAATACAATAACTAATATTTAACTTCTTATAAAAATAAATAATAAATGAACATAAACATCTAACAAGTTTTTGCTTAAAATAGTACAAATATATTATTATGGTTCCAAAGAAACTAAAAACAGTCCCACATTGTGATTAAGATTCGAACTCAGATTTCATTGATCGTGAAACTATTGCTTAGCCCAAACAGCTACTAGCACCTGTTATGTTTATGCGAATTTTAGCAATGCAATGGTAAGACCAGGTCGCCACTATGACGAGTATTCTAAATGCAACATAAATATAATGTTATTTCGCGTAGTACGACGACATGCGACAATTCATTAGTGTGTGTTATCTGCGGAATGTTGAGTGAGAGATCGCTCATACACGCACACGTACTGGTTCGTGCTCGCACAGTTCATAGCAATGTAATTCTTAGCACGCTTATGGACTTTTGAGCGTTTACTGTACATATACAGGATAAAAATAAATTCATGCCCATCCTTTTAAGGGGTTGCTCTACTCATCATTATGAATAACTTTTATTATGGGACATGGGACTAAACCTAAAATTGCGAAAAAAAATCTGATGTTTCCTATATTTTGACGAGTTATGCGAACATAAATGTACGGAACAGCTGACTTTTTTTCGATATCAGGTTTGTTTCCATACGAAAAGTTGTTCATAATTATGAGTGCAATTACCTCTTAAACGGATGCCTCTGAATTCTATTTCACTGTGTATGAGAATCATGTAGAAAGGAGTGACGAGCAATGACAGAATGAATAAACTTTAAGCCAAATTTTTATTATCCCATAACAAACCCAGAAAAGTAAGTAATGCAGTTATTTTTACAAAAACCAGACACAATATCCGTAAGTCTTTGAAGTTGTAAGCCTGATAACTTAATATAGATAAAAGCTTAAACTAGATCAGGCTCCCCCCAATCACTCACTCACTGACATCGGCAAAAACATGGCCTTACCCCGCGGCCACAAACTACACGCTCAAGCGAAACGCGTCTTGCGACAGTGACTGCAGACAAAACAAATGAAAGAAATTGTTTAGAGCATGGCACGAGTCACTGCGAGTCCACTTCCAGTAACCCCGCGGCCAAGAGCTACACGCTCAAACGACACGCGTCTTGCGACAGTGACTGCGGACAAAACAAATGAAAGAATTTGTTTAGAGCAAGCCACGAGTCACCGCGACGAGACTTGTGGAGCGACGCGACGGACGGAAACAAGTGACGCACGTGACAGCCACACTTATATTAACGCTTGAAAGGCAAGAATTACCAAGCGACATGTTGGATGATGTTGAGTTATAATTATGTTGAGAAAGTTCATTTTTAAATGGCAGTTTATTATGCCTTTCAACTGCATTTAAAATTCGTTTGATTTAAGTAGTTATGACTAATAGGTGATTTTATACAATAAAAATAAAAACTTTTAAATGATTTAGTGTAAAGTAGCTAAGATGTCGTTTGGTAAATATTGCCATTCAAGCGGCGATATGTAGAGTTTGTTAGTTTTGGTCAAGCAGAATTATAAACCAATGAAAAATTAAGATTAGTAGTACGAGTAGTAACTTGTAGCGTGTTCTTTAGTATAATTAAATATTTCATAGTTTAAAGACGTTCCGTAACGAATAGAATGTAAATAAAACGGAACGTCTTTACACTACGAAATATGTAATAGTATATATAAGTGCCTTAATTCTTCTACCTATCATCCGGTCATTGCAGTACCTGTAATAAGACATCTATCGTATTATATATACATGGTCACAGGGAAACTTGACGTATTCCTTGAAAGGGTTTCTACTAGAAGTCATAAGCAACAAATTAAGTTCAGTTAACTAGGGGTCAAAACTGGATGGTTATTGAGCTGTTTCCGAGCTGAAATTTTCTGACCTGTTACCTAAACTAATTATGAAAAAACTACTCCACTCTAAACATTTATTTCATACTTTTCTGAAAGCTGAAACATGAGTGATCATTAAAAAAATGCTTGCCCAAAACTTACATAATCTCAGATATCTCCCGAAATCTAGAAAATCGAAGTTTGAGAATGATGATGATGATCTGTAGTATAACCCCTTTCAAGGAATCGTCGAGCTTCCCTGTCACCCTGTATATAAAAATCAATTGCCGTGCATTAGTCTCGCAAAAACTTGAAAATGGCTCGACCAATTTGAATTTCTTTTTCTTTTTAACCGACAAAACAAAAAGGAGGAGGGTCTCAATTAGATACGTATTTTTTTTTTTATGTATGACCACGCATAACTTTATATATAGTAGATTTGAATTATTTTGTTTTATTCCGGAGGGTATTCCTCGAAGTTAGTCCCATGTTAAATTGATTAACTTTGCTTGGGTAGTTTTTGAGTTAGCTTCAATAATAAGTATTTGTCTACTTTTTATGTCGATGATGTTCTAATTTATTTTGCTGGTATTCGAATTTGTGTGGGGTAGGTACCACAACTAAAGTGAAAAAAAAGCTTTTTACAAAAAAAAACAACCGACTTCCAAAAAAACACTACAAAGTGAAAAAAAAACACTACAGTTGTAGTGTTTTTTTAAGTCGGTTTTTTTTGTAAAAAGTTTTTTGTTCGCCTGTATACTGGGGTGGTTTAGAAAATAGAAAATTAGGAAAAACCCAAGGAATTGCCGAAAAATCAAAAAATGAATTTTTAAGAGAACAACGTCTGACGCGTCTGCTAGTATTTCAATAAATTTGCAATAGATTTACAATTTTTATTTTTGTTCATATAGAGTTATCTGTCATGCGCGTGCCGCTTGACGCAAGTCGCTTCACTCGAGGCCGTGAACGAAGCCTTAAGGCGACAAGGCCACGGTCCACGGACTTAGCCTTGGCCTCGCAAGTTGTAATCCGATTTTATGTTTATACTCGTAATCATGAATACTCTGTATTTTGATTATTTATTTCCACCAATTCGCACTAAGCGCTTCCAAATATCCTTCATAATGCGCACGGCAAAAGAGTGGAACTCACTCTCTTTAATCGAATCTCTTTAAAGTTAGACTGAACAGGCTTCTTCTGGGTAAGCTCACTCTATCGTAGACTTCGTTTCCGTCACCTCTGACCAAGACTAAAGTCAAGAGCAAACCCATTACAAATAAAAATTAAAAATAACCGTTGATGGGTGAAATAGCGCATATGAACATAGATATTTTGTTGTGTACACAATAATATAAAGAAATTTACTTTTTATTGTGTATAGTTTAAGGTCCCATTTTAATCCATCATTTTATTTTCAACGGGAAATAACAACTAATAACTACTTCTAGGGTAAGATTATAATCATTGATATACACAATAGTTTTAATGAAACTACGCCTCCGACTTCGCAAGGGCAGAACTTCCATAAGGAACCTCATACCTACGACTCCACAACAGCTTCCGCAGGTTTTTGCAGAGTTGTAACGGAGGTTTCTTCACAGCTTTTCATTGCGTTGGACGCTACGTGCCTCATCTACTTAACCATTGCCCAACGATGTTAGGGTTGACTTCCAGTCTAACGAGATGCAGCTGAATACCAGTATTTTATTTTACATGGAGCGACTGCCTATCTGACCTCCACAACCCAGTTAATATATGTAGGACAATACCCCGTGCTATGACGTGTATGTTGTCAGACTTTTGGGCTTCTGACTACACGCAACGACTGTCAAGATCTAATAATGACAGCCGGCACCAACGGCTTATTGTGCTTTTGCTCGCTCAAATGGTCTCGACAAGCGTTGCTTGACCTTGATCGATCGTACTGCGCGGCTGATACTTAGCCACGAGCCCGGTTAGATATAAACTCATAATAAATAAAATATAAAAAATCCTTTACCAAATTCTCCGCACAATGCTCCGAGCTATCTTTTATATATATATAAAAAAAAAACAGCTTTTGCCTGAAACGCCAAAAAAAAACCTTAAAAGCATTTTCCACGATCCCACGTCGAACATTAACGGTTAGGATAAAAGAAAAATATTTCCTTTATAGGTCAACAAGAGCGATGTCAGGCTGGTCTGTTTTAAGTTCCGTAAAAAAATAAAAAACCGGTAATTGCGAGGTAGGTACATCTCTATTTGTATGAAGACTTTTTACGAATGGGTAAGCTTCTGTTGGTTCCTGGAAATATTTAATGTTTATTCGTTAAATCTGGCGGAAAATTACGTGGACGTTAGATGTTATCGGTTTTCTTGGAGACAGTGTCGTGCTTTATTTGAATGTGGAAGGTAGGTTGTTGGTATTTTGGTTACTACGGCATTTAAATATTATCTATATATGCTAATAATAATAGCTGAAGAGTTTGTATGACTTTTTGTTTGTACGCCCTAATCTCTGAAAAAAAAAATGCGTTTAATAGCCCAATTCTTGAGGAAGGCTATAGGCTATTTAACATCACGTTAGGGCCCTTAGGAGCCGAGCAATGAAGAAAAGAAAGAACGCTAAACGAAAACGAGGTAATAACATAGTCAGGCGATGCGATGCGACGGGGTGAGTTGGGAGAACCAGAAATGTATTATTATATTTATCACTTTTTTAGAAACGTATGTGACTAAAACATAAACATAAATGTTGATGGATGTAGAGCGAGACGAAGGCAAAAAAAAAATGGATGGATTGTGTGAGGTATGATATGAAAGAGAAGGGAGTAAAATATAGAGTGAGGTTTGTCAGGAGGGAACAGAAGAAGAAAACATGTTGTACCAACGCCAATTAACATGGAACAAGGACAGGAAGATAATGAACTGACTAACGGTATAGCGGAGGGTAATTATGTATATTTTTAGCGTCCAAAAGAATAAAGTTAAGGAGTGATCTTGACTTCTTAGGCACCAATCATTTGAGTGATTTTAGGGTATCAACAACTCGGAGGTGCAGCGAATGTACTCAATTAGTATCTCCCGGCTCCCCGACTCATGATAGTAGAGCGAAGCGTAGTGGGGTTTAGTCGGTCAATCTGCCTAGCCTTTTCCCAACTATGTTGGGGTCGGCTTCCAGTCTAACCGGATGCAGCTGAATACCAGTATTTTACATGGAGCGACTGCCTATCTGACCTCCACAACCCAGTTACTGGGTAATACGATACCCCTTGGTAAGACTGGTTGTCGGACTTTCGGGCTTCTGACAACCCGTAACGACCGTCAAAGGTCCACGAATGACAGCCGGGACCACTTTCCGAGGCACGGAGGAGTCTCGGTATGAAAAGATGGTCGCCCATCCACAGACCAACCTCGGCAAGCGTAGCTTAACCTGATGGATCGACCCGTGCGGCTGTTATTACATAGCCACGAGCTCCTCAGTGGGGTTTAGTCGGTAAGAGTCCGAAATAACCCTCCGTTCTCCCCAGACGGCGGGTATCCATAAAAATTGCCCCACGAAAAAAAGGGTATCCTTACAATAACTCAATTTTCTGTCTTAAAATAACCTAGTGAAAAACTAAAGACTTGTAAATTAACCTAACTTTAATTTAAAGAATGTAAGAAACTTTTTGTGTATTCATGAAGATTTATCTATATAATTTATTGAATTCCTACTGATTGTCCATTCACGATAATAATTGCCTTCATTTTGTTGTTTCCCTTTGATTAATTCTTAACAATTTTGGTCGGCTTCCAAATATTTGGTCTTTTGACAGAGAATCGACTAATCAGAGCCAGTTGTTTAGAATTTGAACTGATATAAAATGATTATGTCACTTTGTTCTCAAAGAGAAGTGAAATTAATATGAATGTTCATGAGGTATTCCTTTGTTATTATTATTTAGTGCACCTTAACAAATGTTTAATAGAGCTACAAAAAAAATAAAGATTTTTGAAGTGAAAACTTTTTTAGGCGCGTTGAGCGATTTGTGGTGGGGGAAAATCTTATAAGTTCGCATCATGTCACGTTATGTGACGTGTTGCGCTGTCATTGTCGTTCATATAAAAAGATTAGATAACTCATTTTGCTAAATTTAACCATTAGTCACTATACGTATTTTTAACTACTGGTTGAGTTAAACATAGCAACTAATGCTTGAACTTTGGCTAAATGTAAAAGGCTTAAGCATGAACGAGTTTACATGAATGTATTCATGTTAACTCATTTATGTTAAAAATAGTAACTTATGGCATTTTGACAAACACATTTAGCCAAAATTCAATCGTTAGTTACTATGTTTAACTATTGGTTGAGTTAACTACGGATCAAAAAACCGGCCCTTACACAGTGCGAGCAGCTGTCTAGACAGTAAACAGCTGCTCGCACGCAAGTCAGGAGCACAGCTTGCCGTGGCTGTTTATACAGTGCGAGCGGCTGACTAGACAGGTGCTCGCATTGTTTACTCACATGCCAGCAGTGGCGTGCGTTTCATAAAGACAGAAAGACACTGCCTACCCTACCTAATTCAGTATAATCTTGTTCTGATATCTATTATTATTTTATCTACGATTCCGACGAGTACCTACTTACTAACAATAAACAAAAAAAATCAACAAACAGTCGCTCCAAGCAAGCTCGTTCAGTATTGTATTGCGCAGCACTAGCGCCGCGACGACCTGAGTACCAGGAGTGCCTCGGGAAAGACACAAACTATTCGGGTCTAAATGTTTATATGTGTGCTCTCGTGGTCATGCGAATTGAATGGGTGTGCGTTCCTATAAATACGTAGCACACAATGTCACAATAACGCACACAACCGTACAGAATAGGCAGTGTCTTTTTCACAACACGACAAATTACGAAATTGTCCGATGTTTTCCGAACCGAAATTAGCTATACAACTATTTTAAAAAGTGGCATTGTTTCATTTATATTGCTATCCTAGCTTACACTATTTCTTTTTTGTCGTATTATTTTTTGCACTATCTCCGAGTTTGTGACTAGTTTCGTGGCCATTGTTTGTTTGATTCGTTTTGATTTGTGATGTGAGCCATAATAATTGGTATTTAAAGAGTTTAACGTCGATAATAGTGTGAAAAATGGATAATATTCACTGTGAAAGTTGTTCAGGTGGTGTGTGTATAGAGAAAATAAAAAATGATGCGTTTTCAAAACTATCATTCGGTGATAAAAAACAAGTGATTGTAAAAGGTCGTTGTACACCGGATTTGCAATTAGTGCAAACTAAAGGTAAAGTCAATCGTAAATTCAATACAAAACAATATGATTCATATTATTGGCTCACAGGTTGCATACATAGCAATAGGTTGTTCTGTTTCCCTTGTCTACTATTTTCAAACAATAAAGCGGTCTGGAACGATACCGGTTACATCGATATTCCTAACTTTCCTACTGCAGCTAAAAAACATGACCAATCTGAAAAACACCTAGAAGCTTCCCTTAAATATCACACCTTTGGAAAAAATCGTATTGAGACGCGTTTAAATTCACAAATACAAATCGACATTGATAGACATAACGCGAAAGTCGATCGGAACCGAAATATTTTTCAGCGACTTATTGACATTGTTTGCTATTTGAGGAAACAAGAGCTCGCTTTTCGTGGACATGACGAATCTGCTTCGTCAGAGAATAGGGGATATTATTTAGAGCTGGTCGACGTGCTAGCGAAATACGACGGAGTTTTGGAAAACCATTTGCAAAATTGCGCTAGCTCATTTACGGGTTTATGAAATCGAATTCAAAATGACCTAATCTCCAGTGTAGCGTCTGTAATGATTCAAACAATAAAACAAGAAATTGCTTCCACTGATTTTGTTGCTGTGATGGTCGATGAAACACCAGACGTAAGTGGAAAAGAGCAACTAGTACTGGTTTTAAGGTATTTTCGTGAGTCAGAAGTGTTTGATCGATTTATAAAATATATTGACGTAAGTTCCGACCGTACCGCGAAAACTTTAAGTGCCATCATACTGCAGATTTTATCAGAATTTAACTGTTTGGCGAAATTAATAGCTCAGACATACGACGGTGCTGCTGTGTTATCATCTGAACGGAACGGCGACGGCGTTCAGACGATGATTCGCCAGCAATGTCCTCTTGCTGAATACGTTTGGTGTTCCGCCCATGTCCTTAATTTGATACTTTCCAAGTCGTGCGAACGTATTCATGAAACTAAAAGTTTTTTCAGTCGCATAAAAACATTAGCCAATTTCTTTAATAATAGTACCAAAAGGCAAAACCACTACAATAAAATGGCTGATATGAAAAAATTGCCTCGCGTTGCTGACACTCGATGGACTTACAATTCGCGTACTGTAAATGTCATTTTCAATTCTTCTTCACATTTAATTGATTTATTTGAGGATATGGCTGAACACATAGAGTCCTGGGATGGCGAGACGTTAGATCAAGTTTCCTCTTTATTAGACAATTTAAAAGACTTTGAATTCCAGTTTTTACTCCATGTATTTAATGAAATATTCGCAGAAACTGATGTGCTTTACGAAATTATGCAAAAAAAGACGTCGGATGTGATTTATTGCGTCAAAAAAAATTATGAGTTTGAATCTTTTTTAGAATCATTTAGATCTAGGTTTGTATTCATTTTTGAAAGCGTAAAAAAAATAACCGGACCGCCAAAACGGAAACGTAATGTTGTGGACGCCAAAATAAATTATAAGCGGATTTTTATTGAAATTATAGACAATATATCGAACGAATGTCGCGACCGTTATAAAAATCTGAAAGAGTTGAAATTTTTTGGACTACTATCATGCGAAAATTTCAATAATTATAATGACAATTTTCCGGTTGAATTAGTAACGCAATTCGTAAATGTTTATAAATCACACAACTTTAACTTAGACCGCCTTATCAATGAGCTCAAATGTGTTTATAAATCTGCGGAATTCAAAAACCTTAGTATTTACAAAATCATAGAACATTTTTACGAAAATAACATAAATACAGTTTTCCCCGAAGTACTGCGGTTGGCAAAATTAATTGTTACAGTTCCGGCGAGCAGTGCTTCTACTGAAAGGTCGTTCTCGTCACTAAAACGTATACACACCTACTTAAGAAATACACAAGGCCAGAAACGTCTTACAGATCTTTCCATGATTTCAATAGAAAAAAAAAACTTCTTACGGAAATGAAACGCCTTCCCAACTTTTACGATTCCATATTGCAGATATTCTTACAGAAAGATAGACGTGTAGATTTAATTTACAAATAAAAAAATCTTAAAATAACTTTAAAGCTCTTGCAAACAGACGTAACACGCGATGCAAGTCGCGCCTGTTTGAAGGAGCCTTTATAGATTCGTCCGTACCTATACTCACACCACCATCATTTCACTGCTATTACATAATTTTACAAATACTGAACATCAAACAAACGCGCCGAAAGGCCACTTTGAATATCCGTAAATTGATATGTCTATAAAATCAGTCAATGTATGGATATTTGAGGTGGCTATTACCTACGTCATTATTTAATCGACAAGACGACGTACCAAAACCAACATGCAGTAAGTATTTTGGCTTTTAAAATTTTCTGCCTACCCTGTCTAAAAACTCTGTGCACGCCACTGCATGCCAGTAGCTTGGCTTACCGTGGCTGTTTACACAGTGCGAGTTGCTGCATTGCCGCTACTCGGTAGGTCGACTCACACGCTAAACTCGCACGAAAACAAAATATGTTGAAGTTATTCAGCTGCAAGCTACTGTTCAACTTGCAAGTGCGAGTAACTCGTGTGTTAAATCCACGTGGTCTGTTCGGTAGACCGACTCGCATGCTAGCTCGCACTGTGTAAACTAGCCATAAGAATATGATAGGTAAAAACCAAACAAAAGCTTTAATTATAAGCTCGCAACAAAAATATTCGGCAGCTGCACGTTGTGACTATGACAAGAAGACTTCCGCTCAGCATGATGCTGTGCTATTGGCTCGCACAGCACTGCGCTGATTTTCAGTGGTCACCTTAAAACGAGGTACGGAAAGCAAGTCTGGTAAAAACATTAGATACATAGTTTATTAGTTATTTACTTTTCCACAATATTTAATCTTTAAGACCCAAAAGGACCGAGGATTACTGCGCTGTGTCATGGCATACATTGTATGAATGTCAATGAAATTGCTCTGCTCCCAAAATTATGGAAGAAAACATCGTGAGGGAACCGGCACTTCCTAGAACCAAAAATTCGAAGACTTGTGACATCCACCAACCCGCACTAGGTTTGCGCGGTGTATTACGGTCCAGTCCCTCGCTCAGAGAGGAGACCAGTATCTCAGCAGAGGGAACATTATACGCTAATAATGCAATGAAAATAACAGACAGTAATGTGTAAAAATATGAAATCTTATTCTGAGAGATTGCAATACTAACTCTAGTAAGTTACTGTCACTGTTAGCTTGCATCATCCCTCTGCTGGGCAAAGGTACTTGCCAATAACCCCATCATCTGTTTTTTTTACCGACTGTCCGCGATTTTCTCAAAAACCAATGAACCAGTTTTGATGATTCTTTCACTTTCTATGGTTTTAGTGTAGGTATAATACATTAGGTAATTATTTTTATGTACTAAGTTATGTGTATAAATGTACTGTATCTCCGTCATTTATAAGCGGAGTTTCTCTTCTTTTCGTTCGTCTTGGGCTTATTTATTTATATATTCAACTAAAAATGGAAAAATAAATTTACTTTAAAAAAGTAAAAAACCGATTTCAAAACCTAAAACGAATAAAATAACTTTCATAATAACAAAACAGCTTCTGAAGTCGGTAACTTCAATTCTTCAACGAAGGTGCTTGGCACCGACTTCAGAAGCTGTTAAGTTTTTATGAAAGTTATTTTATTAGTTTTAGGTTTTGAAGTCGGTTTTTACTATTTTAGAGTAATTTGTTCATTTATAAGTTTCAATAAATCTGTACTCAATTTGTACATACTTAAAAAACAGTACTTTGAAAGGTTAAGAGTACAGACACCTCAATTTTATTACGCTGTAGAGCATCTCTCCAACAACCCCAAGTTAAAATAAAGAGTGCAATAAAAGTGTCTTATTATAAATACGTACACTTTTCTTCTTTGTTATTTTAAGAGGATTGTGAAGCTGTAAATTTTCATACAAAAAGAGATAACGTTTTTCTCTCCGTAAACATAGTTTAATTTTCATAATTTTTGGAAATGTCGTTGGTATAATGAAAAACTAGGTCCGTACGTTTTTATTATAAAGAAATATTGCCCACGATATAAGTTATTAGCATCTAAATATCTATATTTTTGACACAAAAACATCCTCGAGCGTTTTTATTTTTTTAAATTAAATTAAATTGAATTACTAAAAATTAAAAACGTACAGACCTAGATTAAAGTGTACTGAATGTAATGAGATTAAAATTGTCTCATTTCGTAAAGGTTTAGGGGAGTAAAAACGTTATCGTATAAATGTAGGCAATTGCCTCTAAAAATCGCGCCGCGTATCGGCACTTCACAATCCTCTTAACGTAAGTTTAACGCTACGTAAGTTTCCAAATATTTTAACTTAGAGTTGCTGCAAAGATGCTTTACAGCTTAATACAATTGAAGTGTCTGTATTCAATTACTTACTTTTATTTATTTATAAGTACAAATTGAGTACATATTGGGTAAACATTTTATTATAAACTTATAAATGAAAACAAAAAAAAACAGTTGATATGGTTGCTGGGGAGCACTACGTGGTAATGTGGACCACCCACCGGTCATTTATTTTCTCCAGCTCATGTCACCATCTTCTACTGGCTCTTCCGTGACGCCTTCGGGCTGTGTCAAATCTCCCAATAGCTTCAAATATTTTGGCCCATAGCTCAGTCTAGTAGGTAGGTAGGTACCTACTGCTAATTCTTAAACATTCTTATCCTCTTTCAGAACACTTGCGGTATGTCGCTTCCAACAATAAAAGTAGAAGCAAATGATTGCTGTTTCAATGTTATAAGATTTTTACAACTTGAGAATGTCACTCGATTAACATTTCTGAATGAATTACACATAAAACTTGGATTGTAGTTTCTACTCTGTATTTCTGTTCATAGCTTTTATTCGTGCGCTTTATCAGGTCTCCAACAGATTATCCAGCTATAAAAATATTCCCCCCTTTTTACATACCCATCTTTTAAGACACCCGCAGACAGGCGCGATGCGACTTTAGTAGAACAATTTCTATTAGAGATGCGCCGAAGCTTCGGCCGAATATTCGTATTCGGTACATTCTGCATATTTTTTTATGTTCGTATTCGGCCGAATATTCGGTTGATTTGCCGAATAATTACCGAATATTTAAATTATTGTTATTATTTAAACAAATAACATTTTATTAAACAGTAAGGTTACTAATTACTAAATAAGTGTGGTTTATTCCGAAAGTTGTACATAGTTTTTTGGTAAATGAAAAAGACACTACTTTTTGTACAAATTATTTGTTGACAAAATAAAAAAATAGATTAACTTTAACAATCAATTTCAATAAAATTTTAATCAAATAAACTTCTGATTTTTTATCAATGATAAATTAAACTAAATTAAATTTATATGAAATTAACAACTTTAAGAACACTGCTTTGAGTATCAACTTTTTTCAGAACATATTACTTTTAGAATATAATATAATAACTACTATCGTTAGGAACCAAACCAAGTATTAAAATATGTATATAATCAAATTAAGATTTTTTTAAGCGTTTGTTTACCGCGCTGAATTGAACCGAATGATTCGGCCGAATATTCGGTTCGGTACATTTTGGACCGAATATTCGGCCGAACATTCGTATTCGGTTGAACCTACATTCGGCGCATCTCTAATTTCTATGAAAAATTCATGAAAATGTTTCTACCAGAATCGCGTCGCATCGTCATGTCGCGTCCGTCTGTGGGAGTCTTAAACAAAAAGACATAAGAATTTAGGTACATATGTATGTAGGTTTGTGATATAGTTTTTTACCTTGTACAGTCAAGGAGAAGACAACCATCGTCAGTTTGCCGTGTTATAGTCATTTCATACAAATGTCAAAGAAAGACTTGTGATTTGTTTATACGGACGTTTAAGTTGGTAGTCAATTTACTTTAGAATGAATTTCCTTGACTTTACCTATATTCTACTATGTAGCGTAGATGTCTCTTCTGAAACCGCAACAAACTAAAATTTAAAAAAAACCGGCTTAGTGAGTGTCGGACTACGCACAATGAAGGGTTCCGTAGTTGGGATGAATACCAAGAACAAACTTAACATTGTAGTTGAAAAACATATTATCCCATACATTCCAACTACAAATGTAAGTTAGTACGCACAATATTGAGAGATTTACCATGTTGTATTGAGACCACAGACTTCTTCTTATAGGTTTTCTTGTAATCTTTAGGTATAGAACTGTTTTTTGTATTTTTTTTTTTTTTTTTTCAAAATTTTAGACTTAGTAGTTTCGGAGATAAAAGGGGGGGAATGGTAAATTTTCGTCTATTTTCTTAAATAACTTTGAAACAAATTATTTTAAAATCATAAAATAATAAATTTAAGACCGTCACATAAGCCCTTTCATTTGATATGTCACACGGTACAGTTTGCAAAACTTTTTTTTAAATTTTCTTATTTACCCCCCAAAATTGACCCCCATATTCAAAATTCATTGATTTACGTTACACGTTTGCGTTCGGTCACAGAAATACATACGTGTATCAAATTTCAACTTAATCGGTCCATTAGATACGGAGCAAATTGGCTGTGACAGACAGACACACGAGTGATCCTATAAGGGTTCCGTTTTTTCCTTTTGAGGTACGGAACGCTAAAAAGTATAAACTGACTTCAAAAATCTAAAACAAATAAAAAACTTTCATAAAAAACTCAACACAAAGAACAGCTTCTGAAGTCGGTGTCTTCACTTTAAGTACACTTTTAGGGTTCCGTACACGAGAGGAAAAACGGAACTCTTATAGGATCAATCACTCGTATCTATCTGTCTGTCCGTCTGTCACAGCCAATTTGCTCCGAATCTAATAGACTGATTAAGTTGAAATTTGGTACACGTATGAATTTCTGTGACCCAAACACGGACGTGTAACGTAAATAATAGAATTTAGAATATTCAAAATTCATTTAATTTTGATTTAATTGATTTCATTTAATTTCAAATTTGGGGGACAAATTACATTTTTTTTGTTAATGTTTTGCTAACAGTACCGTGTGTCATCAAATAAAAGGGCTTACTATGTGGGTCTCGAGTATATTTATATTTTTTTTTTATAATTTTAAAATAAATTATTTTAGAAAAATAAAATTTATCATTCCCCCTCTTAACTCCGAAACTAATGAGCCTAAAATTAAAAAAAAAATACAGAAACTAGTTCTACGTATACCTATAGATTATAGATTACAGGAAAACCTATAAGAAGTCTATGTTTTCAAAATTACATGGTAAACCTGCGTACGAACTTACATTTGCAGTTGGAATGTATGGAAGAGTACGTTTTTTAACTACAATGTTAAGTTTGTTCTTGGGATAAATTCGTCCCAATTACGGAACCCTTCATTGTGCGTGGTCCGACACGCACTTGGCCGGTTTTTAATCTACATAAGCCTTCAGAATTCGAATTATGGGATTATGGGCAACGCCAATCCCCAATAGAGATTCCACTGATGAACACTGTAATCAGTATATAGGCTGCCCAGGACAACTCCAGGGAATACCTGTATAAAATACCTTTGAATAATTAATTTTAACACCGGCTTACTTAATAAGCTTTAGATTTTGTTCGTGATCACTCACGATACTGAGCGTTAGATTGGAGATTTCGAGTAATTTTTAATTTTTTAGATTTGGGAGATGGTTATTGATGACGAATAAGGATGGATTTCACTAATGAAACTGATCGCGATCAGCACATTTAACTGCGCTAAAGAGCTGTCAGTGTCATTATTTCATTATTTTCTTTGGAATATTGACACTGACAGCTACTGAACGCGGTTTAAATGTGCTAAACGCGTTCAGTTTCATTGGTGAAATTCGCCCTAACATAAATAATCTGAGTGTATCACAGTCAACAGAATAACAATTATGCTGTCCCGAAAATAAGGTCATTACCGTGTATGTACCAGGGGGCTGAAAAGGTTTGAGTTTAAGTACCTTCAAGTGTCATTATTGTTTCGCGCTGCATAATATTACTAATTTGCGAATACCCTCTTTAGTATAAATACAGAGTTTCATGTCATTAGCATCATTAGGCTTTTAATAGGTAATTAATCCATAAGCATCATGTCTCAGTCAACCGCGGTCCATCCCTAGACACAAAACTTGTCAGCCCCCTTTTTTTTGCGTGGAGAAATGCTCATGTATACTGCACTACCACGGGGAGATAGTGCAGTTATGTTGGACTCTAACCCAATAAAACTCCACGGTGTCCTCCTCTGCCACTTGTGGCGGGAACACGGGCACGCGTTAGCACTCACAGCGAACCCGCAGCGGCTGACCGTCACCGGACCCTCCTCTAGGGAGCACCCCCCATCACCGGCGCATAAGAACACATTGCGCGCCGTGACCACCCTATTGACCAAACCAGCACATGGGCGCTAGACGACCCCGTGTCTAGGCACCCTTGGTCCCCGTGCGACCGGCCATGTCATTGGCCCGGCCGCCTACCACTTTTCGGCCGCAGAAGATAGGGAGAGCGGCCAACGAAATACCGACACTCCTCCTCTCCTGCGGCAAGCTGTAGCGCAACCTACCTGTTTGGCCGCTACGTCGTCGACTTCCTGGGAAAAGCCCTGACGAGCGGCGCCTCCTCGGGTTCCTCTTCGCTTCACCGTGGATGACCGGATGACCAAGCCACGGCTACTGAGCCAGCCTCGACAATGCGGAAACCCCCTGAGGGAGGGGGGGGGGGAGTGGTTGCTACCAGGGGGGCTGACAAGGGGGCAGGGGGCCTAGAGTTTGGAATTGTGCCTGGTTGATGGCAATATAGGCTACAAAAACATGGGATATAACCATTTGTACTTGGCGTAATGTGTGCCTAACCTTTCAGGTAATTCAGGTCATTAATTCTACTAATATTATAAATGCGAAAGTTTCCGAGGATGGATGGATGTTTGTTACTCTTTCACGCAAAAACTACTGAAAGGATATTGATGAAATTTGGCACTCAGATAATTTATAACCTGGATTAACACATAGGATATACTTTTTGTCCCGATATTGCTACGGGTTCGAGACTTACGCTTGTGAAACCGCGGGGCGCTGCTAGTCTAAGATATGCTTACAGGGTTACACCCCTGAAGGAAACATCGTATAGGGTCATAACTGTCAATTTCATATAGTCCATGCAGGTTAAAGATCTCTTTTCTACTTGTTTTCTGACCCCGTCCGTACTTTCTAATGAAAGTTCATACTTAAGTCTAAGTGTGGATTTCACATCACTAAACGCGTTTAACGCTAAACGGGTTTAATACATCGCTCCGTTTCTTTCAATCGTTTGAAGATGACAGAGACTGAATGACGTGTTAGCGTTAACCGTGTTTAGTGGTGTATGGTGAAAATTTATTTGTTTAAAAAAATTATTTATTTAAAATGAGCCTTAGTATTCCATGTTCAGCCATTTAGAACAAGGTCTTGAAATAATATTAGTTAAAAGCTATTTACGTAACTGTTGCGCCATTGTGATTATTTGCTCGACCTAATAGGTCACGAAGTTGGATTTAAAGGCACTTATGTTTTGGTGTAAGTTGTAGGTGGAAAACCTTTTTGGAGTTTACTCTTTAAGAATCGGTTTTCATATAAAAATACAAGCGAAGCGTTGTCACGTTTCTTCAGCCAGTCTTCATTATTGCGGTCAATCTATCCATTATATTCAAAGACAATCGTACAATAAGGAGAAAACTCCAGTCGTGCGACGGAGCTGACACACACTTTTATAACCGACTACAAAAAAGGAGGTTCTTTATGCGACCCGTATGCCGTATGCGTATGTTTGTATGTATGTAAGTTAGTATGTCCGCGATTTTCTCAAAAACTAATGAACCAATTTTGATGATTCTTTCTTTAGCGTGTCTACATACTTTCAAGAAGGTTTCTTTTTTCTAGTATGATGGTTATAATGTTGTGAGTCAGAACGTAATATTTCAAAACTAATTATTTTAGAGATTTGCTCACCAAATTCTAGATTGAGATATAAATGAAGAGGACTATTTTAAGGTGTTAAAAATCAGCTAAAATCTGTCAAGATGTTCACATCTTGATTAAGAACGTTAAGGTTACAATTAAGAGCGTTAAAACACGAATAAAACGAATGAATTCCAAAAATCACAATTAAAAGTGACTGCTCCCAATTAAATTAGTATGCCCCCATTTTTGTTACAAGCTTTAGGGTTCCGTACCGCAAAAGGCAAAAACGGAACCTTTATATCCTATAAAGGTTCGTTTTCCATCTGTCTGTCTGTCAGTTTGTCAAGACTCTTTTTCTCAGGAAAGCGTGGAGGTATCGAGAAGAAAATAATATCCAATACGTAAGTCTACGATCCCCTGGAGTCCTAAAAAAACATACTTCTATGTCAACGTAATAAAAAACAAATACGTATTTTGATATTCGCAAATAAGTGAAAACTTTTAAAACAAATAAGGGTACTTTCTGTTGACCTAGAATCATAAAGCAAGGTGAAGCACAAGTGAAGGGAATAGTCCGAAAATTGTTCATTTGTAGTTTTATCACATATATAAGGCGAACGTTCAAATACTCGCGCTCTCGTGGTAATTCGGTGTGCTTCGTTCTCGGTCGGCCTCGCCACACCACCGCGCCGCCCGCGTCCCGCGCACCGCACAGCCAGTAGCATGTGCTCTCGCGTCGCCTACGGTCGGTTCGCGCAAAAAATATCTTTCGTGTCCCGCACCTCTTCTTCTTTTTTTCCTAAGTTTAAATAAAGACTGATACAACCTTTACACATATTTTTTTTTGCGATTACACACTTATATTTGCAGTTGGAAAATTGACCGTGACGTATAACGATGTATGGGACAATATTTTTTTGAGCTACAAAGTTAGTTTTTGGGATAAATTTATCCCAACAACGGAACCCTTCAATTCAAACATCTTTGAGAAACAGAAAAGAAAAATAGGTGGAGAAAAAAACATACTTATGTTTGTTTCTCCACCTATTTTGTTTACCACTAAGGTTTTATTCACCCTAAAAATCGCTTCACCTCTCAATTTATACCACATAAGGAACAAATCTCTAGAGCTACTATTGTGTCTTGTAATCTAATTGCCTGAAAGCACCTTCAGCAGATTACAGGTACGTATTAAGACAGGAAGGGTCTTAGTTACATAGAGGACTGTGATTTTATTACCGTGTTGAGTGCCTTTTGGTCATTACCAAAAGGCACTCAACACGGTAATAAAATCACCCACATCATTATGTGGGTCAGTTTTTTTGGCCTTCATCTTTGAAGAATGGGGTGTGATCACTTGCTCATAAAATATTGTAGCATTTGCCTCCGGAATGTCAACGCTACTGCGATGCTTTTGAGATTGCAGATGTCTATTTCTGTCAGCGCTGTCACAATGTCTCGGTATATCCCTCACTCTCTTACCAAATGTAATTGTAATTGCCCCACTCTAGGCCAAAGGTCCTTTCCGATACAGAGAAGGAGCGAAAAACATATACCATACTTGCTGAGTATTTATTTATTAAAATTTTATGCACAAGTAAATAAAACAAATAAAGTACGAAGGCGGACGTAATGCCTGAGGCATTTTCTACCAGGCAAACTTAGTGTGATGCAGAGAAAAAACATGGCAGGTGCAATATAAAGGTTAGACAACACGATAATAACTATAAAATACAAGAATAAATACATCGGCTTATACATAGTATATCGACAGAATAAACTTTGTCAAGAGAAATAACGATCGGTAGAGGAGAAATAACAATCAGTAGAGGAGAAATGAATCCAGCAAATCAGCGCTGGGATGTTTCTGCCAACTTCTTACGTATATGCTCACTTATCTTTTCTTTAAAAGACAACCGATAGGCCACCATTAATATTATAATTACCATATCTATTTCAGCTGAACCGAAAGACATCCGCTGGACATAGGCTCAAGCGTCGCCACATCGACTGGTCATGTGTTTATCGCATCCAGCGGATTCCTGTAGCCTTCACAGACCTTCACGGGAAGTCATCGGTCCACGCGGTCGTCAAACGTATCAATCAATCTACTTAGTCTTTTCCCAACTACATATTAGGTTGGGGAAAAAGTCTTTTCGCATTATAGTATGTATGAACTTGTAATAAAATCTCTTTGGCTATATACTATTTGTATCTGGCTGGTTTTGGTATCATTGAAAGTTTAAATTTAAAGAACATAATTCCAAATTCAAATTAGGAAAATGTGTGATTTTCATTTGTTTTTCGTACCGTCAAGATGAGTGAATCTAATGAAGAAATTCGATACATTTTAAAATTTTACTACAAAAAAGGTAAAAATGCAACGCAAGCCGCGAAAAAAATTTGCCATGTTTATGGACCTAGTGTAGTGTCTGTGAGAGTAGCACAAATTTGGTTTAAGCCTTTTCAATCCGGAAATTTTGATGTCAAAGATGCACGTATTACGGATAAAATGGATGCCATTTTTTGAAAAAGTGGAGCAAAATCGGCATATCAGTAGTTACGACGTAGCTGAAGAACTGGAAATTGACCACAAAACAGTTTTGGCGCATTTGAAAAAAACTGGGTACACAAAAAAGCTCGACATTTGGGTACCTCACGAGCTCACTGAAAGAAACCTAATGAACCGTGTACTCATTTGTGATTCTTTATTACGACGTTATGAAACCGAACCATTTTTGAAGAAGCTAATAACTGGTGATGAAAAGTGGATCACGTATGACAAGAACGTGCGAAAAAGGTCGTGGTCAAAGGCCGGTCAGGCTTCACAGACTGTGGCGAAACCCGGGCTAACTCGCAACAAGGTGATGCTGTGTGTGTGGTGGGATTGGAAGGGCATTATTCATTATGAGCTGTTACCACCAGGCAGGACCATAGATTTTGAACTCTACTGCGAACAAATGTTGAGATTAAAGCAAGAAGTTGAGAGAAAGCGGCCGGAATTAATCAACAGAAAGGGTGTGGTTTTTCATCATGATAACGCTAGACCTCACACATTTTTAGCCACTCAGAAAAAATTAAGAGAGTTTGGCTGGGAGGTGTTAATGCATCCGCCGTATAGTCCTGACCTTGCACCTTCAGATTTCCACCTGTTTCGGTCTCTTCAGAATTCTTTAGGCAGTGTCAGGTTAACATCACGAGAGGACTGCCAAAACCACTTGTCGCGGTATTTTGACCAGAAGTCCCAAAATTTCTATAGCAATGGGATCATGTCCCTACCTACAAGATGGCAAAAAGTTATCGAACAAAATGGTACCTACATACTTTAGTTAAATGTAAATAAACTATATTAAAAAATGTTTTGAATTTTCTTAAAAAATGCGAAGAAACTTTTTCCCCAACCTATTATGATGGGGTCGGCTTCCAGTCTAACCGGATGCAGCTGAATACCTGTATTTTACATGGAGCGACTGCCTATCTGACCTCCAGAACCCAGTTTCTGGATAATACGATAATTACCCATTGGTAAGACTGGTTATCGGACTTTCGTGCTTCTGACGACCCATAACGACTGTCCAAGATCCACGAATGACAGCCGGGACCGACGACGGTTTAACGTGCTTTCCCATCCACGGGCCAACCCCGGTCAGCGTAGCTTAACAATATAATCTATGTTTTTTAACGACGTGTTTGATTGATAATGAATACCTAATACTCGTACATTTCTATAATTATTATAAAACAAAAACTTGATGCCTATACGTGACACTTCACAATGAAAAACTGACACTTGGACTGACGTTTGAACACAACTTGATACTTAAGAGGATTGTGAAGCTGTATATTTTCATACGAAAAGCGATAACGTTTTCCTCGCCGTAAACATAGTCCAATTTTCATAATTTTTGGAAATGTTGTAAATATAATAAAAAACTAGGTTTGTACGTTTTTATTATAAATAAATATTGCATCCGATATAAATTATTAGCATCTAAATATCTATATGTTTGACATAAAAACTAACTCGAACGTTTTTTTTTTTTTTTAATTAAATTTACTTGAATTATTAAAAAAGAAAAACGTACAAACCTAGATTAATGTGTACTGAATGTAATGAGACAAAATTGTCTCATTTCGTAAAGGTTTAGGGGGTGAAAACGTTATCGCCCGAAACAATATTTATGTAAATAACTGTATGAAATGTTGCTAATTGCCTCCAAGACTCGCACCGCGTATCGGCACTTCACAAGCTACATGCAAATGTACCTACATCAGCCATAAATATTGCTTACTTTACATCTCAGCAACAACATACTACATCAATTCCCTATACTTTACGGAGCAAATAAAAGCAAAATTCGACAAAACAAATTGAATACTACTTTGCAGTCTTGCTAGGAATAAACCTAATACAAATCCAACTCCGTCTGTCTATACACTAGCTCAGTTCACACTCGCAACAACCCAGGCATAACAATACGTGTTTTTATTCTGCCGAACTGCATGGAACCGGTATTCGTTTACTTGCGCTTTTTAGGGTTCCATAGGTGGCTAGTGATTTTGGAACGTTTATTTGTGCATCGGTTCCAAGTTTGTTATGACTTAGATCTTTGGTACCATTTTATCTTAGTGATTCCATCTGAATAGGTAATCTGAGTATCGTGAAGTCTAAGAATAGGTCATGTTTGTCAAACACAGAGCACAAAATCGCCGGCTGCATCTTTAGCCGGCAGTACACGTAAAATTCGTGTTGCTAAAAGCAATATGTTTCTAAATGTCTTTGTATCGCAGTGCGAGTAAATGGTGACACACTTGTTTTGTATGGAAAGTGTCAAAGGTCGTAGACTCTTTATGAAACTTCGTCTGCTAAAAAAATTGGTTTGCAAAGGTGAAACAGGGCCGAAAGATTCTGGAGTGGCGACCGCGTACCGCAAGACTTCGCATTGGAAGGCCTCCCACAAGGTGGACCGATGATCTTGTAAAGGCTGCAGAAATCCGCTGGATGCGAGAAGCACAGATTTACGTCGAAGTTACGGTGCTTAGGGACGGCCTGTGTCCAGCAGTGGACGTCTTTCGGCTGAAAGAAGATAAAAGATGACACAACTCAGATATGCCGCGTTCTCCACGGAACATCGAGTCACGTGGCGGCCTGTGCCTGTCGACGCCTGTCGCGGCCCGTGACGAGCATTCCACGGATCATCCCATACATTCGATCGGACGGGCAACGACGGGCCACCGCAGGCCGACTGTTCCCACGGCCTGTCGTCCTGGCCTGGGGCGGTCTGGTCTATGAGAAAGCGGGCCGTGGGACGGCGGCATTACACGTTTGCTTATTGATTGGGGAATCCCCATAGTGCTAAAAGAAAAGCTTTATGCTATATTCAATAAAAATGAAAATGTGAGTGAAAAAGCTTTTAGGGGTACAACTGATACACTTCTTCCTAACCCTTCGGGGATTACTGACGTGACGTGATGTTACGTTTTAAAAGCTTTAAAGTTTATTGAAACGGTAATAATAATAGTCTTGTCGCACACCCGCAGACACAGGTGCACTCTTCCACACTCTTCACACTCTTCCCTCTCTTTCAGAGTCCGATGGGACGGCAGCAATCCGACACGAGCAGGCGGAGGAATTTCCGAGGTACGTGGGTACCACACCGCCAACTTCCGAACTCCAGGCTGATATACAAGGGGTAACTTAAATAACGCACAGCCTCTTAAGGGGTCATTGCACTCATCATTATGAACAACTTTTACTATGGGACCAAGCCTGAAATCGCGAAAAAAAATTAGCTGTTCAGTACATTGTGACGAATTATGCGAACATAAACGTTTTTTTTTTTTCGCAATTTCACGATCTTCGTCTTAGTCTTGTGCTCTATTCCCGGATCGGGCATGGGCTAAACGTGGGCTCAGCAGTAGAGCAAAATCTTTTATTTGCGCTTGTAACTTTTATTTTTAATATTGGCAACATTCCAGTTCCTCGTCTTCCGGTTGACACCGGATAAAAACTTAATAGGTATCGCTTATTATTTACTCTTGGGTCATTGATGTTGAGGAAACTTTTTATTTTAAATTGTTTTTAAGAAAGTATTCTTTAATAATATTTATAAAAGAAATCGGTGGCCGCCTTACAGACACCAACCTGATTAAAGGCTCCCGCAACTCTGGTGGAACAATTTCTATGAACACTTCATTAAAATTTTTCTACCGGAGTCGCGTCGCGCCTGTCAGCGTTAGTCTTTTAGAAGTAGGGGTGCAACAAGGATCTTTTGAAACTCCTAAGCCTATGAGGTTTTGTATGTAAACAAAGTACTTACCTACCGAGCAGGTAAGTGCTTATCGGTTCTCGAATCAGTAACGGAAATAGTTAGGATGACCTAGCTATCAACATTTATCTAACTTAGCACGGATGCTACTCCATGATACTTTCTGAAGGTCTGATGATGACCAGGTTAGTGCTTATCGGTTCTCAATAACGGAAATACTTAGGTTGACCCAGCTTTCAACATTTATCTAATTGAGCACAGATGCTACTACATGATACTTTCATCAGGTAGGTGACATCATCCGTCATCTAGGTCTCCATCCAACGAAATTTTCAAGATAGCTAAATAAAAAACGATAAAAAATAAACACAATAGAAATAATGTAGGTACTTAATAGTTTTGGAGAGCTCGGCCACGCTTCACCTTACATTTTAACAACTTTAAAAAAAAAAGGCGTTAGCAATTCGATACGTATGTATGTAATATTATTGGAACTGCAATATATTCACATATCATAATCTATTAGGGCTTCCAAACAAATATACAAAATTGTATAGATGTACCTATGTATGTTTGTATGTATGTACGTTTGTCCACGCATTTCTACAAAACTATTAATCGGATCGTGACCATTCTTTTTTGTTGGCTTAGATTTACTTCAACTTAGGGCATGAAAGTTTCATCAAAATCGGTTCAGTAGTTTTCAATATAATGGACTAATACGTGTAAGTGTGACGGCCTGGCTTATTGATACGAGCTACAGGTGTGGTGTCAAAGAGAAAACATCTCAAAACCTTGGTCAAATTCTAGTGCAATATTTATAACAAAACAATTTTTTTTTGTTGCTATGCTAGGTTGTGTCACTGCTGGGCAAAGGCCTGCCCTTTTCCCTTCCAAACCTTTCTGTCTTGTGCGATCTCTGGCCATGTTGGCCCTGCAAACATGATCAGATAGTCTCACCACCTTCGTCACGGTCTACCTCGAAGGCGATGTCCTCCCTGAGGCGTCCAGTGGGTGACGATCTTTCCCCATCTCTCCGAGTGCATTCGTGTGACGTGGCCAGCCCACTCCCACTTCAGCCTGGCTGTTTTTTCTCCAACATCCTCTACATGAGCTAAGGAGCGCAGGGTGGTGTTTCTAACGCGATCTGTACGCTTTACACCTATTATGCGCTCCATTGCCCGTTGGCAAATCTTGAGTTTGGACTTTTATTGTTCAGTAAGGGACCAACTTTGTGCACCGTATGTTAGAACGGGTAAGATGCACATGTCGATGAGTTTTCTCTTCAGTGTTATTGGAAGACTACCTTTCATGTGTTCTTTAAAGGCCCAGTAGGTTTTCCAAGCACTTCCGACTCGTCTTTCAAAACTTTTAAATAATATAAAAAATACTAACGACTACTTATGTATTTTTTCTGTAATTAATTAATTAATTAGCGCACGTTTTAATTTAATTGTATAACCGTTTGTTAATATTTTTGTGGGTTACATGTTTACCTAGTTTTTTAAATTGTCTGGCATACCTTATATCTAATGTGTATCGACTTTAAAAAGAAACGAGCTCAAAATTATGAAATAACTTTAATTTTGGAAGTCGGTGGCAAAAAACTAAAATACAGATCCCAAGACACCGACTTCCGAAATTAAAGTTATTTCATAATTTTGAGTTCGTTTCTTTTTGAAGTCGATTTAATTTTTTTTTACATTTTTTTCCAACTTTCTGAACGTACCCTCTTAAATCTCTAACAGAAAAACAGTTGGCCTTAACTTATCGGAAAGTACGTAGGTACACTACAGCCGGCATATCTTGGCAAGTCTGAACATAGGCACTACGAACTTTCGCGCATGTTCTCTCACTCACACGCCTCATGTGACATTTGGTTCCTAAAAAATGTTACTGCGCAGCCTTCCGCGCGAAGTTCGGACTTGCCAAGGTATTTAAAAATAACATTTTCCCTATACGGAATCCTTTATTGAATCTAACGTGCACTCCCAGCGTTTTTCCAACATTTAGGGAAACAATTCCCATTCCGTATTTAAATTACGTAACGACGCATCCGTACCGTTGGCTGCGAAATTTTGGATGAAATTGTTACAACTTTCAACTAATTGGTCAGTTTTACAATGATTACATTGTATTGTATTGCTTTATCTGTTTTGACTAAAGTTTCTGCATAAAAAATGTAGGACTTTTACCTACATTTTTCATGCAGAAACTTGAAAGGCAAGAATTACCGAGCGACATGTTGGGCGATATTTAGTTATAATAATAGTACAATAATATTATATAGTATCCTGGGACATTTCACACACGGTCATCTGATCCCAAACTAAGCAGAGCTTATACTATGGAAACCAGATAACTGATATACACTACTTTTTTTTTTGTAAATACATACAATAGATAATTACACCCAGACTCAGGACAAACAGGCATGTTCATGCACACAAATGTTTGTCCTGGATGGGAATCGAACCCACGACCTGAGACATGATAGGCGGTATCTTAACCAACCACGCCAGCTGACCTGATATATAATATATTGAGATAGTTCATAATCTTTAAAAGTCAGTTTATAAAGCTTATAAACTGCTTTTAAAATTCAAGTTATTATAAGTAATAGGCGATTTCTTACGATTTTTTTTAAACTTTTAAATGCTCTAGTCACTAGTGTAAATTTGCCAACATGAGTTTGGTAAATATTGTCTTCCAAGCGTCGATATATACGGTGTAATAATTATGTACAAAGATCTAAGGCCATGAACGCCGCCATTCTGTTTTTTTTTTTTCTTAAATACATACACATAATAATCATAGAAATGTTTAAATTGCCCATTTTCTTACGGACTGTATTTTTTTTTTGACGAACGCAGTTTGCAATCACTTAAAAATTAATTAGAAACCTCATTGCGCCATATTTTTTTTACTATCCTGCTAATATTTTTAACCTAAGAAAAAGTACTAGGCTTGAATGAATTTCGTGATAGTGTTTCAATCATTAGTATTATGCATTATTATTATGGATTTAGATGAAATTTGGCACATATATAGTTTATAACCTGGATTAACACATAGATACCTAGGTACAATGATATTATAAGTAAAAAGACGTAGATAGGTTATACACGCTCCGCAAGCGGCACGTCAAAATGTGGCTAATTAGCCACATTTTCGTCGTCTTGTCTCTTTCTCGCTCCCGATAATTACGACATGCCGTCCTGCTTCCACGTGCCATCTAATAGTTCGACATTGTGTCGTTTTTGAACATCGAATGTTGGGTAGGTAACCTTTTTTTTTTTTTGTGGATGGGAAATCATCAAATAACTTCTCCCGCTCTGGGTGGAGCGGAAGGGCGTGTCAGACTTTTACTGACTAAAACCCACCCGTGTTCCTTCAGTTGCCTATGCCAGGGCCACGGTAACTTTTTCAAACAACCCGCGACCCCAGCGGCGTCGGCCCTATTGGACCCCATCTTTTGCTGACATCTCTTTGAGGCGCGCGTGGAACACAACGCGCCGTCGACCCGGGCCTGGTCCTCACCGGACGGCGAGCTACCCACTACTCACCGTCCGCAAGCCCGCGCCTACGGTGGCCGGGATTCGGCTATCGATCCCCGCCGCCCAGGGCGTCTCCTGCGGCGACTGAGGGCGTGAGGCTGCCTCTCCCTCACGCGTTCCGCCTCCTCCTTCGCGAGCATTACCGCTTCGCAGAAGGAGGTGACGGCCTCCCATGCACTCTCGCTCCGCACCATGGCCTGGACCAGGCTCGGACGCGAGAGATCGCCGCCGCCGATCGCCTCCGTGAGAACACGGCGGTGCTCTGCCCAAGCCGGGCAGACCTCCACTGTATGCTCCACCGTGTCCTCTGGGCGATCCACACAATGGTGACACCCGGGCGTTTCCTCCCGCCTTATGCGAAACTGGGTAGGTAACCTATCTACGTCTTTTTACTTATAACATCATTGCCTAGGTAGAATACTTTTTATCCCAGTAGTATGTTTCCGTCAGTTGATTTCCGACCTTCACGTGGGCGAAGCCGCTGGCAAAAACTAGTGCTAAATAAGATTAGGTTGGTACTAAATTGGTCGATCTCACTTTAACTTTGTACCGAAAAGAAAGAGTGTACTTCATGTTGTTTGCGTATGTTAGATACATACGAAAACAACCTTTATTACGCTCTTTTTGTTCAGTACAAAGTGTGTTTTTGTATGTCTCTATTAACAATCATTATAAAGGACAGAGCAAATTATTGTCCTAATTCGTGACGTCGCTAAATTATACGAGGGAGTCTAAGTACGAACCGAGAAAAGTTTGCAGGCAAAAATGTGCCTTAGAAATTCTATACCAGCGTATAAGAAAAATAACGCCCTGGTTATGATGTGGGCAATAACTCCTGAACACTTTGTTGTGGGTGAAAAATAAACGAGTTTTAGCCTCCTATAGTTTTATATTTGAGCCTCAGACATAGTAGGATTTTCCTACGGAAGATTTTTTATTTATTTTTAGAGGCGGCAGGGGAGATATGAATGTGATGTAACGGAGTTAGGAACTTAAGTTTTATTTTGTGTTGACTTGTGTGTACAGTTTAAGTGTGAATGTTTCAAAGGATATTTATTTTGCCTGATAGGTCATTGTATTGTTTATATTATTATTCTGTGAATAACAATCTGATGGATGGTAACCACCGCCTGTTGGCATTAGCTATACTAAACTCTGATTTTCATATTTCGCATACTCGATGACAGTCGTATGCGACATGGGTCAGCGTCTTATTGTCGATATGCAGTCGCATGTCGCGTAGTGTGCGAGTTGGTTAAAAGTCCGCCACGATGCCGTTGGCCGTTTTTAGGGATCCATATTGTGGTGGTCGTACCATGTTTGTCCACAGCACCGGGAACCGGGATCCGCAACGAGATAACAGATGAAGGCGCCGAAGTAGCGACAGTACATTTACTACGGCCGAATAATCTCGTTTCCCGTTCCCAGTGCGGTGAACAAACAGTCTTAGCTCTCAATGTATCCGAAATCCTTAGATGGCAGGACGAGCTTGACGGTTATAGGCGGGATTGGTCCATATTGGCGCAAGATCGTGTTAAGTGGAAAAAGGAAAGGGAGGCATTTGCCCTGCAAAGGGACAACACAGGCAGATTTATTTATTTTATAGTATGCGGCGGCACTAACTCCATGCAGCTTCATTATGTAATACAGAGCCTAATATGATTACAGACATGGTCAGTTATCGGACTTGCCAGAAGATATCGATTACCGATATCGCAATAATTGCCTTGAGGTCAGCTTGCACTCGGCCCGTATTGATATTAAATTGTGTTTAATTACCCTCTATCGGAATAGGTAGAGTATACATACCTAAACTTCAAGGAAATAAGTAACAAGAGTGGATAATCCCGCCTATAAAATCCCGGCGTGATAAACCTGACAATTAAATATCGTCGTTGTCAAACCAAAATCTGCTATGTGCACTTTTTTGAGATTTCTACTTTTTGACCTTTACGTATAGTTCACTGCTGTATCTACCTTATAAAAAAATAGCTAAGTACCTATGAGCACTCTACGACCTTTTATAAAATATGCACTGTGCAACAGCTAGATTTTTTTTTTCATATTTCAAAAGTATAATTTTGCACATAGCAGATTTTGGTTTGACAAGGACAATATCGGGATTTAAGAAATTGCGAATTATTTATTATTTTATTATTAATATTTAATTTGTTACGAATGTATTCAAAGTAAGAATTCGCTATTTCATTTATTCCGGGATTTAGATTGCGAATTATTTATTATTTTATTTTAAATATTTAATTTGTTTCAACGTACAATAAATAAGTTCGCAATTTCGTAAATTCCGAAATTTAATTGTCTTGTTTATCATTCCGGGATTTTATAGGAAGTATTATCCACTCTTGTTAATTATTTCCTCGAAGTTTAGGTATTTGTACTCTACCTATTCGAGTCTCTGCTAATTGCGCTTGAAGTTGACATAACAGGCCCAGGAATTAACTAGTCTGATGATAATGAACCTGGACTAATGTTGTTATACCTGAGGAAAGGTAACGGTATATGGTTTACTGAATCAGTTAGAGTAACAAGCTGATAACCGCTAATCAATTCAGCATTGCACATGTAAGTGGACGCGTCGTTTGTGCCTAGAGGCTTATTTTTAGGTCCAGTTTTGATAAGAATATAATAGAATAGAATACTCTATAATATGTACACCATAAGAATAATGTAATCAGTTAGCGAACTAATAAATAATATTAATTTAATAGGTAATTATTAAAAGCACAAATTTTTAATGTGTTATCTAATGAAATCAGTACAATAAAAATGTGTTTTTAATAATTACTTATAAAATTAATATTATTTACAAGTTCGCTAATTGATTACATTTTTCAAAAAAAAACTTAAAACCGACTTCCAAAACAAAACACTACAAAGTGAAAAATAACTTTAATTTCGGTAGTCGGTGTCTTGGGTTTTGTATTTTCGTTTTTTGCCACCGACTTCCATATAGCCATGTAAATAACAGTGATAGGAAGTGGAAGGAAACACCATCACATCATCCACATAAAATAAGTGGGAAATATACGCATTATTGAAGCTAATTCAAAAACTCCCCAAGCAAAGATAATAAAATTTATATGGGACCACCTCGGAAGTATACCCTATCAAACAAAAAAAAAATTCTAAATCGGTCCATCCGTCTTTGAGTAATCGCGTAACAAACATACAAAAAATAAAAAAAAACATACAGACAAAAATGATTTTTACCTTTAACATTTTTAAAGATTTGGTCACATGTGAGCGAGAGAGGTTACAAAACGAAACAGCCCTCTTAATATGAGTTTTAAATTTTCTTTCATTTAATTGCAATATATCAGAAAGAAAGAAAGAAAGAAAAGAAGAAAGAAAAACAGTTTATTCGCGTGAAAATGAGGCACACAAACTATCACAAGGTATTTTGTTGTAACATTTAACACCGTACCCAATAAAAGATGTAAGTACTTTATACAATCTGAAAAATGGTTGAACTGTTTTATCTTTATTGCTAGTATTACAATTATGTCTATCACTTACTTTATAAAAAATATGTAGATTTTTTCTTGCTTATATAAAATTTTCATAAATGAATTGGCAAGGCACCGTCATAATATTAATCTTTTTAAATAGTTCCCTGAGAGATTCGCGGCGACGTAGTTTGTGGAAGTAGCTGAAATACACCAAACGCGAAGTGTCTACATCTGTCAACGGTCTTATCTTTCTAACACCATAAGCGGCCGAGCTTAGCTGCCCCGCAAGAGATTTTATATAATAATAATAATATATTTATTTGCCAACAATAATACATAGATTCAAGAAAAGAAAAACCAAAAACATAACTGAGGAGCTTAACTCTAGAGGACATAAATCTATGTGCAGACAATGTAAACCCTGCCTCTTACACTAGGAAGACCTGTATTGTAAGAGACAGTGAGGCCCCTATTGAAATTTCTCGTCTAGCGTGATTCCCAGGAAAATCGTTTTATTAAGAGGATTGTGAAGTGCCGATACGCGGCGCGATTCTAGCAGGCAATTACCTACATTTCATACAATTATTTACATAAATATTGTTTCCGGCGGTAGCGTTTTCACCCCTTTAAACCTTTACAAAATGAGACAATTTTGGTCTCATTACATTCAGCACACTTTAACATAGGACTGTTTGTTTGGCTTTTTTTAGTAATTCAATTCAATTTAATAAAAAATAAAAAAATGCTCGAGGAAGTTTTTATGTCAAAAATATAGATATTTAGATGCTAATAACTTATATAGTATGCAATATTTCTTTATACCTAGTTGGACCTAGAGTTATTCACGTCTTCAAGATTTTGTGACCGTCTCCGTTTATTTTAAATATCAATGATGTGTCATCTGCAAATAACACGATCTTCGGTTGATTTTGAAGTCCTAACACAAAATTAGAGAATCGCTATCTTTTACTGTTAGTAAAAGATAGCGATTCTCTAATTTTAGTTTATTTGTTTTTTTTTTTCAGATTGTATAAAGTACTTACATCTTTTATTGGGTACGGTGTTAAATGTTACAACAAAATACCTTGTGATATATTGCAATTAAATGAAAGAAAATTTAAAACTCATATTAACCCTAGAAAGATAACCTACGCTTCACAGGCGCCCGCGTCGGTTTGACATAGCTGTCTCTTTCTAATGAGCGCCCGTATCTACCTTTTTTTTTTTTTTTTGTGGATGGGAAATCATCATATAACTTCTCCCGCTCTGGGTGGGGCGGAAGGGCGTGTCAGACTTTTACTGACTAAAACCCACCCGTGTTCCTTCAGTTGCCTATGCCAGGGCCACGGTATCTTTTTCAAACAACCCGCGACCCCAGCGGCATCGGCCCTATTGGATCCCATCTTTTGCTGACATCTCTTTTCTCTAATATTAGGTCATTTAAATCTAATGCATTTGGCTTTTTTTTTTAATTTAGTAACAAATTATTTACCTAGTTGGACCTAGAGTTATTCACGTCTTCAAGATTTTGTGACCGTCTCCGTTTATTTTAAATATCAATGATGTGTCATCTGCAAATAACACGATCTTTAGTTGATTTTGAAGTCCTAACACTTGTCAGTTGGACAATGGTGCCGATTCTCTTATCAATAACTAAACTAAAATTAGAGAATCGCTATCTTTTACTAACAGGCAGCGCGAGAAAAGAACAGCTATAGCTATGAACTAAGTTAGAGATGTCAAACTAGATTACGATTTGCGTTTCACCGTGTTTTTATTCGACATGTTCTTGTCGTCGTGTGTCGTCTGAATTTGTATGGACATATTAGTTCAACTAAATCTGACAGCACTAATTTACGTCCGTCTCTTTCTTGTTTTATTACAGAGAAAAAGTTAGCAATAGCCTAAATTAAGTTTAGTTTGTGCTCTACAGAATCGGCACCAATTTATAGATGTAATAGGGATCCAATTCGCAAAACACATAGGTATTTGTTAGTATGAAACTGACATGTGTCAAGAACGCATCCTCTCGATGGTCGGAGTATTATTTGAATAAAATTACTGTTTAGATTTCAATCGTCGATTAGCAGGCAATCGCTCTGCCACTATGGTCGGCATTACTAACTCCTAATTATCATAGCACATAATATTACATCTGTATTCATAAGAGAATGTAGTTTAAAAGATGTACTGAGAAAAATTGCGAGTATGCTTGAAAAGAGATCGTTTGGTCATGTGGAGAGCATGAATGAAAGGCGACTAACGAAAGGTATTTACAAGGAGGACATATATATATACGTATAGTGACCTTATTGGTGATGTTCTTCAGAAGGATCAGGTGCGTAGTACTCGCAACCGGTGTGCGTGTATGACTATGTATGAACGTAAACGAGATAAAAGGAGTATGTAAGGATGGTAGCAGGTGGCGTTCTGTAATTTCTTCCTACCCCGATGGGAAGAAGGCGTGAGTTTATGTATGTTCCCTGACGACTAGGTATAGGTGTTTTGTAAGTACACCCACATTTCGCCAGTTATGTTTAAGTCCCATGTAATAGGGGCCGAGCCTATTACCACCAACCGGGAACAAATCCAGACTCCGATCTGCTACTGAGAAATTCCTGATAGAAAACCCTATTAAAACTTTGCCCGCACGTAGCACGTACTTAATCATGTAGGGGTATCGTATTACCTAGTAACTGGGTTGTGGAGGTCAGATAGGCAGTCGCTTCATGTAAAATACTGGTATTCGGCTGCATCTGGTTAGGCTGGAAGCCAACCTCAACATATTTGGGAAAAGGCTAGGCAGATGTTAAAGTTTAATACATTAGGCGCAGCAGATGCACATGCGCGTTTTCATAACTTTCTTCGAGTGCGGCGCGCCGCACATGTGCGTTCGTTGTGCATCTCTATTGTTTCGAAAACATCGTAAAACAAAGGGTCGGTAAGGGTGTAGCATAAAGAAGCGTTTGCATAAAGAATTAAGCAGAGAATGTGTTGAGCGTATTTAGCCATTATCATTGAATTCTTATTCCACCTTTCTAGTTTATTTGGGATCCGCACAGCACGTATTTTTCTTCAATTTGCGGCATTAGCGGTAATGAAGGGAATTCCCATCAGCCGACCAAAAATCTAGACTCCGGGCTGCTTGTCAGAAATTCCTAGGTATCTATAAACAATACCTGATCCCACTAAACCGAATGTAATAACTCATTAATCAGTAATACAAGAGACTATCACCGCAAACTCATGGAAACTCAATCAGAGTAATCTTTTGGAAGTAGGTAAGTACTGCCTACGTAAATACAGAATCTCGTTCCGTCGAAAGGAACAGTCGTGCAATGTAGGTACTAACAAAGTTAGCGTACGAACAAGTTCCGACCATCAATAGTTAGTGGATCCTTAATTATATTAGATATAGCCTGAGGTGTGGATGTGAGCGGGAAAAGCTAGTAAGTTATAGGACGCATCACAGACTGATACCCGGTTTCTGAAGAATTCTTAAACGGAGTTGAAACTCTTAATAGCTACTGATTCGACAAAAATATCTATTTAAGCAAATTCCTTCCTTATGCTTGGTTTTTGAGGTCCTCAGATAAAAAATCGATAGTAATTCACTCGACTATTTTAGCTTACTAAATTCTTCCTTAACGAAGTGTTTAGAAACACGATATATTCTTTTTTATTTTTTATTTGAGATGGGTTTGCTCTTGACTATCGAATAGATAAATTCCGTTTTAAACCTCACAATTCGGGCATGAGTGCGCTTGTCCGATTATGGTCAGGTTTTCGGCCGGCACGGCAACATCCGGTCAGGTTTTCGGTTACATTTGAAATCGCCGTCTCCGATTAGTTTTTCTGTTGCCATTGTGCGCATTTTTAATTTTTAACGTGACGATATATTATCATAGTGTACGTCCGCGTCCATAAAATTTATGGAAATACATAGGTAACGTTATCCTGAACGGAAATTTAAAAGCGTCTTCTCATATTATTTCCAGACATTTTACTTCCCTGTAGTATCGTGATGCCGTGGCGTGGACGTGGACGTCAACGGTAATATTGTCACGTTAGAAATTATGCAAAGCGCACAGGCGTTCTACAAACTAATCTACAGTGTTGCAAAAGTATATTTTGGTGCTTGAATGACATTGACATGGATGGAGTTGGCCGTTGCGTGAAATTGTATTGAAAAAACAAGATACCCGCGTTAGATCCGATTGGTCCACAAGTCAAAAGATCCATGTAGGTACACTTAACCCGGCGAGAATGTGGTGAAAATAGTTACGTGGAGGTTGTCGAGGGTATATTTGACCCTGGAATTGTATTGCATTTTTAAAGGCTAGATTTATATTATTTATCAAACTATTGAATAACATTACATTAGTTAGATATTATTTTATGGATTTTGATTAAAAAAAGGACAAGTTACAGTACAAAATGTTTTTTTTTATTTTTATTTTAGCTAAGGCCTAAAAACAATCAACTTTGGCAAAGGCTTTCGTTCCAAACATGAAAAAAACTAAATAATTAAAACTTCTCTTAAGAATTACGATAATTTGGTATAAATATATATTTAGAAATCAATAAGTTTCACAAAATAAGTCAGTCTTATACACAATATTATTATCTGTTGGTGTAGCACATTCGTGGCAGAACGAAACCGTGTGTTCTGGACAAATATATTTATGGCATTCTTTGCAAACGCTGCCAGTCTTCCGATGTCGGGCATAAGGACACACTTGGCACCGTTTTCGTACACCTGGAACTCTAACAGGCGGTTCTTGTGCAGATTCACCATTGAATTCTCTGATTCTCTTTCGCAGCGTGCACTCATATGATCTTCACATTCGCTACCGTCGGACAACAAGTCGTCTTCACTGTCTGGTTGTAACAAAGCATGACGTATGAGCTCATCCTGATGCACCCGGTTATTCATTGCGTCCAAAAATACCTGAAAACACAGTAACAATAAATAAAAAATACTTATGAAATATTGCACAAAAGTGCTACGTCGCGGTTGTAGCAGGGTCATATTTACGTTTTTTGACTTCGCGCACGTGTAGTTCCCGTCGCAGGTTGCGGCCGACTGAGTAGCGGTGTGCGGCGTGCGGGCGGGTCCCTTAGTAACAGCTACTGACATGTTCAAGCTACTACAGCCGCAGAAAAAAAACTACACTCGATTAAAAATTGACAGGGTCATATAGACCCCTCCACATCCTCGCCGGGTTAAGTAACTATCGTATTGACTTCGTTGTTGGTTGTGGTTAAATATATATATTAGTTAAGGTAAGTATACATTCATGTATCAGGTTGGCACAAAAGTAATGAGACATTTGGTTTACGTTTTATATTTTTTATTATTATTTCAATACAAAAAGCTTAGTCAATAATTGTGTAGTTGGAATAAATTTATCCCTAGAACAAAGTTGAAAAACATGTTGTCTCATACATCATTTCAACTGCAAGTGTGATGTTTGTACGCACAATATTGAGAGGCTTACTATGTTGATTTAAAACCATAGACTTCTTATAGGTTTTCCTGTAATCTATAGGTGTAGAACTATTTTCTGTATTTTTATCAAAATTTTAGGCTCAGCAGTTTTGGAGATAAGGGGGTGAATGGTCAATTTTCGACTATTTTCTTAAATAACTTTAAAACAGTTTATTTTAAAATTTGAAAAAATCTATTAAATAAAAGAGCTTACTTACAGTAAGCCCTTTCATTTGATATGTCACACGGTACAATTTGCAATTTTTTTTTTCTTATTTACCCCGCAAAATTGTCCCCTTTATTCAAAATTAATTAATTTACGCTACATGTCCGTATTTGTGTCACAGAAATATTAATATTGTGTACCAAATTCTAACTTAATCGGTCCATTAGATTCGGAGTAAATTGGCTGTGATAGACGGACAGACAGACGGACACGTCATGAGTGATCCTATAAGGGTTCCGTTTTTTCCTCACTCAGTTTTATTTTTGTGTAACTAACTATCGATATCTTGCACGATA
Source organism: Dicycla oo (assembly GCA_948252095.1). NCBI lineage: Eukaryota > Metazoa > Arthropoda > Insecta > Lepidoptera > Noctuidae > Dicycla > Dicycla oo. Next base: position 8,288,872 of record OX411733.1, on the reverse strand, counting down.
AAATATAAAAACTGATTTCTCAACTCATACGTCAAGTAACAACACTACCAGCGGTCATTGACCCAAAAAAAAATCATCTTTTTTATTTTGTCGTGTTTAGATATAGATACCCATCACGTCTGCGGAGTTACACTAGCTAATTTAATTTGACTCCGTATAAAGGCTTAACAACTTTATTCATATTATTGTACCTAGTAATTATAGATCTCGTGCGTATCTCATCATGTCAATATTATTTAGCGTACCTGTACAATAAACAAAATAATACACAATACTGTTATAATCAGAGATCGGAATAGGTAGAGTATATATACCTAAACTGCGAGGAAAAAAGTAACAAGAGTGGACAAAATAACAAAATCCCGGAATGATAATCATGACAATTAAATCTCGGGATTTAAGAAATTGCGAATTATATATTATTTACTTTAAATATTAAATTAATTACGAATGTATTCGAAGTACAATGAATAATTCACAATTTCTTAAATCCCGAGATATATTCGTCATTCTGGGATTTTATAGGAGGTATTATCCACTCTTGTTACTTCTTTACGTATTTATCTTTTATCTATTTTATTTATTTTATTTTATTTATTTTTATCTTGTTTACGTATTTATTCTCTACCTATTCCGATCTCTGGTTACAAAACTCTTTATTTGTATGTGGCAAGCTGTGTAGTGGCCAGCGATTTTAAATTAGATGATACTTATAGGTTTTATATTAGGTACTTATATGTAAATCGAAAGAATACAACAACACGATTTGTATAAAAAAGTATGCATTTATTAACGAAATTCAAACAATTTACTGTTTTAAACATTTAATCAAACAATGCTTTAACTAATTTCAAACGACGTAAAAGTACACTACGTAACATATTCAATATCAAATTCAGTATTCATTAATTATCCAACAGAAATGCAGCGAAACACAATCATCACCAAGTTTTTGAAATAATTATAGGTAGGTACATAAATCTTAAACTAATCATCTCGTACGGTAATCGGAATTTTTCATCTTAGTTTTACTTTTCCGATGTTGAACTCTCGGACTCAGACTTATTTTTCAAAAAAGGCGGGGTAATCCACGTCATTCTTGTTCTGAACCGGTAATTAAAGAACTGATTAAAAGGAATGCCTACAAATTCTTCTTTACTATACAATCTGGTAAACCGTTTTTCAGTTGTATTCAATTTGTATTGCACGATATGGCAACACTGCTCCCAATAAGTGTCTTGCATCATATTCATCCAATTTTTTATCTCTGTCAAAACCTCCTCCTTGTCTTGTTCGAAGACTTTTTTAAGTTTATAGCTTACTTGCTCCACTGGAACATGCACAGCTGGATAAATTGAGTTAACAAAATGGAAAATATTTTTATAAAAAGTTATCATGTTCGGTACACATACGTTCCCCGGGTAACCAAATTCGGTAAATAGTTTCAATAAATCCAAACCTAGTTCTTCACAAGTCTCGAAGATTGGTCGTAGAACCACAAAGTTTGTGGCATCCTCCTTTAAAATTAATAAAAAGCTCACTCTGCTACAGTTCAAAACAAGACAATCGTCTTTGATGATATTCAGGCGCCACACACCTCTGCCTGATGGATTGTTTAATACCTTTTCAATAATTTGCGTCTCATTCTGGCTCTCAACTTTGTTCAAATTACAGACGTTGCAGGATTCGACTATCCAACTCGCACAAAATATAGGCACTGCGTGTGTTCTTGAGAGTTTTTCATACGTGGCTGGTGCGTCACCATGGTTACAAGCAACGTGTGCTTCCAACAAAACATCGAAAGCATCTTCAACAGAAATAACTTCTAAATAATCCTGTGGTGACGCTGTGGTCTTGTAGAAGGCGCGTGTGTGCCTTTTGACATACAACTTGGGTTCGCCATCCTCAGTTACAATTATACAATTTCCTGCTTCATTAGGATCAATAGCAGTTAGTTTAATTGTTTCTTCTATTCCCTGTCTGGTGCACAACGGTCCTTTCAACAATTCTATATTTAATTCTACCAGGTCGAAATATTTTTTTTTCACTTGGTCGTAGTTAACCGCCATTTTGTAATAGGTACTCGTGTAAGCACAGCGCGGAGATGGGAACTATAATGCTATAATCGCGACGCGGCAAGCGAGCGGAATAGTCAGCGGTCGCAAGGTCACTGAATGAAGGTGGGGAAGAGCGCGCGCGGGGGCAGTGCGCGACGACGCGCTACGCGTGCGAGACAGAGATAGCAATATTGTTTGGTTTTCTGACGAGACTAGCCGATGCCCGACGGATGACGCCGAAGCTATGGCTAGGCCATTGGCCGCGGCGGGATGTAGTATTTTCAACGTGTGTGATAACTTGATAAGTTGAGACCTGAGCGCGGTTTAAAGATTTAGATATTATAAATAATACTGTGCTATTCCCGAGTAACATAGGCTATGTTAAAAAGTCCGCGATTTTTTTGTTTTACTCGGGAGCAACGCAACATGCTGACACCTAAATCTTTATATTTAAAACACGCTCAGGTATCAACATATTAATATTCGCATAACTAAAAGTTGATAATCAATTACCTATTTAGATATTAGGATGTATTGGAACATTTAGGGTGACTGGTAATTAGTGACCGATACCTAAACATAATAAATAGCTTATAAATATGATTGTACTCATGATAACACACAACTTTTACTATGGGACCAACCAAACCTTAAATCGCGAAAAAAATCAGCTGCTCCCTGCATTTTGACGAGTTATGCAAACATAAATGTAGGGAACCGCTGATTTTTTTTCGAGATTTCAGGTTTTCTCCCATACCTAGTAAAAGTTGTTTGTTATCATGAGTACAATGTCACTAATTGATGACTGATGAATGGTTTGACTCCTGAATTATGTTCGCACGTAAGACTTAGACATAAAGAAGGACAAAGAATCGTAGTTAGGTAGGTACCTATAGTTCTAGTAATAAGCCTACTTAGGGCTACCGCAATACTTATTCCATAAATTAAAGTTATCTGCCTATTGAAAAATCAGCTCGTAATAATCTTTCTTATTGTTCAAACTGTAATACTTATGTACCTACTTGAATCGTAGTTATTTTAATATGTAAGTAATGCATTTATTTATTGATTAAAGAACACCAACAGCATACACATTCAACATTAGTTTAGCGTATTTAGGAGAGGTATTACTGCTAATGTATACGCAAATTATAGGTGTACATAACATTTAAAGTAAAAAAAAGACATTGGACAGAAGCTGCTTATAAACTAAAAGTAAAATTTAAAATTTCAGCAAAGTTATTTAACTTTAACAAAATCGAATTGAATCGTAGGTATACAACATAAAATAAAACAAACATAAACAAGTTAATGATAAAACACAATAATTCAGATACATAATTCTACTAACAAAAGTTATGTGACTACATGATAATGGTCTAGTATTTTTTTCCGAATACCACCCAAGGAGTTGAAAGATTTAAAACAGTAAATTGTTTGAATTTCGTTAATAAATGCATACTTTTTGATACAAATCGTTTTGTTGTATTCTTTCGATTTACATATAAGTACCTAATATAAAACCTATAAGTATCATCTAATTTAAAATCGTTGGCCACTACACAGCTTGCCACGTACAAATAAAGAGTTTTGTAACCAGAGATCGGAATAGGTAGAGTATAAATGCATTTGATTAAGAGGATTGTGAAGCTGTAAATTTTCATACAAAAAGAGATAACGTTTTTCTCCCCGTAAACATAGTCTAATTTTCATAATTTTTGTAGATGTTGTAGGTATAATAAAAACTAGGTCCGTACGTTTTTATTATAAAGAAATATTGCATACGATATAAGTTATTAGCATCTAAATATCTATATTTTTGACATAAAAACATCCTCGAGCATTTTTATTTTTAAAGATTAAATTAAATTGAATTACTAAAAACGAAAAACGTACAGACCTAAATTAAAATGTATTGAATGTAAAGAGATCAAAATTGTCTCATTTCGTAAATGTTTAAGGGAGTAAAAACGTTATCGCCCGAAACAATATTTATGTAAATAATTGTATGAAATGTAGGTAATTGCCTCCAAAAATCGCGCCGCGTATCGGCACTTCACAATCCTCTTAAGTATGTTTGTAGCAGTGGCGGCCATGTGGTAATAAAACCCCGACTTACGAGTTCGAACCTACGTAGGAGCTTTACTTTATGTAAATAAATAATTTTATTACCACTGTTCTCTAAACGGTGAAGGAAAACATCGTGAGGAAGCCGGATGTCCCAGAACTAAAACATTCAAAGACATGTGACATCTACCAACCCGCACTGGGCCCGCGTGGTGTAGGTATTAAAGCCATAATGTCAATGATTAAAGCGCACTCCTTCTCGAAGAGCTGATTAGACAGGTATGTTTAAGGTTTTCTACTAACTGAGCCGACAAACGTTGTCCTGTGAAAAGAACAATGGCGAATTCTTATATTAAATAAATTTGAACGTCTAAAAGTGACACTTATACAAAAGAAATTCAATTAATTATCTGTGTTCTCTTATGCTATCATATTATCTAATTAGAGCTAAATAAAAAATTATGTTTACTGAAAAGTTTTTTGACTATTTCTTTCTAAAAGGTTAGAAAATTGTTGGTTGGATTGGCAATACTAAAATTGCTATTTTATGTGTTTTTTTCTTAAATAGTAGGTACAGCATAATTGTCATGGTGTTGTTATAATTTTTAGTTTGTTATTTTATTTACATGGAGTAATAAAATATGTCGGTGCCTCCGCTTTTGTAGAGACTGTCAAATGACTTGTTGTACAAATGTCAACCTCAAAAACGAACACCGAGAACTGGTGAGGCGGCCATCTTGTAAAACGAGTAGTTAACTCGTGGTTGTTGGACGTTATATTTTAATCGCATCTCTCTTAATCTAATCGATCTATAATTATTTTGCGAAGTGTTTGATTGAATTATGAAGAATTAGAAGTGGAGTAATTGTGACAGGTGTTATTTTATTGGCATACTGCCTTCCTACCCGATAATTCACGTCTACCTGAACATGGAGAACACATTAGATGAAAGTCAAAAGACTTCAAATAAATAATACATTTATTTTGTTGTATATTTGAGTATATTGTGTTCTTCCTTAGATGAAAAGTATTGCAGCAAAGTAGGAAAAATATCAAATGGTGATTTAATTTCAAATAAAACAATGTATAGGAAGCTGCCATTGTTCTTTCAATAATTCATACAAAATTCCTATAGAAAATTTACTTTCAGTTTTCTCGAATTTCACAATTTTCCCGGCAACTTTTCAATTTTCTTTCAATACAAACCTTGTCCTGACAATTACAAACAAAAAAAGAATTAACCAAATAGGTAATAAAAAAAACCTTCTTTCTGAAGTGTTGCGCTTATTTACATTCGGCAATTGATTATTATTTATAAGTATAGATTAAAATGGCTGAAAGTACATACCTAATCAATCAATCTGCCTAGCCTATTCCCAACTTTGTTGGGGTCGGCTTTCAGTCTAACCGGGTGCAGCTGAATACCAGTATTTAACATGGAGCGACTGCCTATCTGACCTCCACAACCTAGTAACTGGGTAATACGATACCCCTTGGTAAGACTGGTTGTCAGATTTTCGGGCTTCTGACAACCCGTAATGACTTTCAAAGATCCACGAATGTCAGCCGGGACCAACGGCTTAACGTGCTTTCCTAGGCACGGAAGAGTCTCAGTATGTAAAGATGGTCACCCATCCTTAGCATAACTTAGCATTTCAATAATTCATTACTTAAATAATTTAGGTATCTACTTAACAGTGGCAAAAGCACCATATGTAGGGGCAGGCCCTTACATATAATGTTGAATGTTAATTAAATAAAAATGTTAATGTTCAAGAAGGTATTTAATGAGAAACTCATAGAAAATGTTATAAAAATGTTACAAAATGTTAGATGTTGCGCGAGCTCGATATAAAACCGAAGACTGACGTACTTGCGTACGTGACGATACTATATTTTATTAATTAACAATATTTGCAGTATTTTTAACTAGGCCAAAGTACAATGTGCGGTTGCTGACCGTACATCTTGGCGGGGCAAAAATATAATTAAGATAACTTATTAAAAAGTATTTTACTAATGTATGTATATAACAATCATAAAAATAATGTGAATAAAATTAATTAAAAGTTAGTTAATTAATGTTAAAAGAATGAGGTGTCGCGTAGTAAGCATTTCTAATCGTAGTCAGTTCAATGTTTTCAGTGGATGCTGCAGCTCTTGGTGGCTTCTGTGGCGGTAGTCTGGTGGACGCGCCGGCGGCGCTGACGGCGACTTTGCCGCAGCGTTTGCAGTACACGTAGGATCCTCGTGCGACGACTACTGACAAGATCAGAAGTCCCATCGTAGTGTAAGAAACGATGTATTGGTGCACATCGTGTTGCGACATTTCTGCCTGATTCGTTTGATCTTCCAATTCTTTCAACGAATTATGAAGTTTTTCATAATCCTTTCTTACAAATTGGGTATTTTGTTGTCCAATTGATAAATCAATCAGCTGGACAGATGTTAAATTGTTGATGTCTTCCATATCTATCCGAGGTATTTCCGGGTTGACATAATTGTTCGTGTAGTAAACTCTTGTGTAATATGTTTCTTCGTTGTTTCTAATTAGACATCCTTCTTTGGCTTCTAAAATTCCCGTCGCATGTATTGTCTTGGAAGTCATAGACCGACCGACCATCACAGATGATTTGCAGTTGGCAATCCGTGCAGCAGACATAGAGCCAGGTGTTAGGTTTTTGTAATGGTGTCCATATATTGTTGCAGGTTTCGGATGTGTAGATGCATTTTGATAATGTAATGTTTGTTATTACGCCAATTTCGCATGGAATTTGATGATTTCTCATGTTACGTGTTGGTTTGTTTAATGAACAGATATATGTACTTGGTTCAATTTTAATACAATGCTCCAGGTCACTGTCTGTCAGCTCATCAGCTGTATATATGTCTCTTTTCTTATATTGACTGCGACATAATTATTCTGAACTAGTTTTCATTGTAAGCGAATGTTTGTTATCTTTTATTCTCGGTATAGGAACTGTTTTACAGATAGTGAATGGAGTGTCCCCTGATAATGGTAATGTGATTTCGATGGTAAAATATTTCTCCAACAATCTAGACTTTACCTCTAGTAGCTTGTATATGTCAGCTAATTGGGTTTGAATGTTGTCAATGGGTATCGATAACTGTTGTGGCAATTATCTAGAAATAATGTTGAGCTCCTGAAAGAGCTGGCTCTGCGGTAAAAGTCTGGTGTCCACATGACTATGATGGATGTTAATGGCTGTAACACGATTCCTACCGGCTTCCCTTCGGAGGTTCGGATCAGCAACTCTAACGCTATTTAAAAATGCCACAGTATTGTCTAAAATATAGTGACACTATGGGTATTTAATTAACCATAACATTCAAACGGTAAAAATGTCTAGCTTTGAAACAACAAAAATGTTCTGAAATAACCCGGCGCCAAAACGTCAATCGGGAACTAAAAATTCATACAATAGTGATCCCGTTATGACGTCACTTTAGGTCACGTGGCACCGCTTGATATGGACGAGAGCAAGCCGCTGTACAACTAGTTACGATAGAGACAGATATAGAAAAAATGCGTCAGCGAGAACGAGATGGAGAAATATTGCATATTTTATTTAGTTTTCACTTATTTACCTGTATTTTATTCGATCCTTTATATTCCTATAATAATTTTAGTATGGTAGTCCCTATTTCAGTTGACTTTATTTCTATAAACATAAAAAAATGGTTTGTGTAGTGAACAATGTCTTTTTGGTTCTGCAATTTGACGATAGATGGTGTTAAATGAAGTAGAAGAAAAAAGACTTTTATTTTTAAGTTAGTAAATTCATTATTACTTTATTGATAAGTAAGAGCTCGTGGCTAACTAATAACAGCTGCTCGGGTCAATCCATCAGGTTAAGCTACTTTAGCCCGGGTTGGTCCGTAGATGGTGACCATCTTTACATACCGAGACTCCTCCGTGCCTCGAAAAGCACGTTAATCCGTTGGTCCCGGCTGTCATTCGTGGATCTTTTACAGTTGTTACGGGTCGTAAGAAGCCCAAAAATCTCCAAGAGATATCGAATTACCCAGTAGTTACTGGGTAATACGATATCTCTACTGCCTATCTGACCTCCACAACCCAGTTGGGTTGTGGAGGTCAGATAGGCAGGCGATCCATGTAAACTACTGGTATTTAGCTGCATCCGGTTAGACTGGAGGCCGACTCCAACATGGTTGGGAAAAGTCTAGGCCGATTGATTGATAAGTAAGTTAAGACCGGCGTTGCTTCGTCTTCTCTCTTACAAAAATTCACACCTCGCCGCTGCTACTTACCTACCTATATTTTGTCAACAAACATCAAGGCCGTACCTACACGTAACAAATTCATCATTCTGTAGGGGATCCCTGTACTTAAAGATGTGATAACGCGGGGCGATTCTAATGATGGGATGATGAAATAAAACCGACCGCTTTGAATGTTCGTAGAACACACTGATTTAATTTTAAAAAAATTTACATGCACGGCGCATAAGTCGCTAAAGTAATGTACGGTTCCGTACACATTTAAACAAGGTGTCCACACGTTTATGCAAAATGTTCCCAAATTGATGAAACCGCAGTTCAATCAGTAGCGGAGTATTTGTCCCAATTTTGACGTGGTCACCCAGTATGCGAGAATAGACGAGGTGACATTTTATCGTAGGAATTGAGGTTACGCTAGTCGGTCATTTTTCCATACAAACGTAGTATGGTGATTACTCGTCTGTTTGACGGTGTACTTTCAAAATAAAAAATTATATCAATTTGTCTCGTCATTATCTAGACGCATTATCGTTATATATGGAAGCAGAATCGGAAAATAAGATATTGCTTTGGAAGTTATGAGCGTCGAAACTTCCGTATTTCAACACTAATTTTAACGCATCTTTGGGCGTAAATAAATAGCTCCCGGAGTATGAAAATGGCAAAATTGTTACTGTACAGGCATAGATAATTTAATCAAGAATTCAAATAACTTTGTCACTACACATTATAAAATAAAGTTCCCAGTCGCGTCTGTCGGTCTGTATGTTCAAAATGATCTCAAAAACTAGGTACTGAACGGATTTTAATGCGGTTTACATCAATAGATAGAGTGATTCAAGAGGAAGGCTTATAGTTATAGTTTTCTGACATCCACTCGGGCGGCGCCGCGAGAATACTAGTTTTGAAAAAAATACATCTAGTAGTTTTCTCATAATATCTATACGCCCAAAAGTTTGTTCATGAAATTCTACGGGCTCGTTTTCGCTAGAAATCATCGTCTATTTCACTAAATGAATAAAAACTATATAAATAAAACTAAATAAATAGATAAATAAACTAAATAACACGCATATTAGCCACGCGACCAACTAGTTCGAGCCGCCGACCTATGTTACTTTTACTATAAGATATCAAATCAGCTAAGTACCAACTAGCCGCGCTTGACTCGGTGGAACGCAGAGCTAAGAGGCTCATTGGCGACGTAAAACTGGTGGATGCCAAGCTTCATAGCTTGGCTCATCGCCGCAAGGTTGCCTGCTTGTCGGTCTTCTACAGATTGTACTTCGGAGAGTGTGCCCGAGAACTCCACGACCTCATTCCACCGGCCCCCTTCTACCACCGGACATCTAGACGCACTGCCAGTTACCATCCCTACCTGGTTGCTATTCCACCAATTCGCACTAAGCGCTTCCAAATGTCTTTTATAATGCGCACAGCAAAAGAGTGGAACTCACTACCTGCGTCTGTGTTTCCGAACGTATACAACCCTAATCTCTTCAAAGTGAGAGTGAACAGGCTTCTTCTGGGTAAGCTCACTCCATCGTCGACTTTGTCTCTGTCACCTCTGACCTAGACTAGAGTCAAGAGCAAACCCATCACAAATAAAAAAAAAATAAAAAAGATATTATTACATATTAGGTAAATAACACCGTGGTACAGTTTTATTGACCCACGCTTCAAAAATCGTATAGATTCATATAATTACTGTAGAGCATAAAAATTTAACAACGCATCTAATATTATTTCTAAACAGGCAGTTTGTGCAGGGGGAAGCGCCAGGGCAGCCTGCGAAATTCTGATTTTCTTTTGTTTTTTGCAATTTGCAAGTCAGTATGTTGAATGGTAATCGATTATATTCAGTACAACACTATAAGACCAGGTAATCTTGAATTACTATTAGGTTGGTGCATATGAAATTGCCGATTGCGCAGCAATGTAAAAGAGTGGGCGCGTATTACCGAACACATTTTGACTTGTTCATTTTCGTTATTGTCAACAAAGTATCGATACTTGTTTAGTATTTTACACAGCATCAGAAGATCCAGACGTTAGACGTGATTTAATTTAAGTTATTCTTTCTTACCGTGGATCCGCAAAAAATTAGAAGTATCATGTTTTATGAGTTCAAAGGTAGATTAAATGCACGTGAAACAGCAAAACAAAAAAAATAAATGAGAGATTAGGGGAGATACAGTTTCTGAAAGGACAATAAGAAATTGGTTCCGAAAATTTCGTTGTGGAGTAGAGAATTTTGAAAATGAGTCTCGCGGACGACCTTCTCGCGTACCGTTCTGCAAGTTTTACAACAATTAGCGGAGTCCAATGCTCATATAACCACATGAGAACTTGCACAAGAACTCGTTGTTCATAATACAACAGTTGTACGAGGCCTCGGACAAATTGATAAAGTAAGGAAGCTTGATCAGTGGGTACCACACGAACTCTCAGAACAAAATTATCTGTTTAAATCGGCAATTTCATATGCACCAACCTAATATTTCATAAAATCTTGACATTTAGGATTATACTAACATAAGATGTTGTATTACTGACTTTAATGATTATAATTCTATAAATACAATCATATTTGTTACGGTCGCGAATCATATTTTAATCAACATTCAAACTTTTTTTTTCCATGGAGAAATGCTCATGCATACTGCACTACCACGGGGAGATAGTGCAGTTATGTGGGACTCCGCGAACCCGCCGCGGCTGTCCGTCACTGGACCCTCCTCTGGGGAGTAGGTACCCCTCATCACCGACGCACAAGAACACTTTGCACGCCGTGACCACCCCAGGGACCAAACCAGCACATGGACGCTAGATGACCCCGTGTCTAGACACCCTTGGTCCCCCAGCGACCGGTCAGGTCAGTGGCCCGGCCGCCTACCACTTTTCGGCCGCAGAGGATAGGGAGAGCGGCCAACGAAATACCGACACTCCTCCTCCCCTCCCTGTTGGCCGCTCCACCCTACCTGTTGGCCGCTCGTCGACTTCCTGGGAAAAGCCCTAACGAGCGGCCCCTCCTCGGGTGGGTTGGTGGGTGACCAAGCCACGGCTACTGAGCCCCTCCGCCTCCACAATGCGGGAACCCACCGGGGGGATCAACATTCAACCTAATACTGACTTGCAAATTGCAAAAAAACGTAAGAAAATTTGTAGTATTTACTGATTATTTGAGTGAGAATAGGCCTTAGCCCCGCAGAACGACACCTGAGAGATGAAATTACAAGGTAATCTGAGTAATCACGTGTTTGTAAGTTCCATTATTTTTGTTTTCTTCATTGATTTAGGAACTTTTACTATTTAACTAGCCATGGCCCGCGGCCTCGCCCGCGTGGTTGTCATACCCTATTTGAATTGGATTTTGTTCACAATTTCTTGAGTTTTAAAAATTTTGTGCGGAAGCCTAATTACTTTTCTAAAATAAAAGTATCCTAAGTTACTCCTAATGACATCGAATCGAAATGTAGATTAGTCGGAACAAATGAGGAGCTGGCGAATAAATCCCGACTTGTCCACACACTCAATTTCTATTTTTGCTCTCTTTGTGCACTCATTTTACTGAAGAAATATTTTCAATCAAAACTGGCACTAAATGCCTCATAAATAAAAATGTTAAAAATGGTGTTTTCAATCAGAAACGGACTCGTCCTTGTCTAGTTGGAAGGGTTAGGGTTTCTATTGAACTAAAGCCAGATTCGGGCTTAAATTTAGATACACTATTCATTTACTAAAGCTTAAAATTCTACCTAATTAACTTTAGCTCATTTTGGTTTTTGATTTCTTACTATGGTTGATTGGTTATGGTTATATGGTTGATTGGATATGGTTAAAATTCTACCTAATTAACTTTAGCTCATTTTGGTTTTTGATTTCTTACTATGGTTGATTGGTTATGGTTATATGGTTGATTGGATATGGTTAAAATTCTACCTAATTAACTTTAGCTCATTTTGGTTTTTGATTTCTTACTATGGTTGATTGGTTATGGTTATATGGTTGATTGGATATGGTTAAAATTCTACCTAATTAACTTTAGCTCATTTTGGTTTTTGATTTCTTACTATGGTTGATTGGTTATGGTTATATGGTTGATTGGATATGGTTAAAATTCTACCTAATTAACTTTAGCTCATTTTGGTTTTTGATTTCTTACTATGGTTGATTGGTTATGGTTATATGGTTGATTGGATATGGTTAAAATTCTACCTAATTAACTTTAGCTCATTTTGGTTTTTGATTTCTTACTATGGTTGATTGGTTATGGTTATATGGTTGATTGGATATGGTTAAAATTCTACCTAATTAACTTTAGTTCATTTTGGTTTTTGATTTCTTACTATGGTTGATTGGTTATGGTTATATGGTTGATTGGATATGGTTAAAATTCTACCTAATTAACTTTAGTTCATTTTGGTTTTTGATTTCTTACTATGGTTGATTGGTTATGGTTATATGGTTGATTGGATATGGTTAAAATTCTACCTAATTAACTTTAGTTCATTTTGGTTTTTGATTTCTTACTATGGTTGATTGGTTATGGTTATATGGTTGATTGGATATGGTTAAAATTCTACCTAATTAACTTTAGTTCATTTTGGTTTTTGATTTCTTACTATGGTTGATTGGTTATGGTTATATGGTTGATTGGATATGGTTAAAATTCTACCTAATTAACTTTAGCTCATTTTGGTTTTTCTTACTATGGTGATTCTTACTCCTTACTTATGGTTTTTTTTGCATGCTGAAAAAAGTAAGCAAAATATGTGGAACTATTTATATTTAGGACCTATTTTATATATTTATGCAAAAAAATATATTCTATTCTATTCTATACTCTAAAAATCAATTGCAGGACAAGTCCGGATTTGTTCGCCAGCCCCTCAAATAGACAGGTCGACAGACAGATATCTTTTTGTTTTTTTTTTCTTTTTTTTTGTTATAAGTTTCTACCGCATATACTTTCTTATGCATTTAGTAAAAAGCTGTTATTTTGACATTACAAGCAGATACTTCAATTTTATTTATTTGTATAGATGTTAACAGAGACCACGACAGTCCCGTAGTTCCTTACTCATCTCTAACATCATTAACTTAAACTTATTTACTACGATAATTGGTACCTGTAGCCTGTGGCTAAGTAATAACAGCCGTACGAGTCAATTGATCAGGTTAAGCTACGGTTGCCGCGGCTGGTCCGTGGATGGGTGACCATCTTTACAAACCAAGACCCCTGCGTGCCTCGGAAAGCACGTTAAGCCGTTGGTCCCGGCAGTCATTCGTGGATCTTTAACAGTCGTTACGGGTCGTCAGAAGCCCGAAAGTCTGACAACCAGTCTTACCAAGGGGTATCGTATTACCCAGTAACTGGGTTGTGGAGGTCAGATAGACAGTCGCTCCTTGTAAAATACTGGTATTCAACTGCATCCGGTTAGACTGGAAGCTGACCCCAGCATAGTTGGGAAAAGGTTGGGCAGATGATCATGAATCGGTACCTAAGTATAGCTAACCTAAACCTAGGATCTAGGAGAAGTTACTGCTGCGCAAACATGGGTGTCCCAAAATTTAACATCAAGCTGGAAATGGGTGACAGGCCTAAGTCTTATATAAATGTAAGTACTTATAAAAAAATAGGCATTAAAAAAATCAAGAAAATTGACACCCTGTGATGATCCTATCACCCTTTTCCAGCTTGTCGTTAGGTTTTTAGGACATCCTGTATAATATATGTCAAACTGACATACTTGCTCTTCGCATAAAGTTATTTGACTATTGAAATGAAATAAAATGAAATGAAATTTAATAGCAAGTATTGTAGTACATTTCAGATGGTCTGGTTTACAATTGTTTCTAACACAATTCGCTAAAACTAGCATGCAAAATAATTAAAATAATAATAAAAATAAATAACATGTTTATTTCAGTTCACATAATTGGTTTACATTATATGGTTTGGAGACTCCTTTTAAGCAAGGAAATATGTGTGTTAGGAGAATTGATTAAGTACATTATAACTAAATAAATGGGGCTAATTAAATTTAAACATAAATCATAGTTATTATATAATATTAAGGATACGGATGTCAATAATTTCAAATTATATAGTAAAATGTCAATGTGAATCTTTGAAGTTAATGTACTCATTCACAGAATAGAATGATTTCACTATCAGCCATTTGAATATCGCTGTTTTAAAACGGTTAATTGGTAATTCCCTGTATGATTTTGGTAATTTATTATATATCCTTATAACCATTGGATAACAACTTCTGAGATATAACTGGCTTTTCATTGGTGGAATAATTCGTTTATCAGGATATCTTGTGTTAACGTTACAGTGACTCCAAGCCGTTGAAATAATTCGGAGTGCATTTTTACTATTATCTACTATTATATATTTAGATCATGTGAGGTGTGCTAACACTGATACAAAACATTCTAAAGGAGATGTTCCAGGAATGTATGGAGCCTGGGCCTAGCACTATACAGGGTGGTTTTTAAAACATGCGACAAAATTTAAGGGGGTGTTCTACCCATGAATATGAACAACTTTTACTATGGGACCAAACCTGAAATCGCAAAAAAAAATCAGCTGTTCAGTACATTTATGTTCGCTTATTTGGTCAAAATGTAAAAAACAGCTGATTTGTTTTGCGATTTCAGAGTTGGTCCCATAGTGAAAGTTGTTCATATTCATGGGTAGAACACCCTGTGAAAGTTTAGTTAATGATTTAAAAATAGCCCTGTATACACTAAATGTAAATTTCGCTATACAATATAGCAACTGTTTCTTAATGTTAATTTTCTATAATTAGACTTTGTTTTAATGTACCTACATTAAAATTAATTTGGCCAAGGACAGCAACAAAAAATAAATATCGTGGATCAGCAATATGCGAAA
This sequence comes from Dicycla oo, assembly GCA_948252095.1. Lineage (NCBI taxonomy): Eukaryota > Metazoa > Arthropoda > Insecta > Lepidoptera > Noctuidae > Dicycla > Dicycla oo. Next base: position 8,273,575 of record OX411733.1, on the reverse strand, counting down.
CGTCAAACGACAAATGACATTTGATTGATGTGATGATTGGAGTCAAGAGAAGCAAGATAAGAAGGCTTGAACGTTATTTGGTTTATCAAACTGTCCTGGTGTTTCATTCTTTAATGCCTATCAATATACCCTGGACTGCGATAATTCACAGGAGAGTAGTGAGCTGTGCAGTACCTGACCACTGCAAGTTACTGTTAGAGTAGTTAACTATTCCTATTCATACACGACGGAATCGAAATCACAAGCGAATCAGAAACAGAAAGCCGAGGTCAACAGAGAAGCCATCAATCAATGTCCGTAGTAGTAAACTGTTGTCGCAAAACAAAAACAATCACTAAAAACTCTGAAACACATCCAATTCAACACGCGTGAACACAACGTTCAAAGAAAGACGTCACGTCATGAAACTTCAAACTGTCAAAGCCGTCAAACGCCATGCCAAACATAATTGTTATGGCTACCATAAAAATAGGGTTATCTTATTAAAAAACTTCCCAATTAATCATTTCCATTTTCATCCTGTGCTTTTCTTCAAATTAAGTTGTTTGTATTTTTATGAAAATTCCCTATTGTTTTCCTATTTATTTATGTAGTGTACATGGTGGTGGCCCAAAATCAAACATCTCCTTTATCAAATTAAATCACAGGTACAGGTACTTTCCTCATTCAATATATAGGACACTGATGGCCATATAATGAGATACTAGAGGTATTGGTATTTGTATGAATAGAAGAAAAGGCGAAAAGAGGAACACCGACGCTAAAGGTATTTATTATCATCACCGAATGATCATAAGAATGACCGCTGCAATGAACGGTCATAAGGCTAAGGTCTGTTCAAGTAATTGTTTTTAATAAATGTTATTTCTACACAAAATAATATCAAAATGTTAGTGCAAATTAAGTTCATTTTAGAATGACGAGTACTACCCTGCAGAACAACCATAGGTACATAAGCTGGTAAAGATCTTTCAGTCTAAAGGTCATTTTACACCAGTGAGGCGAGGCGTGGATGGGATGGGTGAGAATTCAAATTTGTATGGCAAAATTTCTATTCACGGATTTTCATCTTTGGTGTAAAAGGTAAAGATGCGCGAGGATGTGCGAGTGCGAGGCAAGAAATGAAATACCTGTTCGTTAGTTCAATATTGAACTTTATTGCTCTAAGAATTGAGTATTTATTTACTTTGTAAAACGGATATACAAATATCCCACCGGCCATCGGGGACCCGCACGGTCTCTCTTCGTTAAGCGCTGACTTGCGATGTCTCGTACTGGTACGCGCTAGTATACGCCGGCTCGCTCCGACCATCGCGAGACATCACTTCAGCTCCCAGTAGGCGCGCGAGACACTGCTGGCCGAGAGGCGCGTGATAGCGCGAGCCGGCGCGAGGTACCGATGACCGGCGCGAGGTAGCGATGGCCAGCGCGTGACATTGCGAGCCCCTCCACAAAAAATTGTATACAAACATTTGAAAAGTATATGCAACAAACAGTGGAGGACGTGCATTTTTACGGTTCCGTAACAAAATGGTAAAAAGGAACCCTTATGGTGCGACTCAGTCTGTATGTCTGTCACGGCTGGATCTCTCAAGAACTTCTAATGCTATCAACTTGAATTTCGGAATAGTTTTAGATGACGTTTTCCCAACTATTTTGCAAATAAGAAAGAATTTTTTTTTTTGTGACTGAATGGGGTCTTAAAAATTCGAAGTGAGGCTACTAGGGCATGTTGCGCTAGCGTGTAGTTACATTTTCAAACATTTTTCTTTTTTTTAGGCCGAATAGTTTTCGACTTTTGATATCATCAATTTTTTTTACATTTATCAAATGTAAAAAAAAATACCGCCCCCCTCCCCTATCTCCGAAGTTTGCATAGAGAAGAATCTGATATTATTCTATGTGATAGAAGGTTACAGGAAAAATAAAACGATGTCTCTAAATAGCACACTTTTTTATGGTACGGAACCCTCGGTGCGCGAGTCTGACTCGCTATTGGCCGGTTTTATTACACTCAAAGATTTCTACAATACAATATTAATTATAGAAAAAATATTTAAGGTAACAATAATCTGAACAATCACTTAGTTAATGTTTTTGAATCCAAACTACCTTGAAATCTTCACCTTACGTCCAAGAATAATTCAAAACTTGTATCTGTTGTAATACCCTTCATGTAGTAAGTAACCTTGCTTCTAACATAGGTACATTAAGTACGCGGTAACTATGTACCCGCAGTCCTGTGCCTTTAGGCTCTACAGTAAATGGCTTGCAACGTTCATTATTAATTCCATGTTTGAAGTTACAGTGTTGTAGAAGCAAGCTTGGTTCATAGAGTTGGGAATACAAGAAACAACGGAGGGAACATTGGTAGGTACGGTACTGTGAAGGTTCCATGCAATGGACCTCAACCTTATATTGCACTGGCTGATATTCGACTCTTGCGCCAGTGCAGAATTCATTCCGCCTAGCCTTTGCCCAACTATGTTAGGGTCGGCTTCCAGTCTAACCGGATGCAGCTGAATACCAGTATTTTACATGGAGCAACTGCCTATCTGACCTCCACAACCCAGTTACTTGGTAATACGATACCCCTTCGTAAGACTGGTTGTCAGACTTTCGGGCTTCTCACGACCCGTAACGACTGTCAAAGATCCACGATTGACAGCCGTGACTAACGGCTTAACGTGCTTTCTGAGGCACGGAGGAGTCTCGGTATGAAAAGATGGTCACCCATCCACGGACCAACCTTGGCAAGCGTAGCGATCGACCCGTGCGGCTGTTCATAGAGTTGGGAATACAAGAAACAACGGAGGGAACATTGGTAGGTACGGTACTGTGAAGGTTCCATGCAATGGACCTCAACCTTATATTGCACTGGCTGATATTCGACTCTTGCGCCAGTGCAGAATTCATTCCGCCTAGCCTTTGCCCAACTATGTTAGGGTCGGCTTCCAGTCTAACCGGATGCAGCTGAATACCAGTATTTTACATGGAGCGACTGCCTATCTGACCTCCACAACCCATTTACTGACTAATACGATACCCCTTGGTAAGACTGGTTGTCAGACTTTCGGGCTTCTGACGACCCGTAACAACTGTCAAAGATCCACGAATGACAGTCGGGACTAACGGTTTAACGTGCTTTCCGAGGCACGGAGGGGTCTTGGTATGTAAAGATGTATGTAAAGATCCAAGAACCCATCCAAGGAGCCTACGGACCAACCGTGGCATGCGTAAATTAACCTGATCGTTCGACCCGTGTAGTCACTTCATGTAAAATGTAGTCATTTAGCTGCACTCGATAAACTGGAAGCCGACCTCAGCATAGTTTGGAAACGGCTAGGCAGATGATGAGATAATCAGAAAAAATCTATTCCATTCAGACATGACACTGGCATTCAGTTATATTTTTGCCATTCAAATACAAATAATTGGAAAGATAAAAATAAATAAAATATACACATTCCATTTATCATTTCGAACGAGAATATACGCTTGACACTCAAATTATCTTCGTCCACCCCGTATGGGAATACTATTAGCATAAAGAACGCAATGCACTGAGAAACTTCGTTGTTTCAGTACTAAATATTCCTATTTAGGTAGATTTTATTTAGGAGAGGGGCTCGTGGCTAAGTAACAGTCGCACGGGTCGATCGTTCTAAGCTACGCTTGCCGCAGCTAGTCCTTGGATGGGTGACGTTATACGTTTCACACTGAGACACTGTGCTTCGAAAACCACGTCAAACCGTTGCAGCATCGGTCCCGGCTGTCATTCGTACTTCTTTTGACAGTCAGTACCCGTAGTCAGAACTACAGAAGATAAGAGTCTGACAACTACGTCATACTGTTTTTAGTGCCTATATGAAATGAAATGAAATGTTTATTTCTGTAAGTACACTTTTATACGTCAATATTTTTAAACTAGATGGCGCCGGAATTTCCTAGCTGATTGGTCCGTGGAAGAAATGCCGAAAGAAACTCAGAGGTCATGGTCTCTTTTAAAGTCCAACCATTATATTATTTGGATTTTATGTGAGTCTAACATTGCACCGCCATATCTGGAAGGGCCTTTAGAAGAAAGAGTCATAATTTTGTTCAACCCTATTTTAGGGAGCTCAACGACCAACGAATAGCATGGATTCAATGCTCATTCCTTAAATGATAAATGATTTTTATTTCTGTAAGTAGGTTTGTACAATTTTTTTTTAAACTAGATGAGGTCGGCGTTTCCTATCTGACTACTCTGAGAAGAAAGGCCGAAACAAACTCAGAGGTCACAGTCTCTTATAAAGTCCAGACATAATCTTGGTCACTTCATGTGAAGACCATGTAGATTGGTGTCTGAAATGGTCTTTTGAGGAAAGAACCACACAGATTGAGAGGACCTGTCCAGTCAGTGCACGCATTTGTCAGTAATCGCGCAGCTCAACTCAGAACTTAAGGAGCTCAACGATTCGACGAACAATACCAAAGAAAGGACATTGGGGTAGGCCGCATAGATTACTCAAACTGCCAGACCATGATTAAAAATAACTGAGAGAAAAAATAAAACAAACAAAAAAAAGCAATGACCTACATAGTCTTCACATTCACAATAAAGTAAAATAATATAATATTCGATGTCTTCGATGTCTTTGCCTTCTGCATCAAGTACTTGTCTTTGCCTTCTGCAGTAATATGCCATTGCCTTCTGCTTCAATTACAGGCTGTCATAGCAATAACTAATTGAACCACTTCTTGAAAGTCCAAAAAATACTGTACTCGTATACACACCTGTAATGAATTTATGATCATTTATATTATTCTACAAATTTGTCAGTTAAATCAAGTTTATTTTTTATCAATATTCATATTAAATTTACAATACCCTATTCGATGATTGTATTTGATTTGTTTTAATCGGTATTAGTACGTTAGTCGATTCAAAATGCCATCACTTTGTTAGTCTATGAAGAACGAACAGATTGATGGATACATTTCGTGCAGTCTGGAACGAAATGCAGATGGTCAGAGATTTTTAAAAAGTGGGGCATTTTGATCGGCTACCTCGACCGAGACAGACGTTTTAATATTATCGTTGTGTTAATAGCTGTGTCTTATTAATTTATTTTATAATAAAGTTGTGTAAGAATATAAGCAAGAGTGATTGATTGGAATAATATAATCTTTGTTACGAAGCAAGCAGTTTTATTATCACCTGAATCTGAATTGTGAGAGTTCATCACACACCCTTGATTAACACAAAACAGAAAAAAAAACCTGTATTTTCAATAAGCATTTCGAATAACTTTGTACTCCAGATCTGACAAAACAACAACGTATGAATATGGGTCGAATTTGAATAATACATGGACACGCGGGCCTGACTTTATGGGCCTGTATCGGGAGCAGGGTTCTACCTACGTCATTACACGTAAATTTCTTATGTATACACAGTCGTGCAGGTAGAAGTGTGTACGAGCTTTAGGCATTCCCTTGTGTAACAAGGAATGGACCAATAACTTCTTGTGTTTTTTTTAAGGATTACTAGCAATGTTTGTTGCATCAAAATTAATCCATACCCTAATCTACACTACCTTAGTATTTATAAAAAGGGTGAGTATGTATGTAGGGGGTAATCTTGGGAACTACTGATTCGATTCCAAGAAATTCTTTCACTAATGGGAAGGTACAGTATTGTCGAGTGTCACAGGATATACCGGTATTGTTTACACTACAGGTTACAGTAGTAAATTTATTGGAAAAGTTTGTTTTTTTTTTTTTTGTAAAATGTATTTTATTTAATATTATAAATGATTGCGAAAGTAACTCTGCCTGTCTATCTGTCTCCTTTTCACGCCTAAATCACTGAACCGATCGTTATAAAATTTGACAGATAGGTATATATCCTGGCACCTAGAAAAGGACTGGGCTACTTTTTATCCTGGATCGCAAACGAAGTAGGGGGCAACAGTTAGTATTATTTAAATTACCTACCTAATGTTTGTGCCAGAAGTAGATTCTTGAGTGCGGTTGGAATTCGAACGTACAAACGTAATTTCCTGTGCCCGTACCATAACCGTTTGCAGGGCAGTTTTAATGGATTAGTACTGATTTCCCATGTTTTTGTTTCCCCCTCGAAAGTTATAATAAATTTTACATTATAATAGAAATTTAAAAAAAATAAGTACAGCTAAGCGAGAAAGTGCAACCACCGAAATAATATTATTAGGGAATTTTCAAGAAATTTGTGATTTTTGTAATTGTAAAGAAACTATTTCTAAAATTGACGAAAGCCGTGATTATGATTTGTGATAATGTAGAATAATTTGATCTGAAATAAACACAGTTACGTAATTAATACTTAATTGCTTTGAACTGTATTTCTTTGAATGTACCACCTCGATTTTGTCTGATAAAACGGGATTATAAAGTATGTAACTTGGAGAACTATGAGGATAACTTGGGAGGAAACCTAAACGGGGGGAATCAGTACCAACCCGTTTTAGTGCAGAGCAGTTCAAGGTAAGTAAGTAAGTAAATAATAAATAAGTAACAGCTGCTCCATACACAGTTCGACACCCAACTTTTTGACACTTATTGCCAAATATTGGCCATAATATGAGTGCGTGGGATCCTGGAGGCCTAACACGAACACTTGAAGTAAACGTAACGTAAATTCGAACAATTATAATAATAATAATATCCTGGGACATTTCACACACGGTCATCTGATCCCAAACTAAGCAGAGCTTGTACAATGGAACCCAGATAACTGATATACTACATATACTACATTTTTTTTGTAAATACATACTTATATAGATAATTACACCCAGACACAGGGCCAACAGACATGTTCATGCACACAAATGTTTGTCCTGGATGGGAATCGAACTCACGACCTGCGGCATGATAGGCGGTATCTTAACCCACCACGCCAGCTGGCCTGTTATAAAACTGAAAGTACCTTACTCGTTTCGCACATGTATTATACAGGGTGTAAGGGACAGTCCTCCGCTGAGTGATGATCAAGATGACTGGTACCTACATGAAATTATTTTAAAAACGTTATGGGAATCCAATAAACCTGATTTGTTTGTGTTTTGTGCACAAACTGGAGCATCTGTTAATGGTTGGGTGGGGTAGGTAATAGATATGCGGTGAGTTCAATGAACTCTGTGGCTAGGCAGAAAGTGAACAGCTGATTTCACGCGTCTTTCGTTAGAGTAGTAGTATTTTTTTTTATTTTCGCTATTTTATTTATACAAATGGAGTCCTTTTTTTGTGGATGGGAAATCATTAAATAACTTCTCCCGCTCTGGGCGGAGCAGGAAGGTGTGACACACTTTTACTGACTAAACCCGCCCGTATTTCTTCAGTTGCCTGTGCTCAGGGCTACGATAACTCTTTCAAATAACCTGCGACTCTGGCAGGATAAAGAGTCCTGCGTACAGAGAATTAATTTTACATATAAATAAAGGACTAGTAACTGAAAAACGATTAAAATATGAATTTTTTTATCGTTTTTTTAGTTACTTTTAATTGAATTGGATATATAGGATTCAAAATAAGGAGCTGAATGCACCTTGTTAGTTTGCGTAGGGCTGTCCCTTACACCCTGTATTATTTAGTTTAAACTTTATTCATTTAAGATTATAAAATGATAGACAGTAACATGATAAATAGAATATATTACGCGGACGACATGGTGCTGCTGATTCCCTCGATCGATGCACTCAGGCTATTGTTTAAGGTTTGTGAGAGGTACGCTATGACTCGTGGCCTCTTATACAATGTGAAGAAGAGTGTATCTTATGGTGTTCGAGGTTGGTACAAAAAAGCATAGAGCAGTGCCGCCGGTATACCTACGAGTATATGGTGTAGCGCTAAACAGAGTGCCGTGTTTTAGGTATCTTGGTCATTCAGTAGCTAGATCTGAATGATGACCAGGATAAGGAACGAGAACGAAGGGCGTTGTCAGTCCGATGCAATACGTTGGCCCGTAGGTTTGCAAGGTGTACAAGAAAAGCTAAGATCACGCTTTTCAACGCATACTGTCAGCCTTTTTACACTTGCAGCTTGTGGGTTCGACATACGCAGAGGGCCTACAACGCTCTTCGTGTCCAGTATAACAACACCTTCGGGATGTTGTTGGGGCTACCGCGGTTCTGTAGCAGGTCAGGCATGTTTCCTGAATCGACTACTAATTATGTAAAAAAATAACGGCATCATTGTTACGCAGGATTAGAGGGAGTGCCAATGGCATCCTGAAGACGATTGGGGATAGGCCAGACGGCGTGGAGTATTCGACCCGTATGCCTAACTACGGATCTGACGCTGCAGGAAAATATATGAATTTGAAAGTTATAATTAATATTATAAGTACTAACATACTTAAGACCTCGTCAGTTTTCACTCCAGCCGGCCAATAAATGCAAGCCAGGGATGAAGAACCAGGTTTCTCTCGGGAGATAGGGTCCGCGGGGTCGCTAATGCCCAACAGCCCGCCACATGCTGCCCTGCGGGTTTATGCATGTCTCTTGGTCTGGCTCCTCACCCTAGACCTATTTCGGCAAAGTAAATTCTACCGGCACACACCTAGAGTTCAGGAGCGCGCAAGCCCCACCACGATGTCAACGATACGGATGACATGGGATAAGGGCAGGAAGATGATATAACCCAAAATAATTCAGGAGAATATACTTGTATTTTCGATTCAAATCGTTCTAATTTACGTAACCAACGTTTACATTACGCGTTCGTGTTAGGGCCTCGGTACCTTTACGGGCAGCTAAAATTGGACATTTCTAGCATGGGCAATTTTTAAATAAATTATCTACGCATTTTGCAAGTACGCACCGGCACCTTAAGCAATTTTGCCACGTGGCCCTTAGGGAAATAAGGTAGAGGATGCACGCACAAGGTAATATAAAGTACGGGGTACATATCAGTGACGTTAAAACTTTGATTGTTACATTATATTTAATGGGAGGAGTTTTAATCGCTTATGGAGGGGTTCGACAATTTAGTCTTACAAGTGTACACATTGTGTGTATTGGGTTTCGGCTGAGGCTGAAGACTTGTTTAATATTTATTAAATCATCTATATAATTATATAAAACAAAGTCGGGTTTGTTCGAACACTTATAACTCGAGAACAGCTAGACCGATTTTCATGGATTTTGATTTGTAGTGATTGCCTCTGTCCCGAATAGCAAAATAACTATTAAAACATCGGAAAAATACACAAAAAAAATTATGAAGGAAATTATTTTTCTCATACATCAAATTTGGACATCTGGACGTCTGTCGGGTCAGCTAGTTAATCATATAAGGCCTGTGTTCACTAACTTTCAAACCACCGGTTAGTTATTTAAACAGTTGGTTTATGCCAAATTTGGAAGGAAATTTGACATAAACCAACTGTTTAATTACCTAACTGACTGTTTGAGTGTTGGTGAACACAGCCCTAAGTCAATATCATTTCTTACGATTTTTAATTGACGAAAAAAACGAGGAGGTTCTCAATTCGATACGTTTAATTTTTTTTTTTATGTATGACCACGCATAACTTTTAAGAGTAATCCGATTTGAAAGATTTTTGTTTTATTCGGGAGGGGTATACCTCGAAGTTGGTCCCATATATTTATTAACTTTGCTTGGGTAGTTTTTGAGTTAGTTTCAAATAATACGATTTTTTCCCACTTAGTATATTATGTGCATGATGTTCTAATCTATTTTGCAGGTAGTGGTATTCGAATTTGTGTGGGTTTAAGTACCACCACCTAAAAAGTGAAAATAAAAACTGAAAAAAAAATAAAACAAGCAACCGACTTGCAAAAAGGTAACTGAAAAGCGAAAAATAAAAAACATTTTTATAAAAAAATAAACCGACAAAAATAACTGAAAATTGAAAAATAAAAAAAATATTGTAATGTAACTAAACTCCTAAATTAATTTAAGTTACAAATTTTGAGTCGGCGTCAAACAAACAAAGAAGCAAATTAATTACGTAAAACGTATAAAATGGTATAATAGCTTGATAGATCTTCGTTGAATGTTTGTTTGGCGCCGCCTCAAAATTTGTAACTTAAATTAATTTAGGAGTTTAGTTAGACTAAAAGGTTTTTCTTATTTTACACTTTTCATTTTTTTTCGTCATTTTAATTTTTTGTATAAAAGTTTTTTTTTTTTGCATATTGCACTGCTTGACTTTGTATGTTGATCAAAATTCATTACGTGGCAATTATGATAAAATAATGACTAAATTATCTAATAATTTCAATCATCAGCATAACTCTCGAAATTGTATTTGCTGCAAAACGTCATATTTAATCGTAAATTTTGATTTTCGCGGGCTACATTGACGGATCCCCTGTAAGTAACATAAATACCCTTTAGCGTCGTTTCCTGCATATAAAACAATGCCCCCTATAAATAAGTTAGTAGGTATCAAAGTAAAACTTTTTGTTTGTGCTACTTCTCTTTCAAAGTCTCACTGATGTTGTGTTGTTGTGATATTTGTGTGAGCCAATTTTATATTGAGTTGACATATCGTCGTCGGTCGGATTCACTACCGGAACATTTCCGAAATCACGTGTTTTGAGATAAGTATGCAGAATGGAATTTTGAATTGGAAATTTGAATACTTTTTTCCAAATCACTAACGATACAGCAGATCGCTAAATGAAGTAAACTAACATTAGAATATTTTCAAAAACTTTAACCGTGAATTACTCAGAACAGTATATTATGAAATGTTCCACTTTTGTTTCCGATCGACGATATTAAGGACATCAGATTAAAGTAAATATAAATGATTATATCTTTTGCTTGCAATTGTACTTAAAAAAAAATGACAAGTCTTTAACTTTACCTGATGTTTCTTACGTTTGTTCACTCACTATAAGACTCTCACAGCCTTAGCTGCTGGGTTTTGAAGCATTGAATTTTGCATAAGAGTTTCTTATACAGGGTCAAATTAAATTAGCTAGCGAAACTCCGCAGAAGTGATGGGTATCGATATCTAAATACGACACAATAAAAATAAGACAGGTTTGATGATTTTTTTTGGGGACAATACGATACTCATCACTTTCGTGTAGTCTACAAAAAAAAAACTGCTATTACACACAAGTACACTACCGGCGGTTGATGACCCCAAGCAAAAAACTCATCAAATTAATTTATTTCTATTTTATCACACATCACGTCTGTGGAGTTTGGCTAGCTAATTTAATTTGACCCTTTTAACGAAGGAAGGATTGATGAAAATTAATTTCCTAAATCCGTTAAATCGGGGATGAAAGTTAGTATGAAAGTTCTTCATTTTTGCCGATGGGAGTTCCTATCTATGATACAACAAAAACTAGGAATGGAAATGATCTCCATAATCTTCGAACTTTGAACTCCTTAACCTACATTAATATTTGACAAGCTCTCAAACTGTCGAACACGATGGCACCAAATCAATATCGCAGTCTCCGCCTACCAGGTGACTCAAGATACTAGCCTAATTGGAAAGCCACTTGAGAATACACAGACTCTCTGATTTTCTGAGATGCTCTCTAAATAAATTATCAAATAAATTGTTCGTAATTATTTTACTTGCTGTTGAGAGCAGTGGTGGCCCAATGGTAAAGGCCCCGACTTACGAGTTGTATGCTTTACTTACTTCCAGAACGCTTTACTTTATGTAAATATTTTCATCACCACTGCTCTCAAAACGGTGAAGGAAAACGGTGAAACATCGTGAGGAAACCGGCATGTGCTAGAACCAAAAATTCGAAGACATGTGACATCTACCAACCCGAGCTGGACCCGCGTGGTATAGTAAGGACCACTCCCTGTCACAGAGAGGTGACAGGGAGTGGTCCTACGCGATACCTCTTTGGTGACGAAGTTGGGTATCCTGCAAATTCCAGGTGATGCTGCAACATTAGTTCATGGTTACTATGTTATTCTAATATCACTGAAGTAACAGAATACCAAATTGCGACTCGACCAGACCTGTAGAAGATGCTCACATCCATTCATCAACTAGAAAAGAGTTGATAATATTCAAACGGTTGAATAAATTTTCTTAAATCATAGCTAAGAACACTCTTGATCAAGTCACCTTTCAAACAAAACCAACAAATCTAAACCGGTTCAGTCATTTGGAAGCTACGATACCACAGATACACACTAATAGCACCCCTCTGTTTCCGTCGGGGGCTAAAAATTTGCAAACATGTGCGGTGCAACTGTTACCTGCCACCTGGACTTACCCTGTACATCACTTGCCCTGTGCAAGTGATCATATTTTACACCTGTATTTTAGTGCGCGCGCAAGTGCTAGTTACCGCCTGAGCTAAGTGAGCGGTGAGACGGGGGAGGGCGCGATTGACAAGATTGGCAGACTGAGTTAGCTTGACCTTTGTCTACCTCCCCCGTCTCACTGCTCACATACCTCAGGCGATGACTAGCACTTGCGCGTACACTATACTCAAAGAAGCAGGCAGGTTTTGCCAGCTATGTGACTTGCCGTGCCATGAAGGGGCAAAGCTATTGTCGCTAACAGGGCACAAATTAAGGAATGCTCAAAAAGTGTATTGTATCGATCGCATCGTAACTGTATCGATACGCAACATTGTCGCTTTCCTTTGTATCGATATATCGTATTGTAACCTTATCGTATACCTTTCAATCGATATGCGATATAATGAGTGTATATGAATGTAAAGGGGTATCTATACAATGCTTTTGCTATATTCTTTAATTTTTAATGGGAAAAAATATCTGTATTTAAAATAGTTTTATTCAGCAAAAGTTTTTAACAGTTGCTACTGATGAGCACTTACGTATTAAATACCGATATATCGTGTAGTAATTTATCGATATTCCAATATATTGTATCGTATCGCTATCGGGTATCCCTAGCACGAATCTAGACGCCAGGCTACTACAGAGAATTTCCTCATAGAACGTTTACGTTATCGGACGAATAATTTGTGGAAATTATTATGTCTGTCAACAGTCATCATAGTCGTTGTGAACAGGCGAATATTCGTGGTGAGTGTGAGTACAGGGTGGTAATTTGAGTAGGAAAAATTAACATTTTTAACAAACACTTAAGGCGAAATTACCAGGTTATCCCGCAAAATTCATTTTTTTTAACTTTTTCTAATTTTCTGGTTAGTATCAATCTGTACGTTGATCAAAAATATAATTCGCAACAGTAACAAATATGTATTTACAAAATTATAATTATTAAAATCATCATTGCAACAGCTCTCAATGTATTTCGCGAATGCCGCCCCCCGTGAAATTTGATAAGTGACATTTCAATAAAGAAAAACGGACGGCATTCGTGTAACACAACCAAGTTAAGATGATATGCTAGTGGCTCAACAATCGCGGTTCGTGACTGTATAAAGTTCTGCTTACGTTTTTAGTTTTCTATTTTTATTTCTGCATGAGTATAGTTTTCGTTTTTTTTTTTTTTTTGATATATTGGCGTGTGCTAGCTGACATATATTTGCAAGCCAATAATTTAATTTAATTTAATGTTTTGTGTTGCGTAATGTACTTAAATTATTTTGTGCATTGTTGTATAGAATCAATTTTTTAACTAAACAGACAGCTGTGCTGCTGGGGAGTTTGTTGCGCCACTTCTTCTCCCCAGCTAAAGCACTAGGAAGTGGTTAAGTGCGAGCGTTTTGGAGGACTGTCTTATGTAATTCTGACGATCGAAAAGTGCTGATTCTCAGCCTAGTTTGAATAAATGAGTTTTGATATATATTTTTTTTTATTTCAACTTTATCACTAAAGCATTAGGTTCAAGGTTCATTGGGAAAATTTGACAGTTTTGAGTTGCTTGATGTGCTGGTTTCTGTACAACAGTCGCGTATCGCCTTCGAAATAAATTAGAAATCAGCGCAGCGAACGTGCGATAAAAGATCGCGATCTACGCGATGTCGCAAGGAAAGTTTTAATTAGGAATTCTGTGCTGAGGAACCTTTTTGGTAAATCCCCACTTCTACCTACTTAGTGCAAGAATTTAAGTAGGTTACTGAAAACAAAATAAGAAAGGACACATTAATTAACTGAAGAGGTTCTTGTAACTTTTTAAGAGTTTTGTAACTTTTTTGGGTTTTTGTAACTTTTGACTTTTTAAGAGGTGCTTGTGGCTAAGTAAATACAGCCGCACGGGTCGATCGATCAGGTTAAGCTACGCTTGCCGGGGTTGGTCGGTAGATGGGTGACTATCTTTACATACCAAGACCGTGCTCCGGAAAGCACGTAAAGGCGTTGGTCCCGGCTGTCATTCGTGGATTTTTGATAGTCATTACATGTCGTCAGAAGCCCGCAAGGGAAAAGGCTAGGCAGATGATGAGGTTTTTGTAACATCGAATTTTCTCATAACGTAAGTTTCTTGCCCGTTCTTCTCCATAGGTAACTACTATGCTTTGGAATGGGCAACTAGCTATATCTTTCTGACTGACCGACACCTTGATAATTCAAGTGCCTTTATTTTAGAAATCCTACTAATATTATTAATGTGAAAGTTTTATTACTCAATTATGCCAGAACGGCTGAACGGATCTGGATAAAATTTAGCACAGAGATTGGCTTGGCTTTTTATTTAATTTGAGATAATATAGCGGAAAAACCTTAACAAATCTCTACGGTAAACTGTCGGCGTATCTACCTACAAAAGTTATCTAAATCTAACTTTTCTTTTGCTGACAAACTTACGGCTTCAATAAGGAAAATCAAATACTTGTTATCATTTCTTACGTATTACTAGCGAACCGACCCTGCTTCGTACGATTTTTACGACTTATCAAAACGTCAAGATAGTTTTTATTATATACATACAGGGTGACTGGGAATTAGTGACTGATACTTAAACACATGATTTTACTCATGATAACAAACCACTTTTACGCTGGGACCAAATCTGAAATCGAACATAAATGTAGATAGGTAAATGTAAGTAATAACAGCCGCACGGGTCGATCCATCAGGTTAAGCTGCGCTTGCCGGGGTTGGTCCGTAGATGGGTGACCATCTTTACATACCGAGACTCCTCCGTGCCTCGGAAAGCACGTTAAGCTGTTGGTCCCGGCTGTCATTCGTGGATCTTTGGCAATCGTTACGGGTCGTCAGAAGCCCAAAAGTCTGACAACCAGTCTTACCAAGGGGTATCGTATTACCCAATAACTGGGTTGTGGAGGTCAGATAGGCAGTCGCTCTATGTAAAATACTGGTATTCAGCTGCGTCCGGTTAGACTAGAAGCCAAGCTGGAAAAGGCTAGGCAGATTGAAATGTAGATTTATGTTCGCATACCTCGTTAAAAAGTAAAGAGCAGCTGATTTTTTCCCCCATACTAAAAGTTGTTTGCTATGAGTACAATCATGTTTAAGTATTGGTCACTAATTACCAGTCACCCTATAAAAAAAATCATATTATTTCACTAAACAAATAAACCTTTCGGAATGAATTCCCTAAATGATGGTAAAAACTGCATCAAAATCCGTTGCGAAGTTTAGAAGAACAACGCGGTCACACAGACCAACAGGAGAAGCGACTTTAATTTATAATTAAGTATTATTTATACAAACCGATACCGATATAGATACCAGAAATACATAAAGAAACCTTAACAGATCACTATAAAAAACTTTCGGCTTATCTACCTACAAAATCTAAATCCATGGCTATGTTTTAGGATTCCATACCTCAAAAGGAAATAACGGAACCCTTATAGGATCACTCGTGTGTCTGTCTGTCTGTCCATTTGTCACAGCCAATTTGCTCACCTATGAATTTCTGTGACCCGAACACGGACGTCTAAAGTAAATAAATAAGTTTTGAATATGGGGGTCAATTTTGGGGGCAAATAAGAAAATAAAAAAGTTGTTGTTGCATATTGTACCATGTGTCATATCGAATGAAAGGGCTTAATCCCTTACATTAAGTCATTTCCTTAATATATTTTTGTATAATTTTAAAATAAATTGTTTTAAAAATATAGGAAATAGTTCTGTACCGAATACAGAAAATTCTATAAGAAATCTATGGTCTTAAAATAACATGGTAAATCTCTCAATATTGTGTTTTTTTTTCAACTACAATTTCAAGTTTATCCTTGGGATAAATTCATTCGAACTACGGAATCCTTCATAATGTGTGGACCGACACGCACTTTGCCGGTTCTTTTTTTGCCGACATACTCATGGCTTCGATAAGGAAAATTTATTTCTATCTACTTAATTCTATTTCTTATGTATTATATCTCTCAACATAACATAATGTTCTTTGGAGATTTCATAAAACAATATTAGTGAATGAAAGGATTTATTATAATTTGCAAAAAGAAGCTACATTTTCGGTTAAGACAAGTTTTGATTCAATAAATCTGTTGTCAAAATTAAATCGTATTACGTTTGCTGTTGAGACCAAAATAGCAAGATTCAATCAAATCACTTGAAATAAGAATGACGAAACGATTAAATTAAATAGTCTTTCTGGATGTAGTATAAAATTATAGTTTATAATTATTAGGTTGGGGAAAAAGTCTTTTCGCATTATAGTATGTATGAACTTGTAATAAAATCTCTTTGGCTATACTATTTGTATCTGGCTGGTTTTGGTATCATTGAAAGTTTAAATTTTAATGAATGAATGAATGAATGAAATGCACCGACCCCAGCGTGGTTTGACCAGACTCGATTAATCGAATGAACCCAAAGATTCACACTAGCCCCTGTTGCCTCATGTTACATGGTGCAACAGAGACCATTGCATATCAAGGAGTAGACCGGGGGGCGCGATAATGGTAGGGTAGACAGGCCCTTAGGATATGGAGGGGATAAAGAGCCTACCGAGTATGCACCCTTGAGCAAGCATTGGAATAGTGGAGAGACGGGTGATATAATTATGGATGGGCTCTTTTTACGACGTCGCAGCCAGGTTGCTTCTAGTCCAGCTTCCCCGGTGAATTTTTTGGCGGTTAAACTGCGTTTTCGACTTTATTTATGTCACTGCTATGCTGTATTACACGTTGCTGTTTCCAATTTCTTCGTTTGAGGTCTCACTGCTATCCGTTTCGGGTTTCTTGTAGTTCTCATTTGAAGCCTTTTTGAACTTATTTCTTTCGTTAGCCGTATCCACCCAAAAGTTGATTTCATTGTCGAAGTATATCATGTCTTGCTTTAGCTTGTCGTTCCATGTGTAAATAGGGCGGCCAACTTTTTGGTTTTAGCCTTGTACTACATTGCTGCATGTACCAGGTGCTTTTGGCGGGGTTAAACTGCTTTCTCGATTCGTTTCTTCATCGTTCTGATGAGTTGACAACAGCATAATGTCCAGGAGGCGGCCGGCCCGCTCCTCGCTATTTCTGTTCAGCTCCGACTTCCAATTATGTATTTTTTATTTTATTCAAAGTTCGACCTGTTCACCTCAGGTTGTCGCGATTGCAGATGTTCTACAGTTAAAAGTTATGCACACTATTCAGCACAAATAATTAATAAAATTACTTAGACTCTGACTAAAATCCGCCAAAAAAAGAAACAACACAACACCCAACACCTTGATCTCCGATTTTGGAACACAGTATGACCCTCGTAGGCACTGGTTTGCTCGATCAGGAGTACACTTAGAGGCTTATTAGGATGATTTTTAATGCCTGTAAATGTTACGTCATGACCTTTAGCCGCAAGTTACAACCTACACATGCCGCCTATAATAATAATAAATCATTTATTTTCAGGTAACAAAGACCCATAGATAAATACCTTAACCTAACTACACATATAATAAGAATTGTGTTAGTAAATAAAACTTAAAACTATGTTAGTATCACTTGGTTGCACTAAGTCTTTGTGCGTTCCGGTGACACTTGTCCATGAAAGCGGCGGAATACGACATCCTGAGGCCAAAAGCTTTCTTCCATCACCTGAGGCAGGTAGCATGTTGGTATGCGCACCACAAACGCCTTAAAGTTGACGTTGCGAAGCGACTCCAGCAGCTGCACTCTCGGCGCGTACTTCAGCCTTCTGCTCACGTACTTCACGATGTCTTCCGCGTCAGTGGTGTAGTGGAGACGGGAAATATACACCGGGGTATTCGGCTTCGCAGCACGCAGTTTTTCGTTGGGCTCGGTAGGAGCCTTGCCGCAGCGGTTCTTACAGCTACTCTGTCGGCGCTTCCTCCTTTGCACCGTCACGAAGCCGTCATCAGCAGCCCGGTCCGTTTCCTTTACAGGCGCAGGCTTTGCGGGGTGAGCAGTGGGAGTGCTCAAAGTGACCAACGGGTCAGATGGTCGCGTCGATCGGGTAGCGCTACGGGGAGGAGCTGCGGGGACGGGAGCGGAGCTACGAGGCACGCTAGCGGCATGCAACTCTGACTCAGCAATCGGCGCCGGCGATAAAATTGCTGATGCAAAACTCTTGGCCGATGTGTCTAGGCAGCCAACACCTCGGCGCGTATTTACGTTGATTACACGCGCCGGTGACCCACGCCACAGAGTTGCGCAACTCATCGAGTTCTGTGCGCAGGTCTGCGACGGTGTTCTGGGATGTCTCCAACTTCCTCTGCACATCAGCTAGACTAGCCTTCAAGGACACAATGTCCTTCAACAAACTCGTAACGTCGACGTGGTAGAATGTGACTGGAGGTAACTTATTCAGATCCCTCGCCACAAACGTCGGCACATCGTCAGGATCGGTAGCTTTCAGAAGCGTGATGATGTCTTGCACACTTTTCTTTGTCCCGTCGCGTCGACGAGACACCATCTGGTCGATTTTATTAAGTGACCGAAACAGCAGCAGCTTCGCAGCAGCCATGTCTTCTTTGCTGAAGTTCAATACACAGATCTGGATAGCGGACACCTCGTCCATCACGTCCAGTTTCTGCTGCAGGAACGCCAGCAGTTCATTTGGCACAAGTTTATCACTCATGGCAACAAATTAACGAGTGTCGCCTTGCGCCGCGCTATACGATAATAATAATATTATGAACCATGTCGCAACGTCCGCCTCAGAGCGCGGTCGGACACGAATACCTATACCTTAGCAGGTGTTGAAATAAAGCGCGTATCAACCATTAGAGATCTTGGCGTGACATTTGACTGCGGATTGACATTCCATGCACACATGTCTGCCCTGGCTTCAAAATCTTACAGGCGCCTAGGTTTTCTCCTACGCAATGCCCGTGACTTCAATAATCCTATTGTAATCAAATTATTATTTAACTGCCTAGTTAGAAGTAAGTTAGAATTTGCTGCAGCCGCCTGGAATCCCCACGGATCCACATATGTATTAGGGATTGAAAAGGTTCATTCCTGCATTTTATACATAAAAACATTTACGGATATTATCCATTTATGTATCCTGCTCATTTCCTGCTGTGAATGTTAGGGTATAATTCCCTGGCAGTGCGTAAAGTCAGAGATCAGATTCTAATAGCCAAAAAATTTTAAGGAGAATGGTAGATTCCCCAGAGCTACACAATACTTTGTGTACACAAAAAAAGTAGTGTAAGCAGCACATCAGCCATCCGGCCTCCACAGTACAAGCTCCGCCCAGTCCGGGATCAGACGACCGTGCGTGAACAATGTCCCAGGTCACCGTTATTATTATTATTATTATTTACTTTATGTGCCTGACAACTACCTGCGTCATAGGTCTACTCGACGACACCGACTGTTCGCCACATCCCATTGTCGCACTGTGTCGCGCGCACAATCCCCGTTGTGTCGCATGCATGGTGCTATAAACTCCTGAATGCAGACAGTACCGGAATGTGACATCTTTAATGACACACTCAGGGTGATCATGTCAAATTGTCTCATGTTCTGTGAAAGCTATGTTTGTTAGGTAAATAAATTGTATGTCGTTATCATTTCATTCGATTTTATTTTTCCTCTTTTTAATACATTAGGCGCGGCAGACGCACACGCGCGCCTTCAGACGTTCACCAGGTGCCCGACGGCGCGCATGCGCGTCCACACAATTTACATAACCTTCCCCGAGCGCGGCGCGCCGCACCCGTGCGCTCGTTGTGCATCTCTATTGACTCGAAAACACCGTAAAATAAGGGTCGGCAAGGGCGTAGCATAAAGAAGCGTTTGCACAAAGAATTAAGCAGATAATGTGTTAAAGTTATTTAAGTATGTTTGATCTCTGACTTATTATTTGTTTTTGTTTATGTAATATGTTTAGTTTTATGCTTAGTTTTACCTATTAATTACTGTCATTAGTGCAAGCCGTTGTAATTAATTAATTATACCTACATTAATAAATTAGTCCAACCAGTCTTTAACCTCATTACACGCACAGTACTCACGAATTCATAATTAAAACATTGTTCGTTTTTTTTAAAAACAAATGTCAACATTACATGAGATAGGTATTCTCGATCTAAGTCGTTACTCTATTTATTTATGTCCCTGCTAAGCTGCATTATTACACGTTGCTGTTTTCAAGATCTTCGTTTAAGGTATCATGCTATCCGCTTCAGGTTTCTTGTAAATCTCGTTGGCGGCCTTCTTGATCTTATTTCTTCAGCCGTATCCACCCAAAAGTTGATTTCATTGTCGAAGTAGGTATCGCCAAACTTAAGGATCGCCAAACTTAAGATTTTTCTCCAGATTTGGCTTACTCTTTAAATATTAGTCAATGATATTATATTAAAATGTGGCAGATATAATACTCCCGCGCGCTTTGTGAAGACTCGGAAGCACATTGGGGTAGGTATTGTCTTTCGGATAAAAAAACACGACCCTCTTTTCTAGGGACATTTACGGGGTACGGGCCTTTGTGATGATTTGCTGTGAATTGACACAAAAAAAGGTTCCCGTTATGGGCTCTGGCATGTTGAACTAATGACTAGTTCGCAATATTTAACAAGTAAACAATTTATTTCAATTTGTTTAGTTACTGGGAATCCAGCTTAATACCATAATTATTTTCATGACCATGCAACAATTGTAAGCTTGAAATATGGGAACTAGATTTAGTGACAGAGCGACTAGTAAGTAGTTATATGATAATGAGCTCTGCGTGCCTGTCGGCGTAGTTCACAGAACACTAATACCCTTAGCCGGGGTAGTTCCACCTAGAACACGTGGACAAGACGAGTGAAAGAAAAGGGAATATATCACCAGATTCGTCTGCACGGGCGCCAAGCCATGCCGCTCGGGGCACCAGCTCGCTCACTCGAGATCAGGAACGCACGTAGGCCCAATACACCCCACCTCTGCATCGCTTCAATGTTATTTATTTGTCACCACCACACCAAGAAACACTATCGATTGCAAACTTGCCACATGTGCCGCGCACGCTGCACCAAACGCACAGAATACTATGACGGACGGAGAGCGCTCTCGAGACGTCCGCCCACTTCAACGGCCCATGACCGACCTCTCATTGAAAGTTTAAATTTTAAAGAACATAATTCCAAATTCAAATTAGGAAAATGTGTGATTTTCATTTGTTTTTCGTACCGATGAGATGAGTGAATCTAATGAAGAAATTCGATACATTTTAAAATTTGACTACAAAAAAGGTAAAAATGCAACGCAAGCCGCGAAAAAAAATTGCGATGTTTATGGACCTAGTGTAGTGTCTGTGAGAGTAGCACAAATTTGGTTTAAGCGTTTTCAATCCGGAAATTTTGATGTCAAAGATGCACGTCGCTCTGGTCGCCCTATTACGGATAAAATGGATGCCATTTTTGAAAAGGTGGAGCAAGATCGGCATATCAGTAGTTACGACGTAGCTGAAGAACTGGAAATTGACCACAAAACAGTTTTGGTGCATTTTAAAAAAAACTGGGTACACAAGAAAAGCTCGACATTTGGGTACCTCACAAGCTCACTGAAAGAAACCTAATGAACCGTGTACTCATTTGTGATTCTTTATTACGACGTAATGAAACCGAACCATTTTTGAAGAAGCTGATAACTGGTGATGAAAAGTGGATCACGTATGACAAGAACGTGCGAAAAAGGTCGTGGTCAAAGGTCGGTCAGGCTTCACAGACTGTGGCGAAACCCGGGTTAACTCGCAACAAGGTAATGCTGTGTGTGTGGTGGGATTGGAAGGGCATTATTCATTATGAGCTGTTACCACCAGGCAGGACATCGATTCTGAACTCTACTGCGAACAACTGATGAGATTAAAGCAAGAAGTTGAGAGAAAGCGGCCGGAATTAATCAACAGAAGGGGTGTGGTTTTTCATCATGATAACGCTAGACCTCACACATCTTTAGCCACTCAGCAAAAATTAAGAGAGTTTGGCTGGGAGGTGTTAATGCATCCGCCGTATAGTCCTGACCTCGCACCTTCAGATTTCCACCTGTTTCGGTCTCTTCAGAATTCTTTAGGCAGTGTCAGGTTAACATCACGAGAGGACTGCCAAAACCACTTGTCGCGGTATTTTGACCAGAAGTCCCAAAATTTCTATAGCAATGGGATCATGTCCCTACCTACAAGATGGCAAAAAGTTATCGAACAAAATGGTACCTACATACTTTAGTTAAATGTAAATAAACTATATTAAAAAATGTTTTGAATTTTCTTAAAAAATGCGAAAAGACTTTTTCCCCAACCTATTATTTTGCCCTGGCTGGAGGTCTGATTTATAAAGCATCCACAGGTCATTTTTCCAAACTAGATTGAGAATCGGCGTTTTTTGGACGACAAAATTACAGTCCCCCAAAACGCCCGCCCTTCACCATTTCCTAGTGCTATAGCTGAGAAGAATAAGTGGCGCTACAAACTCCCAAGCAGCATAGTTGTCTGTTCAGTTAGAAGAACTTGATTCTATACAATAGTAAGGGAACTAATTGAGGAGCTCGTGGCTAAGTAATAACAGTCGCACGGCTCGATCCATCAGGTTATGCTACGCTTGCCGAATTTGGTTCATGGATGGGTGACCATATTTACATACCGAGGCTCCTCCGTGCCTCGGAAAGAATAAAGAAAGAAAGAAAAATATTTTATTTGGGACACGCACAGGAAATACAAACAGTAAAAAAGAGCATAGATTAAAAACAAAATAAATACAAAATTTAAAAAAAAAAAACACTTCAAGCCGCTGGTCCCGGCTGTCATTCGTGGATCTTTGACAGTCATTACGGGTCGTCAGAAGCCCGAAAGATTGACAACTAGTCTTACCAAGGGGTATCATATTACCCAGTATCTGGGTTGTGGAGGTCAGATAGGTATTCGCTCAATGTAAAATACTGGTATTCAGTTGCATCCGGTTAGACTGGAAGCTGACCCCAACATAGTTGGGAAAAGGCTAGGTAGATTGATTTTTTAGTAAAAGAAGTAATTAACATTACGCAACACAAACCACAACACAACTTCCTAGGTTCACCTACGAGTTGCCTGACCTTAAGAAATAAGTGGACTAAATTGAACTAAACTGTCAATCCAACATTGTTCACATAACATAATAAAAATATTTTATTAATAAAGTAAAAACTTCGTTGATTTACTGTAGCTGCAATTAATCCAAAAACGTTACCCTGATGTGTTGATTGAGGAAAGACAGAAAAAAAACTCCTTATTTATAGAAAAACAACATCAAACTTAAATATATCTCACTCAATGTTCGAAAAGTTACCTTGAGCAAGTCCAAATAAGGTCTCTACGGAGGAAATAAAACTTTTTTTCACCTTTTTCTGTCCTTAAAGCTTGGTATAAATTTTATATGTGACATGGTGACAAGATGGCTTTCTGATACGGGCTAGTCGACAGGGCCATTAGATTAATATTATTTATTTGACTGCCTTGTTGATGTAGTGGTTGTAAGTCCGACTGCTGTACGTGGGGCCTGGGTTCATTTCCCAGGTAGGGAAAAGTGTTGTATTAATTTGTAGTGCCATTTACAAATTGAATGCTTTGAACAATTTAATTTTAAATCATTTTGACATTACCTACAATTTATTTAATAATGTTATTCAAACAATAATTGTTAGAAAAAGTTAAAATCTTTTACTAATTCCCGTTAATCAGTGATTGCAAAGAAGTAACAAGAGTGGATTGCTCCTATACAATCCCGGAATGATAAACATGACGATCAAATCTCGGGATTCAAGAAATTGCGAATGATTAATACACTTTTACGTAGGCAGCTAGATTATTTCAGAGGTCTAGATTAGTTTCTGAAAACTTTTTAATCTAGTTACACGTGCCTCTTATTTAAATTCTACCTAAATCGAAATACACCTAATTAAGTTGCCTTTGCTAAAGTTTAAATAATTTGTTGAGAAGTCAAATATTTGACATCGTTTGTGTGTTTAAAAAGTTATTAAACTCGCTATAACAAGGGAATTATACGAAACAAAGGTAAGTAAGGTGTAATATAAAGAGCCTCCATCTTGGACGGTTAGTCTCGATACCAACAGGCTGACTTTCTAATCAACAGTCCCGTAAACTTCATGCAAACACGAAAGAATAGTACCTATACTCGACACCGAACACTTGTCAGTTTCATAATGTGTTTTGCGAATTCGATCCTTATTACAACTAGAAATCGTCCAATTGACAGGTGTCAGGAACGCACTCTCGCGATGGCCGGACTATAATGAAAATGTCGTTTTCCTTGCCTGCTTACCTCACTCTTTTTTTCGTGTTTAGGTATAAACATAGTCTAGTAATAGGCAGCACATAAGTGGTAACAAAACCAGTATAAGCTAGCCTTATTTTAGGTATTAGAACGGCCGTCGAGAGAATGCGTTCCTGATACCTGTCAGTTGGACAATTTCTAGTTGTAATAAGGATATAATTCGCAAAACACATTCGTTAGTACGAAACTGACATATGTCAAGAACGCATTCTCTCAACGGCCGGACTGTAATAAAAAATGCATAATAATTGACAGCTATATGCGCCGTTGCAAACATTCAGGATGCACCCTCTTATAACGAATGTCCAAACAATGGGTTCAAAAATATATCCTACTAAGGGCGAATTTCACCAATAAAACCTAAATTACTCACCAGCTTAACAAAAACTTAAATTCAAAACTGGACATATTTCACGACTCCTTGGGTGGTATTCGGAAAAAAATACTTGACCATTATCATGTAGTCACATAACTTTTGTTAGTAGAATTATGTATCTGAATTATTGTGTTTTATCATTAACTTGTTTTATGTTTGTTTTATTTTATGTTGTATACCTACAATTCAATTCGATTTTGTTAAAGTTAAATAACTTTGCTGAAATTTTAAATTTTACTTTTAGTTTATAAGCAGCTTCTGTCCAATGTCTTTTTTTTTTCTCTTTAAATGTTATGTACACCTATAATTTGTGTATACATTAGCAGTAATACCTCTCCTAAATACGCTAAACTAATGTTGAATGTATATGCTGTTAGTGTTCTTTAATAAATAAATAAATAAAACTGAACGCGATCAGCACATCTAAGACCAGCATTCCTCCTGCGCTGATGTCGGTCGCGCGTACCATACATTGTGTTCTTTATAGCACCACACTGCGACGCTAACATCAGACATCAGCGGCGCGCACGTTGCTAGTTTGCTACGCGCCGCGTATCGCACGCGTCAGTCTCGCTCGTCAGCGCCGCGTACGTCGGTCGACTGGCGAGCATGGATTTGTGCGAGCGCCCTCAGTCTGTTATCGATGATAGCTGGCAGGGGGTGGGGGACACTTGACTCTAACAAAAATTAGCAATATAAAGCTTAATTTTACACAATCGGATCCCTGAATACAAAAATATTTTTGAATGCCCTATCCAACGATATCCCACACCATGGGATAAGCGAGAAAAAAAATCCCCAATTTACGTGTACAGGAGGTACCCTAAATTTTTTTTTATGAGTTGATTTTACCAGTTTGTCGACGTGATTAATATGTATATCCATGCCAAGTTATAGTTTTCTAGTAATAAGAGTCTCTGAGCTAAGCTGCGGACGGACGGACAGACCGACATGGCGAAACTATAAGGGTTCTTTGTTGACTAGGGAACCCATAAAAATAAAAATCACCACATACAGACCAATGCGAAGCTATCAAATACCATTGGATAACCCCTTCAGCTCGTTGATTCCCTAGCGTTTGCGGAAGCAATTATTTCCTGACACTGACGGCTCTCCAAGTGTGCCTTTCATTCACAGATGGGTGCAGAAAAATACAGGCGTTTGTACGAGTGCGTTCAGGATTGAAAATGTAGTGTAGGGAAGAGTACCTATGCAGTAACGTGGTCAAGTCATGTGAAAAGTGTTGATAACTTAGTTTTGAAGAATGGTACGAGATTTTTAATGTTTGTGGGAAGTGCAACGAAGATCTTGCGGGAAAATTGCAGTGTAGCGGTTAGGTTGCAAGTTTGAAATTAGCTTTAATGATTGGACACTTTCCGAGGATTTAAGGCTGATTTTTCAATAGTCAGTTTATTTTTAGCTGAAAAATAAATAACTTCATACAAAAGCTGTGAAACAGCAATATTTATAATACAGATAAAAATTATTTGCCTATTGCAAAATCAGCACTTAGAGGTCTTCAGCCTTTATTTAATGGCATGCTATTTTCTCTCACAGGTAAATGCCATATTAATATATAATTCTGCACGTATTGTGATTAAGCTTTCCACCTCATTAGACTTAAAAATACCGGCCAAGTGCGTGTCGGACAAAACCTGATATCGCGAAAAAAAAAAAATTGTTACTGTTTACATTTTGACGAGTTATGCGAACATGATTGAATGGACAGCTGATTTTTTTTCGCAAATTCGAATTTAGTCCCATAGTAAAAGTTGTTTGTTACCATGAGTAGATTCATTTGATTAAGTATCGGTCACTAATTACCAGGCACCCTATATACTAAAATGATTCCGTGTTGTAAATTTTTTCACATATCCAAAAACAACCATTTAGTTGGCAGTGTCTGCCAGGGTTGCGGGTTGTTTGAAAGAGTTACCGTGGCCCTGGCACAGGCAACTGAAGGAACACGGGTGGGTTTTAGTCTGTAGAAGTCTGACACGCCCACCTGCTCCGCCCAGAGCGAGAGAAGTTATTTGATATATTACCATCAAAAAAAAAATAAAAAGGGGGGGAGACAGTTGAGTCTAGCAAAAATTGCATTTTAAAGCTGAATATTTTGCAAACGGATCCGTGAATCAAGAAATAGTTTTGACAGACCCCCAATATTTTTGAACGGCCTATACAACGATACCACATACCATGGATACACGAGAAATAAATATATCATCCCCACTTTACGTGCAAGGGAGAACAAAACATTTTTTTTTTCAAGATTTTATTTTATTATTATTACGTATCTAATGCCAAATTATGGATTTCTATTAGGAAGCCGCGGATAGACAGACAGACAGACGGACATGGTGAAACTATAAGGGTTCCTTGTTGACTACAGAACCCCAAAAAAAAAGCCCTACTCCTAAAAAGGTATTAAAAGGAACAGCCATGTCTGTTGTATGGTGAAATTGAAAAGAATAAAGCAGAAATAAAATAAAAAAATCTCTTGTATTTATAATTTGTACTATCGAACACAAAATAGTTATGTATTACCATATTTTAATGAATTAGTGACTTCTATATTTTTGGTAAGTTCTGCAAATTTTCTTTTTTCCGGTGTGTTGTGTGTTGAATTGCATAGTTCCGAAAACTTAACTGCTTATCGGACAGTCAGTCTTCTATCTTGCTGCCTGACCAAGCATTTTGACATGAGTTTTTAGCGCCATTCGTATCGATCAATACAAGATAACTAGCAGATCTGCCGGCTCAAGGGTAGATAAATATACCAGGGTAGTATAAACCATTCTAAAAATTGACGCCCCTCCACAGCGGTTACGCTCACATGCAAAGAAGGTGTATAGACGCAATACACATAATTGGTCTTTGTCATTGGTTGCTCAGTCACCAACGAGACGTGAAAGTAGGACCACGCGTCGATTTCACCGCAAAAAGTACGGTCAACAACATGTTAACGAAAAAACATCGTCGCATCAAGTAAATATATTTTGTTTCACGTTACAAAAAAATCACTGTTTTTTTTTATGCAAACGGTTTGGGACTTGCCCAAACACCGAACAGCCGGATTTGTCAGCCAACTAGTGTATAAATGACATGAACGCGCGACAGAGCGAACGTGTCGTTTCATACAAAGCGCACGCTCCCCGCCGTACAATGCTAGTACCTGGACTGATCGCACGATTAGTTGACCTTAAAGTGCGGCGACGAGTCCATGTTTACAGTAAAGTCGCTGTACGCACACAAGTAAAATGTTGCAATAAGTATTACCTCTTACACATTGAAATAATCAGGTTTTGTGGAGAGGCGTTTATTTTTAGAATGGTTTATTTATACTTGAGTGCGCCTTGCAGAAAGCGATCACGAAATCATTATTTTGTTGAATCAAGTGTTATATTTAAAAAAAACCAAACCAGTTTTATGCTTTTTCTTCATTTGCAGGTATTTATTGTATTCTAAAAACATAAAATTAATTTTATTTAACAAACTATTATACTTTGATCAAATAAACTATTTAGTTTTGATTTCATTCAAGTTAAATGAAGCCTTTATATCGTATTTGCGTTTCTTATTGAAGTTTATGAAGATATTATAATTAAGTTATACCAGTGTAATTTGACATCAGAATAAAGGTCAACACAGGTCCCAATTATTAAAGTTTACCTGCGTACGTCAATGAAATTAATTATAATAAAAAACTATTTACAAACTTAATATCATACGTTTTAAAGTAAGAAAAAAATAGGCAGGCATAGGGCCTGCTGAAAGAAGTGAAAACTTAAACGTAAAACTCTATGCGAAAGTAAGTTTGTTTGTTTGTTTGTTACCTTTTCACGCCTAAACCACTAAACCAATCATCCTGAACTTTTGCATGTACGTTGTCTTATGTGCAGAAACGGACACAGGGTACCTTTCATCCCGAAAAGAAGTACTGTTCCCGAGGAAAACAACAATAACGTTCTTATGACAATAATATTTTTTTTTTTTAATAATATTCCACAACTATCACACAACGCCGTCTAGCCTCAAGCTAAGCAGAGCTTGTGTTATAAGTACTAGACAACTGATAAACATACATATATATTTCTAAATACATACATATATAGATAAATTACACCCAGACACAGAACAAATGATCATGCTCATCACACAAACATTTGTCCTGGGTGGGAATCGAACCCACGACCTCCGGCATAGCAGTCAGGGCCACTAACCACTAGACCAACAGGCCAGTCAAAATACATGGCGCCACGTGTCTTTCGAATCATAATTGAACTATATTATTATAGAAACTTTAGTAGTGTGTTAAGAGTGTTTTTATTTAAGTACCTGATACATTTTGAGAGTCGTAGTGTGTCGATGGACCGGTTTTTCATCCTCCTAACTATACGAAAGTAAGTTTGTTTGCTTGATACCTTTTCATACCCTAAACCGCTATTCTAAATTAGTGCGAGCGACGCCGCGGGCCAAAACCTAGGAATCTTATAAAGAAATGTAAACAAAACTTTTACAAAATTCCGGCAATGTTTTTCCTTTAACAACAATGTCCACTGTCCAGCCAATGGTTTTAAAGGCAAAACACTGCTGGAATTTAACTGATGATAAAGCGCAGCTGCCAATTCACAACCAGAGTATTTGCCAAAAATAAAGATAATATTAAGTCACCTTTTTATACACTTCAAAAAATCTCTTACACCACTGCTGTCTTATAGCAACAAAATGCCAAAAAAACCAAACAAAAAATCTTCACGTAAAACAATTTAGTACACGAATGTACCTACCACACACACGAGACTTTTATAGGGAAACTCTTTCATTTATTCTCGCCTATTTAGCTCATAGTAGGAAACATCGCACGTAAGGACGGTTTGAGGTTCGCTACAAATGAGAGATGCCTGTATCAAAAGAATATTTAGCCACGGCCGCGTTTGTACTAGCTTTAAAAAGTGGCTTTTATTTAGGTGTTTTAATGTTTGACGAAGAGAATTTTGATCCAGAATTAATTTGGTTTGTTCGTTTTGTTATTGGAGTTGAAGCGACGAATTCAATCAGGTAAAGTTCACGGCCTCGAGCGAAGCGACTTCCGACAAGCGACACGCGTGCGCGGCTCCTGTTTCCGTCGCGTGTCGCTCCGCAAGTCACGTCGCGATGACTCGTGGCATGCTCTAAACAACTTCTTTCATTTGTTCTCTTCACAGTTACAAGACGCGTGTCGCTTGAGTGTGTAGCTCATAGCCACGGGGTTAAAGTATTGTCGTCATTGTACAGACATTGCACATATCGCTAAACCATTACGTTACATTCCGTCAACAGTGGATTTCAGATTTTTCAAGATTGCGTGGTAACAGCCCTTGCTAAAGGCGATTCTTTCAATGTAGGTACGGAACGCCGCATGTCAGAGGTGGATGCCTGTATCAAAAGAATATTTAGCACTGCCTAAGGCCGCGTTTGTCCTAGCTTTAAAAACTGTTTTTCTTTGCCGTAATAATTAGGTGTTTTAATGTTTAACGAAGTGGATTTTGCTCCAGAATAAATTAAGTTTGTTCCTCGTTTTGTTTATGGAGTTCAAGCCAGGACTTCGATTTAAAATAACATCACACCTTGTTTTCCCGAAGGGTTGGGCAGAGGTGTTCCTATAGTACACCCACAATGCGCCAGTTATGTTTAAATCCCATGTAAAAAGGGGCGAGCCTATTGCCATCAACCAGACACAAATCCAGGGCCCCAAGTCTGCTATTTTTTATTAATTCGTCATTCCAACACGATCCCATTGTCATTTTGCTAAAAGTTCGTAATCTGCTAAATTCATAATGGTCGATCATTGGTAGGTCAGTGGTCTCGTAATAGAATCGTGGTACTGATCAAAGGAACTGTCAAAATTTTAGCAGATTACCGCATACGTCACTCTTTCATTTGTCATTATAGAATAGAATAGAATAAACTTTATTTCGAGCCAACTCATATATGGTTAGTAACATTGTTTTTACATTATGTAAGAGATTACCATTTTAAGCCATTTCTTTCAATGGAGTGTCAGTGGTTGACCATTGGAAAGTCATAATGACGCCATTATATTAGTAGATTACAATACTTGTCAAAATCAACAATTATTAAATCAATGACAGACCATTCTGACACTATTGTAATAGCAGACTTGAGGCTCAGACTCCTTGCTGCTACTGAGAAATTCTAGAGAAAAACCAAATTACACTTTGCCCGATATGGGAATCGAACCCAGGCCCTCATGAAACAGTAGCGCTTGCGACCACTAGACCAACGAGGTAGTTCGAATTAAAATATCGTCACCAACCTTTTTCCCGTGGTTTCGACCCGTGGAGGCTGGATATTATCCCACGGGAACGTATATCCGGAATAAAAAGTCATGTATACAAATGTCGTATATCCTACCCAGCACCCTTATAATTGCGTAACACACTATCAATCACAATCTGAATGATTCTGAAGGATATTGCTAATCCATTGCTTCATATGTTCGAAAAATTTGTCTGCTCAACAATTTAAATAAAGCAATGGATGTTGTTGAACTGTCAAAATTAAACCCGTTCCTATTAAGTCTGTTACGCAATTACCGCACAGGTCATGGTCTTTCTGTGTGCCAAATTTTATCAAAATCCCTTCAACCATTAAGCCGTGAAAAGGTTACTGAATATGGATGGATGGATGTACCTAGTTTTAAATGTAAGCCCAGTAATTGGTAGTTACAGATATTTGTGGATAAACCTAAGATGTTATCGGTTTATTGTGTTAAACTACTCCTAACTGTACCTAAGTAAATTTATTAGATTTAAGCTGTAGGGAAGAAATTAATTAAACAAGTACCTCCTGATATATTACACAGTTTATATTAGTAAAACTAAATATAGAGATACACAGCCACAAAATGTGGGCGAACTACTAAACAAAATCTTCCCTTATTTAAAAGAAGGTATTGGCTCTGACGTACCCTGTCTCAGTGACGGGGTATGCTAGGGCAAATACTAGCATGAAACTATAACACAGAAAATCAAGATATCTTTTTAGGATCCGGAGGTGATACTGAATAAGTTCTAGCTCAACTAAAATATGTTCTCAAAACTTTAGAATGCGCTCATAAAAGAAATTTAAATATTTAAAAATTTAACCGGATACACTGTTAGTGTTCACATGCATATTATAATAACTTGTACGATTACCTAGTTTTTATATATATATATATATAAGGCCTAAGTGCCTTATCAAAATATTCAGCATAATAAAAGTTATAATAAAATAATCTATCTCTCACCCGAGATGTATCCGAAAAATTACGGTGAAGCAACTTTAAGGGCACATAAACAGGTAACACTCAGATATCGATTAGAATAGTCACAATAAAACCCTCAATCTACAGATCATCGGCCCTTGGCTTGGCCTAACGCGGCCTACGGGCTAGGAGACTTATGAGATAAGATCGCTTTCCATACTGGAGCTGAAACGGTTTACTGGCACGAGGACCCGTACAGGTAAAGCCTTCCTGTCCTATGGAACGGCCCACTAACAGCCACGTGTCAGATCCAACCTGTATCCTGCTCAATCACAGGTCTGACATCAAGGATTTACGTCTGTCCCCATACCTCCAGGTTTAGGACAGTGAACAGCCAAACCTGTAACAATAACCACCCTAGTCACGACAAGGTCTCAAGACTTCCGCGCGCAGGGACAGAAAAGATCAAAAATATACTCACAGCCAATGATGTTATAAGTAAAAAGACGTAGATAGGTTACTTACCCAGCATTCGATGTTCAAAAACGACACAATGTCGAACTATTAGATGACACGTGGAAGTAGGACGGCATGTCGTAATTATCGGGAGCGAAAAAGAGACAAGACGACGAAAATGTGGCTAATTAGCCACATTTTGACGTGTCACTTGCGGAGCTTGTATAACTTATCTACGTCTTTTTACTTATAATATCATTGCTCACAGCTTAATACGCCATAAAGATTATGAATCACATCGGGTTTATCTGCACACCGTCTGAAATATCTCAATCCGGGAACAATCTCCTGGAGCAACCGGGGTCAAGAAAAAAAATTCTTTCTCCTAGAATTCCCTAATTAATAGCAGATTATTAATTTTAAAAAATAACCATTGAATTACAATGACATGGCGCAGCGCCATCTCTATAGCTGTAATGGCACCAATGTGATAGATCGATGTCACGAGCTTCCTCTAATCTTACAAAAGATGTCGGTGGTAGTTATATATATTGCAGCGTCAATCTTTCCTTGATTGTGAATGCATATTAAAGACATGAATATTAAAGACCTGTGCGAGGCCAAAAACCCTCCTATCTCAGCATAATGCTGAGATAGGATGCTCATCTCATAGGGTTTACAACTACGGTACGCCCGCGGTCGCCATTGGACGATGGTATTTTACGTTTATATATATTACTAGCTCTTGTCAGCGGCTTCACCTGCGTGACGTACCAGACTTTATCTTTCTCTATGCCAAATTTTATCTAAATCCGTTCAGCCAATCTGGCGTGATTAAGTGACAAACATCCATCCATCCAAACTTTTGCATTTATAATATTATAGTAGGATATTTTTTTTATATACGAGTATGTGGACTTCGAACGCTCTTTCTTATGCGGCATCATGCGACACTCAAGGGGAAAATAAATACCGCAGCGCTGGTATTCTGATAGGGCCCGATGTGATGCATGATGGTGATGAAGTCCCTTTAGCATACTTAGTGTAGCATACTTAGTTAGTTACCACCTAGCTAGCCGGCAAATATTTATAACCATATGAAAGAGAAAGAAAGCAAGAAATTTTTTCATGAGCTATTCTCATGAAATTCATGCTTTTACGACAAAAGAAGTACAGGTTTCTAGTGAGGGAAATGCCAGTTCTAAGGTAGGTACCTACAACAAGAAGCAAAACGACTTGCCTGCCTCAACCATTTTGCAAAACGAGAAAGCTAACACAAGTTAACTCACAAGAGGTGAAATTCCGAGACCAGACGTGAAGATTCCTACTTTATTTACATATATTTAACTTTTAAACTAAATGCTGTCTCACATTTTAGCTTTAATTTAAAAGGTCCACAGAATACTTGCCTGTTTGACAAGATAAAATGTCTGCTTATATTCTCATTTCAGTTTTATTTAACACAATCTGGCTTAGTGGCCGAGGGCTTGGCTTATGCGAGATGATTTTCGAGGTCGATTCCTGTACCTACGTTAGAAATGTTTTTATGCCGAGTAGGCCATAATTGCTCTTGAAGACTTGCAATAACCAGTAGGTAGTTGCAGTTATTCAAGAAGGACAAATCTGGTGAAAAGAACTTGGTGACCTTCAAAGATAATTTGTGACGTCAACAAGGTCAAGTACCGA
Organism: Dicycla oo; assembly: GCA_948252095.1. Lineage (NCBI taxonomy): Eukaryota > Metazoa > Arthropoda > Insecta > Lepidoptera > Noctuidae > Dicycla > Dicycla oo. Next base: position 8,239,189 of record OX411733.1, on the reverse strand, counting down.
GCGCGGAATCCGCGAGGCATGATCACCGCGTTCACAAAAAATGGTCCACTAATGTTTTTATCGACTCCACTAACTTAACGTAAATTGCTATGTGTTCTTGAATAGACAAACTATACCATAAAATATAAACAATACTCGTCTTACGTGAGTACAGAACAGAGAACTGGCCGAAAGTGTAATTTGTTCACGTAACATGTTTTTTCCCAAAAATGAATTTTCATCCATTTACCGTCGATAAAACACGAAAACACTTTATTGTTCAATCAAAAACACAAGGAGAATTTCACGCACGAAACATCATTTTCGATACGTAATTTTCTACTTTTTTTCAGGTTATCAAATGATAGTTTTCGTTTCGAATCATTCATTCGACGAGAATATCCATCGGACCATATTTAGCCCTTAGTTATGAGTAATAATAGAGATTTTTACCGCGTGACTCTTATTGGTTAATGTCGTCTCATCAGGGCTTGGCGTTTGGGACGACACCGTACCAAGCGGAGCTTTACTGACATAGTTTAACACCTGTATTCGCAAAGGTGGACATTAGTGCACCTATAATACATCCACATATCCATGTAATAGGAAGCGACCTATTGTCATCAACCGGGCAGAAATCAGACTGGGCAGCTACTGAGAAGATGGGAAAACCCAATAACACTTTGCCCAACATGGCAATCGGACCCAGGACCTCATGCTTAGCAGTTGACCACTAGATCAACGAGGAAATTCCGGTTCCTTTGCCATGAAATACTAAACATTATAAGGCCAAAACTATCCTGATATAATAGTAGTAGGTACTTCAATTTTAATAGTTAAAATAAAGACTATGACGTCAAGAAGTCACATTAACGACGTATCTCAAGGCTTTATAGGCGTCAACAGAAGTAAACTTTGCAGATATTTTTTTTTTTTAATAATTCTGAAGTAACAGCCTACAAGAGTTAATTAAAAATTTTAGGGAAAACCAGAATAGGATCACAGGATTTAACCCCTTCTCCTGTCACAAAAAGAATAATTCGGAAAAGCATAACCGCTAAATGCCTTGCGCGTTTAATTATAACAATGTTTTCAGGATGATGTTGAAACTCCCTCGTTTCTGTAGAGCCTCGGGGATGTTTGCCCAATCGCGTACAGATGGTTTCCACGCTATCATCAGAAAAAAGGTGGCATCGCTTGTTGTGAGGAGGATTCGGGGGAGTAGCTTAGCATCCTGAAAGTCGTGGCTGAGGAACCGAGAGCTCCTGTACCGAGGTATCTCATGCGGAATCATTGTCCGCATGAAATGCCTCATGTCATGACTCACTAACTTGTCTGCTATTCTTAAATCTGTTACTAATCCCAATGTATACGTTGTACTATCTAAAGTGTGTACTAGCAAAAATGGTTCTTATGTTGTCCCAAATAAAACAATTTATTTTTACTATAAAGTTTAAGCATTGATTTCGGCCGACAAACCATCAATTCTGTTCAGTACACCAAAGGCTTCTAAATTCGGATTTGGAAGCCTTTGATGTGCTGAACGGAACAGCAAGTAACTTAGCAACAATGCAGTTTGTTTTAAAATTGACGTTTCATGTTCCAATTCTAATGAATAAGATTAACAAATCGTTGATTCATTCAACGAATTGTTAATCTTTCAACTCACAGTAATAACATCCACACGGGTCGATACATCAGGTTAAGCTATGCTTGCTGGGGTAGGTCCGTGGATGTGATGTTAATGTTTACAGCATGATTATACTCTTTGGTTAACAGTCATGGGGTCAGTATTAACGAAGCCAGCCTTTTTTTTTTTTCTTTCTTTTTGGCTTCGCACAAGAAGCCAGCCTTGCTCTCAAACACAGTTTTTCTGGCGAAATCCAGTATTAACAAAATATGCTATGATTACCTTTTATATTAATTCTACCGAGATCTATCTTTACTGAGTATTTTACAAATGCACTCGAAATCTAAATGCAACACCCAGATTACACAGAGTCCTGCCATTCTTCTTTTCAAAAACCGAAAACGAATTTTGGTCGGACTCTAGGCTTTTGGGATCAAAAGGAAAGCTGTCATGTGTCAAGTGGCTGTACACCGGCGCTAGTATCTTTTCGTAGTACGTGACCGGCGCTGAAACACGGAAGAACTGTTGGCTCATCAATAGAGATGATGACTAAAAATTTTATTTTTGTCCGTCATGTAGATTATTAAAATATATTGGACACGTATTTTTCTTTTTCTACGTAATCAAAAGATTACGGTAATACATTGAGTTAAAATGTGGCATGACGTCACGCCTTAGTAGATTTTATACGTAGAAGTGAAGAAGTGAGGTCCCACTACCGAAATTTAATGCGTGTTATCCAATTCATTTTTTATTAATATGATAAAGCAAAAAATATGTGGCTTTTTAGGGTTCCGTACTTCAAAAGGAAAAAATGGAACCCTTATAGGATCACTCGTGTTGTCTGTCTGTCTGTCTGACTTACTGTTCGATTAGGTTAAAATTTGGTACAAGTATGTATTTTTGTGACCCAAACACGGATATGTAACGTAAATAAATTAATTTTGAATATGGGGGTCTTTTTTGGGGGTCCAATAAGAAAATTAAAAATAGTTTTGCCAACTTTACCGCGTGATATATCAAATGAAAGGGCTTACTGTAAGAGTCTTAAATATATATTTATATATATATATATAATAGGTTGGGGAAAAAGTTTCTTCGCATTTTTTAAGAAAATTCAAAACATTTTTTAATATAGTTTATTTACACTTAACTAAAGTATGTAGGTACCATTTTGTTCGATAATTTTTTGCCATCTTGTAGGTAGGGACATGATCCCATTGCTATAGAAATTTTGGGACTTCTGGTCAAAATACCGCGACAAGTGGTTTTGGCAGTCCTCTAGTGATGTTAACCTGACACTGCCTAAAGAATTCTGAAGAGACCAAAACAGGTGGAAATCTGAAGGTGCAAGGTCAGGACTATACGGCGGATGCATTAACACCTCCCAGCCAAACTCTCTTAATTTTTGCTGAGTGGCTAAAGATGTGTGAGGTCTAGCGTTATCATGATGAAAAACCACACCCCTTCTGTTGATTAATTCCGGCCGCTTTCTCTCAACTTCTTGCTTTAATCTCATCAGTTGTTCGCAGTAGAGTTCAGAATCGATGGTCCTGCCTGGTGGTAACAGGTCATAATGAATAATGCCCTTCCAATCCCACCACACACACAGCATCACCTTGTTGCGAGTTAACCCGGGTTTCGCCACAGTCTGTGAAGCCTGACCGGCCTTTGACCACGACCTTTTTCGCACGTTCTTGTCATACGTGATCCACTTTTCATCACCAGTTATCAGCTTCTTCAAAAATGGTTCGGTTTCATTACGTCGTAATAAAGAATCACAAATGAGTACACGGTTCATTAGGTTTCTTTCAGTGAGCTCGTGAGGTACCCAAATGTCGAGCTTTTTTGTGTACCCAGTTTTATCCAAATGCGCCAAAACTGTTTTGTGGTCAATTTCCAGTTCTTCAGCTACGTCGTAACTTCTGATATGCCGATCTTGCTCCACTTTTTCAAAAATGGCATCCATTTTTTCCGTAATAGGGCGACCAGAGCGACGTGCATCTTTGACATCAAAATTTCCGGATTGAAAACGCTTAAAACAAATTGTGCTACTCTCACAGACACTACACTAGGTCCATAAACATCGCAAATTTTTTTCGCGGCTGGCGTTGCATTTTTACCTTTTTTGTAGTAAAATTTTAAAATGTATCGGATTTCTTCATTAGATTCACTCATCTTGACGGTACGAAAAACAAATGAAAATCACACATTTTCCTAATTTGAATTTGGAATTATGTTCTTTAAAATTTAAACTTTCAATGATACCAAAACCAGCCAGATACAAATAGTATAGCCAAAGAGATTTTATTACAAGTTCATACATACTATAATGCGAAAAGACTTTTTCCTCAACCTAATATATATATTTTTATAATTTTAAAATAAAGTGGTTTAAAGTCATTTAAGAAAATAGACGAAAATTGACAATTCCCTCCACTTATCTCCGAAACTACTAATCCTAAAATTTTGAAAAAAAAATCAGTAAATAGTTCTATACCTATAGATTACAGGAAAACTTATAAGACGTCTATGGTCTTAAAATAACATTGTAAATCTCTCAATATAGTGCGTACAAAATTACATTTGCAGTTGGAATGTATGGGAGAACAGGTTATTCAACCTCAATGTTAAGTTTGTTCTTGGAATAGAAAATAATAATAATAATATCCTGGGACATTTCACACACGGTCATCTGATCCCAAACTAAGCAGAGCTTGTACTATGGAAACCAGATAACTGATATACTACATACACTACTTTTTTTTTTGTAAATACATACTTATATAGATAATTACACCCAGACTCAGGACAAACAGACATGTTCATGCACACAAATGTTTGTCCTGGATGACCCACGACCTGCGGCATGATAGGTGGTATCTTAACCAACCACGCCAACTGGCCAGTCAAATTCATCCCAACTACGCTACGGAACCCTTCATTGTGCGTAGTCCAACATGCACTTGGCTGGTTTTTTTTTTACCCAGGCATCATCCCTATTCCAATTTCTTATGGTAGTCTTTTAGATGAAACACTTGTTCAGTCTGTCTCATGACTTAATCCAGACACACGATACTTCACTAACACCTTACAAATTCTTCAACCTTTAAAACACAGGAACAATAAAACAAAATTCAGAGACAAGGACAGGAAATAAAGTTCCTTTCGAACCGAGAAAATATCGTACAGTTTATCAGGGACACAAGAAATATCACGTCCGTCCCTCCCTCGAGATACCTACTACAAAAAATATGGACAGTTACAAGAAAAAGTGTTACAATGAATTTTTCAGAGAGCTTCGAGTTGAATCGTGAGTACTTTGTTATAACGTTCGGTTGGTTTGGTCTAAAATATTTAAGGCCTGGATGTGATTTTTGATGGCAGTTTTTTTTTAAAAGTGTAAAGGATTTCGGCGGGTTACGTGATTGGGCCACAAAGGCCCAGCTTAGATAATATTAACAATATTAATATCTTGCACATAAATGGAGAAGCTCGTTGCAAAGTAACAACCGCACATTTTGATCGATTTTGGTAAGACTGGTAAATTGATACAGAAGTAGGTACCTACTAATAAAACGGATTCCAGAAAAGTAAAAAAAATAGTAGGTACGTAAAAACATCCACCTTAGGGCCGTATTTTCAATAGCTAGGTAACTTTTACTTATCTAAAAAATAAATATGACAGATTGACATATTTTCTATACAAAAACAGTCAAATAGCAACACTTATTCCTTAGATAAAGTTATCTGACCATTGAAAAATCAGCCCTTAAGGCCGGTTTTTTGATTCGTAGTTAACTCAACCAGTGATAAAAATAGTAACTAATGATTGAACTTTGGCTATGTGTTTACAAAAAATGCCATAAATTAGTTACTATTTTTCAACCATTTGAAAGAAAGAAAGAAAGAATAACATTTATTTGACACAGTTCGTGAAACACAAAATACAAATAAGAAATAAACAAATGTTTAATCACCAGTCGTGTGTGCCTCACGGCTGCGTCAAAAATGTTCACTTCAGCATTTGTTATTATGTTTAACTACGGATCAAAAAACCGGCCCTTACTTGTATGACGTTAACAATTCCGTCCGCGACAGTACAAGGAAAGATCGTCTGCCCAAGACAGAAGACGGTCCAGTTTTTGTTCCCTCGTGTGGTTCGCGACTCATTGGGAACTTACAAATTCATTATTTTCCTTTGAAAAAAAAAACTTAGTTCATCTCGTAGCTTGTTTGACCTTTGAGGGAAGATAACTTGTTAATCGATGACGACGTCAGGAGATGAAGTTGTGTTTTGGTTTTCGTTGGTTGGTTTTGATTCTGTAAGTTCTGGAATGGTGGCTTCCAGCTGCGACGGCCAGTTTACCGCTGCTAGTTTAACACGGCCAGTTTACCGCTGCGGGTGTAAGACGGCCAGTTTACCACTGCGAGTGTAAGACGGCCAGTTTTATCGCTGCGAGTTTACGCCTGATCCGGTGCCTGCACGAGCACCGAGCCGGTGCCCCTGACTCACCGAGCTGAACTTTCAACCGTCAGCCTCGCCGTTCAGGACGAAAACGACCATCTTCCATCTTCGGTCATTCGGGACCTACAGGGGAGTACCTATCACTGCAGAAGTGACAGCAAACAGCCTTATACCCACGACCTACAAATTTGTGTGTGTGTCTCCGACTTAGCCACTGTAATTATTTCTTTTTTTATTAAATATACTTTTTAAAGGTGTCACACTTAGTTTTACTCAATTCCCCGTAGTAGAAGAAGTGGAGGCTACAGCTTGCAGGTTTCATTTAGAATATATTTACTTACGAGTACTAAGAGTGAAAAACGTAATATGTAGGTAAACATTTTGATAATTTCCCGTCTTGTTCACTGCTATGCCAACGAAAGGTAATAAAACCAGTGCATGTCACGCACAATGAAGGGTTCCATGGTTGGGATGAATTTATCCCAAGAACAAACTTAACATTGTAGTTGAAAAATATTTTCTCCCATACATTCCAACTGTAAATGTAAGTTTGTACACACAATATTGAGAGATTTACCATGCTATTTTAAGACCATAGACTTCTTATAAGTTTTCCTGTAATCTATAGGTAGGTACAGAACTAATTTCTGTAATTTTTCAAAATTTTAGGCTCGGAGATAAGAGGGGGAATGATCAGTTTTCGCATATTTTCTTAAATAACTTTAAAATAGTTTATTTAAATATATATATATACCAAGAACCTCTTAAGGGGTCAATGTACTCATCATTATGAACAACTTTTACTATGGGACCAAACCTGAAATCTCGAAAAAAAATCAGCTTTTCAGTACATTCGTCAAAATGTACTGAACAGCTGATTTTTTTTGCGATTTCAGGTTTGGTCCCATAGTAAAAGTTGTTCATAATGATGAGTACAATGACCCCTTAAGAGGTACAGTTTGCAAAACTTGTATTATTTTTATTCTTTAGGGTTCTGTACCTCTAAAGGAAAAAACGGAACCCTTATAGGATCACTCGTCGCTGTCTGTCTGTCTGTCCGTCTGTCAAGCCAATTTGCTCCGAAACTAATAGACCAATTTAGTTGAAATTTGGTAAACGTATGAATTTCTGTGACCCAAACACGGACGTGTAACGTAAATAAACGAATTTTGAATATGGGGTTCAATTTTGGGGGACAGATAAGAAAATAAAAAAATAAAAAAGATTTACAAATTGTACTGTGTAACATGTCAAATGACCCTTTCATTTGACTTTCTGTGCGGGTTTCAAATATAGTTAAATAAACTATTTTAATCTAAAAACTATTCTAACTATTCTAATATAAAAATCAATAAAGTGAACAAGATTCGCAAGAATATAAGTGAGTACAAAGTTGACAGGTTAACTAAACTCATGAGAATCTATGAACAGTTTATTGATAAACAAACAGGCCTCTGAAGGGATTTAACTTGCCCTTTTACTTCGGAGTCTCCGTTTTGGATGAAAGTTTTGTGTGAAGTTAGGACAACCTTATTTGGGAACTAGGTAGGTACAGACTTACAGCCGATGTACAGTCACGAGCATAAATTTATTATTAAGAACAAGTGGCAACACAAATATGTCACATCGAATAAACACCAAAGCGGGCGGATCACGCACCGCATGCTTTTCGGTGTGCTATTGGACCTTTGCTTTCCGCGCTGTGTCAAAATACCATCGCGCACAAATGTTTTAAATAACGAAATGTTTTAGGTACATAGAAAATTGAGATAAATGATTTATGACGTAGGTATATTGTTTTATGAAGACAGACGCTGATAATAATGCAGTTGATAATTTAAAACAATGTCGATGTGGTCGACATGATGACAGAAACATTTATTATTCGCGTAGAGGATGATGATTCTGACTGAAATGATGATGAAAGCTCAAGAGCACCTCTAGCACCAACACCGCGTCCTCATCTAGTATTGACGTCACCCACGACGACTCAATGGAAGAAATATCAACATTAATTTTTTATAATTAGATTATACATTCTACACTGAATCAAACATGTTTTAAATTCTATTTAATGTTATTACTATCTAATATATTTTTCAATGTACCTACCAATAACCAATATACGAAGCCGCGAGCAAAAGGCTAGTTCAAAAATAAAACAATAGGCTTAGTACTTTCGTGCGCGATTTTACCCATGCGCAAACACACCCCCTCCACTATCTTCCAGTGTTCTTTTTACATGACGCGTACTGTACGAGTATCTGACGAGACAAACGACGCCAAAATATAGGAGGCATCCTATATCTTGGCGTCGTTTCCATCGGCTTAAAAAAAATGTGGAAAGGAACCATCCTTTTCTATACTGACCCAGATGGGTCGCATCTAAACGCATTACTCTGTATGAGCCGTGCAATATAAATAATGCTTATTTGAAATATGACTACTAAAAAAAAAAAAAACAACTGACTTCACAAAAAAAACTATTAAGTTAAAAATTACATTAATTTCGGAAGTCGATGTCTTTGGTCCTGTGTATTAGGTTTTTGCCACCGACTTCCGAAATTAAAGTTATTATTTACTTGGTAGTTTTTTGTAGAAGTCGATTGTTTATGTATTTATAAAAAAGATTTTATTTTTACTTTTTAGTTATGGTAGGTATCTACCTGACAGCAGTTCGTACACCACATCTTGTGTATGTAAACAACAGTATCATTACATAACTTCATCAAGATACACAAAGTGGATTAAATACGTAGGTATTATCGAATCTAACTCAAAAACTACCCGTGCAAAATCAATATTTATTGTATATTAGACAACCACGCAAGCTTCCTTTATATCTTTCCTTCAAGCTGAAAATATATTTTAAAAAGCGGTCCACAAATGACGAAAATATCGATGAATATACAAAGAAAAACACAAACTGTATAATTCACTACCAAAAGTCATAAAAAATACACAATCGTTATTACTATTTAAAAAAAACTACTAAAATGGTACATCTTAAAGGGTCATGAAATAAAATAACGAATTTACCTATTATAATTCATTTGCCTCCAGTGTAAACGAGTCTTTATATTTCAAACATAAAAACAAACAGCGGCAACGCACAGTACGGCGCGGCGGTAGACAATACAAAACTTTTAACAATTACCTTCTTATATTTTGTATTATAGAAATCAAGTAATTTTTAGTATTTATTTCTGTATAAGTGATTTGTAATCTTTAGAAATAAATGAAATCAAACCGTATAAACAGACACACAGACGAAAATATAATCTCCTCCTGTTTTGAAGCCGGTTAAAGATTCTAAATAAACATTAGAAAAGAATCCATCTCAACAGATCATTTTGCATAAGCTGTACAGTACAAGTGTGGGCAGCACACAAGCATAATTAAAATAATGACATCCTTACATGAGCTGATCTTGCGTTTCAGCTTAAAATGGACCATCTCCTTTACAAACTATCGCTGTCATTCTCCACAAATAGGCTTGCCAGGTGTCCGGCTTTAGCCGGACATGTTAGGCTTTTTGCAGTCGCGTCCGGCCAAATATGTACGTGTTTGGCCTGTCCGGCTTTTGTCAGGCTTTTTGTCAGAGTGGCGATTCGTACGACGATGGGCGGACGAGCGCCCGACCCGAACAGACAAGGGCGAGCGGAGAGCATACTATCTTCCGGCTCGCGATTCGCGCCGCGCCGCGCGTGGCGTGCGTGAGCGTGGTTACCCCGCCCCGCTGCCCGCACCGTCCGCGGACAGGTTCGCGCCCGTTAGTCTGCCCTAGGAACACGTGGCGTTTGCGCGTGCTTGGCGTGTGTTCACGTACAATTAAGTATTTCAGTTAGCGGCGACCGTATTTTTGGTGAGTTAGTTTTATATTTTCCTATTTGTAGCATTAATGTGTTATTGACAAACCTCAAATACAAGTACAACATCTTTGTTTCAGATCTCTCTATTAGTCATGTCGAAAAGAAAATGTATATTTTCTGACAGTTTAAAAAGTCAATACAAGATGTTCAAATCTGGCAAAGAGCCATGGGACGCAAAATGTGTAATTTGTGATCAAATAATTTCCGTTGCTAATAAGGGCAAAGCTGACTTAGAAAAGCATTTAAATACCGAAAAACACAAAATGAAGATTCGTACTACGGCATCTACATCAAGAATTGATATTTTCATGGAATCCAATGCGAACTTAAATCTTCAACGGAGCGTTCGGGCCACAGAAGCTACTCTGGTTTATCATACCGTTAAACATCACGAATCATTTAACTCACTAGATTGCACAGCTCCACTTTGCAAGAGTATATATCCCGATTCGAAAATCGCAAAAGATGTAACCTGTTCCCGCTCAAAAGCTGAAGCTATCCTAAAAAATGTTTTAGGCCCATTTGCCCAAGAAAATATGTTAAAAGAAGTGTCAAAAATCAGATACTTGAGCGTCTCCACAGATAGTAGCAACCATGGTGCTATTAAGCTATTTCCTGTGCTTATACAATATTTCAACCCTAAAAAGGGAGGAATTCAAGTTAAATTACTGGAGCTACAGGCCTTACCGAACGAGACTGCTGAAACAATATCCACTTACATACACACCATTTTGACGGATAAAAACTTATTGGATAAATTAATTGCTTTTTCAGCGGACAACACCAATACTAACTTTGGCGGTAGAGAGAGAAGTGGGACCAACAGCGTCTACAGTAGACTCAAATCAGCTACTCAAAACGATGATATGGTCGGTGTTGGATGTATTGCACATATCTTCAGCAATTCCGTACATCACGCAATCGAATCTTTACCAATCTGTGTAGACAGCATAGTGATGCAAATGCACAACCATTTTGCCAGCTTCACAGTTCGTACTGAAGCTTTAAAAAAAGTTTGTTCAGAATTGGAAATTGATTTTAAACGTATGCTTAGCCATTCAAAAACCCGCTGGCTATCTCTTTATCCCGCCATAGAGAGAATCTTGCAAATGTACGAGCCACTAAAGTCATACTTTCTTTCACTGAGTTATCCGGCCAGAACATTGCAAATGTTTTTCGAAAATGACTTCTCTGAGTGTTATTTATGGCTCTTACATTCTTTCATGTCTATATACCAAAGCCGAATCAAACACACTGAAACTGCTGATATTTCTGTCAATGAAGTAATTGATCAGTGTTCGCAAGTAGTGGAAAATATAAACGAAAGATTGGAACAAAATTTTTGCCCAATGAAAGTGACCGAAATTTTACGGCGTTTATCGGAGGCTCGTCGGGATGAGGTAGAAGATTTTAAACAAAACATGAGAAGAATGTACAATATTGCCAAAGATTACCTGAATTCCTGGACCAGTGAATTTTGTACTGACTTAAAACACTTTCAGTGGATGACTTTAGCTAATATTCCAAGCTGGGAACAAGGGGCAAAAACGATAGACACTTTGTCTAGAAAAAATGTACAGTTAAATGACAATAAATTTTTTGATCAGTGGCAAAACTTCATAATTTTTTTAAAGCAACACGAAGATGACTCTGACTTTAAAAAGCTGTTGGCACATCAGAAGTGGACCTCGTATTTTAAATCATTTAATAATGAAGAATTTTATTCGGAACTGCTTAAGTTGGCAGAATATTATTTTGCAATACCAGGCCACAATGCCAACGTTGAAAGAGTTTTCTCTTTAATAAACGCCCAGTGGACAAAGGAACGCAGTAGACTACAAACAGATACAATTGCTAAGATGATGTTCTTGTTATGCAATTTAAAATTAACATGTAAAGAATTTTACGATATGATTTCTAAGGAAAACGAAATTCTTGACAAAGTAGGTGCAAGTGCCAAATATAACTAGATTTTGTTATTTTTTAAAGATTTTAAATTGTTCTATAAATACCTACTATAAAGTAAATTCTTACCTAGCCGTAAAATTAATATTATCTTTTTGTTAATTTCCAGAAGAATGATTATTTTTGTTTGTTTTATTATATTTTTTAGTTTATAGTATTAAGAATGCCAAAAGAGAGCTATATTCGTTTGTTTTTTAGTTTTAATAATACTTAATTATCTACAAAAGACTGATGATTCATTTGTAAGTAAAACTGTAATAGTGTAACTTAATAAACATTTCAAATTCGTAAACGAGTTTTTTTATTATAAATATTATGTCCATCTTTTAATAAATATCGAATATCCTCACTTTTCAACACGTATAAATACTTTTTTCAACAGCCCAGCTGTAAAAACATTATTGTTTGGCAATAAAAAAACATGTCCGGCTTTTAGGGCAAAATGTCCGGCCTTATATAGTGCGCAGTCCGGCCTTTGCATTTTATGGCCTGGCAACCCTATCCACAAACGAACGAACACCTAATCTGAAAACTCCCGCCCACTGATTCGATTTATTTATTTTATTTTATTTATCTAGTTTATATTTCTATTTGTCTAGTCTGATCACGTACTGTCTAGCTGAATCCACAGAACTCATATTGGCAAGGTTTTCAAAACAAATTCTCATAGTATTCTTTATAAATATTAATGGAATTCTAGTAATCATATTTTGTATAGTACAATTTAGTGATTAATACCTTTGCAAGACATTTTCGTACCTACGTGATCCCTTACCTCCAATACAATATTAGGTACTGGTTACATTATGGAATTACGAAAGGATATAACAATTTTGCTTACATTACCAAAAAAAAAAAAAAATCCTTTGACTAAGGAGTTTCGATCCGTTTTAGGGTGCCGTTACTTACCTACGCCGTCTGTCTGTCGGTCAGTCCATCTATCTGACACAGGGTTGTAAGTTTATTAGCCAGATGAAATCACACTTGACCGGCTTTTCTTCGCACTTCAAACAGGGCTAAGGACAGCAAAAACGTGAGTAGGTATGTTCGTAAGTACTAATATATTATATTGAACTAGCTTTTGCACAAGGCTTTGCCCGCGTAGATGTCGGAAATTATCCCACGAAACGTACTACCGGGACGAAAGTATTCTTTGTCCTAATTCAGGTCATGATTTACCCATGCGCCAAATTTCATCCAAATCCGTTGAGCCGTTTTAGCGTATTAGCGTAACAAAAAACACAACTTCGAATTTACAATATTAGTTAGGATAAAATCAAAAGTCATTTATTCAAACTAGGCTGAGAATCAGCACTTTTCGAATGTCAAAATACACTGGACAGTTCCCCAAAACGCCCGCATTCACCACTTCCTAGGGCTTTATATAACTAGGAAGAAGAAGTGGCGCAACAAACTCTCCAGCGGCACAGCTGTCTGTTCAGTAAAAAAAATTAATTGTATACAATGGTAAGTAAAATAATTTAGGTACCTACATTACGCAACACACAACATTAAATATAATAACATTATTTGCTAAGTCAGTTAACACACGCCTATAAACCAAAAAATAAAAACCGGCGAAGTGCGTGTCGGACCACGCACAATAAAGGGTTCCGTAGTTGGGATGAATTTATCCCAAGAACAAACTTAACACTGTAGTTGAAAAAACATGTTCTCCCATAGACATTCCAACTGCAAATATTCATAGTTAAACGAAAAGGATTCAATCCACATTACACCTAATGTGGATTGGATCCTTTTCGTTTAACTATGGACAAATGTAAGTTTGTATGCATAATATTGAGAGATTTACCCTGTTATTTTAAGACCATAGACTTCTTAAAGGTTTTCCTGTAATCTATAGCTATAGAATTATTTTCTGTATTTTTTTCAAAATTTTAAGGTCAGTAGTTTCGGAGATAACGAGGAGGAATGGTCAATTTTCGTCTATTTTCTTAAATAACTTTAAAACAGTTTATTAAAAATATATATATATATTTGAGACCCTCATAGTAAGCCCTTTCATTTGAAATATCGCAAGGTATAGTTTGCAAATTTATATTTTTAATTTTCTTATTTGCCCCCCAAAATTGACCCCCTTATTCAAAATTCATTAAGTTACATTACACGTCTGTGTTTGGGTCACAGAAATACATACGTGTACTAAATTTCAACTTAATCGGTCCATTAGATTCGGAGCAAATTGGCTGTGACAGACGGACAGACAGACAGACACATGAGTGATCCTATAAGGTTTCCGTTTTTCCTTTTGAGATACGGAACCCTAAAAAACATCTAAAACTATACTCAAGCAGAAATAAAAATACAAAACGCAAACAGAACTTTATACGCAAATGAAAGCCTCCAGGCAAAAAGGGCGTGCCCACTTAGCTATATGTAGCCGTAACTCGAAGTTACAAATGCCAAACCAGGAACATATATCGAAGTAAAATAAATAAAGAATTAATTACCAATAACAATAATAAAACCAAGGTCAGCAAGACGACCAGTCACCACAAGCAGCACCCACCCGTTCACGAGCATAACGCAAAGAGCAGCCATTATCCCCTTCGCCAAATTTGAGGGAAGGAGCCAACGCTACCGCAAGCAGTGACATAGCTGTAAATTAGGATAATTATATCAAAACATTGAGGTCCCATTTCTAATATCTGAATAAAGCTTTGTTTACACGTTGCAATTGTCTGGAACGTTCAAGAGCAATAATCGCATGCCATAAAGTAGGAATGCCCAATTTTTTGCTTTGAATCGATCTTCTGGGTCGTAATGGATCGTAACCTCGTGAATGGTTCTCGATCTTAATCGTATTGTATTGAATTGATCTTACTCGATCTCGGATGATCGTATCATAATTTTATAATAATAATGAAAAGCACTTTATGCATGCACAATTATGTAATTTAACTTCTACCTAGAAGATCTATTACAAAGTGTGCCACAGATGCCGTTGTGGTGACAGATAGCGGTAATAGGCGATCCAGTGAGTCTGTCTGTCCAAATTATGATATTATTTTTGAAATTTTGAAAAGTCTAAAACATGTTTTACATTACAGATTCCAACTGTCTACATTTAAACTTTTCATAAATAATAATAAAAATGAGAATGCTAATATACCCGATACCTGACAATAAAATACTTAAACAAAATACTATCACTGTATCATCTACCTTCATATTTCATACAATACCGCTTTTGAATAATGTAACTCGAAACAGTCGAAACTAATCTCTTTCAATGTTTATGTAGGTAATCTTACTTTGTTGTAGTTCGTACGGCACGTTTCGGTTGACGTTTAGGGTTTTAGTTTAATACGATTTTTTTATACAATCACAGGATGCGATGTACACCCAGATCGAATCGTATGCGCCACATACGATTCGATCTGGGCGTAGATCGCATACTGTTGAATCAATTCAAACAATCGATAGATCGTATGGCCATGGGGATGCCCGATCTGAATCGATCTCCCAGAAGATCGATTCAGATCGGGCATCCCTACCATAAAGCATGTTCAATATTAGTGCCATTCAAGAATTGCATGCAAGTTTACACGTGTGCGATTCCATAAAATGACATACAAAATAATTGAATGCAAGTTTTGCAATAAAATCGAATGCGATTTAAATTGTACGTGTTGTTTAGACGGTGCCAGTTAATCGCCCTTCAATTTTATGACTTATTCCATGGAAGTAGAGCTTAAACCTCTTGTATCTGTGGTGCAAACTGTAAGTATAAGTTGGTTAATCAATAAATAAATATGCCCCTTGTTTAACTAGTCAGTGATTATACATTAATCAATGAGAACGAAATAGATAGAGTATAAATACCTAAACTTCGAGGAAACAAGTAACAAAAGTGGATAATACCTCCTATAAAGTCCCGGAATGATAAGCATGACGATTAAAGCTCGGGATTTAAGAAATTGCGAATTATTTATTGTTTAAGTACTATAAATATTTAATTTGTTACGAATGTATTCAAAGTGAAATAAATAATTCGCAATTTCTTATTTGCCGGGAAATTCCTGGGATATTAAAGTTGCGAATTATTTATTATTTTATTATAAATTTTTAATTTGTTATGAATGTATTCAAAGTACAATAAATAATTCACAATTTCTTAAATCCTTAGATTTAATCGTCATGTATATCTTTCCGGGATTTTATAGGAGGTATTATCCTCTTTCCTGGAAGTTTAGGTATTTATACGCTACCTGGTCTATTCCGATCTCTGTAATCAGGTTAGCCTGGCAGTAAATACTAGCATTTTGAAGTCACGTATTGCAAAATTACAAACATATTAAACATTTTGATTTAGATTTCAGTGCAACAAAGCGGAATGGCGCGTTTTACATTGGATAATGCACCAGTAGTTGAAAATTACAAGTTGGAATTTATGGGTTACTAGCTGACCCGGCGAACTTCGTATCACGTTTTTTTTTTTTTTTTAAATTAAATCATTTGTTCATTTGTCATTTGTTGTAAGTACCTTTGTTGAGGGGCGGTGACCGTTGACACGTCCAGTATCTAACGGCCGTACCCTGGGACAGTCTCCCACGTTTTTGACGTATGTTCCCTACTTACTCTGCTGGTGACACACGTCACCACGCTCCCCTGAAAGCGTACGTAGTGGTGGGTACAACCCACTAGGCGGACCTCGGAGGGATGATCAGCGAAGAGGCGGTGAAATAAAATGCAGGATTTTCTTGATTCTTGCTTGTAGATTTCGGCTTGTTCTTGTTGTTGTTGCCTCTTCGACGGCTGAGCTGTGACTGAATTTTGCAACCAAATGTCGCTTAATTTATACCCGGTGAGGCCGGCCTTCGTTACCTTAAAGAGAACCGCGTATTTTAGATCTCTTTTGCTTGTATTTTTCACTAAGCCGAAATCTTTAAGCCTTTATTTTATAAACCTTTCATGATACAATTTTACAGTTTGTTATTGTTTATCCTTCCTTATATAGTCCTTATGCTAATTAGACATTAATTTACAACTTAACTATAAACAATAAAAAAATCCTAGAACATTAACTTGTAAAAATTGCGACTTTACGTATTTTCATTATACAAAATCCCTTATAATTTCTAAACTAACTGTCCGATTTTCATAATTCAAACGGTATACATAGTTTTATGACTAAACCTATCTTTTAAAACAAAAATTATCAAAATCTATCCATAAACAAAAAAGTGAGTTTTCAAGTTACGTAATTTTACTTGAACTAATTTATTCTTATAAGAATCCTTTCAAAAACAGTCTTATTGGTTTATAGTACAAAAACTAATAACAAATCTAACTTAAATAACTAACTAGAAACATAGAAAACACAAAATAAATCACTTTAAAGGTCTCTAAGTTATTAACAATATTCTCACATCATTTTTGCGTAGTGGTCCCGGCGCTACTTGCGCCCATGTGCCTAGATAGGGTCTCGTCGCCGACATTCTCCCCCTCGTGCCTCTCAGATCCCGACGACCCCATAACTCTTCTCCAGGAGAGCAGTAGGGACCGTAGGAACAAAAACAAATCGACATTCCGACCTCGCCGCCGAGGTCCCTCGCGACGACCCCGTAATAATGGTCCTCCCCCCCGTCCCTTGCTCGGGTATGATGTGCCAGCTGGTGGCGTAGCTGAGCCTGTAGCTTTAAACTCCCCTGATAATAATAATTCAAATCTGATCCAGCCTGTCCCATCTTGCTGTCCTCCCCCCAGCGACGCCCTAAGCCGAGGCCCGTTCCCCACAGGGGGAGCCCTTAGCGTGTAGTCGCTTAGTCTGTAAGTTTTTGCCCCTGGCTGGAGGCTTTGAGTTTTTCTTAAGGCAGCCACAGGATAGTCCGGTTAAGTAGTCTCGACCTCTCTAGGTCAACTACGAGATGCCATTCACAAAAAAAAAAAAAAAAATCTCCCCCTCGTGCGCAGCACCATCCTCCTGGCTCGGCGAAACTCCCGGCACCAACAGCACCACTCTTGAACTGGGTCTTCGCAGCACTCCTCCTCGCGTCTCGACGTCGACGATTCTGGTCCGCCCGTCTGGTCCCGGATACACCTGCTGGATTCTGCCGCGTGGCCAGGTGCATCTTGGCAGGCTGTGGTCGACGATCAGAACGATGTCTCCGATGCGTAGGTCTGTGGCGCTGCTTCTTCCCGTCGTCTTCCTCGGCAGTAGAGTGGGCAGGTATTCTCGCAGCCAGCGTTGCCAAAAGTGGTCGGCAAGTCGCTGCGTCGTCTTCCAGGTGTGCCTGCCCACGAGCTCGTCGTCTTTGAAGCTGCCGATTCTCGCTGCGCCGCAGGATCGCCCGAGGAGGAAGTGGTTAGGAGTGAGTGCTTCCTCTTCAAGGCTCTCGGAGAGATGGGTGAGAGGCCGAGAATTGACTATGTGCTCGGCCTCAAGTAGGAGGGTGTGGAGTACCTCCTCTCGTGGATGTCTTTCATTGAGTGTGGCGTTCAGTGCGGTTTTTATTGATCGCACCAAACGCTCCCATGCGCCGCCCATGTTAGGCGCACCAGGAGGGATGAATGCCCACTGCACGCCGATCTTGTCTGCTTCTGAGATGAGGTCTTCTTTCTTCATGTCATCTAAAGCTTCTTTCAGTTCTTTATTTGCGCCGACGAAGTTGGTTCCGTTGTCGGAGTAGATGATCTTCGGCATTCCTCTTCTCGCGGCGAATCGTCGCAGCGCCATGATCATACTGTCGGTGGAGAGTGAAGGCGTGAGCTCAATGTGCACAGCTCTTGTGGTTAAGCATGTGAATAGAGCACCCCATCTCTTCTCTTGACGTCTTCCCACGGTGATCGTCATTGGGCCGAAGTAATCCACTCCGGTGCACGTAAAGGGAGGGTTGCTGTGCATCAGTCTCTCTTTGGGTAAGTTGCCCGTCGGTAGTTCTTGTGGTTTTGCCTTCTTCGTTTTGCACCACTGACATTGATGCTGAACTGCCTTGATTGCTGACCTCAACCCTAGTACCCAGTAGCGTTGTCGCACTTCGTTCATCACTGTTGCGTGGTTTCCGTGGTTGAAACGGCAGTGGAACTCTTCAATGATGAGTCGTGTTATTCTTTCCTTGCTGTCGAGCACGATGGGTCGCTTGTAGTCTCTGGTTACGCCCTGTATCGCGTCGATTCTTCCTTTTAAACGCAGGAGACCTTCTTCCATCACTATGTCGAGCTTCTTTAACTTGCTGTTGCCTTCTAGCTGTTTCCCTTGCTCTAGTCGCTTGATGTCTTCTCTGAAACTTCTCTGTTGACTTCCCTTTAGCAGCAGGGTTTCAGCTTGTTCCAGCAGCTCTGTGGTTAGTGGTATGTAGTTTCTTTCTGGCCTCTTTGGAGACGAATGTTGTTTCTCGACTGTTTTCGTCTTCTTTCCTTTCGTCCTTTTCCAGGTGGGATCTTCTTTACTGACGTTGACCTTCTCTTTTGTTCTGCAGAGTTGTATGAACTGCAGTACCCTTGCGGTGGCTCGCCAAAGTCTCGTCCAAGACGAAAACCTCTCAGGATCTGGTGATGGATGAGTTGTGATTGCTGTTGCTGCGACGTCCGTTATCTTTTCTTCGCCGGTGGTTTCCTTTTTGAATGTTCTTGCTTCAGGCCAGTGAGTTTCTTCTTTCCTTAAGAATTCTGGGCCGTTGTACCATCGGTGATCGTAATTAAAGTTCTCTGGCACGTCGCGCGTTGAGTCATCTGCAGGGTTCTGTGTCGTAGGCACCCATCTCCAATCTTGAGGCTTGGTGAGATCTTCTATTTCGGCCAAGCGATGAGCCACGAACGTTTTGAAGGTTCTCGGGTCCGTCTTGATCCAGGAGAGCACAATACTGGAGTCTGTCCAGAATGTTTTCCTTACTGCCTTCAGATCCATTTCTTCTTCTACTGAATGGGCTAGTCTGCTTCCAAGGAGGGCCGCCTGTAGCTCCAGTCTTGGGATCGATACCGGCTTCAACGGAGTGACTCGTACTTTCGCTGCCACTAAGCTGACGTGGTATGTTCCGTTCGCATCTTCTGTTCTCCAGTAGACTGTAGCTGCATACGCCGTTTCGCTCGCATCTGTGAACGTGTGCAGCTCCCCCTCGGTGCGATGTGGCGCCAGGCATCTTGGAATCTGAAGATCTTGTAACAGCTTCATGTTCTCGAGATATACTTTCCATGCTTCGTATTCCCTTTTTTCTATTTCTTCGTCCCAACCGACGCCGCTCCGCCATATGTTCTGAAGCAGCTTCTTGCCTTGGATGAGGACTGGTGACGCTAATCCCAATGGGTCGAAGGTAGACATAACGGCACTGGTGACTTCCCTCTTCGTAGGCACCTTGAATCCCTTAGCTATTTCTTCCGGAGTGTTCCGGAGGTTTGCCCTGAAGCCGATGGAGTCCCTTTCTGTGAACCAGCGTAGTCCTAGTGTCTTTTCTTCTTTTTCACCAAGGTTTACTTCCGTTTTTTCGATTGTTTCAGTCTTTATGTCTTGCAGCAGCTCAGGTCTGTTTGATGCCCATGCCCTGAGTTCGAAACCTGCCTTCTTGTGTATGAAGTCCACCTGCGCTGTTATCCTTCTGAAGTCTTCTTCTGAATGGAAGCTGTGCAAGTAGTCGTCCATGTAATGATTCAGCTAGACTGCCCTTGTCGCCTCTGGATACTGTTCCTTGTAGTCCGCTGCGTTTCGGTTTTTTACGTAGATGGCCATGCTTGGAGATGATGTTGCGCCGAAAATAACTGATGTCATTCTGTACTTCTTAGGCGGCACGTCGCGATGATCACCGCGCCACAAGAACCTTAGGCTGTCTCTATCTTCTGGTCTGATGCGAACTTGTAGAAACATCTCCTTGATGTCGGCCGCTACTGCTAAAGGTCCTTGTCGAAACCTCACTAGTACACCGAAGAGCGATTGTAGTAGATCTGGTCCAGGCAGTAGAGCGTCGTTGAGGCTTTTCCCTTTCGACTTGGCTGCTGCGTCGAAGACGATCCTTATCTTCTTCTTTAATGGATGAACTACGGAGAAATGAGGGAGGAACCATAACTTCTTGGAATCTTCTGGTTCGTCAGGTGCTTCTTCTGCATATTTGTTGTCGATTAGATGCTGGATCTGCTTGCCATATTCCGTCTTCAAATGAGGATCCTTGTCTATCTTCTTTTCGATGTTGATTAATCGGTTCTTGGCAGACGTGTAGCTTTCTGGCATTCGTTCTTCTTCATTCTTCCATAGAAGTCCAGCTTCGAATCGACCATCTTCAAGTCTTCTGCAGGTTTTCTCTAGGATGGTGAGTGCTCTTCCTTCTGAATCTGTAGTGGGTCTTCTTGGTTGCACACCAAGTGCCTCGATCGCGAAGTGATCCTTGATGGCTTGATGCATATCTTCTTCTGGCGTGCTGACATGTAGACATGTGTTCAGGAAGTGTACTGGTCTTGCACCTCCGCTGTCTGACCCGTGGAGCACCCATCCAAGTCCTGTTCTTGAAGCAACTGGTTCCCCTGGTTTCCCTCTTCTTACTTCTTGAGTCACAATTAGCTCCCAATTGTCTTGACCAATGAGCAATTGTGGTGACTCCCCTTCGTAATATAGAGAGTCGGCGATCTTCTTTAAGTGCTGATAATCTTGAATCTTCTTTTTGTCTAGGAACTGTGGAGTGAGCTTCAAATCGTTGATTGTGCGGACTCTCTTCAGTGTCTTCTTGTTCTCCTGATGAACCCCTTTTACCATAAGGTCCAGCATCTGAGAATCCTTATTCCTTATCAACCTTCCTCCCACTGTTTCAATTACCAGTTCTTCCTTGCTTCCTTGTGCGCCGACTTCTTGTGCCACCTTCTCATCCAGAAGTGACACGGTTGACCCTTCATCCAGAAGGGCTAATATTTTCTTTGATCCTTTTGTCCCGAAGACTTCTACTGGAACTATCTTCAGGTATGCTTTCGTATTGTTGACTGCGTTCACTGATGTCGTGACGCTCACCGCCTCTTGTGGTCTCTCGCTCTTCTTTTCCTCCGAGGTCCTTTCTTCTGACTCGACGTGCAGCAGATGATGATGCCACCTCTTGCATTCTTTGCACGGTGGTTTTCTGCAGCTCTCCTTCCTGTGTTTCCCTTGAAGACATTTGAAGCAGACGCGACTCTTCTTTACTGTTGCCCACCGATCTTGCACCGACATCTTCTGGAACTTCTGACATTCGACGAGAAAATGTTCACCCTCACATATAGGGCAAGTCTTCTCTTGTTGTCTTGAATCCTTTTCTTTGAAGTTCTTTTCTTTCGTTGAATGTGCTGCTTGTCGATTGGTCTTCTTGAACCCGCTTCTTTCTTCTGAAGTCGCGAAGGCTCCACATTTGTCCGCTTCTATGTTCAGGAACTTGGATACTAGCGTCAGGTCGGAGAAGTCGCCTTCTTCTGATGCTGCAGTGAAGTCATACCATCGGAACTTGAGAACCGTCGGCATCTTGTCCACGATTTGTTTCACCATTTCAGGTGAATGCAGGTACTGTGATTTCTTCAGTCCTTTTATTGCTGCTACGCTGTTGTTGATTTGGCTCGCGAAGACGCAAATATCCCTTGGATTTTCTGAAATCTTCGGTAGCGCCTTGACCTTATCCAATTCTGCCAAAACCAGCGCATCAGGTCTTCCATATCTTCTTCTGAGGGCTTGCATTACTTCTGACGGAGAGGCTTCGGAGTACAACAGGCTCTTGATAGCTTCTCTTGCGTTGCCCTTCAGCGCTCTTCTTAAGCGCGCCATATTCTGGACTTCGTTGAACATTGGTGCTGTATCTTCATAAACAACCTTGAAGGCCAACCACTCGCTGCTGTTGCCGTCGAAGTAGGGTAGCTCGTGGATATAGCTTGGCTGTGCTGCTGGTCCTCCTCTTGTGGAAAAGGCTTCTTTCAAGGCAGTCGCCAACGCTTGAATCTCGATCGTAGCTCCTTTCGTTGAAGAGTTCTCTTCAGGCTTCACCTTCTGTGGCTCTTCTGCAGTGTGTTGACCTCGCTGCTCTGGTTGTTTCTTGTTGCCATCTTCTAATACTGATGACTCGATCCAGTTCCGCACCTGGGCTGTTCTGTCTTCCTGGTCTTCATCATCCACGGAGTCCTCATCTTCACATTGTGTCATCTCCAGTCTGACTCGGGCTAGCTTCGCCGCAGCCTGTGCTTGTTTCAGTTCCAGGCGTGCTAATTCTTCTCTGGCTTCCAGCTCGCGTCTTCTGGCCAAGGAGCTCGTGGTCCTGGTAGACCTGGCACGACGACTGACCCCCTTCGGCTTTAGGGTCGTGGTTGAACCATGGACACCCTCTTCCGGGACATCTTCTGGGGTTTTCTTAGTCGTCTCCTTTCGTGTGGCATCTTCCTTCTTCTGATCACTCTTGGATGACGCCGTGGTCACAGTTTCAGCCGTGGTTCCTTCCGTAGTCGTTGTACCCGAAGAAGTGTTGGTGCCTGATGATCCTGTAGTTTCTGATGATGCTGACGCTGACGCAGACGTGACCCCTTCTGACCCTGACGCTTCTACTGTCGCGTCCACATTGGTAGGACGGGACGGGGGGCGTGAGGGGGCATCCTTCTGCGACCTGGTTACTGGCATCTTGCAGTCTTCTTAATCTTCTGGCTTCTTCTTGCAGGGATCCGTTTCTCGAAGGACCAATTGTTGAGGGGCGGTGACCGTTGACACGTCCAGTATCTAACGGCCGTACCCTGGGACAGTCTCCCACGTTTTTGACGTATGTTCCCTACTTACTCTGCTGGTGACACACGTCACCACGCTCCCCTGAAAGCGTACGTAGTGGTGGGTACAACCCACTAGGCGGACCTCGGAGGGATGATCAGCGAAGAGGCGGTGAAATAAACTGCAGGATTTTCTTGATTCTTGCTTGTAGATTTCGGCTTGTTCTTGTTGTTGTTGCCTCTTCGACGGCTGAGCTGTGACTGAATTTTGCAACCAAATGTCGCTTAATTTATACCCGGTGAGGCCGGCCTTCGTTACCTTAAAGAGAACCGCGTATTTTAGATCTCTTTTGCTTGTATTTTTCACTAAGCCGAAATCTTTAAGCCTTTATTTTATAAACCTTTCATGATACAATTTTACAGTTTGTTATTGTTTATCCTTCCTTATATAGTCCTTATGCTAATTAGACATTAATTTACAACTTAACTATAAACAATAAAAAAATCCTAGAACAATAACTTGTAAAAATTGCGACTTTACGTATTTTCATTATACAAAATCCCTTATAATTTCTAAACTAACTGTCCGATTTTCATAATTCAAACGGTATACATAGTTTTATGACTAAACCTATCTTTTAAAACAAAAATTATCAAAATCTATCCATAAACAAAAAAGTGAGTTTTCAAGTTACGTAATTTTACTTGAACTAATTTATTCTTATAAGAATCCTTTCAAAAACAGTCTTATTGGTTTATAGTACAAAAACTAATAACAAATCTAACTTAAATAACTAACTAGAAACATAGAAAACACAAAATAAATCACTTTAAAGGTCTCTAAGTTATTAACAATATTCTCACATCATTTTTGCGTAGTGGTCCCGGCGCTACTTGCGCCCATGTGCCTAGATAGGGTCTCGTCGCCGACAACCTTGATATATATTTCTGAACGCACACATAAATATTTGACAACCAATATAAACATCAATCCTTTTCCATTACTGACATTATCATTATTCTACATTTAAAAAATCTAAAATACGTCATTATCCGAATATTGTGGATATATCTTGTCGATTCGAAATCTTTATTAAAATACATTCTTTAATTTGAGGCCAGAGTTTACCGTATCGACGAGATGACATTAAATGTTTGACAGTTACGAAACCCATGAACATTTTGTATTGGATTTATTTTTTTCGTCAATATTCCAATGTTTTTAATAGTTATTCTGCTATTCGGGACGGATACAAATACAACAAATCAAAAACCATAAAAATCGATCCAACCACTTTTCGAACAAACCCGACTTTCTTTTATATATATATATATATATATATATATATATATATATATATATATATATATATATATATTTTTTTTTTTTTTTTTTTATTCTTACCATGATCTACCTAGCATTCCCAACTATGTTGGGGTCGGCTTCCAGTCTAACCGGATGCAGCTGTATACCAGTATTTTACATGAATTGACTGCCTATCTGACCTCCACAACCCAGTTACTGGGTAATACGATACCCCTTGGTAAGACTGGTTGACAGACTTTCGGGCTTCTGACAACCCGTAACGACTGTCAAAGATCCACGAATGACAGCCGGGAGATCGATCGACCCCCAAGCTTATTACGTAGCTTGCAGAAGCCTTGCGATAGCAAAATTTGCGCAATAATTGCTTTTCAATCGCAAATCAGTATGACGTATCGCTGATACATAATACCGATTTGCGATTGAAAAGCAATTATTGCGCAAATTTTTCTGTCGCTAGGCTTCTGCAAGATACGTAATAAGCCTACCGTGCGGCTATTATTACTTAGCCACCAGCCCCTTTATCCTTACTATGTAAATGTTAAAGTAACTATGTCTGTGTTCTGTGTGTTTTTACCTTTTCATGGCTAAACTGCCAAACCAATTTTTATGAAAGGTAAAGATAGAGCTGGCACCCTGAGAAAGAACAAAGACATACTTTAACAATCAACCACTTAGTTGGTGGATTGAGTTGGCGCATTGACTTAATTTAAGTACATAATAATATCTACCTACACTTGACCATTAATTACGGCAGTTCATGGTTCAAAGCCTGTGTGTGATGGAAAATGTTAACACCAGTTAATTACAATACAATCGCCGTACGGTTAGTAGGTACCTACTGCCAAATTAATTTTCAATGAGCGAGCGTAGCGCGACGCTTGAGGTACCAAGCGCGCGCGGGCGGCTCGGGGCGCGTGCTGACCATGTTTTTGTACGGACAACCAGGTAACATATTTATGTAAATAATTGTATGAAATGAAGGCACTTCACAATCCTCTTAATAATTGTTTTGCAATGAAGCAGCTTCCACAATTAAAAATTCACAATTGGTCTACTGCAACGATTTAATATACCAACATAAAAATAAACTATACACAAACGATTACCCTAAAGAAACAAAAAAACGCAAAAAAAAGTCAAATTAAAATCAACAAAAAATCCCGACTTCGCAAACTAATAACCGTATTAAGAAATTGAACGAACAAAACTCGAAGTCGAGTTAATTTCTCGTGACATAAATAAAAACGAAACGAGAAGCATTCCTTAGAAGGGGGAAATAACAAACATATCTCTCGAAGTAAGAAAACAAACAACGTATGTTAACATCTGTCGGGAAGCACGAGCTAAGGCGAAAGGCGTACACTTGATGAGTTATTGCTCTTCATTTTAGTGAGTTATACTTCTTTTAGTTTAGTGTTGAAGCAGTTTTGAAGAGTTTGGAACTAGTAATAGGTTATTTTGGTGATTGGTTTTATATTGCTAAACACAAAAAACAAATAAAAAATATAAAGTATACCTAAGCATCTATCTACACTCAAAGAGGGATAGGTATGTCCAATTTACTTCAACTAAAAACTTTGCACGTCTGTTTTTTTTTTTAATCTGTGCATCTATGTCGGTCTTCACCAGATTTTTTTTTTAATCGACGAATATTAGGAAGATGTTCTCAAGTCGACACATATATTATATTTTTTATGTATAACTTTTTACAGAGTAGTCCGATTATTTTCTGTTTCTCTTAGAAACTGGACAAGTTTCCACAAAATAAATTTATTTGACGACAGACACATAACGACATTTCTACGCGACTGTACAGAAAAAAAAAAAAAATATATATATATATATATATATATATATATATATATATATATATATATATATATTTTTTTTTATTCTTACCATGATCTACCTAGCATTCCCAACTATGTTGGGGTCGGCTTCCAGTCTAACCGGATGCAGCTGTATACCAGTATTTTACATGAATTGACTGCCTATCTGACCTCCACAACCCAGTTACTGGGTAATACGATACCCCTTGGTAAGACTGGTTGACAGACTTTCGGGCTTCTGACAACCCGTAACGACTGTCAAAGATCCACGAATGACAGCCGGGAGATCGATCGACCCCCAAGCTTATTACGTAGCTTGCAGAAGCCTTGCGATAGCAAAATTTGCGCAATAATTGCTTTTCAATCGCAAATCAGTATGACGTATCGCTGATACATAATACCGATTTGCGATTGAAAAGCAATTATTGCGCAAATTTTTCTGTCGCTAGGCTTCTGCAAGATACGTAATAAGCCTACCGTGCGGCTATTATTACTTAGCCACCAGCCCCTTTATCCTTACTATGTAAATGTTAAAGTAACTATGTCTGTGTTCTGTGTGTTTTTACCTTTTCATGGCTAAACTGCCAAACCAATTTTTATGAAAGGTAAAGATAGAGCTGGCACCCTGAGAAAGAACAAAGACATACTTTAACAATCAACCACTTAGTTGGTGGATTGAGTTGGCGCATTGACTTAATTTAAGTACATAATAATATCTACCTACACTTGACCATTAATTACGGCAGTTCATGGTTCAAAGCCTGTGTGTGATGGAAAATGTTAACACCAGTTAATTACAATACAATCGCCGTACGGTTAGT
Source organism: Dicycla oo (assembly GCA_948252095.1). Taxonomy (NCBI): domain Eukaryota; kingdom Metazoa; phylum Arthropoda; class Insecta; order Lepidoptera; family Noctuidae; genus Dicycla; species Dicycla oo. The sequence goes on along the minus strand of OX411733.1, from coordinate 8,211,652 downwards.
AGGTACCTACTGCCAAATTAATTTTCAATGAGCGAGCGTAGCGCGACGCTTGAGGTACCAAGCGCGCGCGGGCGGCTCGGGGCGCGTGCTGACCATGTTTTTGTACGGACAACCAGGTAACATAACATGCTTATAACTTGGTCATTTTTCATGACACAGTTTTGAAATTTTGTATATAGGTTTTTTACGTAAAAATAGTAGTCACGTGTTTCGGGTTTCGTATATACTAAAACTAATGTTGTATATTTATAATGATTGGTTACACGTGTTTCAAACAAGGCATATTCAAGAAAAAAAAAAACATTGTCATAAACTTAAATAATACAAACCAAATGTATAAGGTACATAATCCATTTACAATCAATCATAAAGAAATACTCAAGGAGAAACGTAATATAAAAATTTGAAATTCGTATTGGTTCGTTATAATATTCTCATTAAAATTAGCTTCTTTGTGGGTACCTTATTTGAATATTCCATTCTACGTAGGTACTCTTTAAAGTACCTGGGTACTTGATTTAGGAGTGTTCAATACATGAGTAACTCAAATCTCGTTCTTGGGCGGGTGCGACGGTTCGTGTGATTTATGGTACAGTTTTACTGTGGCGACTGCAGTTATTTATCGAGTAACCGAGCTTAGGAGGGTTTTTTGATTACCTATAGCAGCTAACCATTCTCAGCACGCTGTCTTTCCAGAATGAAACTGTTTAGGTAGGAATCCAAAAATAAAATGCATAGTGAGTACATACTTTCTCGCTCAAGAAACGTACCAATGATTTTAGGTCCCGCGCAAATAAAAGAGTTACGTATATTAGTAGTTGATCGCTGACTATTCACACTGCCCGACGAGAGCTCGTATGTTGCAGCGGCAAGATCCTTAGAGCTAGTTTATCGCAAACTTGTAAGTATTGCTGCAGTCACATGTCGTTCTAAGTAACACCACAGCTCGTGACTAAGTAATAACAGCTGCAGGGGTCGATCACGCTTGCCGGGGTTGGTCCGTAGATGGGTGACCATCTTTACATATCGAGACTCCTCCGTGCCTTGGAAAGCACGGTAAGTCCCGGCTGTCATTCGTGGATCTTTGACAGTCGTTATGGGTCGTCAGAAGTCAACAACCAGTCTTATCAAGGGGTATGGTATTACCCAGTAACTTGGTTGTGGAGATCAGATAGGCAGTCACTCCATGTAAAATACTAGTATTCAGCTGCATCTGGTTAGATTGGGTGCTGACCTCAACATAGTTGGGAAAAGGCTAGGCAGATTGATTTTTGACATGTCGTTTCTCCCACCGTGGTATGTTAGCAACATAAGAATGAAAGCAGTTTCAACAAACTTTATATATATAATTTCAACTTAAGTTCATCTTAAGCAACTTATTACAGACAAAGTCTGTTTAGTAGAAACGCACCTCTACCAACACAAAATGAATTCCAAATTTTCTGTCTCAATTTGATAACATTTCGTATTAGCATTTCACTGTGTCTGCGTTGATTTCATATGAAATTTAAATTCGAAAGACGAGTAAAATACTACTCTTTATTTCATATGTAGAACATAATGTGATTTTCATGCGTGGTAGCTACCGTAAGTTGGGGTGATTTTGCGCCTGCCAGTAATACTTTGCTCCAAATCCGTACAAGTTTAAAAATAAAATTTAAAAAAAAGTTTACAACTCTATGGTTTTATTAATGTCTGAACGCAATCATAAGATGTCAATGTTCTGTCATGGAAGTTGACAGGTCGCCATTGTTGCTATTACCTGTGCAAGGAGTCCCAACGTGAAAGTAGAAAGTTTACAAAAAAAAAAAGTTTGGTAAAATCAAGGTTAGGTTTTAATAAACCTAACACAGCACACCTAGCAAACCTAGCACAGGTAATAGCAACAATGGCGACCTGTCAACTTCCATGACAGAACATTGACATCTTATGATTGCGTTCAGACATCAATAAAACCATAGAGTTGTAAACTTTTTTTTAATTTTATTTTTAAACTTGTACGGATTTGGAGCAAAGTATTACTGGCAGGCGCAAAATCACCCCAACTTACGGTACCTAAATTAACATTTTCCTTTTAATTCATTAAGATTTAAACATTTACCCTTTAAATATTTTGTTGTCTACACATTCAAGAGCATATACACTTGCGTGGGAAAAAAACGATCTGTTCTGTTTTAATTGAAACAAGATAATATTCATCAAGTTTAATTAACAATAACCTAATATATTTTGTACCAAAACCTTCTTGAATGTAAGTAGATTACGTTAGTGAAATAAATATCAAACCTGCACACTAATTGCACACTATCGATCGGAATCTGAATCATTTTGAAGCAAATTGCTAATCTATTGCTTCATACTCGAAAATTGTGTCTGCTCAACAACGTAAACAACGCAAAGAACGTTGTTGAACTGTCAAAATGAAACCGATTCCGATTGATAGTGTGTTACGCAATTATAGGGTACGGATTCATTAGTTTTTGAATAAATCGCGAACTTACGAACATACTGGTCGAATAAAGACCCTCCTTTTTAAGTCGTTTAAATTGGGTAATTAATGATCAATAAACGAGAACTAATAAACAAAATAATGCTTTTGTTGTGAGTGATGGGGACGTCTAAAGAATCTAGTCGATTTCGTAAAGAATATTGCTTTATCAAAGTATATGGTTCTTGAATACTCTATTTTTTTTAATAATTAATATAAAAATATAATATCTTAACTTAACTAAAACTATTAAATAAATTAAAATATGGACGCAACGTGTGTCGATACTCTTGCGCAATCCCATCTTCCTGGCACAGCGCGCTGTGCTGGCGCTGCTGCTGCGGCTGCGGAAAACCTCAAGCGGCGGAAGTATCGTAACCTTATCGGTAACTAAATTTTCGAGCCGTTTGGGGTTGAAACCCTCGGGCGGTTGAGACCCTCGGTTGAAGCACTCGAACCCCACCCCCCAACCCCAGGTTGGGGGGTGGGGTTCGAGTGCTTGTGGGTGAATATTCGAGCTTTTAACCGCCGTCATTATCTTCCGCCAAAAGTTGATGAAGGAGAATATCGTTAATGAAATATTTCATCAATTCCCAGAATCTGCTTAAGGATCAGAATCAGGAATTGCTGAAATATTTCATTAAATATATTCTCTTTCATCAACTTTTGGCGGAAGGTAATGACGGCGGTTAAAACGCTCGAATATTCACCCTTGTGGTTTGTTCAACAAAATCTCCAAACTGCTGGTTGAAACTTTCCATGACCCAAGGACTGGATTTTACCTTGGCCAGAGGCTAAGCATTGCCATAAATCGTGGCAATGCGGCCGTCTCTTGGGTACATTACCAGTAGTCAGCGATACGGAGGAATTTTTCGACGCCATATTTTAGTTTTTTAATAGGTTATGTGTAAATAAACTTTATCTTACCTACTTTCACACAACATATAATAATTAAATTATACATTAATTTTTTTAAATATCGTGTCTCAGATAGAGAGCATAGGGTGGGCCAATTTATTTGCACTCAAGTGTATATTGAAGCTGAAGAGTTTGTTTTTGTTTTTTGTTTGAACGCGCTAATCTCTAGAACTGTCAGTCGGATTTCAAAAATTATTTTCGTATTTAATAGCCCCATTCCTTCAGAAGGCTATAACATAACGCTACGACCCTGAGGAACAGAGCTAATAGAAGAAAGTCAGAAAGAACGCAAAGCGAAAACGAAGTAAAAGCGACGCGGTGGGTCGGGGGCCCAGGGAGTATTATAACAATGTAGCTGTTATTTTAGTATACAAGGTGTAACTTAAATAACCCACAACCTCTTAAGGGGTCATTGTACTCATCATTATGAACAACTTTTACTATGAGACCAAAACTGAGTCCTAGCCCTTTAGTAGTTGTCTGGACGATTTATTAATAGCTTTTCCCGCGGCTTCACTCGCGTATAGGTCGGAAATTATCCTACGGGAACGTAGTAGTACCGGGATAAAAAATATCCTATGTCCTAACTCAGATCATGGTCTACCTGTGTACCGTTAAGGCGTCCACAGGCAACTGAAGGAACACGGGTCGGTTTAGTTAGTAGAAGTCTGACACACCCTCCTGCTCCACCCAGAGCGGACAGAAAAGCCGACAAAGAGTTTTACTTTCTTATTTATAATAATAGAGACAATTATGGAAGTATGGATTACTCAACTTCTTTACTCCAGTTTTAGCACCAGGAGTCGGTCAAAAGTTAGATTAGTCAATTTTTTATGCATTCTTTCCCGAAGATCTACACTCATCTCCTCCATTGCATGCTATTCTTCACGGTCTCCTCCTCCGCATCCAGTTTTTCCTGATACCTTATCAGGAAAAACTGATACCTTATCAGGAAAAACTGGATGCGGAGGAGGAGACCGTGAAGAATAGCATGCAATGGAGGAGATGAGTGTAGATCTTCGGGAATTAATGGGTAAAAAATTGACCAATCTATCTTTTCACCGACTCCTGCCGAGACAACACCTGCCGAGACAACATTTGCCAAGGTCGGTCCATGGATGGGTGATCCATTACATACCGAGACTCGCTCCATTCCTCGGAAAGTACATTAAACTGGGGTGGTCCCGTCTGTCATATGTAGATCTTTGACAGTCGTTCAGGCAGTTTGGCCCTAAATTCTGACAACCACCCTTACCACGAAGTGTCGGGTTGTAGAGGTCAGATAGGCAGTCGCTCCATGTAAAATACATATACTATACTACAGTGTACCGGTATTCAGCTGCATCTGGTTAGACTGGAAGCCGACCCCAATGTAGTTAGGAAAAGTTTAGGAAGATAAGAAGAGACACTTGACGCTTGGCCTACCTACACTCCTACGCCCGGTTCTGGGTGTCCTCCCTATCATCTTCTACCATCCGGAATGCGGTTTGAGGTCTGTCCGCATTCTACTTTCTTTAGTATCAATAACGTTTCAAAATCACTCCAGGTCATACCATTTATCTTTATTTTTTATTTTTCATTAGCCTTTTTTATCCCACTGCTGAGCTAAGGCCTCCCTACTCTACACCTCCTTCTGTCCAGAGTTGTCAAGGACCAATCTTTATTAAAGGAGTCCAACTCATCCCGCCATCTCCGTCTGCGCCTGCTGCGATGTCGTTTGCCATTAAGCAGGACCCACTGGGTCATAACTTTGGCCCATTGATCGTCTGTAATGCGGCAGATGTATCCAGCCCAATTCCATTTAAGCGTGGCAGCTTTCCGAGTGACATCAGTTATTTTAGTGTTGGAACGGATTGTTGTATTCTTAACCCGGTCCACAAGTTTGATTTATCCACCATTTATCTCTAATAATAAAAATTAAATGTTACTCGTTGGTAAGTGCATCAACATGAGAACGACTGCAGATGGACCGATTTTTTTATATTCGTAATAGTCCGGTTTTTAAGGAAAGAAAATCTGAAAATTTGTTTTCTTTGTTCTCTCAGTTTGTTTTAATGATGGTCTGGCGGTTTGAGTTGCCTACACAAATGTCCTTTCTTTGGTATTGTTCATCGAATCATTGAGCTCTTTTAGTTCTGAGTTGAGCTACACGATTACTAACAAATGCGTGCACTGACTGGACAGGTCCTCTCAATCTGTGAGCTTCTTTCCTCAAAAGACCATTTCAGATACCGGTCTACATGGTCTTCACATGATCCGACCAAGATTATGTCTGGACTTTTAAAGAGACTGTAACCTCTAAGTTTTGGTTCGGCCTTTCTTCTCAAAATAGTCAGATAGGAAACGCTGACTTCATCTAGTTTTTAAAATATGACGTGCAAAAATTTTTGTACAAACCAACTATCAGAAATAAAACCATTTATCACTTAAAAAGTCACCCAGAAAAAACGGATCATTCGGGAAAAACTGAAAGTGCTGTTTTCTGTGGGATTTTTGTATCAATATTTTAGACTCAATACACAGGGTAGATAAAAAGGCCTGACCACTAACCTGAATTATCCAAACCACAGCACACGCAGACGCAGATCACAGCTTCAGGAAATAGCACAGCAATACAGCACTCGCGTGAGTAAATGTCTTGATTAATATACGTAACTAGGGAATTTCACGGCAATTATGTAGGTTTCAGAAAAATGTTCAGTTTAGAGCTTATAACACGTAACTTGACCAGATCCGATGGCGATCCAGAGCGAACAGAACTCATGACCTTTGGACAGGACATCGTCTGTTGGATCGGCTGGTATCGAATAAATGGAGTTCTGAGTTTAGAATACGCTCTTACTGGTACAGCATAATCAGCCTATAATGTTCCCACTGTTAGGACACAGGCCTCCTCTCTTTCAGCATGGGCTATAATACACCACGCGGACCCAGTGCGGGTTGGTAGATGTCACATGTCTTCGAATTATTGGATCTAGGTCATGCCGGTTTCCTCACGATGTTTTCCTTCACCGTTTCTAGAGCAGTGCTGATGAATTTATTTACACAAAGTATAGCGCCTGCCTGGGTTCGAACTCGGAAGTCGGCGACGTTACCTCTGGACCACTGCTCCTACAAGTGTGACCTACAAAATAATCAACTTTAGAATATTATATAACTCAAGGGCAATATCTACCTTGAAGTAAACTACATTTTCTATACCACCAACAGCCTGTATTTCCATATTATTCACGCAGTGTAATCTAAAACTGAATTAATTAATTCAAATTCGTGGCAGATTCCTATCCAAAATAATTTTCTGGTATTATAAATGTACATAATTACTGATACAAGATTTTCTGTAATATATCAAAGCTCAACAACTTTACTGTATTATTTGAAACTGTTCTCTGGAGTGGAGTTAGTCATTTGCTAATTTGTTTTGTGTGGTTTTATTACGAAGTAAATTCATTATTCAAGAAGTTTTGATTTTATCGTTCCGTACCAAAAAGGAACCCTCATGGTGTGACTCAGTCTGTCTGTCTGTCTGTTATAGCTAGATATCTCAAGAACTACCAATGCTATCAACTTCAATTTTGAAACAGTTTTTGATGACGTTTGCCCAACTATTTTGCAAATAAGAAGGAAATAATTTTCTTTTTTTTTTAGGCTGCATAGTTTTCGACTTTTGATCAAAAATGTAAATAAAAATACCGTTTCCCCCTTATCTCCGAAGTTTGCATAGAGAAAAATCTTAAATTATTCTGTGTGATAGAAGTTTATGTAAAGATTACAGGAAAAAAAACTATGTCTATAAACAGCACACTTTTTTATATATGACTAGCAGCGCCCCGCGGTTTTACCCGCATAAGTCTCGAACCTGTAAGAATATCGGGAAAAAGGTTAATCTAGGTTTTGTCCCTTTTATATGTGTTAATCCAGGTTATAAACTTTCTGTGTGCCAAACATGAATATCCGTTCAGTAGTTTTTGCGTGAAAGAGTAGCAAACATACATGCGTCCTCACAAACTTTCGCATTTATAATGTAAGTAGGATAGTAAGTAGGAAGTAGGAATTAGGACGGTACGGAACCCTCGGTGCGCGAGTCTGAGTTCAGACTCGGTCTGGCCCGGTTTTTTTCAAAAAGTTGTTGCTTTTAGCAGACGTATTAGATATTAATAGACCTTGAATTTATGCACGCAATATTCAGGCACAATTTCTAACTCAGTCCTGCTAGGCTAACAATTTATTTGCAGAAAAATACAATCACTCAGGCCCAACCAGGGATGTGAACCTGGGACCTTATGATACGCAGCCCCATAAGCTGGCCACTTGACCGACACGAGGTAGTCCAACGCTCCGTATCATAGATTTAACCGCTGCACCAATCGTTATTTAGCCTTACCCACATATATTATATTAATAGCCCCATCCGCGTCACTAAAACAGAAGGTGCACACAACTAAGACACCAACTCGATACCGTCGTTATTATCGTGCTTAGAACACAGTTGTATAACTAAAACTATTACGTATTCAAACTTACCAGCCCAAAATGGATTGTTGCAGAAGGTCGGCTCCATACTACGAGCGAAATTGCATGCATACCACACGTCTATGAAATAGTCGAACTGCTTTATCACCGTAAGGCCAAATGTCACTTGCACGTCATAAAACGATAAAATCTATTTGTCTATGTGACATTTAGATAGTTTCAACCTTATTGAAGTTTCAATTTAGTGGAAATTGTTGGCAAAAGTGATAAATCGATTACGAGGCTGACTATACAGCGAGTGCAAGCGCACTCGCAAATTCGTGACTGGCATTTGTTTGACATCGCTTGAGATCGCTGCCGCCGAAAGGTCCACGCCGACGTGGTGCAGCCAATTTTTTGAAATAAGAACTTACTGTGACTGAAATACTATTCTTAGTACAAAATTAACAATTCAATCGGGTACTAAATTTGTATTAAGAACTTTACTGTATTCGGACTGAAGTTCGAAATTCAAAAATGGCTTCATGGTCCGGAACCTGGGTCTAAAGACAAACCTTGTTTTGTAATAAGAACTGCTGTGTTCGTATTCGTACGCCAGTTTTCGCTCGTTTTATGGAGCCGCCCTTCTCACTATCATCCTCGGCCTAACTTTTTACCAACTATATTGAGGTGTTGAGGTAGGCTTCCAGTCTAACCGGATGGAGCTGAAGACCAGTATTTTACACAGTGCGACTGCCTATCTGACCTCCACAACCCAGTTACTAGGTATTAAGATACCCCTTGGTAAGACTGGTTTTCATCCTTTAGGGCTTCTCATTAACAGATGACGGCTTGGACTAAAGGCTTAACGTGCTTTCCGAGGCACGGAGGGGTCTCGGTATTGTACGGTCACCCATCCATGGACCGACCTCGGCAAGTGTTGCTTAACCTTGAAGATCGACCGACGCAGCTCTTATTATTTAGCCACCAGTCGGCCTTCTGTACCTATCTATTTAGTGCTACCTGACTGTTCTGCCTGATAACTGCCTGTGATTAACACTTACTCCTAAGCGCAGCATTTAATAACTGACGTGACTATTAACTTAGAGCTCGCGTCTGTTGCACAGACCTACTTGATTTTGCAATGTTAAATTGGCATTGATTTTGACAGATTCATTTAGCTGAACATTACGCTTACAATTCTTAAAAGGGCCTACAGCGATAGGTACAGAGAACTGCACGTCTATGGTAACAATTTGACGAATTTGTTAGGATAATTAATACTCACATTTTGCATGGTTTGAGTTAGAAGTCCTATCGTATGGGGCAAGTAAGTATGGCTATAGCCATTTACTTAGCTCCAAATCCAGAGTCCCGGCTGCTACTACAAAGTTCCTGATAAAATACTAGCTCGTCATTTAGCTTAGAAGAGCTCCCAAATGTTATCGACGCCGTCAGTTTCTGCAGCACTTGGAGTGGGAAGCGTGACGTCACGTTCGTCTGTGGCGGCCCGCCATTCCGCGGGCCTTCAAGATTTTGAAAAAGGCATTTCACGAGTGGATCGCTTCCAATCGGCGAACAGTTTTCAGCGAGCAGTGTGGTGCATAAGTCCTAAGTATTTTGTGAATTATAAAAAAAAATATTTAATTTGCTTCTTGAAATATTTTGACAACATATTTTGCCTATGTGCTTATATTAAAAGAATATAATACTAATCTGTGTTATTTCTCACACAAATCAGTTAAAACTGCAATCACTACACAAACGAGACCGTCAGTTAATTCTTTCCAATAAAAAAAAGTATGCAATTAGCTATATTATCGTAGAATCGAGGACTTCCAAAAAGGCAAACAAAACAACCACTCTGTCGAATATACCTATTGTATTTTGTAAACTGACAATACCACCATCATGTTTGGTAATATCTCAGAACTGATTTTATTCAAGAAGACAAATTGCAAACTGGCACGAAATCCACAGTATCACTATTTTTAACTGACTTCCAAAAATGATGATTGATTTTTTTTTTTCCATTCGGATGTTTATATTTTTTTTATGTATGTTCGGGCATAACTCCTTCATATATGGACTGACTAGCTTTTTCCCGCGGCTTCGCCCGCGTGGTTGTCGGAAATTATCCCACGGGAACTCACTACCTGGATCAAAAGTATTATAATAGGTTGGGGAAAAAGTTTCTTCGCATTTTTTAAGAAAATTCAATTTTTTTTTAATATATTTTATTTATATTTAACTAAAGTATGTAGGTACCATTTTGTTCGATAACTTTTTGCCATCTTGTAGGTAGGGACATGATCCCATTGCTATAGAAATTTTGGGACTTCTGGTCAAAATACCGCGACAAGTGGTTTTGGCAGTCCTTTCGTGATGTTAACCTGACACTGCCTAAAGAATTCTGAAGAGACGGAAATAGGTGGAAATCTGAAGGTCAGGACTATACGGCGGATGCATTAACACCTCCCAGCCAAACTCTCTTAATTTTTGCTGAGTGGCTAAAGATGTGTGAGGTCTAGCGTTATCATGATGAAAAACCACACCCCTTCTGTTGATTAATTCCGGCCGCTTTCACTCAAGTTCTTGCTTTAATCTCATCAGTTGTTCGCAGTAGAGTTCAGAATCGATGGTCCTGCCTGGTGGTAACAGCTCATAATGAATAATGCCCTTCCAATCCCACCACACACCCAGCATCACCTTGTTGCGAGTTAACCCGGGTTTCGCCACAGTCTGTGAAGCCTGACCGGCCTTTGACCACGACCTTTTTCGCACGTTCTTGTCATACGTGATCCACTTTTCATCACCAGTTATCAGCTTCTTCAAAAATGGTTCGGTTTCATTACGTCGTAATAAAGAATCACAAAGTTGAGTACACGGTTCATTAGATTTCTTTCAGTGAGCTCGTGAGGTACCCAAATGTCGAGCTTTTTTTGTGTACCCAGTTTTTTTCAAATGCGTCAAAACTGTTTTGTGGTCAATTTCCAGTTCTTCAGCTACGTCGTAACTACTTATGCCGATCTTGCTCCACTTTTTCAAAAATGGCATCCATTTTATCCGTAATAGGGCGACGAGAGCGACGTGCATCTTTGACATAAAAATTTCCGGATTGAAAACGCTTAAACCAAATTTGTGCTACTCTCACAGACACTACACTAGGTCCATAAACATCGCAAATTTTTTTCGCGGCTTGCGTTGCATTTTTACCTTTTTTGTAATAACATTTTAAAATGTATCGAATTTCTTCATTAGATTCACTCATCTTGACGGTATGAAAAACAAATGAAAATCACTCATTTTCCTGATTTGAATTTGGAATTATTATATATATATATATATATATAATTCTTTAAAATTTAAACTTTCAATGATACCAAAACCAGCCAGATACAAATAGTATAGCCAAAGAGATTTTATTACAAGTTCATACATACTATAATGCGAAAAGACTTTTTCCCCAACCTAATATGTCCCTAACCCATGTGCCAACACAAACAAACTCACGTTCGAATTTATAGTATGTATAAGTATTATGGAAAATCGGAACTACTTAATTATACCTAAGTATTTCACGGGTTGCGATTCGATTACTTTCATATGGTTGCTAAGCAATTTATGCTCGTCACAATACATAATTATGGTGATGGTGACTTTACCATCAGCTCCAATTCTCCAGGTTTTTACTAGGAGAACTTCTAAACAATTAACGTCTCTGCAGCGGGAAAAGCAATATTTTGTAAAAAGTGATGAGCAGTTGACATTAGGCTATTTGTAACTTAGATATATTACAAACTGACCAACTAAAAAGTGTAAATTAAAAACTTTTTTACAAAAAAAAAAACAACGGAGTTCCAAAAAAATACTACAACTAAACAGTTCCAAAGACACCGACTTCCAAAATTAAAGTTATTTTTCATTTTGTAGTGTTTGGTTTAGTTGGCAACGAAGACCTATAAAATGTATTTTATAGGTCTTCGTTGCCAACTAAATCAACAAAAATACTCCAAACATTAATCCTAGAAATTACAATGTGACATATTCCATCACAGTATTCACTGTAGCACTAATAAGTACTAGAAGAGAAAATGCAAACTGAAACCATGGACGTTTTAGATGGAAATCAATTCGTTTCAACGCGTTCCATCCGTAGTTTGGACGTTGATAAACGATTACCTGCGAATAGATACTGTGATGAAAAACGTTCGCCATTAATTTTCAAAATTATTTTCCACGTATTTCCTCAATGTAGACGATTGGATTGTATTCAAGTTGTACCTTTGCTACATGTTTTAATTGTAGTATAAGTAGTTTCATTAATTTCTTCAAATATGTTTTTGAGTAAAGCAAAAAAAAAATCGTGATAATAATAGTCGTTATTTATACAGACAACAAGCCATACCCGATAGAACTTCCCTTCGAAAAAAAATCACGAACTTTTCATCCTTTATTTAATCTCTTTAGTGAAGGAAGGATTTTTGAACATTAATCACCATTTTCAAAAATCCTTCCGTAGTTATTACTTTCGTTATATATAATATATGTCGTAGGATGATTTGATAATTCGAATTTTTGCGAAAACCCTAGGGGATATTGCAAAATCACGGAATATTAGACAATGGTGAAAACATTTCTCAATCTTACTGGAAAAAAGGTAGGGTTTTTGCAAAAACACGAGTCGCTCTAGTAATATTGCGAAATGAAACGTTAGCTGTTATGAAATAAGATCGCTGATTGGCCGGTCGGAGCGGCCAAAACGAGACCTCCTCTGATTGGTTCACGTTTTAAATGACAATCATTCACGCATTATTTCTAATAGAAAAATAACAATTCTACAAAACACGATAAATAGCGTCCGAAACTAAGAATAGTTACTCAGTTCATGAAAACGAACAACTTTGTCCAAGGAACTTTAATGTCGGAAACGTAAAAAAACCTCTTAATACAAATAACCCGATCAGCTGATAACCACGTTGAATGAAAACGTCAAAAATTTTCTCATCTACAACACAATATGTTTCCTTGGGAAAAGTTGTTGTTTGTCGTGTTGTTTTTCACCCTTCATAACTCCATGAACCTATCAGAATAATATTAGGTCAGTAAGCAAAAATCTAGGCAATCAGAGTTTAGGATATTCAATTTTACTAGAGCAACTCGTGTTTTTGCAAAAATCCAATCTTTTTCCAGTAAGATTGAGAAATGTTTTCACCATTGCCTAATTATCCGTGTTTTTTGCAATATCCCTAGGATTTTCGCGAAAATTCGAATTATCAAATCATCCTACGACATATACAGGGTGTCCGGTAATGAATGGATAACCTTGAAATGTCTTATAGTATAACTTATGGCCGTTCAGAAAAAAAATTGAAACAAAATATATCATAAGTAGTACCTAAGTTATGATTTTTTTAAAAGAAAGGTCTAATTTTTTTTACCTTGTTTTACTTTTATGAACACTACGATCAGAAATGAATGGATTCCATCGGTTTGTTGTTATTTTATTATTATACACGAACTATGCTAATAGATAAACAGTCAATAGTATGACTAGCTATTGCACTTTTTTATTAAAAAATTAGCAGATTAATTAATTTTAGAAAAACTTTGCAAAATTTATTTTTTAAACTATGTTTAAACATCTTGGGTATAAAAAAAATGTATGAATACATGAGTGGCCAATAATTTTAAAATAATGTCACTTTCAAGTAGATTTTATAATGGTACAATTCATAAATGTATCTACAATAAATAGTGAATTATTGCGATTAATGTAGAAAAGGAGAAAATTTTACTAAATATCAAAATTTGTAATATGGGAACATTTTTTAAATTTAATTGTACCTGAACTTTGGGGATTAATAAAAAACAACATTTAACATAAACAACACTTTATTATCATTCGTTTATAATAAATGTTCAAACTGCCGGCCTCCCACTCTTATGCAGGCCCTACATCTACGGATAAATGATCTACGGAGCAGTCTTGTGTACCGTCGTTCACTAATTTTTGATGCGGCTGCTCTGACTCGTCTTCTTAATTCTTCTAAAGACCTTATAGGCTTACAGTATACTTCCTCTTTAAGGCAGCCCCAATAAAAAAAATCCAATGGATTTAGGTCCGGTGAACGTGGAGGCCACAAAATTGGCCCTAGCCGCCCGATCCATCTATCTGGGTACGTGTTATTTAAAAATGCACGAACAGATACAGCATAATGCGCAGGACAGCCGTCATTTTGCAACCAATATGACTCCCTCAGCTCCTCGGGCACTTCTTCTAATAAATTGGGGAGATCATTTTGAAGAAACTCCAAATAACTTTGCCCTGTTAAATTCCCCGGTAATTCAAATGGCCCGATTATTATTCCACTTAATATTCCAGTCCAATAATTGATTTTAAATTGGTATTGGGATCTATCTTCACGCATAAGATGGGGATTTTCTAATTCCCAACCGTGTAAATTATGAAGATTCATGTATCCATCTCTTTTGAATGTTGACTCGTCGCTCCACAGAATTTTATTAAAAAATTGCGGGTCTTCTTCGATTTTTGCCAGCATTTGTCGGCAAAAACGCAATCTAGCTGCATAATCTCTTGGTTGGAGAGTTTGCACGCGTGTAACGTGGTAAGGGTGGAATTTATTTTTTTTCAAAATATCGTGCACGGTCGATTTTCCGATACCTGTGCGTCGAGCTATTGTTCGTGTAGAGGTAGAAGGATCGTTTTCGACTTCCTCAAGCACGGCTTCTTCTACATCAAGACGAGCGATTCTTCCACTGCTTGTACCACCGACACCACTACCAGGCAATCTTCCTTCGGAGTAACAACCGTGGACACGAATAAATACGCGGTAGTCTGGGTGGCGCGCATTAGGGTATCTCTCCCTATAGAGCGCTGCAGCTGCATTTGCGTTACCTCTGCATTCTCCATAAATGTAATGCATATTTGCATATTCTTGTGCCGTATACTGACGTGGCATTTTGATACACAAAAACACAAAAGTCCAGTTTAGTCCAAAAACAAACCAAATCGTCGCAAATATCACCAAACAAAACAAGTCCAAATCAGTAAGCAAAACGAATAGTCCAATAAAATAGCCACGTGGTCGTTTTAACACTGATTCAAAGTAAATCACGATAATTGCAAACGGAAACTAAATAAACACATGCGAAGTCGAGCAAGTCGAGAAACGCACTAAAAGTATGAGTGCTTACCTGATGTTTTACATTTATTTCCTCTCTCTCGCACCTAGCCGATTCAGACCCTCTTTGTCTAACATAACACAAAAGAATGACAGCACGGCGTGCGCGCAGGTAGCAAATATGAAGGTCACACGACCCATTTCACGCTTTTAAAGTAACTATTTTAATCATTATGAGTATTTGTAAATTTCTGACAATTTGGTTTCAATACGCAATTTTTATTCACTACAAATTCCTTAAATGTATTTTTGATTAATCTTCAGTGGTCAGAAGCAATTTAATTTAAAAAAAGTTCCTACATTACTTTTGACATTTGGTAAAATTTTCTCCTTTTCTACATTAATGGCAATAATTCACTATTTATTGTAGATACATTTATGAATTGTACCATTATAAAATCTACTTGAAAGTGACATTATTTTAAAATTATTGGCCACTCATGTATTCATACATTTTTTTTATACCCAAGATGTTTAAACATAGTTTAAAAAATAAATTTTGCAAAGTTTTTCTAAAATTAATTAATTTGCTAATTTTTTAATAAAAAAGTGCAATAGCTAGTCATACTATTGACTGTTTATCTATTAGCATAGTTCGTGTATAATAATAAAATAACAACAAACCGATGGAATCCATTCATTTCTGATCGTAGTGTTCATAAAAGTAAAACAAGGTAAAAAAAATTAGACCTTTCTTTTAAAAAATCATAACTTAGGTACTACTTATGATATATTTTGTTTCAATTTTTTTTCTGAACGGCCATAAGTTATACTATAAGACATTTCAAGGTTATCCATTCATTACCGGACACCCTGTATATAAGATATCTTATTTAAGGTAACCGATGTCCGTAAATAAACTAAACTGCGTTTCTGTAATAAAGTTTTTTATTGTTTTTCAAAATATTGTTTTATTAAGTAAGTAATTATTGCTTTACAAAACATTACTTTACCTGTAAGTTAAGAAACAACATTCAATTATTTTAATAACACAATAGTTTTTCATAACCTCAAAATCACAATGACATGCACAACTACTGATGGGTAATGGAAAAATTTCGGAAGGAAAAGAAAAGAAAAAAAATATTTTTCCGAAATTTTTCCAATATTTTTCCAATACTTTTCCGATATTTTTCCAAATCAAAAAGCTGACTGTGATTAAAGATTAGAAAAAAATAAGACTATTAATGTGTACTCTGACATCAAGCAATGAACTGACAATCAATGAATGACATCAAGCAATGAATAGACTGCTTGAATATCTACGAGACTTTTTGCTGCAGTTATTATTCTAAGGTTTTTTGCCTGCTTTGCATGTGTGTCATTACTTTAGGTCTTTTTTTTTGTAACGTGCGTTTTTTTTGTGCAGAATAAACAGTTTTTCTTTCTTTTCTTTTTTTTTCTTTACTGAAAAATTATAAATATCTAATCTTTAATTTTTTAATTTTTTTTTTGCCATAATGTTCTCTTATTGGAAATTATATACATAAATAAGAAAGAAATTACAATGTGCACTATAAGTATGTACACAAGTAGTTCTTTTTGGCCGGGTAGACGTGAGCCGACGACGATGCGCAGAATGCACAATTGGGAAAATAACATGTGCAGATGGCGCAAGATAGCGGTTGCGCTCATTTCACCCCGCGGAGCAAATTGCGTCATTGGAATCAGTTTCTTTTTGACAGTTCAAAAACATTCACTGCATTATTTACGTTGTCGAGCAGATAATATTTCGAACATGCGATGCAATGGATTAGCAATTTGCTTCAAAATGATTCAGATTTGATTGATAGGTTGTAACGCAATTAGGGTGCGCAAAAAGATTGGGGACTAATTGGACTACTGTACTTAATCACGTCCAGGCGGAGCATTATACTGAACTGTTACTTGGTCCACATTCACATGTTTTCCTTTATAACCGTCTACAAGTTTTAAAAGATAGTAAGTTTCTCATGTACGGTAGTACATATTGCAATTCTTCTAACATTAAAAAGCATAAATCATTTTCTTTTGTCAATATTTTCTTGTTTCTTGGCACAAAAATCAGGGCATAATTAATCATACCTCTAAAATAAAAGTGTATGAATTTCATACTCTTTCATTTTAGAGGTATGATTAATTTTGCTTGTATTGCGCTGTTCTTCTACGGCTGACTTAATTTTGGCGGGTTCTTTTCCTGGGTTTGGTTGATTTTCGGGTTTGTATAACTAGATCGGTTTTTCTCTGAAACTTGTTGGTGATATAAAACCCACCAACTGAAGATTTATTGTTTGTGTAGATGCAGTAGAAAATATTGATCATGATACTTTTCGCCAGTGATGATTCGGATTCTTCAACAGAATAGATGTGTTAATGCAATAAAACCCTTTGAATGTAAATAAAACCCTTTAAACTCTGTGTTATTTTACTTCCTGAAGTCAAAATTTTACAGTAAACAATAAAAAAACACATATCACAATCACTCCACTTCTAGTTCTCCACAATTCAATCAAACGCTTCGCAAAATAATAATAGATCGCTTAGATTAAGAGGATTGCGATTAAAATAAAACGTCCACCGACCACGAGTTCACTGCTCGTTTTACAAGATGGCCGCCTCACTAGTTCTCGATGTTCGTTTTTGAGGTTGACATTTGTACAACAAGTCAATTAAGTCTAGAAAAGCGGAGGCGCCGACCATGTTCAG
Source organism: Dicycla oo (assembly GCA_948252095.1). Taxonomy (NCBI): domain Eukaryota; kingdom Metazoa; phylum Arthropoda; class Insecta; order Lepidoptera; family Noctuidae; genus Dicycla; species Dicycla oo. Next base: position 8,193,904 of record OX411733.1, on the reverse strand, counting down.
GTAGGCGTGGATTAGCGGGTAGAAAGGCAGTATTTAAAAAAATAACACCTATCACAATCACTCCACTTCTAGTTCTCCACAATTCAATCAAACACTTCGCAAAGTAATTATAGATCGCTTAGATTAAGAGGGATGCGATTAAAATAAAACGACCACCGACTACGAGTTCACTGCTCGTTTTACAAGATGGCTGCCTCACTAGTTCTCGATGTTCGTTTTTGAGGTTGACATTTGTACAACAAGTCTATTAAGTCTAGAAAAGCGGAGGCGCCGACCATGTTCAGGTAGGCGTGGATTATCGAGTAGAAAGGCAGTATTTAAACAAATAACACCTATCACAATCACTCCACTTCTAGTTCTCCACAATTCAATCAAACACTTCGCAAAGTAATTATAGATCGCTTAGATTAAGAGGGATGCGATTAGAATAAAACGTCCACCGACCACGAGTTCACTGCTCGTTTCACAAGATGGCCGCCTCACCAGTTCTCGATGTTCGTTTTTGAGGTTGAAATTTGTACAATAAGTCAATTAAGTCTAGAAAAGCGGAGGCGCCGACCATGTTCAGGTAGGCGTGGATTATCGGGTAGAGGCAGTATTTCAAAAAATAACACCTATCACAATCACTCCACTTCTAATTCTCGATAATTCAATCAAACACTACATAAAATAATAATAGATCGCTTAGATTAAGAGGGATGCGATTAAAATATAACGTCCACCGACCACATGGTTGCGTGCGCACCTTACCAAAAATCCGAAGTTACCTACCTGCTCATTTTACTAGATGGCCGCCTTACCAGAGTGCTCGGTGTTCGTTTTTGACGTTGCCATTTGTACAACATGACAATTGACAGTCTAGAAAAGCGGAGGCGCCGACATATTATTTACCTCATGTAAATAAAACAACAAACTAAAAATGATAACAACACCACGACAATTATGCTGTACCTACTGTATAGGAAAATAAACATAAAATGGCAATTTTAGTTTAGTATTGCCAATCCAACCAACAATTTCCTAACCTTTTAGAACGAAGTAGTAAAAATTTTCATTGAACATATTTTTTATTTGGCCTTAATTAGATAATATGATAGCATAAAAGAACATAGATAATTAATTGAATTTATTTTGTATAAATGTCACTTTTACACGTTCAAATAAGAATTCGCCATTGTTCTTTTCGAGTTAATCAAACCACGTAGTAGTATCCTCCCCTGCAAAATTTACTGCCCATTTTCACCCCGTAAGTATTCTTTATTTTTAGTCTTATGTATAAATAGTGAGTTTAGAGTTAATTGGTCAGCGCGTTAAAATTTTGACACACCCAATTCCCCTTTAGCCCCCTAAAGGGGAATTCGGTGTGTCAAAATGGGTAGTTTAGAAAAACGAAAATTAAAAAGTTCATAATTAACATAAATATGTATTCGTGCCAAGTTCAAGTTTATTAACTCAAGGAATAAGATTTTTCATACAAACAAAACCCCCCTTTTCACCCCCTATAAGATTGAATTTCCAATAACCCCTTCTTAGTGCTCCCCTAAATTATAAAAGGAAGCCGTGTGCAAAATTTCACGTTCCTAGACCCAGTAGTTTCGGCCGTGCGTTGATTTGTCAGTCGGTCAGTCATTTTATTCAATCAATCAGTCAGTCATTCATTCAGTCAGTCAGTAAATATGTTCAGTATAAATAAAACCCTTTAATGCATATGTTATTTTAATTCCTGTAGTCAACATTTTACAGTAAACAATATTTTTCCATTATTTTTCCATATTGTTATTTTTCGGAAAAATAAACGGAAAAATTTCCAAGTTTTGAAAAATTTCCGAAAATTACCCATCACTCAGCACAACACAGACATTAGAGTTAACGTCTTTTTACCTCGTTGTCGAGAATATCCGCCGCACCGGGCGACCGCGGGCGGGAGCTGCGGTGGCGGAGGGGGCGCTCGACATGCGGGCGCGCACTGGCCGGCCGGCACTGCACCAAAGAGTAAAGTAATCTGCACTGCGTCATCGTCCACGCTACTGATCGACCGCATACCTAATTTATTTGTTTCTCGCCGATTTAAATCTAGTTTACCGTTTGTTCTCCAAATTCCTAGAATACAGTCCACTATTGTAAAGTTACCGGTGTTTTAGTCCTCGTACCACCTGGAGGATATTCCCATTCTTCTTTACTCATTCAGTCGTCATTCCTACATTCATAGAATCTATCTTATCTGTCATTCTCAATCATTCAGTTACTCGCGCTTGAATGAGCGCGGGTAAATTCAAATTAAATAAATGATAGGTACCTATGTAAGTACAAATCATTTCCTTACAAACATAAGGAACTCTTTTGCAAAATTTCATGTTTCTAGACACTGTGTAGGCTCTATATTGTTTTTCAGTGAATGAAATTAAGATTTTTAACGCTTTAGAACAGGCTTCAACTAACTGTCTGAATATTTTAGAATACAAAAGTTACTTAGCTCTGAGTTAAAGCGTTGGTAAGGTCGTTAAAAAGAACGACCGTCACCCATTCATGGAATGATTGGGCCAAAACCAGTTATACTTTGTGCAGACCTGTCTGTAGATTTCCGCTGTTCCCATTAACCCACGAGAACAGAACAATCGGGACAGCTAAGTACCTTAATCGTGATGTATGCAAATGTAGTTCCATGTAGTGCTGTGCCACTAATCGTAAATCAGGGGGTTATCACGAAGACACCATTAGGGAAAGCATGAATATATGGCGGGAATGTATTAGGTTATCCTAATAGAAAAGGTAATAGATAGTCTGTATCCGATAATGTTAAGCTATTTCACTATAGAGCAAAATTATTTTACATTTTATAAGATGACATGACTACAATGGGTGTGACCACGGATATCGACTATATAGGTGACTCAGTAGTACTTTATTAATATATCCTGGGATATTATTCACACACGGTCATCTGATCCCAAACTAAGCAGAGCTTGTACTATGGAAACCAGATAACTGATATACTACATATAATTTTTGTTTTTTTTGTAAATACATACTTATATAGATAATTACACCCAGACTCAGGACAAACAGACATGTTCATGCACACAAAGGTTTGTCCTGGATGGAAATCGAACCCACGACCACGGCATGATAAGTGGTATCTTAACCAACCACGCCAACTGGCCTGTCAAACTATTACTCGTCGTTATAACTATTAGTCATCATCTCCGTGAGATGACGACTAATAAAGTATGTAATGGCTGGTTTACACAATGCGTACTGCTGACTGATGCCCGGTTTCTGATTTTAAACGGAGTTTATCCATTCGATAGTGATGATTGGTTTGAAGTCGTGTTTCTGAACACTTCGTGAAGGAATAAATTAGCTTACAAGTCGAGTCAATTTCTATCGAGGGTTTATCTGAGGACCTCAAAAACCGAGCATAACGAAGGGATTCGCTTAAATAGATAATTTTGTTGATTCAATAGCTATCAAGAGTTTAAACTCCGTTTAAGAATTCTTCAGAAACCGGACATGAGACAGCTGCTCGCATTATGTCAGTAGCTCTGCTTGCCGTGTCTGTTTTCATAATGATTGTAGCTGCCTAGTCTCTGAAAAAAAAAGTAGCATTAGTCCCCAGTTGCGTTTTTCACCCGAAAAATCTATACTATCTAATAAATCTATAACGTTTGTATGTTTGTATGTAGGAGATAATCTCCGGAACTAATGATCCAATTCTAAAACTTTTTTCACTGGTAGAAACCTACATTATACATTATGCCTTAGGTTATAAATTATATCTATGCATATTAGCTGAGCTGTCACAATTATTTGTCTAGCAAGTCGGAAAGAAAATACAGAATTATTTGCATGCACGGTCTAAACAGTTGTTTGAAATTGAAAACCATGTAAAACCTTCGTCTTCGTCTTAAATATTAGGTTGGGGAAAAAGTCTTTTCGCATTATAGTATGTATGAACTTGTAATAAAATCTCTTTGGCTTTACTATTTGTATCTGGCTGGTTTTGGTATCATTGAAAGTTTAAATTTTAAAGAACATAATTCCAAATTCAAATTAGGAAAATGTGTGATTTTCATTTGTTTTTCGTACCGTCAAGATGAGTGAATCTAATGAAGAAATTCGGTACATTTTAAAATTTTACTACAAAAAAGGTAAAAATGCAACGCAAGCCGCGAAAAAAAATTGCGATGTTTATGGACCTAGTGTAGTGTCTGTGAGAGTAGCACAAATTTGGATTAAGCGTTTTCAATCCGGAAATTTTGATGTCAAAGATGCACGTCGCTCTGGTCGCCCTATTACGGATAAAATGGATGCCATTTTTGAAAAAGTGAAGCAAGATCGGCATATCAGTAATTACGACGTAGCTGAAGAACTGGAAATTGACCACAAAACTGTTTTGGCGCATTTGAAAAAAACTGGGTACACAAAAAAGCTCGACATTTGGATACCTCATGAGCTCACTGAAAGAAACCTAATGAACCGTGTACTCATTTGTGATTCTTTATTACGACGTCATGAAACCGAACCATTTTTGAAGAAGCTGATAACTGGTGATGAAAAGTGGATCACGTATGACAAGAACGTGCGAAAAAGGTCGTGGTCAAAGGCCGGTCAGGCTTCACAGACTGTGGCGAAACCCGGGTTAACTTGCAACAAGGTGATGCTGTGTGTGTGGTGGAATTGGAAGGGCATTATTCATTATGAGCTGTTAGCTGTACCAGGCAGGACCATCGATTCTGAACTCTATTGCGAACAACTGATGAGATTAAAGCAAGAAGTTGAGAGAAAGCGGCCGGAATTAATCAACAGAAGGGGTGTGGTTTTTCATCATGATAACGCTAGACCTCACACATCTTTAGCCACTCAGCAAAAATTAAGAGAGTTTGGCAGGGAGGTGTTAATGCATCCGCCGTATAGTACTGACCTTGCACCTTCAGATTTCCACCTGTTTCGGTCTCTTCAGAATTATTTAGGCAGTGTCAGGTTAACATCACGAATGGCCCTTTACGGGGCACCGGTGTGGGCGCGTTCCCTGAGGCTGCGGCCAGTCCGCCGGTTGAACGCGTCCCAGAGGGTCATGGCCATTCGGCTAGTCCGGGGTTACCGCACGGTCTCCGGTGAGGCGGCGAGCCTCCTTGCCGGATTGCCGCCGTGGGATCTGGAGGCGAAAGTCCTCGCGCACGTGTGGGAGTGGCGCGAGGAGGCAAAACGCCGGGGCGTAACTCCGCTGCCGCGAGAAATCACGGTACAGCGGACAGAACTCCGGCGGGATCTCATGGCGACATGGAGAGTGCGACTGTCGCAGCCCAGCGCTGGGCACGCCACAATTGCGGCGATAAGTCCCCTCTTTGAGGAGTGGTTAGAGAGGCGCCACGGCGTCCTCACCTTCCGCCTGACGCAGGTCCTCACCGGACACGGTTGTTTCGGGAGGTTCCTGTTTCGCATAAGGCGGGAGGAAACGCCCGGGTGTCACCATTGTGTGGATCGCCCAGAGGACACGGTGGAGCATACAGTGGAGGTCTGCCCGGCTTGGGCAGAGCACCGCCGTGTTCTCACGGAGGCGATCGGCGGCGGCGATCTCTCGCGTCCGAGCCTGGTCCAGGCCATGGTGCGGAGCGAGAGTGCATGGGAGGCCGTCACCTCCTTCTGCGAAGCGGTAATGCTCGCGAAGGAGGAGGCGGAACGCGTGAGGGAGAGGCAGCCTCACGCCCTCAGTCGCCGCAGGAGACGCCTTGGGCGGCGGGAATTGATAGCCGATTCCCGGCCACCGTAGGCGCGGGCTTGCGGACGGTGAGTAGTGGGTAGCTCGCCGTCCGGTGAGGACCAGGCCCGGGTCGACGGCGCGTTGTGTTCCACGCGCGCCTCAAAGAGATGTCAGCAAAAGATGGGGTCCAATAGGGCCAATGCCGCTGGGGTCGCGGGTTGTTTGAAAAAGATACCGTGGCCCTGACACGCCCTTCCGCTCCACCCAGAGCGGGAGAAGTTATTTGATGATTTCCCATCCAGAAAAAAAAAAAAAAAAAAAAGGTTAACATCACGAGAGGACTGCCAAAACCACTTGTCGCGGTATTTTGACCAGAAGTCCCAAAATTTCTATAGCAATGTGTTCATGTCCCTACCTACAAGATGGCAAAAAGTTATCGAACAAAATGGTACCTACATACTTTAGTTACATGTAAATAAACTATATTAAAAAGTGTTTTGAATTTTCTTAAAAAATGCGAAGAAACTTTTTCCCCAACCTATTATATATTTTTTTAAATTATAATGGGTTTTTTTTAATTATAATTTGGTTTGGAACTCTAGTCTAGGTCGGAGGCGACAGAGACAGAGTTGACGATGGAGTGAGCTTACCCAGAAGAAGCCTGTTCACTCTCACTTTGAAGAGATTAGGGTTGTATGCGCTCGGAAACACAAACGCAGGTAGTGAGTTCCACTCTTTTGCTGTGCGCATTATAAAAGACATTTGGAAACGCTTAGTGCGAATTGGTGGAATAGCAACTAGGTAGGGATGGTAACTGGCAGTGCGTCTAGATGTCTGATGGTAGAAGGGGGCCGGTGGAATGAGGTAGTGGAGTTCTTGAGCCCACTCATCGAATTACAATCTATAGAAGACCGACAAGCAGGCGACCTTGCGGCGTTGAGCCAAGCTATGAAGTTTGGCATCCACCACTTTTACTTCGCCAATGAGCTTCTAAACCCTGCGTTCCACTGAGTCCAGCGCGGGTAATTGGTACTTAGCTGATCCATCCTAAAAGTGGCTGCAATACTCCATGCAGGATCGGACTTGCCCTTTGTAAAGAGTTAAAAGCTGTCCAGGCGTAAAAGCGTAATTCTACAAAAAAGCCTTGGATTTCTATTTTGTATATTTTATACTTCTTTTATTGTTTTTAAAAAGAATTTATCGACATAATTACGTTCGGATGATTATTTCTACAACAAAATATATATCCTTATCAATAGAATTTGCTTTTTGCAGTATATCAATTGGTCATATTATAGTCTCGGAGCACTAAAACGCAAAATGACTTTCATTCATACCACTCGAGCATAGAACATGCTTAGTAGAGACGTTAAATCCATTTACCCAATGGCATTGTGCCAATACGTATTTTTTTCTGAATCGCGAGATTTTCCGCGGCTTGATGACCATCTTGATTTATTACTTCAATATTGTTGGTAGAATAAAGCGGAAGAGTTTGTTTTCTTTTGTTAGTTTGTTTGAACGTGCTAATCTCTGGAACTACCCCAGTCGCATTTGAAAAATCTTTTTGCATTTTATAGTCCATTTCTTCAGGAAGGCTATAGGCTATTTAACATCACGCTAGGGCCCTTAGGTGGATGGTGACTTCACCATCAGCTCCAGTTCTCCTGGTTCTTACTAGGAGAACTCCTCAACAATTAACGTCCCTGCATCGGGAAAAGCAACTTAGATAAATTATAAACTGACCCACAAAAAAATTAAAAATAAAAACCTTTTATGCAAAATAAAAAACAACTGGCTTCCAAAATAAAAACACTACATATTGAAAAATAAGTTTAATTTCGGAAGTCCGGAATCCAAAAAAATAAATGCACTCGTCAATCTCATGCGACTGACTGACGAGCTTCTGCCGAAAGCGTCCAAATGATGCAAGTGATGTGCCAGCTGCTGCGAGTCCCCATCACTCGCTTGGCGAGCGAGGCGAACAGGTGAGTGAACACAAAAAATGTTGAAGTTACCTAATCGGCTGCGAGCTACTGTCCACACAGTGCGAGTTGCTGCACTGCAGCCACTCAGTAGGCCGACTCGCGCGCTAGCTCGCACTGCGTAAACTGGCCATTAGAAAAAGACATATTGTGCTGACCACAAATAAATTGGGATTAGGGCAAGAAAATGCTGATGACTCAAGTGCAAAATTCAGGTATGTGTTTAGCAATTCCAGACATGGGAAGCTTTACAAAATTTGACATAGTTAATCAACATTGATGTCAACGCCTGATTGAAAAAAAATATTAATTTTATGTCTATTATTAGAAACAAGAATCTATTATACAATACGAGTACAACATAAATTTACAGTAATTTTCTTCAATATATTTTGAATAAAATCCTTCAAGAAATAAAATTAAACAATTTCATAATAAAATCCATTTAATTTATGTCATGGCGAAGCCATGTTGAGTTTTTCGCTTCGTTGAACCGAAGAATTGCTTGTCATTTTATTTATACCTGCAGTAAACTAAAGATACTCTTCTGATTAATTAATTTGTAAACAGATCTTGGGACACAAAATAGGTAGATACAGAAGGCCCACTTTCATACAGAAAATAGGCGCTCGCACATATAGACACGTACGTGCAGCGATCTCAAACAAATGCCATTTGCGAGTGCGCTTGCACTCGCTGTACTTAAAAGGTATCTATTGTCGGAAGCCACGCTCGCTGGCCCGACGCGTCTCGCGTCTGCAATGAGCGGGAGAAATACTAATACGAGAAGTTTCGTAAGGCGTCCGCGTCAGACGACCGTGACCAGCGCAGAAGATAGTACGTGTCGACGCACTAGCTTATTTATCAAATTGTGTTAATTTTACCGAGCGATGCGAAACATAACGATACAACAGATACGTTTATTAATGACACTGCCCGCGACTTCATTCGCGTAGAAGTCGTAAGACACCATAATATTATAACAGTCATATTTTTATAAAAACTTTTGTAGTTTTGGTCTCAGCAGCCAAAATATGGAGTCAGAGAAGAGAGTCAGGAATGGTCCCGAGGGCAAGCGACATACAGTTGTCCGTAAGAGAGGCAGCTTGTCCTGAGGTCGACACTTGCAGCCTTCAGTAGAAATTTCCCATTGCTTGCTAAGTTATTCGTTTTTAAGAAATTAATGACCGCATTCCTGCATCATATGCTACGTAATGGCACAACACTGATACACGCATTCGTTCAGATTATTTCTATTATTTATATTTTAACGTCACTCTCGGCTTTAACACCCTCAAAAACCATGAACACAACACCCATTATGAAAAGTTTGAAAATATTCGCAGCCGCCATATTGAATTTTCTTTTTGACTCCACTATCAGCTTTAACACCATCGAAAACCATGAAAACGATACCCATAATGAAAAATATGAAAATTTTCGCAGCCGCCATCATGGATTTACATTTTAACGTCACTATCGGTTTTAGCACCCTAGAAAAACATGAAAATCATACACATAATGTTTTTTTTTAAATTTTAGCAACCGCTATTTTGGACTTTTATTTTAACGACATTATCGGCTTTAACACCCCCGAAAACCATTAAACCATCACCTGCAAAAGAAAATTTCGCAGCCGCCATCTTGGATTTCATTTTGACCAAATTCATACTTTCTCTCCCTCTCTTAAGAAAGAGAGAGAAAGTCAAATGGAGGAATAACGCTTTTCCGTTACGTGGCGACTTCTATCAGTTTACTGCTACCGCAAGCCGCGTTACAGAACTTCGTTCCAAATGGAGTACAAAATATGATATAATATTAGGTGTTGGAAATCCAACGTAGGCTTGCAATGCCGCTAAGCTATTTGCTTTGTTGAAAGTTGACTAAAACAGCCGTTCTTATACAGAATGAAATTGAATTCACAGGAATCCTCATAATAAAATTGTACTCATCATTACCAACAACTTTTACTATGGGACCACACCTGAAATCGCGAAAAAAATCAGCTGTTCCCTACATTTATATTCGCATAACTCGTCAAAATTAAAAGGTTAAATCTGTACTATCTGTGCTATATTCGTTCCCTATTCAGCGCAGTCTAACGAATTTTATTGCGATTTCTAATTTTTCTAGTAATCAACCCTCAGTTGGTTCAATAGAGTTTTTTGATTCGTGTAAGAAACAGGATTGATTGACACCAAAAGAAGTTTTTGTGAAAATTTACCGTTTTCTTGCTGACTGTACATTTTTTCAAAAATCTGTGATTGCAGATCAAAATGTAAAAAAAAAATTAAGGACAGTCTTCTAAGACCGTTTTCTTGCAGCGACAACGAATAAGATACCTGCCCTTATTGCCCACTCTCAAAAATCCATCCTGTATACACACGTCAAAAAAAGTTTGTGATCAATAGCAAAAGCTGATATATTTTTATTAAAATTTAACTTTATCAAGAAAAAGTGTGTACGTTATATCTTTTTAGGGTTCCGTAGTCAACTAGGAACCCTTATAGTTTCACCATGTCTGTCTGTCCGTCCGTCTGTCCGTCCTCGCTTAATCTCTGTGACCGTTAGCACTAGAAAGCTGAAATTTGGTACCAATATGTATATCAATCACGCCGACAAAGTGGTAAAATAAAAATTGGAAAAAATGTTTTATTAGGGTAGCCCCCCTATATGTAAAGTGGGAAGTGATTTTTTTTTTAATTTCAACCCTAACGTGTGATATATTCAAAATCAAAATCAAAATCAAAAGTCATTTATTCAAACTAGGCTGAGAATCAGCACTTTTTGAACGTCAAAATTACATAAGAGAGTCCCCCAAAACGCCCGCCCTTCACCACTTCCTAGTGCTTTAGCTGGGGAGAAGAAGTGGCGCAACAAACTCGCCAGCACCACAGCTGTCTGTTCAGTTAAAAAAAAAAAATGATTCTATATAACACTGCGCATAATAATTTAGGTCATTACGCAATACAAAACATTAAATTAAATTATTTGCTATAAGTAAGCTAGCACACGCCAATATACCAAAAAAAAAAAAAAAATCGAAAACTATACTCAAGCAGAAACAAAATACAAAACTAAAAACGTAAGCAGAACTTTATACCCAAATAAAAGCCTCCAGTAATAAAGGGCGTGCCCACTTACATATAGCCGTACATGTAGTCGTAACTCAAAGTCACAGATGATAAACTAGGACCATCGAAGTAAAATCAACAACGAGTTAAGTTACTAATAACAAAACAAAACCAAGGTCAGCAAGACGACCTGTCACCACAAGCAGCACCCGTTCACGAGTATAACGCAAAGATCAGCCATTACCCCCCTCGCCATATTTGAGGGAAGGAGACAACCCGACCACCGACGCTACCGCAAGCAGTGACATCTAAGGGAGCATGACGAACTTGCTGCCGGTTGCTCGGGCAAGAAAAACTGTGATCAATTGTCGAGGTCACTAGCTAACCACATATTGCAATACCACTCATAAAAAATAAATAAACATTGAAATGAGTAGATTATATCAATAATAAATAAAAATAAAATTAAAATAAATTGACCTTGAGAGTCAAAAAATATTGTTGGGAAGGTATTTAAAAATGAGTAGGGGTTTACTAAAATCATTTTTTGATAATGTCAATAATTTCGGAAATAATCGCTCCAAAAGTAAAAAACAATGTGTCCCCCCCCCCCTCTAACTTTTGAACCATTAGTTTAGAAAATATGGAAAAAATCTGAAAAGTAGAACTTTATAAGGACTTTCTAGGAAAATCATTTTGAACTTGATGAAAACAACAGTTTTTGTACAAAAAAGACAAAAAGTTATACAAAATAATTTCTGGACTAAGTTTGTAGTATAATCGTATATGCAAGCATTTTTTTTAACTTCGTTTACATATTTTATTATCCTGAACGTATCTTTTTTATCTATTAATTAGTAACCCAATTCCCCGAGAGATGGCGCTGTAGGTATTGTGACGGACGGGAAACTACGGAACCCTACACTGAGCGTGGCCCGACACGCTATTGGCCGGTTTTTTTTAAATACAAATACAGTTTGAAATTAAAAAATAAAACTCTTTTTATTTTTACTAACAAAAATTGAGTAATTCAATCCTATTGTAATTGTAACAGACATTTAATGGAAATAAAAAGATTGTTTAACCAAATTTATACAACAATTTATGAATAGAAGGTTTTTACTTAATACAATATAACTCCTCCACTGCCTTGAACACATGCGGGATCCTCCTGGGCATGCTGAGGATCAAGTTAAACAGCATTTCTTGCGGTAAACTGTCCCATTATTGACTAGCGGCTTCCCTGATCTCTGGCACTATCTGGGGAGGTGGCTGACGGTTCTAAACAGCTCGCTTAAGAGCATCCCACGCATGCTCAATTGGGTTTAAGTCAGGTGAGCCGGCAGGCCAGTCTAACCTTGTGATGTCGTATTCTCGGAGAGCAGCATTGACTCGTTGAGCTCGATGTGCGGGCGCATTATTTTCTACCAGTATGAATTGGTGCCCATGATTTACTCGGAATGGTCTGACAATTCCATTAATAGCGGCTGTTTCGTACCACCTATCTGCCGTCATGGAGCCTCGATAAGGGATTAAAGGCGTTCTAGCTCCAATCATAATTCGACCCCAAAAAGACACCGATATTCCGCCTTGCCAGTGGCAGTTCTTTGCCTATTAGAGTCTCCAGGTTTTCTCCAGACACGGACACGGATGGTCTTATCTGGATGAGTACTGATTCGCGATTCGTCATCGAACAGACAGTTTTGCCAAATGTTTTCTTCCTCATCTTCTTTATTTTGCCGGAGCCTAGCCCACTGCAATCTCCTCGCTGACGTTACAGTGAATTCAAAGGTGCTCGCCAAGACCTCCGTGCTCGTAGTCCAGCCCGATGTAAGCAATTCCAAATGGTCTGAGTGCTAACTTCAAGGCCAAAGGCGACCCGCACTTCTGCTTTTATTGTAGTGGCGTTGATTGTTGGGTCACAGGCTGCCAGCAATCTGATAAAGTGCTTCTGAGCAGCAGTCAGAACCGTTGGGCAACCACTGCGGGGTCGGTCTGCTAAATTATTCATGCCGTGGTACCTCTGCAACGTAGCCACGACACAGGATTGGGATATAGCAGCTCTGCGTGCTATTTCTCTCGTGGAATATCCTTCTCAAAGTTACAATTCTTGCTCGTAAAACTTCTGATAATCCTCTTGGCATTTTTTCAGTCACAACTTTCCTCAAAAAATATTTTAAATCATTCATCATTTACACTTTTTACACTACACTAATTCAAAAGGTTTTGTTCGTTTTAGTCTTCGCACTATATTTGTTTCTGTTTTGTCTAACAGCTAAGTTGCCTCGATGTTCACATGTTGGTGGAGTCGGTGTTCATGGGCCTTAGCAAATTTTTTTGATTATGTTGGTGACGGGTTCCACTTATAGATCACGATGGAGATCGTCATTTCTTATATACCAGGGCGCATTAACAACACTCCTGAGTACCTTATTCTGGAATGTTTGTAAAATGTTGATGTTGGTCGGTTTAGTACAGCCCCAAAGTTGGATGCCATATGTTCATATTGGCATAAGAATATGCAATTTTGTTATGTATCGATAGGCAGGAATTCCGTCCAATCAACCAATACATGTATTTAAAGCGCATGTCTAGTTCCTGTCTTTTCTTTTTAACGTGCACTATTTGACATGGCCCTGTAGCGATAATGGCAGTTTCGTCCGCAAAGGTTGCAATAGTATTATTTTTCAAAAGCTAATTACATACCATTAGAAAGGTCACACACTAGGGATGTTTTGCTAGAACTGGAACTCCTCAATCATTTTTTTTTTTTAATGCATGTTGAAATTAAGATTTAAGTATTTTTTACATCTTTCTGTAAGTTTGAGGACTCATAACTTTTTTTCTAGCTAACATCTGAATAAAGCAATAGTTTTATAAGAATCTGCCAACATTAAAGATTAAAAAAAACAAAATATTGCCTGTTTTACCCATTTTTAATAAAAAAATACACTTTAAAATTAAGAAACTGGTGAAACTAGAAGAAAGCAAAAATAATTTATTTTTTTAAATACACACATCCAGGGGGCAGGGCCAAATAAATTAGGGCTGAGTAAGTAGCAGATGACTCCACCTATCCACCATTTTCATATGTTCAACGTTCTGCATTTATTTTCACACTATTACCGCTTAACATTTAGGCCGTAAATGTTTCTACTGGCTGAGTTTCAGTCAAAAAGTCGTAGAATGTTTGATAATTCTTAACACCGTCCACTACGATTGGAGGTGGTGCTAGAATTTTTAGTGGTTGCCTTCTCTTTGTTGTTGAGTTGCTGCTGCTGAGCGCTAGTTGTAGCTTGTTGTAGTGGTGGTGGAGTAAGGGAGGTGTTTAACTTCTTTACTTCCTGTTTTTCGCCCTAATCCACTCAGTCTCTGGCGAGTTCTTCCTCATCCGTGTGTGTACTCAATGTCACTTATAGCAGGCTCAGCTTTATGGTCTCACTGACCTGTTTAACTGAGGGTTATTCTATTTCTTTTGCCTTTAAGCATTTTAACTGTTCTTGAAGATCTTGTACCTGTTCCTGCAAACTTTGTATGTGGCCGTTCAGTTGGCGTACCATTTGTTGCAGGTTATTTCTGTCTGTTTTCTTCTGGATGTAACAGTCATACAACTGCTTCTTTAGATCAGTTTTTATTTTAAAAGTCAAGTCAAGCGTAACAACTATACAATTATAATAAGCACGTCATGACGATTTCCGCACTTGTAACTGGGGCATCGCCGTGGCCCCGATAGATTGCCGTACACCGCGATGAGGGTGTTATGATGCGTCTGCAATATACTCTTAACTAGAGCACGCGCGCACGATTGGTACGACCGTTCTTAATAGTAGTTAAACAATGACTGTGGTCCGACCATGTGTGCGTGCGTTTTCCCTCGTTGTATGAAGCTGGCCTTCTGTGCCTATCTATTTCATGATTGGAAGCTGTTAACTGTGGACGTTTCATCGCCTCCGGTTTTCAGGAGCATTTTTAATTAGCTTCATGCCTTTGAGTAGCGCTGCCTAGTTGCAGTGTTGGAGAGTTTTTTTTTTATATATATAATTGCCTCTGGTTTTTAATGTCTATTTGTGGATTATAGTGTTTTAAGTTCTCGCTTTCTTTTGTTTTTCGTTTTGATTTTATATCTTAGGGTGGCTTGCAGCTTTTGCTTAAATCTCGATTTAATCTCGCCTCAGGCTTAATCTTCATTTAACGATTTGTATGTATGACTAAGTTTAAGTCAAAGTTAAACCGGTATCTAGGTAGTTAAATCCGCAGTGGGTGATCCCTTGTATGAGAAATCGTGAGGCGAAACACATCAGCCCCTGTACAAGAAACTACATGAAGACCACGACTGCTCTGACAAGAGTGCTACGAAAAAGATGATGAGGTCGGGTTAGAGTTTTTAAATCTCGTTTTTATAGACGTCATTATAGTATTTTAAAGTTCTCTGTTTATTAGTGAAAATTGATTTCTTTTCGCTTAACCATCATGATTTGTTATCGGATGATGACGAGAAGATCGTACAATATTAGAGGCTTTTTACTCGTAGAGTGTACGTGTATTTAAGGTACTTACATTACGAGATCACGAATTTTTGAAACGGTACTGCTTGATGGCTATTTTTTCATTACAGTGAATTTTTTTAGTCTTATATTTTTGGTTAAATTTTCGGCGCTCCTAGGGAAAAACTTCGTATGCGAGTTGTACTCAGTGATCAAGTTTTGCCATGCCTATTTTTGGTTTCTTGCTGTAGCCCCATCTGTTTATTTTTTTTTCTACTAGCTTTTGCCAGCGGCTTCGCGCGCGTGCATGTCGGAAATTATTCCACGGGAATTAACCAGGCCACCATTTTAAAAACCGTTCCATTTAAAAATGCAATTATGAAACTCCTAGAATCTGCTCAAGCAATCTCCCTAAAATAACATTCCTACTATTTCGAGCGTACAATCGCTGAATCACTATTTATCTATCATTTAAATACCAACTTCATTACTCTCGATGAGGGGCTCGTGGCTTAATACTTACAGCTGCACGGGTCGACCTTCAAGGTTTAGCAATGCTTGCCGAGGTCTGTCCGTGGATGGGTGACCGTGCGTTTGTCCCGTGTATCATTTGTAGGTCTTTGACAGTCTTTACGGGTAAACGGAAGCACGAAAGTCTGACAACCAGTCTTTCCAAGTGGTATCATGTTATCCAGTTACGGGGTTATGGAGGTCAGATAGGCAGAGGCAGTCGCTCCATACGAGATATTGGTATTCAGCTACATCCTGTTAGACTAGGAGTCACCTCAACATAGGGGCGTACGTATGTATTTCTTATTTTATTGCGTGAATGTCGTGTTTCGCCTTCTTTCGCCAGTCCTGAGGTCGACACCAATAGCAATTTCCCATTGCTTGCCAAGTTTTTCGTTTTTGGTTAAAATAATGAACGCGTTCCTGCATATACTACCTAATGGCACAACACTGATACACGCATTCTTACAGAGTACTCCAGATGAATGGCTGTCACTGAAATAATTTAAGTAACAGTAAATTGTAAATACAATGCGATTTCCATTAACAGTTACAATTATTATCTTTTCCAATTCAGATATACATTTTGGTTCTTAAAAAAACAGTACACCTAATATTTATTTTATTGTAAACATAGGTGACAGAAGAGACCTTAATGATTTTCTGTGTACGATATTTCGTAGAATGTACATTCTACGAAATATCACATAACAATATTAGAAAATGTAAAAAAAAGTGTGCGGTCAGGGAAACAAGGTCGGAAACGAAGATCCTTCTCACGTATGATTTAAAACAAACAAAAGCGTTTCGCAACCGCCATCTTGGATTTACATTTTGACCTCACTATAGACTTTAGCACCCTCGATACCATGATAAAAAATTTGAAAATTTTCGCAGCCGCCATCTATTTTTTATGCGTGGAGAAATGCTCAAGCATACTGCACTACCACGGAGAGATAGTGCAGTTATGTGGGAGTCTAACCCACTAAAACTCCACGGTGTCTTCCTCTGCCGCTTGTGGCGGGAACACGAGCACACGTTAGCACTCATTCGTGAACCCGCCGCGGCTCCTCTGGGGAGTACCCCCCATCAACGGTGCATCAGAACACATTGCACGCTATGACCACCCCAGGGATCAAACCAGGCCGACCTCTCTAGTGGCGTCAGCATGGTATGCTACGCTGACGACACGCTGGTCCTGGTGCAGGGGATGTTGCACCAGGCGGCGGCCAAACTAGCGACACGCGGGGTTGCGACAATCGTCGAGAGGATCCGGGACTCGAGGTGGCCCTGAAGTCCAAGGTCATGGGTTTTCATAGTCCTCGGAACGCACTACCGTCGGCTACCCAAATAGTAGGAAGGATTAATCGGCGTCGAGCCGATGACGAAATACCTGGGAGACGTCCTCGACAGCCGATGGAACTTCATGGAGCATTTCTGAAGTTTGGCTCCCAGACTGAAGCCTTTTAAATAATCTTCTTATTTGTAATCCAAGTATATTTTATCAAGCTTTGAGCATTGCTAGATTGCAATTTGATACAGGACAAAACTGCTTACCTCTCAAATCAAAGCGAGCGTGTGAACTGAAAAAGCAAACGAAATAAAAACGCAATCACAACGCATAGCGTTGAAAAAATGGCTCCCATCCAGTTCGGATCATACAATCTATTCCGAACTATTGCACTGCGAAATCAAACTCATCACACGGGAACAAAAACTGGTTGCATCCAACCCTCAATTTTTCTTTCATTAGCCAGCTCAGATATGATAGTGTTTTTTTTTGGACACACTGAAGCGAAAAGTTGTTATATAGAATGAATACCATTTTGGGAGTAACATCAATAAAACCTAAAATATCACTCTGGACCTCGCAAGTCTCCCACCGTACAACCCCGCTTGAGAGTTATGTCTTTGAAAGGATTAGCCTTTCATTCAGTTACACTCATGGAGCATATTTTTAACCCTTTGTTCCCAAAATATGATACTCTTATAACTTACTGCAATCTTGTACGGCTTAACTCCATCTAAGCAAATGAAGCGGAAACCCAATTATAGCGAAAACACTTCAAATGGCTTAATCCTTTTTATTCTAGTAACCGATTTAACGGCTAACCCACATCATCAGCTGCCTAGCCTTTTACCAACTAATATTGTTGTCGGCTTCTAGTCTACCCGGATGTAACTGTTTTTAACATGGAGTCACTGCCTATCTGACCTCCGCCCAAAACTCTATTACTTGATTAAATTTGTCAGATTTTCGGGCTTCTGACAACGACTGTCAAAGACTGAAAATCCACGAATGACAGCTGGGACCAACAGCTTAATGGCTAATCCATTTAATTATAAAGGCAGTCTTGACTCAGATCTGTGCACAATCTAAGGGTCAGTCTTTGCCAAGCAGAAAAATCCTCGCAGATGCTCGAGCACTATTAAATTGCAATGAATAAAGTAACTATATCAATATTGACTTTATAGTATAAAATTCGACGCAG
Organism: Dicycla oo; assembly: GCA_948252095.1. Classification (NCBI taxonomy): domain Eukaryota; kingdom Metazoa; phylum Arthropoda; class Insecta; order Lepidoptera; family Noctuidae; genus Dicycla; species Dicycla oo. The sequence goes on along the minus strand of OX411733.1, from coordinate 8,175,658 downwards.
ATATCACGCTTGATAAACGTTTAATGTCTACTTTCACGCCACTCAGGCGTTCTAATCGTTTCCCTTGTTTATTCTTTTGTGATACGACTGTGCAAGGTTGGAGTAGACAGCGAGTGATTTATATCCTTTCAGATTTCAAAAGGGGTTGTTTGGTTTTTGTAATTTGTCAGCCTCGACGTGAAGGAATGGAACTATTATGGTTAGCTTGCATTGTTATTGGTTGGAACTTGGAGCACGTATTGACATTTTCAGCCTGTGTTAGTTAAGGCGAAATGAGTCCCAGTGAAGATAATTTTGACTTATTTCGACTGCACGATTTTTGTCCTCAAAAACTACAAAGAACATCATCCGTTTTGAAAATGCTGGCCAAAAAAAAAACTATATTCAGTTAGAACTTTTTCGCCAGAGCATTTCTTATTATGACGCGGGCGCCGAAGTTGTATTGCCCTTGGTTTTATGAGTCTTTGGTTTGGATGTTTGTACCTATATAATTTGTCTTGTCGTTAGATCAAGTTTTTCGTGTGGACTGACAGCATTCTTATCCTATTCGATGTGGTACGTGTGCTTTTTTAAGTCTCCTATTACATGGAATTGAAACATAATTTGCGAAATATGGGTATACCTGCTGTACACTTTTGGCCTAACCCGTCCGAAAACTTATGCATAATAAGTCTATAATGTTCGCACTGCTGGGTCACATGCCTCCTCTCTTCGTCAGGGAGTGGGCTGTAATCCACCACGCGGGCCTAGTGTGGGTTGGTAGATGTCACATATCTTCGAATTTTTGGTTCCAGGACATGCTGGTTTCCTCACGATGTTTTCCTTTTCCGTTTTGAGAGCAGTGGTGATGAAATTATTTATAAAAAGTAAAGCACCTTACTGGGTTTGAACTCACGACTTACGTACAACTCGTAAGTCGGGGACGTTATCACTGGGCCACCACTGCGGCAAACCCAGGCGTCTATGGTATTATTATGATGAATGTTTCTCAAATACACCAAACATTACACGCGCATTTTACGCTACCTCACGTTAGGCAGGTTAAAACTATCGTGTTGATAAAGGGCGAGAAATGAATCTTGAAGATAGCACAGTATTCTTGGGCTTCACTTTGAATGCTAAACTTCAGCGGGGCCCACATATAGATAAATTGTCAAAAAAAGCTAAACTCCACAGCATACGCTGTTAGGAAAATTCGTAACTTAACTAACATAGAGACAGCCCGTTTAGTGCACTTTAGCTATTTTCATAGTGTAATGTTGTACGGTATTCTGTTGTGGGGAAATGCAGCCGACATTCAGACTATCTTTGTTTTGCAGAAAAGAGTTGTTCGATCCATTTATAAATTATGTCCGAAACAATCTCTCATCTCAAGAGAAATTTAAGAAGATTATATTGGTAATGACTGTGCCTTCTAAGTACATTTTTGAAAATCTTTTATATGCCTATAAAAATATAAAATTGTTTAAAAAATACAGTGATATCCACAATATAAATACTAGGAACAAACACAAATTTGTTGTACCTCCAACAAGGCTCAATAAAATAGGTGGCTCATTCAGGTGTCAATGTGGCTTTTATTATAAACTTTCAAGCCACGTTCAAGATTTAAGCCTTAATATATTCAAATCATTCATTAAACGTAAGTGGTGTCAGAAAGCTTTTTATACCGTTAAAGATTATATTGAGGACAAAAAGGCTTGGGATTGAGCTGTTCCAAATTTTCTTTTTTCTCTTTTTTTATTTTTGCATACTGAATGTTGACATGAATATTTACTTTGTAAAGTATTATATTATTTTAATTATTGTGAATGTGAAGACTATGTGGGTCGTTGTTTTTTTGTTTTATTTTCTCTCAGTTATTTTTAATCATGGTCTGGCAGTTTGAGTAATTTATGCGGCCTACCCACGAAGTATCGGGTCGTAGAGGTCAGATAAGTAGTCGTCCCATGTAAAATACATATACTATACTACAGTATACTGGTATTCAGCTGCATCTGGTTAGACTGGAAGCCGACCCCAATGTATAGTTAGGAAAAGCTTAGGAAGATAAGAAGAGACACTTGACGCTTGGCCTGCCTACACTCCTACGCCCGGTTCTGGGTGTCCTCCCTATCATCTGCTACCATCCGGAATGCGGTTTGAGGTCTGTCCGCATTCTACTTTCTTTAGTATCAATAACGTTTCAAAATCACTCTAGTTCATACCATTTATCTTTTTTTTTTATTTTTCATTAGCCTTTATTATCCCACTGCTGAGCTAAGGCCTCCCTACTTTACACCTCCTTCTGTCCAGAGTTGTCAAGGACCAATCTTTATTAAAGGAGTCCAACTCATCCCGCCATCTCCGTCTGAGCCTGCTGCGATGTCGTTTGCCATTAAGCAGGACCCACTGGGTCGTAACTTTCGCCCATTGATCGTCTGTAATGCGGCAGATGTATCCAGCCCAATTCCATTTAAGCGTGGCAGCTTTCCGAGTGACATCAGTTATTTTAGTGATGGAACGGATTGTTGTATTCTTAACCCGGTCCACAAGTTTGATTTTTCCATCATTTATCTCTAATAATAAAAAAATAAATGTTACTCGTTGGTAAGTGCATCAACATGAGAACGACTGCAGCTGGACCGATTTTTTTTATATTCGTAATAGTCCGGTTTTTAAGGAAAGAAAATCTGAAAATTTGTTTTCTTTGTTCTCTCAGTTTGTTTTAATGATGGTCTGGCGGTTTGAGTTGCCTACCCAAATATCCTTTCTTTGGTATTGTTCGTCGAATCGTTGAGCTCCTTAAGTTCCGAGTTGAGCTTCGCGGTTACTGACAAATGCGAGCACTGACTGGACAGGTCCTCTCAATCTGCGTGGTTTTTTCCTCAAAAGACCATTTCAGACACCAATCTACATGGTATTCACATGAACTGACCAAGATTATGTCTGGTCTTTATAAGAGACTGTGACCTCTGAGTTTGTTTCGGCCTTTCTTCTCAGAGTAGTCAGATAGGAAACGCCGACCTCATCTAGTTAATAAAAAAAAAATGATTGACGTGTAAAAGTGTTTGTACAAACCTACTTACAGAAATAAAATCATTTATCATTTACATTGCATTGCATGCAGTAAATCCGTAAAAGTCGCAAATCAAATTACATGCTAATTACGTCTTACAATACCAATGAATCACGGCCCTTTTAATTACTAAAACAAAATTCAACAGCCATTGTTATTCCGAATACATTCGAAATAACGCTACAGTCTACGGAAAAGCCTTTAAAAATACATTTTACAAAACAAATTAACGTCGTACCCAATTTTTCGCTTCTGAATAGTCTTGTTAATGTTTATTAAGCTTCTTTGTTTAAACACAAAAGATTTTTCACAAAAAACTGAGGTATTTTTTTTACTTGGTGAACAAATTGCTACGGAGTTTTTATGCTTAGAGGTTGTATTCATTATAATTGTAGCGTTATGATCTAAAGTTTAGAGGGCTGCAGTTGTATGAATGGTAGATAATTTGTAATAGTATTTTGCTGTATTATTGTTTGCTTCTTTAGTATTAATTTAAAAATTTGGTGGTTCTTCAACCTTTCTGTTTGTCTGCATATTTTAAGGCATATGTACCGTAAAAATGCTTAGTTTGGAAACAAGTGGATGCATGGCGTTTATTACACTTGGTCGTTCAGCCACAACCACATACGATTTTTCGGAATTTGGACTAAAACAAAATTAACAAAAGCTCATGCCTATTTTTCCTGAAGGGTTAGGCAGAGATGTTTCGCTATGTACTTAATAGGGGATGAGCCTATTGCGATAAAAGGGGCACAAATCCAGACTCCGAGCTGCTACTGCCATGATCACAATGATATTTAAACATCTCTCAAAGTCCCTAGAAACACAAAAAATGTTTTGAAATAAAACTTTAAGACTACCAATAAATAATATTTCATATCCCAATAGTACCAACTTTTAAAACTATTTCTGTCTTCCAATTCTCCTGGTAAAAAGCAATGTTCTATATTTAAGACTAATAAAATGGTCCACAAAGAGAATACCTAAGTAAAAGAATTTCCTAGAAATTGGTACCAAAGTACGGTTTGGCCGAACATCAAATAACAATGTCTCTTGTGAAGGAAGATAAATAGTTTATGAAAATAGTTGTGGACAGTAAACACCACAGAACAGATATCTCTTTTATCTGATCTGTGGTAAACACAGAGCTAACTTTTAAGTCATTCTTTACAATTTGTTTTTCAAAGATTTTTTTTTTTTTTATTCAGTTGGTTTTTATTAATTTTATCAGCCAGCCGGCCTATCTTGCAAAAATCTCAACGTGAAACTAAAGGCAGATTTAGGTACACAGGGTCACGCACGTTACTGCCTTCATGTTATCTGATTTGGAAGTGTACGACTACTGACTGCATGTAATCTAGGTGTAAATTAGCCATTAGGTTAAGTAAGCTTGAAGTAGTCTGACAATGGTGTCAGTCCCTTACGTCAGGTGAAACGTCAGCTCTTTTCCAGCTCACTTCATCTAAGTTTTCACGGTGAGATTTTTTACAGAATAGACTGGCAGGTGTAGGATGTGCAACAATTTTCAACCTTATCACCTTAGCAATAAGGTTGAAAAGTGGTTCACCGCAAATGTCCGCGATGATACGTGGGATTTGTTTCATGATTAGGATTCTTTTGTAAATGGAATGATACTTTACTTTTTAAGCGACTTCTTAGGGTGAATTGCACCAATGAATCTGAACGCGATCACCACATCTACACCGCGTTCATTGTTGTAGAATATCTGCCGTTTTAGATATGCTGATCCCGTTCAGTTTCAGTGGTGAAATTTGCCCTTCAGTACCCTTTTCACATTCCTCTGCTAAACTCAAAATAGTCATTTAGATTTTAATCTATACCGATATTTACTGTTTTGATTATCATATATATATATATAAAACGGGAGGAGCTCGTGGCTAAATAATAACAGCCGCACGGGTCGATCCATCAGGTTAAGCTACGCTTGCCGGGGTTAGTCTGTGGATGGGTGACCATCTTTTCATACCGAGACTCCTCCGTGCCTCGGAAAGCACATTAAGCCGTTGGTCTCGGCTGTCATTCGTGGATCTTTGACAGTCGTTACAGGTAGTCAGAAGCCCGAAAGTCTGACAACCAGTCTTACCAAGGGGCATCGTATTACCCAGTAACTGGGTTGTGGAGGTCAGATACAGAAGCAGTCGCTCTATGTAAAATACTAGTATCCAGCTGCATCCGGTTAGACTGGAAGCCGACCCCAACATAGTTGGGAAAAGGCTAGGCACATTGATAGATAGCCTATACCAGAAGTGGTCATCGTAAAGAGCTTCAATATCATCAGGATTTTGCCGGAATACTCGTATAACAGTTCTTCGTGTACGTGGTACGACAGCGGCTCACAGAATATTTATACTCGGTCATCAGATCAGAAGACAGTCGCCACAAAACGGTCGATGCGACTCTCTGCTAAAGACACAGTAATCAGCCAGTGTCACTCTTATCCGACCTCTTCGGTAGTTCTAATTATTTCGTAACAAGACTAGATAGTTAGGTACACATAATTATGGATAATAATAATTGTTCCTCCATTTTACGTTCTTATTAGAATGTAATGTTAATAATTTTAGTAACTATGTACGTAGATGTGTGTAAAATGTACATCTAATATTTAGTTGGACGTATCATGCTTCGCCTGCGGCTTCGTACGAAACAGATGGTATCATTATAACATGTAATTATAACATGGAAATATGTAGTTTGGGTGTACAGCTATGATTGCTTTGATCTTATTAGTAAATTGCTGAGCAGTGCTGTTTAATATTAAAATGTACTTACTTACTATTATTTGGTTGGGTATTCGGTTTTGGTAAGAACATACACATACAAATGTTCACGCTTTTTCCTAAGGCAGAAACAACAGAACGCCACCTGCTACGATCCTTACATACTCATTTTGCTTCGTTTACGTTTAGAAATCTGCACCCTAATTGCGTAACACATTCGCTGCTTTCCATGAATACCCGCACAAACCAAAATTTTGAAAATACTGGTTTATAACAGCCAAATGCAAAATAGTCCTTATTTCATGGTCAGTAAGACTCACGTTCATAACGACAAAACCGGTGGTTTGCGGATGCCGAATGTGTGTCTTACTGACTATGAAATAAGGACTATTTTGCATTTGGCTGTGTTATAAACAAGTATATTCAAAATTTTGGTTTGTGCGGGTATGCATGCAAAGCAGCGAATATTCAATCAAAATCCGAGAGTTTTATAAGAAAGAAAGAAAGAAAAATAACGTTATTTGTCACAGAAACACGTGCATACAAAAAGATAATTAACTCGAGAAAAGAAAAATAAAACAAAATAGATCTTCAAAGCAAAGCAAATAACATACAGTGCTTAAAACTTGTCCAATCCGATAAGATCTATATGTGAGTAAATGCTGAGCATATCATCATCAAGTGAATGTGTATGATAAACCGTACGGATCGCTCGAGTTATCCGTTGTAACGAGCTTTTTGTACCGATTGTGACTGTACAAAAGCTTATTACATCGGATAACTGTCCCTGTTGCAAAAAACTCTATACATTTTTATTTATTTCTTATTTGCAAAATAGTTCGACAAACTTCATCTAATACTATTCCAAATTTCAAGTTGATAACATTAGTATTTCTTGAGATATCCAGCTGTGACAGACAGACAGACAGACTGAGTCGCACAATAAGTGTTCTTTTTTACCATTTTGATACGGAACCCTAAAAATTAAATATGAATGTGTGAAAGAAAAGTTTTGAAAGATATTTCTAATCCATTACTTCATAGGTTTGATAAATACGTCAGCTCAACAACGTTAATAACGCAGTGAACGTGGGTGACCTGTCAAAATGAAACCCATTGTGATCGATTTGTCATTTTATGTGTGTTACGCAATTACTCCGCTGGTTATTCACGCACGCCGGTTGCGAGTGCCTACTACGCACCTGACCTTTTTGAAGATCATCACCAACAAGGCTACTATAATTGAGTCCTTCTAAGGCGGCCCCTTTCGCAGTTTCCACTCACATCTGCCTAAGATGGCGGTAAGAAATCAATGTTAATTTTACTTCCTAAGAAAGAAAGAAAAACTGTTTATTCACGTGAAAGTGAGGCACATAAAATTGCTGTTTATCAATAAACAAAACAAGTGTGTATCTATTCTAAAAATAATATCCTAGACGGAAATATGCGTCACTACCGCGCGAAACGGCTAACGCTCAGCATAAATGCCGTCGCCCGTGCACGAAGGCACGCATCCACGGCGCTGGTTTTCAACGTAAGCTGTGTCTCAGAACAATAAATAAAACATTAGTTGCTCATTGTTCCGAGGCACAGAACAATAATACTGTCATGAGTTCTGAGGTCGATTTGGACACAAAAATACGCTGAGTAAGTATAAGGGAACTCTCACACTTATGGTCGCGGGCACTTGACAGTTGTCGCATTAAATTCAACGGAATGTAAAGTCGCGTTCTCTGAACCGAGATGAGGCGAATGACGTCTTTTTCGCCCTTATTGCATGGAGATAAAGCTCTTTCTGACCGGCTCGTGCCAATTTTGCGTCGATAAAAGGCCTTCTACACGATCAGAACCAACCAATAGAGGTCACCTTGGATGCATCAACGAAATTGGATTTCAGTCTACACGGTAGTGTGGTTGGATCAACTTGTCAATGTATACGTGGAGTTATAACCTACGCTACGTTTCGAAACATGGAACCTAAACTTCTTTAATTTTTTTTGTGGACGGAACATCTGCATCTGAGCCTATTTGTTTAATTTTTTGTGCCAGCCAGCAATTCCCAAGCTTAACTTTTTTTGGTTTCGATCTTTATATTGATCGGAGCTCAAGTCCCACAGGCAGGAGAATATATACGTAATTCTAGAAACTCCGTTAGAATTTCACGATCTCGACGCGCCGCCATCTTGATCACAACACATGGCACCGTGGCGGTCGACGTTCAGGACGCAAATGGGGCAGCCGAACGGGCAAACATTTCGTAGCTCAACTCAATGACATCTATTTGCCCTTGATAGAGAGGGATGCGCCCACAACCAAGGTGATTGGATGGTCGCTCAGTTGAAAAACCAAATATTGACATCAACCTACGTCTATACAGTTAATTTTAACATCAACTTAACCAAGGTGACCTCTGTTGTGGTTGGTTCCGATCGTGTAGAAGGTCTTGAAGCCTCAGGAGGTAATTTTCAAAAGTGGTCAAAATTAGTCAAATCCACACCTTAGGAACAGAACAAGTCAAATCCGTATTTTAACCACTTTTTTTTTTGTTTTTCTGAACATTATTTTTGTTATTTCTGAATCTTGCCAAAGCACACACATTAGCGTACTTCATGAAGGAATACAAAAGATCTCTTTTCTTAATTTGGCATAAAATGGCTTTGACTACTATTGGAAATTACCTCCTGAAGTATGGTCACTCCCTGAAGTGGCCTTTCAGTAATACGTAGATGGGATGGCGTTTAATACATTTTTTGTACTTAAATTTAGTTTCAACTATACACCGTGTAACAACACGTAGCAATGGTGTATGTGGTGTTGCTTCAAACGGTATGACGAAACTTACAGCGAAACACTAAGGTTCATTTAGAGATAGCGGGCTTTGTCACCAGTCCCATGTTTGCGTTAGGTACTGCAAGAACTTCAAACTTACATTACTTGCGGTGTTAGGACTGCAGTCCACTATTGTGGACAATAATATTGAAGCTATGAATACGATCATGGAGAAGAAATTTTCCTTCATTATCATCATCATGTGTATGAAGTATATTAGTTCCGATGACCGTGTGTGAACAATGTCCCAGGATATTATATTATATTGTATTATTATATCCATGCAGAAAACACTTTTTCTAAGTAGTGTTGTTTTATAGCCACCGATAATTAAGAGGTTTTTGTATTGACTTCTCACGGGACCTCTCTTGGTGTCCGAGACCTGAGCAAACAATTTTTTATTACTTTTTACAAAAATGACCATTTCCAAAATGTACAACGACGGAAAAGTAAGAATTTTCAAAGACTTGAACATAGATTCACAGCCATCTCTAGGTTTAAGACTACACATAGCTCTAACACAACGCTTTTGGGCTTTAAATATGTTATCTCTTAGACTGCAGTTACCCCAAAAAATGATTCCAAACCTCAAGACTGATCCGACCAAACCATGGTATGCTACTAAAGCAGTCTTTAAGTCAACTCTTTTTGCCAGGTTAAAAAGAACATAAGCTGCAGTGCTTAACTTTTTGCACACCTCTTCTGCCTGCGGTTTCCAAGTTAATTGATCGTCTATATGAATTCCTAAAAATTTCGCGACTTTTGTTTGATTGATTACTTGTCCGTTGTACTGTGCATTAACGTTCGGTGGAATTGTAAGTTTATTGGTACCAGGTTGTTTTTATCGCGCTTCACTCGGTGGAACGCAGAGCTAATAGGCTCATTGGCGACGTAAAAATGGTGGATGCCAAGCTTCATAGCTTGGCTCATCGCCGCAAGGTTGCCTGCTTGTCGGTCTTCTACAGATTGTACTACGGAGAGTGTGTCCGAGAACTCCACGACCTCATTCCACCAGCCCCCTTCTACCATCGGACATCTAGACGCACTGCCAGTTACCATACTTACCTAGTTGCTAAACGTCTTATATAATGCGCACAGCAATTGAGTGGAATGCACTACCTGCGTCTGTGTTTCCGAGCGTATACAACCCTAATCTCTTCAAAGTGAGAGTGAACAGGCTTCTTCCGGGTAAACTCACTCCATCGTCGACTTTGTCTCTGTCACCTCTGACCTAGACTAAAGTCAAGAGCAATACCCATCTCAAATAAAAAAATAAAAGCCAATCAATAATATTTCTAAGGTGTGTAATGTTGATATCCTGTTCATAATTATTAATATTTGTACATTTGATCATCATACAGCCGGATACTGATTTGCAAATTGCAAAAAACGTAAGAAAATTTGTATTTTGCGAGCTGAAGTGGCTCTTTCGCCTTAACTATTTCGGCTATCTCACTGGATAGTAAGCTTAACGCTACAGCATGATGCAGCTCGTATACTTACTAGAATTTGGACCAACTGTGTCCTGTTCATACTTTGCTTATGTAGTACCTACATAGTTGTCATAATATTACTTAAACATCATCTGCATCAATTGTGTTGTCCAATAATCTTTTCCCAAAAATCGCGGTGGCTCTAACCGTATGCAGCCTTTTTACATGGAGTGACTGCCTGTCTGACCTCTACAACCCAGGTACTGGGTAACACGATACGCCTTGGTTAGACTGGTTATTAGACTTCCGGGGTTCTGACCAACCGTAACGACTGACAAAGTTCGGCTAACATAGTACTTAAATTAATCAGAATTTTGTTCCCTGAGCAACATAGTAGCCAAGTTAGAAGTTTTTGATTAAATATTAGGTTGGGGAAAAAGTCTTTTCGCATTATAGTATGTATGAACTTGTAATAAAATCTCTTTGGCTATACTATTTGTATCTGGCTGGTTTTGGTTGCATTGAAAGTTTAAATTTTAAAGAACATAATTCCAAATTCAAATTAGGCAAATGTGTGATTTTCATTTGTTTTTCGTACCGTCAAGATGAGTGAATCTAATGAAGAAATTTGATACATTTTAAAATTTTACTACAAAAAAGGTAAAATTGCAACGCAAGCCGCGAAAAAAATTTGCGATGTTTATGGACCTAGTGTAGTGTCTATGAGAGTAGCACAAATTTGGTTTAAGCGTTTTCAATCCGGAAATTTTGATGTCAAAGATGCACGTCGCTCTGGTCGCCCTATTACGGATAAAATGGATGCCATTTTTGAAAAAGTGGAGCAAGCTTGGCATATCAGTAGTTACGACGTAGCTGAAGAACTGGAAATTGACCACAAAACAGTTTTGGCGCAATTGAAAAAAGCTGGGTACACAAAAAAGCTCGACATTTGGGTACCTCTACGAGCTCACTGAAAGAAACCTAATGAACCGTGTACTCATTTGTGATTCTTTATTACGACGTAATGAAACCGAACCATTTTTGAAGAAGCTGATAACTGGTGATGAAAAGTGGATCACGTATGACAAGAACGTGCGAAAAAGGTCGTGGTCAAAGGCCGGTCAGGCTTCACAGACTGTGGCGAAACCCGGGTTAATTCGCAACAAGGTGATGCTGTGTGTGTGGTGGGATTGGAAGGTCATTATTCATTATGAGCTGTTACCACCAGGCAGGACCATCGATTCTGAACTCTACTGCGAACAACTGATGAGATTAAAGCAAGAAGTTGAGAGAAAGCGGCCGGAATTAATCAACAGAAGGGGTGTGGTTTTTCATCATGATAACGCTAGACCTCACACATCTTTAGCCACTCAGCAAAAATTAAGAGAGTTTGGCTGGGAGGTGTTAATGCATCCGCCGTATAGTCCTGACCTTGCACCTTCAGATTTCCACCTGTTTCGGTCTCTTCAGAATTCTTTAGGGAGTGTCAGGTTAACATCACGAGAGGACTGCTAAAACCACTTGTCGCGGTATTTTGACCAGAAGTCCCAAAATTTATATAGCAATGGGATCATGTCCCTACCTACAAGATGGTAAAAAGTTATCGAACAAAATGGTACCTACATACTTTAGTTAAATGTAAATAAACTATATTAAAAAATGTATTGAATTTTCTTAAAAAATGCGAAGAAACTTTTTCCCCAAACTATTAGTTACTTAAACCAATTAATTTTGCTAGAAATATAGGCCAGATAACTTTTATGTCAAACTGTCACATTTATTCTTCAGATAAAACTTATCAACCTATAGAGAAATCAGCCCTTATTCTAATAAGACAGTTTACACTATGTTCACTATGTACACTATTTCACTGTTTTTGATCGAAATTTGGATTTCAAATTGTTTATTACATTAACACTTTATTGAATTACGCAATACTGATGTTGTTCAATATAATATATAAGCCACAAAACTTCTCGTATCTGGAGAAGTTTGTTAACATTTTTTTAATTATTGTTGAAGAAGTTGTCACACACCGTACTTAGAGAAAAGTTAGAACGACGAATGTAAAATGTATGAAATAAACATTGTCCTATGTGTGAAATAAACATCCATATGATCGGCAAAAATATTTCGTCCTACCAAAATATCAACAGATTTGTACCATTGAACACTGGTATTTTGAATGTTGGTTTTTTGTATGCTACTCTGTCGCATGTTGGTCCCTTGTCTGATGTTCCGTTACATGTTGGTCTCCGGCATGGCTGTTTCTTGTATGTTGGTATTTTGTACGTTGTTCTGTTTGTTCCGTTTTGTAAAGGTGTTGTGTCAGTTGTTTCATTTCGTATTGGTCTTGTGCATGTGGTTACGTCATGGGATGGTCTTGCTGTGGTTTCGTTGTGCGTTGATATTAAATATATAGTAAAGCTAAGTGCTGGGTTTGTTGTGGTTTCGTTTTGCGTTAGTATTGTGTATATTGCTTTGTTGTGGGTCGTTCCGTTGTTTGTTGATTTATTGAAGAATTCTTTCTTGTATGATGTCTCGTATCTTGACTACCGGTTTGCTGTTTTCAAAACTGTTGCTTTCGAAGTTATTGGTTTCAGTATTGTTGGTTTCGGAGTTGTTGGTTTCATAGTTGTTGGCTTTGTTGGCTTCAGACTTGTCGATTTCGGGATTGTTGGTGGTGCGATGATTGATCTATTCATAATTACTAATAAAGGCGATATAGCTGAAATAAAGATAGAAAAACATATAAGTTTGTGCAATTTATTCATCACAACTGCTCTCAAAACAGTGACGGAAAGCTTTGTAAGAAACCTGCATGCCCTAGAATTAAAACTTTGAAGACATGTCCAGTAATCCAAATACTTACGGCCCACTACCTCTCACAGAGAGATCTGTGACCCAGCAATGGGAAACATTACGGGCGGATTTCATCAAATTATATTTCTACATCCAGCACCTTAATTGCGTAACACACTATCGATCGGAATCTGAATCATCTTGTTAATCCATTACTTCATATGTTCGAAAAATTTGTCTTCTCGACACCGTAAATAACGCAATGAATGTTGTTGAACTATCCAAATTAAACCGATTCTGATTTATATTATGTTAGTGAATTAGACAAAATAATCAGAAATTATCTAGAGTTGGTGCAACATTTGCATAATTTAAAAAATTATGAGAACGAAGAGAAAACGAAGAGGCTTCTTGTAAAACATAGAAAAAATAAGTAGTTCGTAGTTGTGTAAATATAAGGATATTTTAGAACTTTTGTGGTATTTACAAAGTTTGATGCTAGTGAAGTCAAAAAAGTCACTCTTTACGAAAAAAAAAAAAATCAATTCGAACTTACTATCGTTTCTAGTTCGATACATTCGATCCAGCGTCCTACTGAATTGTGACCTCGCTAATGCAAACACAGAAAGCAAAGACAAACCAAAAATAAATCTCATGTTTGTCCTGTTACACGTGTGCACTGGTAATCACGCCTCGTACTTATGGTGTAAGGGCGGTAACTTCCATTAATATATAGCTGTTGTTGCAGATAAGATTCAAGATCTCTCTTTCATCATATCGATTAGATAAACAAAAAACTATAATTGTTCTATAATTAAAAATAGTAGTAAAGGAATTTTATAGTAGTAAAATTATTATTAAGAACTTTTATTGTTTTCATGCCAACAAGGTCAAATCACCGCCTAAAATTATTGAAATAATCGATTTTAATAAGGATAACATTGAATCGTATCATATGGGAAACAACCATTGTCATTATCTACCAAGCTATTTCCTATATTGAGGTTTTTCCTGTATCAGATGCAGTTGAATACCAATATTTTACATGGAGCGACTGCCTATCTTTTTTTTTTTTGGCGAGAAATCATCAAATAACTTCTCCCGCTCTGGGCGTGTCAGACTTTTAATGTCTAAAACCCACCCGTGTTCCTTCAGTTGCCTGTGCCAGGGACACGGTAACTCTTTTAAACAACGCACGACCCTGGCAGGCATCGGCCCTAGCGGACCCTATCAGTTACTGCTGACATCTCTTTAAGGCGCGCGTGGAACACAACGCGCCGTCGACCCGTCATGTCACCCTACCTGATGCTAGGGATGGATCAAGCAAATTTATAGAATCGTAATCGAGATTTTAATAATATTTTTCATGCTATTCTATTGATCATTTTATATTATTTCAAAGCTAATATTTAAGTATCTAGTCGATGGTGAGGTGAAAATAAAAACCCAAGATGGCAGCTGCAAAATTTTTCAAATTATTCGTCATTGGTCTTTTTCGCAGCCGCCATCTTAGATTTTCATTTTGACCTGACTATCGGCTTTAGCACCCTCAAAAACCATGAAACCGACACCCATGCTGAAAAATATGAAATTTTTTGCAACCGCCATATTGGATTTTTTATTTTGACTTCTCTATCGGCTTTAGCACCCTCTAAAACAATGAAAACGACACCCATGATGAAAAATAATAAATATAAAATTTGTCGCAGCCGCCATCTTAGATTTTCATTTTGACCTGACTATCGGCTTTAGCATCCTCAAAAACCATGAAAACGACACCCATGATGAAAAATATGAAAATTTTTGCAGCCGCCATCTTGGATTTTTATTTTGACTTCACTATCGGCTTTAGCACCCTCAAAAACCATGAAAACGACACCTATGATGAAAAATATGAAAATTTTCGCAGCCGCCATCTTGGATTTTACTTTTGACTTCACTATCGGCTTAAGCACCTTCGAAAGCCATGAAAACGACACCCATGACGAATAATTTAAAATTTTCGAAGCCGCCATTTTGGATTTGAATTTAAAAGTGGTAAACCACACATTATATATCACTAAATAATTTTCAAACCACATATCATATGTTTGAAAATTATTAGCAGATCTACATATTTAAGAATATACAGTATGTTAACCAACAGAGGGCGTTCCCTTTAACCCGCAATAGTATAGCATCCATACATGCTAAAAAAAATATTACCATTCGAAAACAAAATGGTTTTTATTTTTTTTAATATTAAAATATTCACTAAAAATGTTAAATTGATACGTAAAAGAAACACTCTGTACACGCGTACTTGAAGGACGGAAACATCGCAATTTAGTTTTTATTTTTAGTGAATATTTTTATATTTTTTTGAATATTTTAGTGAATATTTTTAGCATTTTTAGTGAATATTTTAATATTAAAAAAAATAAAAACAATTTTGTTTTTGAATGGTAATATTTTTTTTAGCATGTATGGATGCTATACTATTGCGGGTTAACGGGAACGCCCTCTGTTGGTTAACATACTGTATATTAAATTATATTGGTATAAAAACAGTAAAGAAGCGTACACAGTTAATTATAATACTAATTATTGTAAATCAGAAAAATTAACAAGATAGCACTTCGTAATAAAAAGCTCACAATGGAAATTTTCCGCTGACCAATTTTAAATTCTCATGATAGTTTTTAAAAAGACCAAAAATTAAAAAGAGACGCATTAATTTAAAAAGGTTTTCATTCTTTGAATCTCAAAAATTTGTTAGACGCGCATTTGAATATTTCCAGTAAAATAAAAAACGTGAATATTATATTAATGACATAACGCGCAAGCGTAGCGTGATCTTATCACTTCACCCTGAAAGCGCGGCGTGCTCTTATCACTTCACCCGATTCTCGTAGCCATAGCAACCAACCGCATTGAAGTGTTTCGGTTAGGTGCAGTGAGTGCGATGCACAAGTGTCGTGATCGTACGGATCACTTCACCTGAATCTGCAAGCACTGCGTGATCTTATCGCTTCACCCGATTCTCGTAGCCATAGCAACCACCCGCGCCGAAGTGAGTCGGCAAGGTGAAGTGAGGCAGTGAGCACGATGAATGTCAGTTAAACTGTTGAATTTTGTAATAGTGTAATTATGTTGATTTGATAATATTATTTTATTATTGGCAACGACTGGGTAAGTTAGGTAGGTCATTTAAATAAAAAGACGTGCGGCGAATACGTACCTAATATTTTATTGTAGAAAGTATAGCTAATACATTGTTTAGTTCCTCCATAGTTTTTCTGGGGTTAAATTCGATGGTCAGGCCATTTTTAGTACGAGTAGCACTCGATCACTTAACACGCTCAGTTGTCTCTTCTTATTGAGTACATTTGTTTGATTATTGGTTAATAACAAAGCTGTACAACGTCGCTCAGTCTTTACTCGAATCGATTGATAATAATCGCTTCTTCATAATTCATCGCGATTGCGTTTATTTAATCAGCCAATGGGTTCATAACATTAATAACAAACAATGTCCATGCGCATTTTCTTTAGCTGCTAGCTTAAACGTGATTGTTTTATTTTATTTATTTATTGTTCGTGAATGACGCGCTCGCGCCACTGTTTTTCTAGACTAGTTCTTATATGGCTATAAGGACTAGTCTAGAAAAAATATAGAAAAAATCAAAATTGTCTGACTGATTTTCGGTTTTGCTATTTTATTTAAAGAAAAAAACAATATGTAGACACTTAAATACAAATACAATAATTTGAAATAATTTAAAATTCAATAGAATTATCATAAACAATATTATGAAAATCTCGATTATGATTGTAAATGTAATGATTAGTCAATCCCTAGCATCAGGGGAATAACAATGACAGCTCACTCCGCGCAAGTTTTCACGGTGAGATTTTTACAGAATCGACCAGCTGGTCCTTACCGGACGGCGAGCTACCCATTGCTCGCTGTCCGCAAGCCCGTGCCAACGGTAGCGACTGCCTATCTGACCTCCACACCACAGAAACTGGATATCCTTTGGTAAGACCTTTCTCAAACAACTACATATTATGTTAATTCAAAATATAACATTGATAAATCCATAAGCATTCAAAATACCTAAAAAAAATTAAACACAAAACAATACAAGAAGAGGGCCAAGAAGTTTCAATAAACCAATTACATTCAAATAAAAAAAAATAACAATAGTAGGATTACATAACATTTGACTCTATATATCCTTTTACCTTTCAAAAAAAAAGTGTTAATTCAAAATAACCTAATATTACAAATGCGAAAGTTTGTGAGAATGGATGGATCTCTTTCACGCAAAACTACTGAACGGATTTTGATGAAATTTAGAGACACAGATAGTTTATAACTTGGATTAACACATAGAATACTTTTTATCTCCATATTCCTACGGGTTCGAGGCTTACGTGGGTGGAACCGCGGGGCGCGACTAGTAATTAATGTATCCTTATTCCCCGAGATACACGAGACTAGTTTCTCAAGCTAGCATAGTAAGTTAGTGTTAGTAAGCTTGCAAGCTAGTTACTCTGGCTTCGTGTATACAGAACTAGATTCATTTCTAGGCTAGTGAGCAAGCTAGTAAGCTAGCGTCTCAAGCTGGGATAGTTTAATAGGATAAGATTTTTGAGCTAGTAGCGCCGCACCACTGATTTTACTATCCCGGATTGTGTACTAGCTTCATGTGTTCAGTGTATCTAGTATTCGATTGGCTAGTGTGCAGTAACTAATCCGTTTTGTTTTTCTGACCTCAACCACGTGGTTGAGGTCAGAAAAACAAAACTGGCTTAAAATTATCTGGCATCATGTAAACAGCACTTATGTACTGTGTAAAACAGTAATAAAATACGAAGAAATTAGGTAACAAAATTGAAACATTGGAAAACAAGACCAAGAAGTTTTAATAAACCAATTACATTCGAACACGAGACGTAACATTTTATTCAAAGAGGAATTACTATAAAACAACGGTATCATAGGCGTCTTAACTAGCAACGAAACGCCCAAGTTTCGAGGACCTGAGGAACTTTCCCAGTAATTTGACAAGTTTTAACAAAGGTTAGGATCTTACCTCACCTCACCTTGCATTTGCATTTATATGAGCTATCATTATAGCATCCCTCCCGAAATTAGGTAAATGCGCGCATGAGATAAAAAGTAAAACCCGGGAAGTGTGACTTTGAAGATGTGAATGTATTCAGATGTCGTAATGGAACTTTTTACCTGAATTCGGAAAAGAGCTATGATAATAAGTGAAGTGTTTATTTTGTACCAATATTTCAGTTTTTATTTTAAGATATATGACATAAGTACACGAACTCACGCTTTCTTCATATGGGGATAGGCAGAAACTATAGAACGCCACGTGACACGATACTTACATACTTCTTTTGATGGTTTACGTTCATACATCCGGTTATTCACGCACGCCGGTTTCGAGTACTACGCACCTGACCTTTCTGAAGAACATCACCAATAAGTTCACTATACGGTCCATGTAGGACGTCCCTTCCCGGTGTTTCCACTCACATCTGCCTTTTACCTGTTTAAGGCTCACGTTTATTTATTATTTTATTCCTTTTGGCATTCATTTCCACATGAGCTTAATCTATAATGTTCCCACTTCTGACACTCAAGCCACCTCTCTGTGAGAGGGAGTGAGCCATAATCCACGCGAACCCAGTGCGGGCTGGAGAATGTCACATGTCTTTGACTTTTATTTCTAGGACATTTCGATATCCTTACGATGTTTTCCTTTGCCGTTTTGAGATCAGAGTGGTGATTGAATAAATTATACAAAGTAAATTGCTTTGCTCCCCTAAAGCCTTTGCTCAGCAATGGGACAATGTAGGCTAACATAAAAATTAAAAAAAAAAAAATACTTGCCCGGGTTCGAATCTATGACACGTAATTCAGGGCGGTTGTAGCTCGCGTCATGTAAGTTTACCGCTCTGAAGTAGGCTACAAATGACTGTGCAGTAGTCAATATCTTTACTAAAATAGCAATGTGAAACCAGGCTTTCCGATGCGCATGGCATGACGCCCATCGGAAAGCCTGGTTTCGGAACAGCAAACTTAAATGACGCGAACTATACCACTAGGCTTAGTAGCCTCTCAATAATTTATTTAAGTTTGACTAATTAAATAATACTCTTTAAATAAATCCATGTTCTTCTTTGAGAACAAAGGCTTTATAATTAGGTTGCAGCTACGTAATGTTTGAGTATTAATGTCAAATGCCAAAGAACTAAAGTTGACGCCATTAGTAAACCCGCGTTATTTAATTGAGCAATGAAACCGCCTACGTTGTGTTTTCCCGATAATATAATGTTACGAGAATAAGAGTAGATGCCAAATTTCAGTGAGGCCCACATATAGGTATATCAAGCCTAGCGGGAAGGCTCAGTTCAGCCGCGTACTAACCAAGCGGTATCATACCGCTCGGTTAGTCTATTTTAGTTATTTTCATAGCGTTGTGTCCTACGGTATTCTGCTCTGGGGCAAAACCGCTGACATTCAAAATATATTTGTTAGTGTTTTGTGGGCACGCCCTTTATTACTGGAGGCTTTTATTTAGGTATAAAGTTCTGCTTACGTTTTTAATTTGGTATATTTATGCTTGAGTATAGTTTTCGACTTTTTTTGGTATATTGGCGTGTGCTAGCTGACTTATAGCAAATGATTTCATTTACTGTTTGTGTTGCGTAATGGATACTTATATTATTTTGCGCAGTGTTGTACAGAATCTTTTTTTTTAACTGAACAGACAACTGTGTTGCTGCTGGGGAGTTTGCCGCGCCACTTCTTCTCCTTAGCTAAAGCACTAGGAAGTGGTGAAGGGCGGGCGTTATGAGGGACTGTCTTATGTAATTTTGTCGTTCGAAAAGTGCTGATTCTCAGCCTAGTTAGAATAAATGACTTTTGGTATGATCTGATTTGATTTGTCAAAACATCCAAATTCCTGCCCTATTCAAGCTTTTACTATTTTAGTTTCACCTGTCCCGGTGTCTGTCTGTAATCGAATCTTGCAAGTTAAATTTGACTCACTTCCCGGTTTTCGATTGAGCTGAAATTTTACATGCATACTCGTATAACTATACTGGATGATTTTTTTTTTCACCGTCTTGAAAAAAATAGGGTGCAATAGGTGAACGCAGTAGAAGCCCATGGCATACCTAGTTTTTTTTTTTTTAATAGCTTAGACAGAAAATGCTCTATCAATAAATAACACATTTGAAGTAAACTAGAACAATAAAAACAGAAATTTTGAAAAAACTTTATAGATCATTAAAAAATATTGAAATTCAAATCATACCCAGTACGCAGGGTGCGTAGTGCGTTTGATTTGAATTTCGATATTAAAAAAAAAAAACTAGGTATGCCATAGGCTTCTACTCAGTTCACCTATTATACCCTATTTTTTTCAAGACGGTAATAAATGTCATCCAGTATAAATGGGATAACAATGCAATATTGTTATGACATGGAGCTGATCTGATGATGGAGCCGGAAGGCGGCCATGGGAACTCAGTAATAAA